>OX467709.1:58742016-59942016 GCA_950111635.1 Agelastica alni | reverse complement strand
TATAATTTCGTAGATTATTGTGTGGAATTTTATATGTGAAAGTGAAAAGACCTGTTCCCGATGAATTTTCCATAATTATTCAAGGTATTTAGATTGATAATAATTGTAATTGTGCACTAAAATGTTACTAGCATAATTTATTACTATAATTATTTAACACTCATTAAATAGACAGAAACATACTTTCGATTTACTGATAATAAATCTCTTTATTTATTATATACATCACATTTATGTCTTAATTTTAAATTACAATTTGTGTGAATAAGGTTAAAATATTTGCGAGGTTAATTTTTGACATTAAAAAGAGTAATCACTTTTTTTACAGTATGATATAAAAAATTATTAACAAACAAAAATATATAATAAACTGCTCACACAAAAGTTAAGGAAGTTAATAGATTCGGAGATTGTGTTTTAACAAATTACGGTATTAGTCACCAAGTGTTTATATATTATAAATTGAATGTTTTTTCTTTTATGTAAGCGTTTGTTTGCCCTTATGTGCAATAATTTTGCAGTTTTAAACTACAAAAACAACAATTTGAGATTATGTACCGTTTTAAATTTTATTAAAAATTAAAAGTACATACGTTAATAACGAGTATGCTTTCGTCTTATATCAATTAAAGCCAACGCAACTGGATACTTTCAATAAGGATTTTGAAGTAGCCTTGATCAACTTGTCTCTAAAGTTAGGGTAAAAGCTGTCTAAGTTATTGGACTGTTATTGGATTCAAGGTTTTTTTAGCTGATCCCAAGCATGCTCGATGGGATTGAGGTCGGGCGATAGAGGGGGCAGTACCAAATTCGGGATACTAAGGAAGTCGAAGCGTCTTCAACTACTCTTGCACTATGCGGTCAGCATTATCGTCTAAAAAGGGAAAATTTGGTCCGATAGCAGCATAAAACAAACGGTCCATACCTCGACTCTTATTTGTGAACAATGCGGACCTCCATTCAACATTCCAATTCACATGTTCATTAGCTCATGCCAATCAAGCACGCATAGGCATTTGTGTTAATGGAACTTTTCTCAAAAGTTGTCGTGAACGTAAGTTAACCTCGTGTAATCTTCAACGTACTGTTTCAATTAAAACCGAAAAACCAGAAGCATTCAAAAGACGTTGTATGATCCGACAAGTACTCAGAGTATATACGGGTATACTCAGTCAGATAAGGATCTTGTGCGGGGGTGGTAACCCTTGGTCGTCCACTACTAGGTCTTTCTATCACGTTTCCACGTTTCGATATCTACGTCCGCAACTTCTCTCTGAAGACAACCCGCCTTAATCATACCAATAGCCCCATTAGCTTCATCCGCACTAATTTTACGTCTAGGCATTATTCGAAACAAAATTCCAAATTTTAAATCACAGTTGACTGAATTCTAAAAACTTATCAACTTGGAAACAAAAAAACTAGTCATATAAGCAAGTAAACATTTAATATACAGGGTGTTTCAAAAAAGGGTGACCCCGTCTCTAGGATAGTTAAAAACTGAAAAATAATTGGGGTTTGCTTGGTAAAAAATGTTCATAACGCCATGCGTATTCAAGATAAAGGGCGTTGAAGAAAAAAAATGTATACACATTTATTACGATTTTGCCGAAACTACTTGAAACATTGTAATGAAGTTTTATACGAATATGTTTTGAAGTTAATACATCCCATGAATTTGTTTTTATATCTGAATCTCATAAAGGGCGCTAATTATACGGTTCGTACCAAGTATTTTTTAGGTTAGATTTATTAATTAAAATTTAGGGTGAAGTTAAACATCATTCAATTTTTTACCAAAAAGGTACTCCTGGTAAAACTCGATACTGTGTACCGTTTTCGAAATATTTTGATTTGAAAATTATGAAGTAATAACCGATGCTAGTATAAAGTAATGATGTTTCAAAAAAAGGTAACCCTGTCTCTAGGAGAGGTAGAAAACTGAAAAAAAATCGGGGTTTACTTTGTAATAAATTTTCGTTACGCCATCCGTATTCAAGATAAAGGGCGTTGAAGAAAAAAAATTTGATTATTACTTCATAATTTTCAAATCAAAATATTCCGATAACGGTACACAGTATCAAGTTTTACCAAGAGTACCTTTTTGGTGTCAAATTAAATGATGTTTAAGTTCACCTAAAATTTTAATTAATAAATCCAACCTTAAAAAAGTTATGTTCAATACTACTTGGTACGAAGCGTGTAACTAGCGTCCTGTATGAGAGTCAGATGCAAACAAATCCATGGGATGTATCAGCTCCTTAAACATATTCGTATAAAATTTCATTACAATATTGCCAGTAGTTTCGGCAAAATCGTAATAAATGTGTATACATTATTTTTCTTCAACGCCCTTTATCTTGAATACGGATGGCGTTACGAAATTTTTTTACCAAGCAACCCCCAATTATTTTTCAGTTTTCTACCTATCATTAACTATCATTACATAGAGATATTATACCTACTGTGTGTGTTAAAAGATCTGCGCGCTGTACGGATAAAGTTTTTATTGAGTAAAACTTACATTGGCGTCATCCAATATTGGTAAATATTTGGGAGTGATGTCCCTTATTTTTGGTCATAATAAATCGAAAAATTAATTATTATTTTTGTCATTTATCGACTGTCCTGGATAAGGAAGCATTTATAGATCTTCGGAATTTATCCACATTAAAACACAGTTGAATATGAACAAGTTTTGGGTTTCTGTTAGTAGTGAATACTCTGAAGTTTACATTTTTTATACAAATAAATCCCAAAATAACTATAAAATTTAAATTTATAAAAATTCAACTTTAAATATAGTTAAATTAATTAAATAAATAAAAAATAGTTTAAATTTATTGCAATTTATTAAAAAAAGCATTAAAATAATTAAACTAAAAATTATTAATCTTTATATGTGAATTAACTAGTTTACTCACTTCAAAAGTTTGAATATTACAAGTTCCCAGTTTATAAATTCTTTCATCCAATACAAAATTATGAATAATTCCTGAAACGTAAAAATATTAAACAGTCAGGGCTAACAAACCATTACTAGCAAATTAAACCATTTAAAGTAATTAGTTAACCGGGTGAACACATATTTATTTCCATATTTATTTTATTAGATTTGTCTTTTATATTTAAAAATGTTTTTTGACAAAATAAATTAAAAGTGGGTACAAATAAACTTTGTATTTTTACTTTTAATCCCTTGGTACATTTATTTCGAAAATAAAACAAAAATTAATTTAAATTAAAAAATTATGTGTTAAAGTCAAATTTTAAAAATATAAAAAAATAATATTATTTATATTTCTTACCGTACAGCACCAAATATGAAAGCGTTACCATATTTAGCAGTTTTCCCAACGGAAGCCTTGAAGGTAATAATGCTTTAATATGATTGTCACTCTCTGGTTAAAAGTAGATTATTAAAATATAAATTTAATTAAAATCTCAAATTTACAGTTACGCAAAAATAGTTTATCAATTTTCGTAACCAGCATGTAGGTAAGGAAGACAGATAAAATAACTTTTTCCTGTTATAACCACTTCCTAATATTTCGTATTGTAATGTTATCGTAATATGCCTAAATTAGTTTTCCGTTTAAAAATTTTAACATTAAGATGCTTGGAATTTTATAAGAAACTAGCGGACCTGGCAGACGTTGTCCTGCCCGAACGATGGCTTGCCTGCTTTGGAAATATCACTTTTAAATTAGGCGACATCGAAAACTATGAATTCGACACTAATATCGGCGTTTTAAATAGTTTTTAAATTTTTTTTTTACTGAAAATAGTGCGGACTATTAGAAGGGGAAGGGATTGTAGAAAGGTAATGATTGTGGACCCGCTTTTTGAAAAGTTGCAGGTCATAATTCTCTGGAAAAACTGCTTTTGGAAGCTTGTTCCATTCCGTAGCAGCCCTGTAAAAGAAGGATTCTTGATAGGGATTGGTCCTTGTAGTTTCAATCTTGCGAGTAAATGGTTGAGACTGATCAGCGTGCCGAGTTCTTCGACCTAATGTGGCCAATGGTGGTACAAGAGTTTTTATTTCTCTGGAGCATCTGCCATGTAAATATCTGTAGAGCAATGACTGGTCTGCAACTCTTCTTCTATGTTCTAGAGGGTGAAGGGTATCTGTGAAAGTTGAGCTGTTTATCAACCGAATGGTCCTTTTCTGAATGGAATCTAGAAGACGAAGAGAATGCCTTGGTGCTGAACCCCAAATGTGCGAGCAATACTCTGGTAGAGGTCGGATTTGAGCCTTGTACGTCGTCAACAGTTGATCAGGAGTAAAAAACTTTTTAGCTTTCCACAGAAAACCTAGCCTCTTGCTTGCTGACTTAGCGATGTTAGCAACATGGTTATGCCAAGACATATTATTGGACAACTTGACTCCCAAAATCGAGATGGAGGGACTTGATTTCATCCCCTTTTTCACCCAGTTTGTATGGGTGCTAGCATAATTAAAAATGTCACTTTCAAACTCAGCGTCCCTACAGACCAGCGATTCCTAAAGCGGGTTTCGCGGAACCTAAGGGTTCCGTAGAGAAGTCACTAGTTCTGCAAAAAAATTTAACATAAATCCAATATTTGTGAACTTCCCAACTTTGGTGAAGCAGTTTATTTAAAAAGAAACTAACTAAATTCTTGGTTAGATATATATTTAACTAATTAGCTTCCAGAATTATTCGGCCTAATGGCCTTTTAAATTTAATATCTAATAATAATTATTAAATAAATTATATTATATTTAGTCATGAGGAAAGAAGACTATTCCTGCAAATTATCGCCCGTTTGTATTGCTCTCAGTAATATCCAAAGTTATGGAAAAAGCGATTAACATAGAAATCATCAAATATCTGGAGAAATTTGAGATAATTCATGACAGACAATATGGATTTCGACAACTTCGGTCTACTGAAGATTTGCTGGTTTACGTCACTTAGCTCTGGACAAACACTATTAAGTAATTTGGTGAATTCCGTGCAAAAGCCTTGGATATAACGACGTGGTCGATCTCCTACACGCTGGGTGGATCTAACAAAGATGTGTCCTGATCTAAACGTAAGCGTGGCTTCCGAACTAACTTCTAATCGGATGAGAGCAAACGACAAACTATATATTAGTAATGCCTTGGCCAATACCAGCAACAACTGACAATAAAATGAGTTCACAACACATCTGACAAGATGTTATGACTGTGATGATGATGACCATTCCTTTCGTTGATCCGATCTTGAGCACAAACATCTCAGGCAGTTACCGATTGGCGACCTACTATTTTAAAAAAAGACTGGTATAGCAGATCGCTATCACGGGGAGACACCATGGACGTTGTCTGAGTGCCGTTGCGCGAATTCGGTAGAAACCTCTTTCTATCATTATTACATTAATGGTAAATAAATTATGTCATTTGTGTTATTAGGCCGTTTGGTCACAGTTGTTCCTTTCTTCCTATAACTAGGGACTATCAGCAAGGCCATTAGGTTTCTTTGATTCCATCATTTTTATTAATTATTTTGCGTCGTAAAACTGTTTATTTAAACAATAGTATATAAAACAGAAAGGTTTGTTGGTTTATGCATAAAAATAAAAATCGGTATTAAAAAATACCATCATTTTTAAACAAATACAATGATATCTCCTCCGCCTCTGTTTGGAACGGTCGGCTGTCCAATTAGTAATTGAAATCAGAAGACCCTTGGTTGCCTTCAAGCGGCTTCTGATGCCGCTGTTGCGATACAGCGGTAACGTACGGCCATCGAACGCCGAGAGCCCAATGAAGAGGCTGCTCTGCTGGTTGACGATACTAATACCGAAGAGGAAAATACACAATTTAACATGCTATTTCTTGTTTAACTATTGTTTCAATCTTCCTTTTTGTTTTTGATAAGGATTTTACATTTGGGTGTATCTTCTTAATTGAAAAAGCAGTATATTATGTGATAAGCAGCATTTTAACTGGTTGATCAGAATCCCACTGGTCGTATGTTCTGAGCAGTATTTGATTTAAACAGTAAAAAGAAAAATTTTGGTATAAAACGTACCTGTACATAAATTTATTCCGTATATTATCGACTCTCGTCATCTTTAGTGCTTCCTATAAGTAAATACCCAAGTTGAATTATAAATGTGAAAAATAAAAAATATTAAGTACTTGCAATAAAGGACCAAAAAGTGATGAAATTAGATATAAAACACACAATCAACACTATGTTACAATGATATGACCATTTTGGTATGTCAAAATACTACGAATGACAAAACTTAATTATTGTTAGTAACCAGTTCTTTTATTGACTACCAACATTGATAAAGTTCTGTCATTCCTAATAAAAAGCTTTACAAAAGTTAAGGAAGTTTATATATTCAGAGATTGCGTTTTAACAAATTACGATTTTTTGTCACCAAGTGTTTATTTGTTATAAATTGAATGTTTTTTCTTTTATGTAAGCGTTTGTTTGCACTTTAGTGCAATACGTTTGCAATTTTATACAACAAAATAACATTTTGAGGTTGTGTACCATTTTAATTTTATTAAAAATTAAAGTACATACGTTAATGACGAGTATGCTTTCCTCTAATATCAATTACAGCCAAATAACACCTCTGCATACTTTGAATAAGGTAGTTGACGTAGTCTTGATCGATTTGTCTCCAAAGTTTGGGTAATAGCTGTCTAAGTTTAAGTGTCTGTGCGGCTGGTTTATGGGAATGCAAGGCTCTTTGTAGTTGGTACCAAGCATGCTCGATGAAGAAAGAAGCTGAAAGGATGGGTCTGGCATTAAACGAGACAAAGACTAAATATATGCATTTAACGCGAAATGATAATAGAGACCGAGTGGGAAAAAATGTAACTATAAACGACCACAATTTTGAGAATGTCCAGTCTTTCAAATATCTAGGTTCTCTGATAACAGCAGACAATAATAAGAAGGAGGAGGTAACACACTGAATAACCCAGGGAAACAAATGTATCTTCTCTGTGCAGGAGATGCTGAAGTCCAAATATATTACAAGGTTAACAAAAATCAACATATACAAGACCTGTCATCATGCCTGGAAGCGAGACATGGACAATGACAATTTTCGATACACAGGTGCTTAGAAGGGTAATATTGAGGAGAATTTTTGGACCGGTTATTGACCAGCAAACTAGCGATTATAGAAAACGGACCAATATTGAACTATTTTAACTATATGATTCCTCAGACATAGTACAAAAAATAAAATCCAACTGACTAAGATGGTTCGGCCACGTCTAGCGTAGTAACAACAAAAGGCTTATAAAGAACATATGGGAGGAAGCCGTAACAGGAAAATGACTCCTGTGAAGACCTAAGCTGAGATTTAGAGACAACATCGGCAAAGACTTGCAAATAATGGGAATTGATAACTGGGAATCCTAGACCGCACTCGATGGAGAGAGGTGGTTCAAGCAGCCAAAACCCATCCAGGGTTGTAGTGCTACAGTATTGTTGTTGTTATGCTCGATGAAATTGAGGTCGGATGATAGAAGGGGCAGTGCCAAATGCGGGATACCATAAAAGTCCAAAGCGTCTTCGTTCTTCGGTCGAGCATTATCGTTCGAAAAAAAGTTGGTCCAATAGCAGCCTGAAACAAACGTATAACATTGTTATAACTTGTACGTAAATCTGCGCAGTCATGTTCCCATCAAAAGACGCTGTTGTACTCAAAGATTCTTTATGGGTATACACAGTCATATAACGATCTTGTGTGGGAGTGGTAAACCTTGGTCATCCACTTCTAGGTCTTTCTATAACGTTTCCAGTTGCTCGATATCTACGGAGAAGCTGCGAAATGACACTTTCACTTGGAAAACGTCCAAAACTTCTCTCTGAAGACGATCCGCCTCAATATTACCAATAGCTTTATAATAAGCTACATAATTTTATTAAATTATTGTATTAAAATTTTAATTGTTTGCATAATGAAATTAAAAAATTTGATCTGAACTTAAATATGTTTAAAATAATATTACCCATTTAAAGATAATACAGATTTTTGTAATGCTATCAAAAATATTTCTTCGCAATGTTAAAATTTTACTAATCTAAAATAAACTTATTTTATTGTAAATATCGGAAAAATGTGTATTATCCATTGGATTTTTATTAGTCATTAAAGAAAACCATTAAAACACCGTATCATGAACTAGGAAACATTTATCTTCAGTATCTGCATCAGATTTTTAAAAATTCTTTTTAATTTTCTTAAAATATTGTTTTTTAATTATTATAATTGTCTGCATAATACAATTCAAAAATTTTCCATCTAAATTTAAATATGTTTCAAATAATATTTCCCTTTTAAAGATAATACATAATTGTAATGTTACCAAAAACATATTTTCTCAGTGTTTATACCGATGTAAACCTATTTTTTATTAATTTTGAAATTTAAAATTTTAAATTGGATTTAAATTAGTCAATAAATTGAAAAACATAAAATTATAATTTCACTTAAGGAAATTTCACGTAACGAAATACTAAATGACCTCCTTCTAAAATAATTTGAAGCTAATTAGAAGCAGTATTTGAAAACGCCTACGTTATATTACCAGAATTAAATGGGCCAAAACTAGCTCGGGTGGTCCGATGTTAAATTGTCAAAAAAAAAGGAAAACAAATTATTCTGTTAATTTTTGATGACACGAGTCTGTTTCAATTTAAACAGTAATTTGTCAAAGAAAAAAACTAAGGAAATTGTTATTAAGTGATTTTATCACACGGATTTAATTGGCTTGATTGATTTTATCTAGTGAAGTTGTCCAAGTGAAAACAACCAGTTTAAAAGTGTTAGTTTTTTTTATGAAGGTTTGTTTATTACAATTTTGTAATTATTCAAAGTTTCGGTCTAGTTTGCATTGTTTCTGTATAATTAACAGCTAGACTGGTGTTAAATATGGAATATCATTTTTATACATAGTTAATTAATATCGTCACTTGTATCAAAACGTTCGTTAAAAATAAAATTTGGAGGTACCTACACCAGGAAATAATGCAAAGGCTAAACGATATGGCAGGTGTCATTTGGCCAACGTGTAAATGGAGAAGAGAACGAGTTGTCGAACGCCGACGCCTTCACTTATCATAGGTTTTTTGTTTCCCATCGAAGGAACTGACACGTGCTTCCATGTGACAAGCTAAAGGTTGTCAATTGCCGGCTTTTAATTCATATTTGAGACAAAATTGTCTAAAAATATTAGTGAAGCTTTACCTGGGGTTTACACATTGGTACCAACGTTGAACTCATATTTATGTGATAGCGCCCACGCATTGAAGCCAATGACAGCTGCGTTCAGCATTTAAAAGCAGTATTTAGTAGATCCACTTTTACAGTGTTAAAAATATGTTCCTAAAAGTGGTTGCAAGGAGCATAAAACTTAATTATTAAAAAGCAATCAAATAAATTGTAGAAAAACCTTTATCAATTTTTTTTTAATATAATACGAAAGACGTTAAGGTTTGGTCCATTCCAGATATTTCCTGGTGGTATACCAACTACCGTTTTAAAGTTGGCACGCATGACCAAGAAATATTTATTAGACCCCTGAATTAAAATATACCCGTTTCCACCGATATTGAAAGATGCCTTTTTAACCAATAAATTTTGCTCTGTAGGTAGCTGTTTGAAAATAGTAAAGTTGCTTGTTAACCAACAAGATTTGTACAGATCATGTTACTGTATGTGTTTGTTAAAAAATGGGCTAATAAAAAATATGTGCGGTATTATTTTGTGCAAGCAGGATTTAGATGAGGAAGGAGATGTATAGATCAGGTATTTTCATAACGAGGTGTATTTGAAAAATTCTTGGCTAGAAGTCAGGTCTATTGCGCTTTTATAGACTTGGAAAAGGGCTATGACAGAGTGATGAGGAGTGAATTGTGGTCGACATTATCTAAGTAAGTGTTGGGCGGTAGTTTAATACGAGCAATGGAATCACTATACGAGGATTCCACTGCTTGTGTCAGGATAAACGGAGCTTACACGGACTGGTTTAACATTGAAAAAGGTGTGAGACAGGGATGTGTGGCTTCGCCACGGCTGTTTAACTTATACATAGACGATTGTTTAAAAAATTTGAAAGAGAGTGCGTATGGATTAAAAATGAATGATTTAATCGTCAAATGCCTTCTTTACGCCGACGATCAAGTCATATTAGTGTCATCTGAAGAGAAGTTGTAGGCGATGGTTAATGGTGCGCTGAAAATCAAAGGGATGAAAATAAATGTAAGCAAAACAAAAGTAATGGTTTCTGAAAGAGAAAAAAGCATAAAAAACTGTAAAGTTCTTATTAAGGGAGAAAGAGAAAAACAGGTAGAGAGGTTTGAATACCTGGGTTTAAAGTTTACGAGAAATAAAAAGTATGACAGTGACACTGAGCGAAGGGAGCTGGCAGGAAAACAAATTAATGGGGCACTGCATAGCTTTATGAACATCTTTATTAACCATCCACAGTACTTCCCAATTCATGCCACCACAAACAAACCTCCGCCAAACCGCCTCAATATATATATATATATATATATATATATATATATATATATATATATATATATATATATATATATATATATATATATATATATATATTTTAATAACAATCCACCAATTATGTATAAATTTGTTTAGAGTTACTGGTTTAACAATTTCTAAATAATAAGTCTCTAAAACAGGACGAATGGAACAAGGAGGAAGTAGCCATTCACCTAAATGGAGACTCGTGGTCTTCAGACGGTTGTAGATCAGAAAATGTAACAGTTCTGGGAATTTACAAGACAGTAATGCCATCATCATAAACCTGTACTGCTTTGCTACAGTGTTTTAACTGAAATCACAGCGATTCTTACCCGTGCGCAAAAACACATGAAAATCCCCGTTATATCAGTCAGCTATTAGTTAGCTATTAGCTAGTACCAGGACACCAGAAAGTACATGATAGACACATTCAACCTGTAGTATTGCTTACAGTGGCGCAACCACTGGTATTGGTGGTTACGAAACCACCAATACTTGACGGAGTATTTAGGTATGAAACCTCTTATTTAGGAAAAAATTCCTAAAACTTGTACAAAATAAAATAATGCTTGCAACAAGTATCAATACAGGATACAGCTGCATGAATAAACACCTGCACAATAAAAAATCCTGATTTGCAGGTTCTGTGATGGGGAAAATGGGACTTCTTTTCACTGCCTATGCTACTGCAAAGAACTCTTCGCAGGAAGAACCTGAATTGCTTAGCAACACCCACACTGTGGAATTTTTTAAAGGTGCAGTACTGACGTTGTAATTTCGCATTTATATACAGTGGGCACAATAGATCTTGTTGGCTAAAGGAAAAAGGATCATTTTACTGGAACTCGTTCTTGTCTATCTGCCCCACTTTCTGTTCTCTGGTTGATGGTTCTGTGAGACACTCATTATACTGTAGTAGTGTGTATTTTTAGAATCGTTTTTTTTTGTAAAATATCTAAAATATATACAAGTTAGGAAACCTTTAGAATACTATCTGCCGTACTATATAATCATATATTCTTGGGATGAGCACAGAAACCCGTTGCAGGTATTGCGCGTATTATATATTTTGAAGTTATAATTCCAATTAGTTAAAAATTAACAACTATGCCTGCCACAATCATGCCGACACGCGAAAAATAAGGTGGTTTATTTGTTATTCAATGCTGAATTCATTTCCGCATTGCCCTAACGGTTTTACTGATTGCGAACATTGGAAAAAATTGGGAATAGTATGTACGTACTTCTAGTTTATACAACTTTTTATATTTTAAAAAATTTAAATAAGCCTGTGCTTTGCTTTTTAACTTCTACGTTAATGGCAAAATATTGGTTACATACATATCGTGATTGATGTTCAAGAACATGTTTATGTTTAATATATTTTTAAGCTACAAATTTTAAAAAAATATTTTATTCTTGGAAATAACACAAAAATATCTCTCGTAAAGTGCGTAGATGTTAATTGAAAAATTAGCATACAAATGATAATAGTTGCAAATTATTGAGGGCTTCCATTCAATAGATTTTTTATCATTTGATTTATTATTATAATATGTTTCGCAACATACACAAAGAGCAAGTTGTGAAACGAGTAACCTATTATTCTCAATGACGCTGATTAAAAGGGAGTTTGCAGTGTCTAAATTTAAATTTGGAGTAATAAATTTCTCGATATTTTAATTTCTACAAAATGGACATTATTTTAACAATTAAGAAATTTATAAAATTACTTTTAAAAAAACGATTATAAATATATAAGCTGTCAAACAATTTTTTTTTGTTTTTTAATAAAAAAATTAAAGCTTTTAACAAAAACTAAAAATTATCCTACTGCGGCCAGCGCAATTACCTAATACGCTTAATTTAGAAACAACCAAAGTCACATTTTTACAGTGTTTAGATGAGAAAAACGTTTTGCAAGATCACCTGAACCTTTTTAGTAAAATAGAAGCTTAAGGTCAAAAGTCAAAACTCATCAAATATCTGGAGAAATTTGAGATAACCCATGACAGACAATATGGATTTCGACAACTTCGGTCTACTGGAGATTTGCTGGCTTATATCACTCAGCTCTGGACAAACACTATTGAAAAGTTTGGTGAATCCCGTGCAATAGCCTTGGATATATCTAAAGCATTTGACCGCGTTTGGCACCAGGCATTATTAAGTAAATTATCTACCTACATCCTCCCAACCAAACTGCGCCAATGGCTCTTGAGCTTCATGCAAGATCGCTCCTTACATGTGGCAGTTGACGGTATTTCTACTGATGCGTTTAAAACTAATGCCGGGGTCCCCCAGGGTTCCATCCTGTCCCCCACCTTATTTCTTTTACACATCAACGACCTCTTGAAAACCACCACGAACCCCATTTACAGTTTCGCAGACGATAGCACACTTGTCTCAACTTTCACATCCTATCGATCACTTTCGGTGAATGATACAATTAGACTCAGGCAGGAACAGGTTGATTCCATTAATAGAGATCTTGAAGCAATCGTCGAGTGGGGAACCAACAATCTTGTTCAGTTCAACGTCCAAAAAACACAAAGTGCCACGTTTTCCAAGAAAGTGAATTCCTCAAATCATCCCATCACAATGTCCGGAAATACCCTTGAACCAAGTCCCTCCATCTCGATTTTGGGAGTCACGGTGTCCAATAATATGTCTTGGCATGACCATGTTGCTAACATACTGGAGTATTGCTCGCACATTTGGGGCTCAGCACCAAAGCATTCTCTTCGTCTTCTAGATTCCATTCAGTAAAGAGCCATTCGTTTGATAAACAGCTCAACTCTCACAGATACCCTTCACCTCTAGAACATAGAAGAAGAGTTGCAGACCAGTCATTGCTCTACAGATATTTCCATGGCAGATGCTCCAGATAAATAAATACTCTTGTACCACCATTGGCCACATTCGGCCGAAGAACTCGGCACGCTGATCAGTCTCACACATTTACTTTCAAGCTTGACACTACAAGGACCAATCTTCATCAAGAATCCTTCTTTTACAGGGCTGCTACGGAATGGAATAAGCTTCCAAAATCAGTTTTTCCAGAGAACTATGACCTGCAATTTTTTAAAAAGCGTGTCCACAATCATTTCCTTTCTATAGTCCCTTCCCCTTCTAATAGTCGCAGTGCGGGCCGTCCGCGGCCCACACGATAGGTCTACCCTTTTTGCGACTATTTTCATAAAAAAAAAACTTGGGTTGTTTTTAAAATTAAAACTTTTTGCGGTTTCCTCGAATTTTTTCTCAGATTTTGATGTTCAAATAATATTTACGTTAAATGCTTTGAATGATTTCTACACCCATTTAAGCAGATTGGAGTTGGGTCTTTATATGCCATTTATTCTTCTTCTTCTTTGTCAGCCATTATCTGTCCACTTCTGAACAAGGGCCTCTTTTATTTGTTTCCGGTCTTTCGCTGTATGGTACCATTTTCCTCCTGCTATTTTTTTAACATCATCCAACCATCTCCTCTGTGGCCTGCCGACACTCCTCTTTGTTTGCCGTGGTCTTCAGTGTACAAGCCTTGATACCCATTTGTCCTAACTTAGTCTGGCAATATGTCCAACCCATTGCCACTTAAGCGCAGCTATTCGCTGTCCACTACATTCGTTCTTCTTCTTATTTCTTCGTTACGGATTTCATCTCGTAAGCTAACGCCAAGCATTGCCCGTTCCATGGCCATTTGCATTGTCCTAGGGTTATTGGTGCACTTTTTGGTTAAAGCCTTTATCTCAAGACCATATGTTACGACAGGCAGGATGCCTGTGTTAAACACTTTTCGTTTGAGGTTTATAGTGATGTCGGGGTTTTTAACTATAAGACTCAGTTTTCCAAATGCTATCCATTTCAGTTTTATTTCTGCCGTTTGGTTTTTCTTTTTCATTTTAATGACTTGACCAAGATATATATATATATATATATATATATATATATATATCCAAAGTTTTGTCTGCTATTCTTATGTTTTCTTCAGACCTGCTCATTATTTTTGTTTTTTGATAAATTCATATGTAGTCTGACGTTATTTGCAACTTTATTTAGTTGTTCTAGCATGTTCTTAAGCTCCTGTATATCTGAACTAATAAGCACTATGGCATCGGCAAAGCGTAAATGGTTTAAAACGTTTACACCTTTATTTTCCCATGGTAGCATTTTAAAAACGTCCTCCAAGGCCAACGCAAAAAGTTTTGGGGTCTAATGGTGCAATTTGGAAATCGAGAAATAAATAAGCTTATCTCTTGTACACTTTTATGTCTCGATCAATGGCGCATGCATGTTTATGTTCCCTAGGCCACTAGTATTTTATAATACTTTTTTTCTTCTTCCTTATCGTGACAGCTTCTACATACAGAAGTCGTGTCGTAGTTTTGCAATTTCCATGCACCGTGCATGGGATCCACCTGCCCAGTGTCCTGTTATGGCCGCGATCGCATTTCCAATGTTCTCCCTGGATAGCGTTAAAACATCATTAGTTCAACGTAGATCCAGTTTAGGCCAAATCTGTTTCGATGATCTGCATGTAGGTTTATTTTGCCACCTCAAGTTGGCTTTTTAAACTACTTTGCTGTGCAAGAGGAGCCGGCGGTTTGCAATCGGTACTTCTTGCTGAGATGAGACAGATACAGCTGGGAGGGTGGTGCCCTTTCTTGCTAGCTCATTCGTCTTATAGTTGCCTGGTATATCCCGGTGTCCGGGTATCCAGACAATGTGAACTCTAAACTTAGCTGCAAGCTCAGGGCGGCTCGGCATTGCACCGCTACCCTAGAGGTCAAGTAGACTGTGTTCAGTGATTTGATAGCAACCTGGCTGTCGCAAAGAATGGATAACTCGCTCAACTTTTGTTCATTGCGTAGTGTCCAGACAGCTGTCTCAGTAATGGCTGTCATTTCAGCTTGACTAAGGTTGTTAAAAAAAACGATTATTTTAAATCATAATAGAACCAACGATGCTTACGAAAGTTAGGTTTTTTCCAATTTAAATTGTATGTTTCCTCCAAAAATACATGTTGGTGCAAAAAACTCAATATGGCCAGAATGTGACAGTTTGTTTCTAAAATAATCGATTCAATTGTAAGGATACGCGTGCCTAGCCTATTTCATTTACATAAATTATTTTTTAACAATAAATTTAATTGCTGCATTGATTTTTGGAAAAAAAATGAAATGACAGAAATCTCTGTGTAAATAACTAATAAATAAACCGGGAAGCATCTTTAAGTCAATTTTCTCCTCAAATGCAAATTATAATTAAATACAAATCTTTTTTTAATTTGGATTATTTTCTTAACATAATTTAAATTTTAAATTATATGTTAAAGATTTGCAGTTTAGACTACAACATTCATTCATTAATTTTAAATAATATAGTAAATGTGTGTATTTTTTTATTGTTTTTCTATTTAATTAAAAAAACTTAAGTTTTGAATGAATTATCTCGGTAAATAGTGTATGCAAGTCACATTTAATGGCTATTAAGTCAATCGTTTTTATTACGACATTCGCCTACGGCTCATTGCATAATCCTACTATTATTTTACAAAGTCTATTATCGCTTTAATTGTAAAGTAAAAAATATCTACATTCCTATAGATAGCCATTTCGCAGCATTTTTGACATTTGAATAAATAAGTAGAACAATTTCCAGTTGTTTCTATTACATTTCAGTCGGTTTCTTTTGACTAGAAATATGCCACCTTGTATAGCAAACGCGAGAATGTGTAGTAGCCTAATTATATTGTTATTTCAGCGGAAGTTAAATGATTTATAGGCGCATTTTTCATTCTTATGATCTGTTATTAGGATCTAAAAAAAATTAAATCGGACAGGTATTGAATTACGTTGGGTGATTTAAACATTTCTAAAAGCAATGTGAATAAAATTTTTGTGCTGGTAGTTTTTCAAACTAGAACTTGTTAAATAAAGACAAAACCTATTTGGTTGTTCTTTGGTTCCGCCACAAACAAAAATTATTAAATCTGGGGGCACAGCCATCGAGCAAAAAAGCGGCACGGCCGTACCATCCTTTTCTCGAAGCAGTTTAGGCCATTTTCGACTCCCCTATAACTTCGTTGTGGATAAAACTAGAAGCCTAAATTTTCGGTAACCAAGCAGGCATTGTATAACCCTGGAGCGGTCGCGTTATCCCGTGTTACCTATAAGGTCGAGCGTTAGATTTTTTCCAACATTGAAAAATCGAGGTTTGCAAGATTTTTGTACAACAATTGAAACCAAATATATTTTTGACTAAAAAAAAATATAAAACAATTATACTTTTAAGTTAAAAGAAAATCAGAAAATTATAATTAAATTTAACTCAAAACAAAGCAGGTTAAACTAATAAAAAAAGTATATTCTCTTGAGCACTTGAGCTTCATGCAAGAACGATCCTTACATGTGGCAGTTGACGGTATTTCTTCTGATGCGTTTAAAACTAATGCCGGGGTCCCCCAGGGTTCCATCCTGTCCCCCACCTTATTTCTTTTACACATAAACGACCTCTTGAAAACCACCACGAACCCCATTTACAGTTTCGCAGACGATAGCACACTTGTCTCAACTTTCACATCCTATCGATCACTTTCGGTGAATGATACAATTAGACTCAGGCAGGAACAGGTTGATTCCATCAATAGAGATCTTGAAGCAATCGTCGAGTGGGGAACCAACAATCTTGTTCAGTTCAACGTCCAAAAAACACAAAGTGCCACGTTTTCCAAGAAAGTGAATTCCTCAAATCATCCCATTACAATGTCCGGAAATACCCTTAAACCAAGTCCCTCCATCTCGATTTTGGGAGTCACGGTGTCCAATAATATGTCTTGGCATGACCATGTTGCTAACATCGCAAAGTCGGCAAGCCAGAAGCTAGGTTTTCTGTGGAAAGCTAGAAAGTTTTTTACTCCTGATCAACTGTTGACGACGTACAAGGCTCAAATCCGACCTCTACTGGAGTATTGCTCGCACATTTGGGGCTCAGCACCAAGGCATTCTCTTCGTCTTCTAGATTCCATTCAGTAAAGAGCCATTCGTTTGATAAACAGCTCAACTCTCACAGATACCCTTCACCCTCTAGAACATAGAAGAAGAGTTGCAGACCAGTCATTGCTCTACAGATATTTTCATGGCAGATGCTCCAGAGAAATAAATACTCTTGTACCACCATTGGCCACATTCGGCCGAAGAACTCGGCACGCTGATCAGTCTCACCCATTTACTCTCAAGATTGACACTACAAGGACAAATCTTCATCAAGAATCCTTCTTTTACAGGGCTGCTACGGAATGGAATAAGCTTCCAAAATCAGTTTTTCCAGAGAACTATGACCTGCAATTTTTTAAAAGGCGTGTCCACAATCATTTCATTTCTATAGTCCCTTCCCCTTCTAATATAAATATATAGGATTACAAAGTTACTTTTGCAGTGAATGACTCATTACCTGTATATGTATTATAAAGGATAAAAAGTAGGACTATCTACAAAAAGAAATGAGATGCATACATTAATAATTGATCAGCTTAAAGATATAGACTGCAGTCCATAAGGACGATAGCTAGTACTTGGTTCTTTTACCATAAAATGTTGTAAGATCCATGTAGTACCAATTCGGTTAATTTATTCAGTTCCTACTTAAGGGCCATCGCATAAAAACACAATATATCTCGCAAGTAATACATATTTTAAATTAGATTGTTTAGTGCGATTACCAAGTCAATCTATTTATTTAAAACATAAAAGATTTTTAATATTAATATTGTCACGATAAGATGTTGTTAGGTTAGCTAGTTACGTAATAACTTAAGACAGGAGGACCCTTAAGTAGGAACTGAATAAATTAACCGACTTGGTATTACGTGGATCTCACAACTTCTTACGGTAGAAGAAGTGAGTTGCGAGACTTGGTGTTTTTTACAAGTTATGTTTTTGATATCATAAGTCAGTGGTCGCCAACCTGTCGATCGCGAGCTACCGGTAGCTCGCGGAGGCAATTCTGGTAGCTCTCACAACGATTTTAATTTAAAAAATACAAACTGCAAAAATCAGCGAAGCTTCCACTGCATTATCCATCAGCAAGCATTATGTGGAAATTTCCTGAAACTAAACAACGTTATGAAACTGGTGGTAAAAATTGTGAACAAGATTAGAGCTCAAGCGTTACAAAGATTATTCAAAACCTTGGCCGATAAAGTTGACTGTCAATACGGGGACCTACTCCTTCACTCTGAAGTCCGATGGTTAAGTAGAGGACGAGTGCTAAAACGTTTTAATGATGTCGTATCTGGCATAGTTCAATTTTTTAAACAACGCGATGAACCGACTCCGGAACTAGAAAATTCAATCTGACTTAGAGATTTTGGTTTTCTCGTGGACATTATAGAGAAATTAAACCAACTTAATTTGCAGCTTCAGGGGAGAGACAAAGAACTAGCGAAAATGATTTCTGATATAAAAGCATTTATCAAAAAGCTGGAGTTTTGGGAACAAAACCTAATTAACAGCGATGCCAAGCATTTTCCTATTCTTTCAGAAAAAATATCTCAAAATCCATTAGAACCCTATGACAGCAAAAATCATGTAGAAATAGTTTCTACCCTGAAGAATAACTTCAAAAATCGTTGTAAGGATTTCAACGAAATGGCTTTGGTAGCGCAGTTTGTTGTTTCACCTTTTATGGAAATTGATATCCAACAGTTTGCAACTTGTGTTATGCAGAACTTTGGCGAAGACATCGCTGCAACAGAAATGGAAGTAATTGAGTTTCAAAATGATTTAGCCTTAAAATCGTTAGTCTCAAGTACCAAATGTATCTGGCCTATTGTAAGTAAAGACAAATATTCAGTTCTATGCCGTGTTGCCTTGAAAGTGAAAGCATTATTCAGTTCAACCTATTTATGTGAATCTTCTTTTTCCAATATAAAGTTTATTAAGAACAAATATCGCAATCGACTTACAGATGAACACTTGGATAATTGTATTCGAATGGCTGTATCAAATTATACTGCAAACATTTAAAAAATTATCGATGAGTCTGAGTCAGTCAGCCTTCTCATTGAACGTGCTTTTTTATTTTTCAATGTTTATGTTCATGATAGTGCGTTACTTTTTTGTTGTTATTATTAACTATTTTTAAATCTTACGTGACATGCCGTTGCGGTTGGATAAAAGTTTGTGTTTATTTTTCAAACACCTTCGTTTGGTAGGTAGGAATGGAGCTATGAACAAGTACGTAGTAGTAATATAGGTTATTTTGTTATTAGTTTATTATTAGTACCTATGTATTATGTATTACCAGTTAAATAGTAAAATAAATACATATAATGATAAATTAATTGTGGATTATCTCATTTACGTTGCGTTACGTGGCTTCCGTGTGGGTAGCTAGCTGTTTATTCCAAAATTAACAAAGTAGCTCAACACATTGAAGAGGTTGGCGACCACTGGCATAAGTAATAGCTATCGTCTTCATGGACTGCAGTCTATATATTTAATTTTTTTTCTTAACTTACTATTACGAGCTGATCAATTATTAATAAATTAAATCTAAATTATCAAATTTAAAAACAATTTACTTGTTAACAAAATATTTATTTAATTAGTATATATTCTTTTATTTATTTGCAGTTTTTTAAATTCGTTTCTTACCTTTAGCCGTTATCCAATTACAGCCGGTCGAAATAAAATCGATTGAGGTGCTTCGAATTTTTGCCAAGTCTATTTCAATAAAATTTAGAAAGTGAATGCGAGCAACCGCATCTCAATCCGTCTTGCTACTCAAAAAATGGAAAGTTAGGCCCATTTTTGTGCTATCTTTCCTCGTCTAAAAATGATGGTTTAAGTTATCGATGTTCGATTTTCATTTAAATTTTTTTAATTTTGTATGGGTTGCCCTGTACATTTGTGCAATAATAAAAATGTTTATTATCGCAGATAATTTGGCGCTATCGTGACGACAGGGCAGACGAAGGTTAATTAACCGGTGATCATTAAATTATGCTGGTAGTAACATTGTATTGTGACTAATTAGTTGACGATTTATAAAAACCTAAAGTATATTGAATTTACAGTTATTTTTGCAAAAAAAATTTAATTTAATTGCAATAAAACAAATAAGTATTTATTAAATAAATCAATTTGAATTAAAAGACTACGCTGAATATATACAGTGACGTCCACAAGTAAAATTTCATTTTCCACGTAATTACAGGTATTGTCAAAAAGCAACAGGCGGGCGCCCAGTTTGGATATTTCTTTTATTTAATTAATAACATTTCTGGATAATAAATTAAAAACTTATTTTGGAAGCTTGTTCCATTCCGTAGCAGCCTTGTAAAAAAAGAATTCTCGATGGAGATTGGTCCTTGTAGTGTCAATCTTGAGAGTAAATGGGTGAGACTGATCAGCGTGCCGAGTTCATTGGCCGAATGTGGCCAATGGTGCTACAAGAGTTTTTATTTCTCTGGAGCATCTGCCATGGAAATATCTGTAGAGCAATGACTGGTCTGCAACTCTTCTTCTATGTTCTAGAGGATGAAGGGTATCTGTGAGAGTTGAGCTGTTTATCAAACGAATGGCTCTTTTCTGAATGGAATCTAGAAGACGAAGAGAATGCCTTGGTGCTGAACCCTAAATGTGCGAGCAGGATTTGAGCCTTGTACGTCGTCAACAGTTGATCAGAAGTAAAAAACTTTCCAGCTTTCCACAGAAAATCTAGCCTCTGGCTTGCTGACTTTGCGATGTTACCAACATGGTCATGCAAGGACGTATTACTAGACACCGTGGGACCCAAAATCTAGATGGAGGGATTGATTCAAGGGAATTTCCGGACGTTGTGATGAAATGATTTGAGAAATTCACTTTCTTGGAAAACGTGGCGCTTTGTGTTTTCTGGGCGTTGAACCAAACAAAATTGTTGGTTCCCCACTCGACGATTGCTTCAAGATCTCTATTGATGGAGTCAACCTGTTCCTGCCTGAGTCTATTTGTATCATTCATCGAAAGTGATCGATAGTGTCGTCTGCGAAACTGTAAATGGGGATCGTGGTGGTTTTCAAGATATCGTTGATGTGTAAATGAAATAGGGTGTGGGACAAGATGGAACCCTGGGGGACCCCGGAATTGGTTTTTGGTTTTTGGTTCCTTCCGAATCCCGCTTATGTCCATTGTGTCTCCCCGTGATAGCGATTATCGATTTGCCTGATGCTTGGTTTGCTCCATACTTGATTTTATTTGACTTTTGTATAGTAAAAAGTAAGAGACAAAATGGGTCTAACAATATATGGTAGATTCTTAAGAGTGTAAAAGTGTTACAATTTGGAACGTTGGAAATAAAATATTTCTACCAATTTCAAAAAAAAACTTTAATTAATAATTTTTTTCAAAACAATAAACTCGAAAGTATTGAGTAGCAGGATAGGTACATAGATGATTCATTGTTTGTAAATGATAATTTTAATCTTTTGTGGAGCGCAGCATGGTGGTATGTAAATGATTGTGGTATTGATTTTTATCTTTATTCTGACAGCTTATTTGAATGCTACAAAGAATATTGTATAAGTATTTAGATTACTAGCATTAGCCTAAAGAGGAATGTTTTTATTAAAATAGACGTTGTAATTCACACCCAGATACGTAACAAAATTAAAATAATAGCGTATTCGATTACTTGTTAGAATTAGGTAATAGAACACTAAAATGTTTAAATAACTCGAATTAATTGCTAGGTTAGGTTAGGTTAAAACGGCGGTTCGGAGGCAACCCACTTAGGCCTTTTGGCCCGTTGTGATAACGTGATACCCCCTTAACCGTGAGAACCGGTTGAAACTTTTAATAAAAAAATTGAGATCTTTAATGCTAATTGAGATAAGATCAGATAAGTCATCAAAGTTCGGTTGCACTAGTAGAAAAAGCCGTTTTCTGTCTAGGGCAGGGAAGTGGCAGAGAAGATGAACCATTGTTTCTTCTTCTTCTTCATCGTGACAGCTTCTACAGAAGTCGTGTCGTAGTTTTGCGATTCCCATGCGCCGTGTATGGGATCCACCTGCCCAGTGTCCTGTTATGGCCGCGATCGCATTTCCAATGGACTACCTGGATAGAGTAAAAACATCATTAGTTCGAATTAGATCTATTTTAAGCCAAATCTGTTTCGACGATGTGCGTGTGGGTTCACTTTGCCACCTCAAGTTGGCTTTTTAAACTACTTTGCTGTGCAGGAGGAGCCAGAAATTTGCAATCGGTACTCCTTACTGAGATGAGACAGATGCAGCTGGGAGGGTGGTGCCCTTTCTTACTAGCTCGTCCGCATTACAGTTAACTGGTATGTCCCTGTGTCCGGGTACCCATCCAATGTGAACTCTAAACTTAGTTACTAGCTCATTTAGGGCGACTCAGCATTGCACCGCTACCCTAGAGGTCAAGTAGACTGAGTTCAGTGATTTGATAGCAACCTGGCTGTCGCAAAGAATGGATAACTCGCTCAACTTTTGTTCATTGCGTAGTGTCCAGACAGATGCCTCAGTAATGGCTGTCATTTCGGCTTGACTAAGGTTGTTAAAAAAATAAACGATTATTTGAAATCCTAATAAAACCAACAGCCAAACAAAATAATTATAAATTTACATGGGTGAGAGATGGTCAGGTTTTTGCTAGGAAAAATGAAAGGTCTAATGTTATCAAAATCAGTCACCTTTAAACTAAACATTTACTAAATTTTCTTCAATTTACTATGAATATTACACTTTTATATCAGAACGTTCGTGGACTAAAATCCAAACTTTCTACAATTTACAAAAACTCATTAGTTTGTGACAGTGATGCAATATGTCTAACAGAAACATGGCTTAATAACTCCGTTTTTGATTCAGAAGTTATTTGTGACAATTATACAGTTTTTCGTCGTGATCGAGAACAAACAGCATGTAAGAAATCTGAAGGCGGAGGAGTTCTCATAGCAGTTAACAATAGGTTGAAGTTTGTTGTTCAAGACAGTTGGCTCTCAGACGCCGAAGATATTTGGGTAACCTATATCTCAGATTGTAATAAATCTAAGTATCATGTAGGCTGTGTCTACATTTCACCAAATGACTCTTTATCACTTCAAACTGTTTGTTCTAAACTATGCGACATTGTCACCAATAACCCCGACGATACTTATATACTGTGTGGTGATTTTAACTTGGCTAATATTAAATGGACCTTAGATAACTTAAATAACTTTTATAAAACTAGCAATTATTCGGATGTTAACTCTAGCTTATTGATTGACACAATGTCGTTCTGTAATTTTTTACAATTTTCAAAGTTTAAAAATGTGGCTGATAACGTTCTAGATTTGATTTTTTCTAACAAGTTTGCTGTTAATAATATTGTCAATTCTGATATGCCACTGGTTAATGAAGATAAATTTTATGTTACACTGGAATTTAATGCAACTATTGCCAATGACCTCAACTATAATAATAAACAATACAAATTCAATTTGTACAATTTCCAAAAAGATGATTTTTGTGGTATCAGGTTAGGTTTTTTTCCAAATTTTGTTCGTCGCGGAGTGTCCGGACAGCTGCCCCGGTATTGGCTGTCATTTCGGCTTGATAATTAATTGCTAAATAATAAGTTGGTGAAAATAATTTTTATTGGGATAAAAACTATCACGTGTATGTATTCGCACAATAAGTGGTATTTAATATTAATGAATTTGTGTACTCGGGTTCAAAATTTACTAGAGATGGAAAGTATGACAGTGACATTGAGCGAAGGGTGTTGGCAGGAAAACAAATGAATGGGGCACTGCATAGCTTTATGAATAGCCAGAAAGTGTCAAAAAAGGCACGTCTGGCGGTGCATAGAGGTGTGTTGGTTCCTACACTTATGTATGGTAGTGAATGTTGGGTTTGGCAGAAGCAGCATGAAAATAGGATTAATGCTGCGGAGATGAGTAGTCTGAGAAGTAAAGCCGGAGTGACTCGGTTGGATAAAGTTAAGAATAGTGAGATAAGAGAGCGCTGTTGTGTAAAAGAAGATGTAGTTACAAAGATAGATAAAGAAATGCTTAGATGGTTTGGACACGTAGAAAGGATGGATGAAGGAAGATTGACGAAACAAATTTATAAGGCGAGTGTGAATGGGCAAATCGGTAGAGGTCGACCTCGGAGAACATATCTGGATCAGATCAACATTGCTTTGAAGAAAGGCCAGGTCAAGAGTACCAACAACCGAAGAGCATGTATGAGAGCACCGATGAAAGTAGAGTAAGCAAAAGATGTGTGTACGAACCGTAGCGGAAGTGGAAGGAAGTGGTCTCTGCCTACCCCTATGGGAAAAAGGCGTGACTTTATGTATGTATGTAATATTAAGTATGTCATAATTAACATACCTTATAATTTCTTTTTTAAAATTATGTTTTAATAATTGACTTCATTTAGGACGGTGCTACATCAAAAAGCTGTGCTCGTACAAACTTGACATATATAAATCTACACGGAACCTGTGCGGCGAATTTGCATACTCCTTATACTACTTGGTGTGCACTGAAAAAATACTTCTACCTGCTTGGCAAGGCGCGTCCACATACAATATGGCTATAACTCAATCAGAATACGAGAATTCATCCGTCATCTAACAGTAAACTCACTACTGCGGGTGTTATTTACTATTAGTGGTCATTCTCGAAGACAAAAATACTTACCATACAATGGTACAAGAGGTCGGTAGGAACCTATATGTGCTGGGTATTGTAAAGAGATGATTAAAAAAAACGGTAAAACGTCCACAAAGTTGGCATTGTGTTTTCTGTGTACAGATAAACTTGACGCATCGAAAAATTACTTTAGTTAATCTGTCCAACGAAATATCTCGGAAAAATTCAACAACTGAGAATGCTTAAGATTTAAGTAAAAAATAATCGATTTTCGCGGTAAAAATCAATTGCTATTGCTGAATTCGACGAAGTGGGATTGAACGTCTTCAAAACACGACGATTGCCAAATTTTTCACTGCTTAACGATAAACAAAGAAGAACGCGTGAATATTTTTAGTGGGAATGTGTAATAAAAAATTTAATAAAAACACTGTAGAACCAACAAGATAATGATGGAAAGAGGAGTTAGACTAGGTGAAACTATGTCGCCAAAGCTGTTTATTACTGTTCTCGAGAAATACTCATCGATGGAAAGAGACTCGATCATCTACGCTTCGCGGATGACATCGTTATTTTGTCGGACAACCTGGGAGAGGCCAAAGACATGCTCCAAGAACTTAACGATGCCGTACGAGAAATTGGACTGACAATAAATTTTGAATAGACCAAAATGATGACTAACATGGTTCCCAGTGATCAAATACAAATTAATAACAACAAAGTAGAATTGATTGACAAATGTATAAATTTGGGTCCTAGTTCCTCCTAGTTTTTGTAGTAGTGACCATGCTTTTATTTTGGATTTTGTGAAATATAAGTTTCCCGCCGTCCACCGTAGAAGTTTATCAGCTATCTCGCGATCACCCGACTCAAGAAATTCCTTGTATAGTTCGTCACTTGCCTCAGTCCATCCTGGGATGTAGTTCTCTCTATGTCCTCGTGGTATAGTTTTCTTTGCTGTGCTGATAATAGCTTCAATAAATCTTTCATAGATTTTTGCCGAAGGAGGGATCCACCGTAAGCATTTATCAAGATTATTAGAGAATGCTTTCCAGTTTGTTTTATTAAAGTTCCACATCGGGCGAGGGAAAGACGTTATTAAGAGGATGCTCATTCCAAAATCTATTAACACAGGGCGATGTTGGCTGTGTGGAAAATCATCTAGAACAATTCGTGTGGTAGGAAGTAGGTGTTCATTGGAATCTGTTAAAACAAAGCATACGTCTGGGTTATATTCTTGTCGCCATGCCGCTGACTTAAAAGTTCCACGATCCTTTGCATTAAAAACCTGGTACAGATTATTTCCCTTAGCCCAGTCCATTAGGTTTTTACCATTTTCCGTCAGTTGCCCAATACTTCTATTTAGTGTAATCTTTATTAAAGTTTGCTATGTATACAGATAGATAAGGGAAGGACTGTATAGTATGCTGGGGTCAAAGTATAGCAGGAGGTTTATAAATGTTACCTACTGTAATCTCACAACCTGTAATTTCGTAGAAATTGTTGCTTGTGCTAACATGGCGTAAAGAGGCGTTCTCGATTTTGCTGCGGATGTAAGTAGCAGTTCCATATGATCTACGGTAAGTAACAGCTATAATTTCATAGCCAGGGATCTTTTCTCCTGTCCGAAGTCCTCATTTTCCGTATGTGTTTCCTGGATTTCCAGTACGTCCACATCGTTGTCAATTAAGAACTTATAAAGGAGTTCGTAATTGTCTTTGCTAATTCCTTCTATTTTAATTTGGCAGATTTGGATGCTAGGTCCGGGTTTATTAGTCCTGTAGTCCTCAAAAGGACCGGTTATTGTTCTCTCTATCTGTGCCATAGTGATGTATATTTACCAGGAGATCCAAGTAGCTTGAATTGTTTGGTAGCCAGCTGTGCTAGTTTATATAGTTCACGTCTATATTAAGTAGATGCTATCCAGGGTGCACCACGGGGAGGCGAACTAGTATTGCAATATTCAAACATATGATTTTTTTTATGTATACACCATTTTTGCAAAAAAAGTCTAATTAATTTAGAGTGCAACACCTCTTAAAAATGAAACGCAACGTCTATGTTTTTACAATGTGTCAATTTTTCTGTCAAATCAAGAGTGAATTAAAACGAAATTTGTAAAAAATTAGTAATTTATTACTAAAACAGTTTGTTTAACATTGATGTTAGTAAATTAATTTTCAAAATTGCAAGACAAAATTTGAAACAACCGTTACGCTGAAAATGGTGCCATTTGACGCGTTGGGCCATGAAACGTGCAGCGCACACGATTTTTGGGAGTAAACTAATACTTTCCCTTTTTTACCCTTCGGTTCGGAAGAGTAAAAATTTACAGTATGAAGTATATCGAAAAGGAGTATAGTAAAATTGCACTGTTGTATAGTTAAATTTTACTATTGTACTATCCTACCAGTCCTAGTACCTGATTGTTAGACCTCGTGATTCAGCTAATGACGATTCCAAATATGCAGTTTAGTTTTGGAAGTAATGAAAAACGTGTTGGAGAGAAAATATAGCAGTAATATATTTTATGGTCTATTGTTAAAAGATTGAATTCGATTGTTTTTAGTCAGAGTAGTATTTTATTATTTTTCAGTGTGTCACCATATATTATAAAATCCGGAAATGTAACTATATAAAATCCCACGAAATTAGGCAAAAGCTGTAGTACTCCGTGTCTTCTGGCCAGTAATAACAAAGTATTGTACAAGCGAATTAAAAGAATCGTGATGTGTTATCTATAAAACTGACACATTAATATGTAGGTAGTAGCTTTTTAAGAATAACCATTTGTAGAAAGGTTTCACGTGTTAAGTTATTAGTTCGGTTATTTTAGGTGGGTACTTCGGAATAAATGTTAAATTTGCCAATATTGCTAATACAATTAAATGACTACTTACTAGTTATTGCTACAACTAGGTTTAATTTAAAAGTTTAAATTGGGTTAATTAGCTCGTATTAAGCCAACGATTATAAGCATATATTCAGAAAATTTGGTCTTAATCACGATTTTAATGTTTAATAACTTAGTTTCTACTGGCTTTTGATCTTATACTTCAACTACCTACATACATGATACAGTGAAAAGACCAGCACTTCTCTATGCACAGCCAGTCGTGCCTTTTTTAACACGTTATGGCTGCTCATAAATATATGCAGTACTTCATTCATTTGTTTCCCGGGTCAACACCCTTCGCTCAATGACTTTTCGTCTCTCGTAAACTTTAACACAAGTATACAAACTCTTTTAGTTGTGCTACGCTCTCTTCTTCAATCAGCACTTCGCAGTTTGCCTTGCTTTCTTCTCTCTCAAAAACCATTACTTTCATCCCTTTGATTTTTAGGGCATCATGCATGATATTAACAACCATCGCTTGCAACTCCTCCTTAGATAAGGCTAATATGATCTGATCATCGGAGCAGGAGGCATTTAATGATCATATCATATCGTTGTTAATATCTTTCAAATATTTTAAACAATCGTCTATGAATAAGTAAAACTGCCATAGCGAAGCCACACATACCTGCCTAACACCGTTTTCGATGGTAATCCGGACTAAATATGATCTATTTTAAATTTACACAATCATTAAACCAACGTCAAGGGTTTGATTCTTTTAAGTTTGCTTAATAAATGCGAGTTATCCAGGAGCTGGAAAGTTATATAATACAAGCTTAGGTTACCTAAAATGTTCACCAATTTATATTTCTACTTTTTTTGTTTTTTAATAAAAAAAAATTTGTTGGAATACTTTAATGAAAAAAAATACGGTGTAAGTAAATATAACTATGTTTTAAAGGTATTAGATTGGATTAATGTACTAATACCCCAGTGGGTTATTCTAAAAATATCTAAGGATAAGGAAAGAGATTTTGAAGTAACAAGCAACAAGCTTGTCAATGCCCCTCCTGGATCAAAGACCTTCTGGTCTTTGGCTAAAGCCATAAATAAGAATTTCACAACTTCTTCTTTACCACCACTCGAGAGGTCCGACGGCACGACAGCCGTATCTTCCAAAGAAAAAGCGGATCTGCTGGCCGAAATGTTCAGTTCTAACTCAACCCTCGATACCAATGGGAAACAACCCCCAACGATACCTAGAATAAACGCATCAATGTCTGAGGTCACTATCCGCCATCGCACTATCAGGAAAATCCTACGAAATCTTGACTCTAATAAGGCAGTAGAACCAGATGGAATTCCGACAATTGTCCTGAAGACCTGTGCTCAAGAGCTCACCCCAGTTCTTTGTAGACTCTTCAAGTTATACAGCAAAGGAGTATTTCCGTCCATGTGGGAAAACGCTAAAGTCCAACCGATTCCGAAAAAAGGCAAGAAGACTATTCCTGCAAATTATCGCCCTATTGCATTGCTCTCAGTCATATCCAAAGTTATGGAAAAAACGATTAACACAGAACTTATCAAATATTTGGAGAAATTTGAGATAATCCATGACAGACAATATGGATTTCGACAACTTCGGTCTACTGGAGATTTGATGGCTTATGTCACTCAGCTCTGGACAAACACTATTGAAAAGTTTGGTGAATCTCGTGCAATAGCCTTGGATATATCTAAAGCCTTTGACCGCGTTTGGCACCAGGCATTGTTAAGTAAATTATCTGCCTACGGTCTCCCAACCAAACTGCGCCAATGGCTCTTGAGCTTCATGCAAGATCGCTCCTTACATGTGGCAGTTGACGGTATTTCTTCTGATGCGTTTAAAACTAATGCCGGGGTCCCACAGGGTTCCATCCTGTCCCCCACCTTATTTCTTTTACACATCAACGACCTCTTGAAAACCACCACGAACTCCATTTACAGTTTCGCAGACGATAGCACACTTGTCTCAACTTTCACATCCTATCGATCACTTTCGGTGAATGATACAAATAGACTCAGGCAGGAACAGGTTGATTCCATCAATAGAGATCTTAAAGCAATCGTCGAGTGGGGAACCAACAATCTTGTTCAGTTCAACGCCCAAAAAACACAAAGTGCCAATCATCGACAGCAAACTAAACTTCAATGTACATATTAAAGGTTCTAAGGCTCATCATACTGTAGGCATGATTATTCTGTCTGGTAAGGAATTCTCTGCACACACGCATTCCAGAATATAATTTTATAATGTGGACACCCTATTCTGATACGCATATAAATAGAGTGAAGAAAGTGCAGCGTATATTTAGTAAACATGTTAAGAAAACTAGTTACCAAAACAAAACTACAAAAGACTTGAAATTGAAAGTCTTATCACTCGAAGACAAGCGGCTGATCTGTGTTTTTTTTATAAAATTGGTATTGGGTTAATTGATGCCCCGGAAATCCTTGAGCAGTTCCACTTTTATATGTTCTTGGCCAGGTCTTGGGCTTAATAAACTTTTAAACTCTTTAAAATCTAATAAGAGCTACGCTCGCAATAGGGCCATTAATCGTATTGCTGTGCTACTAAATGACATTTGTTCGAACATCAATTTCTTTGGCGGCAGTTATCCATCATTTGTGAACAATATCAAAAAAGCGATAATAATGTGCAATATTTATGTAATCAATTATTTTTCTAATATTATTTTCTCATTTTTTATTGTTGTATAAATCCGATTAGCGTTTAAATAAATAAATAACTAAGGTAAGGAGTTGGCTATTAAGAAATATCAGCATCATTGGCAACAAAATCTGCTTAAGCTACAAGGTTTTTTAAGTCGGAACATGCCCTTATTATCTGCAAAAGCATTGACTGCCGTGTTAAACAATTCTTAATTGTGTGTTGTTAAAAACGTTTAATATTTTTTCGTATTAAATTCTTCTGAGTAAAAATATAATTTTACTATACTAAATGAGAATCATTTAACGATTCCCACGATTCGGAGGTCAGTCGAAAATATAAATTTGATTGATCTTACGTGCATGTGTAAAATGCTCAAATATTTCTTTTAATAATTTAAGTTTGAACGTTGGTTATCCATTGAATTAGACGTGAATCACGTTTTATTACGACTCATAAGTGATTCCATTTATCAAGTAGTCAGATTGTAATCTCGTATATTTTTAATATTATTTATATAATATTAATAAAGTGGTACTGTCTTTTTAATTTAAGTGGATGAATAATAGCCTTTTTCGAAAATATTAAGGTGCTGTCTCTTGTGGTGGTCGGTCGTGGACTGCGTAAAAGACTGGAAATATGCAGTTACTGGCTGACCTCAGCAGGGATCCAACAATCAAGAACCTTTATTAAGGAGCTATTTACTAAGATCAGCAAAGAATTCATCATTGAGTAGAAATAATTTTCGACAATGACAATTTTATTAACAGGTCATTTTCATTGAACGATACCTTTAAATTATGGGCTTGACACGAGTCCTAAATATAGAGGATATGATGATGAAGTCATGTACGTTTTCGGGATGCTAAAAATTATTTGCATACCTGGGAGCGCCATCCTAAGGAAGTTATTACAAGAGAATACTGGGCTACTAGGCAGCAGTATATTAAATAGGGTTATCAGGAGCTGTAAAGGTTATCAGAAAATAAACTCATACTACCAGATTGGTGAGTAGAGATGGAAAATAATCAAAAACACAATTATAGTAGCAGGCACAAGTTAAAAGCACACACATTGTTTCGTAAAATTAAGTGTCACACTGGCAGACGTCAAACAAAAAGGAGGCTGATATCGGTAAAAAAGATTACATGTGATATCACTGCTTGAGATGGGTAACGTGCCCGTGGTATAACATAACGTTATATGTGTGGTTAAAGATTTTGTTTTTTCTGAGCATTATTGAGTTTTTATGAGTTTAGAGTTAGCTTTTTGAAAATCATTTAATTTTAAGGATCAATACACCTAAAAAAGATGGGCAAAACAGAGAGTGATAACTGCAGAACATTTGTTTTGCGAATGCCCAACGCTTATCTGGAAGAGGCTCAAGTTTCATTAAGCTCTCCGATGTTAGGAGGTTAGCTCACAGCGAAACTGATAAACTTTGTACCAAGTCTCGGAATCGCGGACCTTGTTTAAATTAAGGGTTATGCACTAAAGATCTGATAGGTCAAGGTGCTTCAGAGGCTGTATAGCCTTCACGACCCCCCCACCCCTACAATCTACAATATACAAGAATTAATAATGTGGTGTGATTGGTGATTTTTAATTATTAATTATTCTTGGTAATAATAGATAATTTTTTGGTCGTTTTTTTTGGAGTAAACAACTATTTTTATTTTGTCTGATAACATAGGTAAAACTACAAAGTAGCGAACCAAAATTTAGAATCTTTTAAGCATTAAATTGTAGTATTTATTATTTAATGAAAATTTTTTACATAGGTACTAAAAATAGGAAAAATAAAAGAAATAACAAGCTGAAAAGGAACTTTTAAACTATGGACTGTAACTCCTTGCTTAATTTGGTTTATTCAATTCAATGATTGAAAGTCTATTATAAGTATTTGATTTACTTACCGTTAATGACCTTAAAAATATGTGCGCCTCGCACGTAACAAAATTATTGAAGTAAAAAACAAAAACATTGACTCAACTATTCGATTAGTGAAACTGTAATAGTCCAGTCTAAGTTCACACTGGTCGGGTTAAAAATTGGTTTAGTGAAAATTATTATTTAATAAGTAGATACATTTTTAGTAGGTTAATAAGAAAACTACGCATAGGTACTCACATTAAAAGTTAACGTGAGACAATTTTGGCAACCTAAATCAGATCTGATTAACTCTTACTGGTATCTTCTTTAACATTTATTATTAATTTTTGTACCCCATCCATTATCTTTCACTATATTCCTCTTCAATCTTCTCTACGTGTGCGAAAATGTTTTGCTAGTTTCGGCATTAATGTATATAATTCAGCTTTTAAAGCATTGAATTCATCGCTGCTTTTTTCCATGAAAAATTTTGAAAAGTAATAACCTTTACATTGTGGTAGAAGGCATTATCTATCACTAAAATGCAGTTTTTTTTAAGCATTAGCGATAAATTTGTTTTAACCATTGCGTAAAATTTTTGGAGTTCATTTCGTCGTGGTAGTCACCTGTTTTACTTCCTGATGTAAATACATGGTGGACAACCGAAAACGAAACAGAGCCATTTGCAGGAACCACGTCAATATTTTAGAAAAACGCTCAGACCCATTGATTTTTGATTTAAGGGACGACACTTTTTTCCGTTATTTTTAACTCCACTACTTTTAACCCCAAGCAAGGGTAAGAATTACCCCAAAATTTTTAAATTGCATTAGGGGTCGAATAAGCTCTAACAATTCTTTTTACAATATTCATTAAATTTTACATTTCGCCCAATACTTTAAAAAAAATTACCTGTTAAAATTCCAATTATTTGCTTACTTACTAGTTAATTGATTGAATGTTGCGCATTTTCATACAATAATAAGGATTTTGTTCAAAACGTTCACGCACATTTCGAAAAATTTCCGGAGTAATTCGATGACACTCGTCAACGATTCTTTGACATCTTCCAACGACGCTGGTTGTGTTTTATAGATTTTACTTTTCCTCCCAATCCTTTTTTTTTTAGAAAAAAATTACATGTTAAAATTCCAATTATTTTAGTTGCTTACTTACTACTTAGTTGATTAAATGTTTAAACTAATGACCGCCCGCTTCCATACAATAATAAAGATTTTGTTCAAAACGTTCACGCATATTCCGAAGAATTTCCGGAATAATTTAAAGGCACTTGTCAACGATTCTCTGACGCAAATCATCCAACGACGCTGGTTGTGTTTTATAGATTTTACTTTTCAGATGTCCCCACAAAAAGAAATCGATGGGCGATAATTTTGGTGATCGTGGAGGCCATTCAATCCTGCCTCTTCTCCCAATCCAATACCGTGGAAAACGTTGGTGTAAATACTGACGAACAATCGCCGCATTAAGCGGAGGAGCACCGTCGTGTTGAAAATAAAATTGATCTTCGTCGTTCTGTGGATAATTTTCAAATTATATCAGTCAAGGCAGGGTCAATAGCGTCTTCAAGTAATTCGTCAGTTAAATTGCCTGGTAGAAAAAAAGGACCCACCAGTCGGTCATCGCAAATGTCCGTCCATACATCAGATAGTTTCACATTTAAAATCTAATTTCTTAATAGGTAATGGGCGGAATATTAAAATTTAAAGACTATTGTAAGAGCTTTTAAAAGACATCTTATTCGACTCCCAATGCAATTTAAAAATTTTGGGGTAATTCTTACCCTCGCTTGCGGTTGAAAGTAGTGGAGTCAAAAATACCGGAAAAGAGTGTCCCCCTTTAATCAAAAATCGACGCGTATGAGCGTTTTTCTAAAATGTTCCTGCAAATGACTTTGTTTCGTTTTCGGTTGGCCACCCTGTTTGTTTAACGCATTAGATACGAGATGCACCTCGAGCACGAAGATGATGAGACGTCTTACTTTGGACACTGGAGATTTTAAATATTTATTTTTGCCATCGTCCCACGTTTTGGTACGGCGCGAGTATTTTTAAGCGAAAATATATAATCATGTAGAAGAAGTAAAGATGTGGTTGGGTGATAACCAATTCGTGAATAAAGTGGGGACCTTTGACATATCTCTTTTTTTAATAATTCCATCACTACAGAAAATTATAAAATCATACAAACATAAATGAAAACAACCAGACAAATCGTCGGAACTGTGTGATTTGTTATCTGAAAAGTAGAACTTATTCTTAACCTTCCGCTTATTTGCATTATTTGATGAGGACTTAAAAATTGTTCAAAACTTAACAAATTTCAATAACCAAACATGGCAAGTTTTTTGTCACAATTACCTAGTTCTTTAAAGAAATTTCACTAAGTTTGAACTGTTTCAGTATTTTACAATACATTTTTGTTCTTACCAAGCACTCTATCAATGTTATGTGGACAAAGTTTTGCAAGAATTTTTTTCAGAAGCCAAGACATTTTATATTTTTTTGATTTCAAACAGGTTGTAAACAGTAAAACAGTGGTAATAAATTCACGCAACTGATGTCTAAATTATTGAAATATATCAAACGATTTATTTTACGGTTATCTATAGTTTTTATTTGTGATAGATAAATCTTCGTCATCCCATTTAAAACTTCATCTTTAGATGCTTTATTTCATGTCAGCAACTTGTTTTATAGTTAATTTTATTTTCTTGTTACAAATACCGTATCCGAACGACCATTAATCATTCTTATCTAAGACAACGACATCACTTTGGGAGTATTAAATATCTTAATCAAGGGACTTTTATGTAGTCATGAAAATGTCAAATTTGCAATTAAAAGATGGTGCCGCCTACTTTATGCAGGCTATTAATATGTTTTCCAACATGTATCGGTAATAAATTTTGACTTTCACATTTACTTTATAGTTTATCTTAGTCGTACAGGTGACATAAGACAAAATTGAGTCAGCATGGCTTCCAAACATTCGTTCGAGATCTAATACCTACTTGCTTTCGCTACGATCGAAAATAAATTATTATTTTAAAATTATCTGCGGTACGCTAGTGATAATTCATTAATAATAATTGTGCAAGCGATATATAGAAATTCCTCGACTTAAAATACGATTTACTACGAAGGCGTAGAAGGGCCACAAGCAATTTTTTTTTGGAATCCCGACCTTAATCTCGGGGGTTCGACTTTAAAGTCGCGCGCCCAACTTTTATCTCGGGGGTCCCATTCACCTTTTTTATTGAATATCGACGGAAAGGGATCATTCTACACCTACTTAATACACTCTACAGAGTGAAATAATTTGTGACCCAAAAACTACCCCTTAACATCCCTCCAAAGAATTGTTGTGTTGGGTAGTTTTTGGGTCACAAATTATTTAACACTATAGAGTGTATTGAGTAGGTATACAATGATCAATTTTTATAAAGAACCACCAAAAATACCAAAAATAAAAAAAAACCTTGTAGAGTATATTGATTAGGTGTAGAATGATCCATTTCCAACAAAAAAATCTCGAGCAACGGTTTTTTTCAAAGATTTTGCTACTTTGGAGGATTGTTTAGGGGTAGTTGTTGGGTCACAAATTATTTCACCCCATTGAGTGTATTAAGTAGGTGCAGAATAATTCATTTCCGTCGAAAAATCTCGAGCTTCGCGTTTTTTCAAAGTTTTTTCTACTTTGGTGGGTTGTTGAGGGGTAGTTATTGGGTCACAAATTATTTCCCAAGAAAGTGATTGTGGAATACCGTGGCAGAACTGGGCGTACCGAAAAATTTGAACAGTCTCACAAAAGCTTGTGTAGAGGGATCTACAAGTGCAGTAAGACCTCTTTAACATCGCCCTGGAAGGCATCGTACGAAAGGCAAACATAGAAACGCTCCTATTTGGAAATCGGGGTACGCGCATTGTAGTGGTTGTCTTGGCTAAAATCCACGAATTACGATTGGAATTTCTTGACCACCCTCCTTACTCACCAGATCTAGCCCCAACCGACTTTTTTTTTGGTCCTCAATCTAAAAATTGCGCTAAGAGGACAGAAATGTTTATTAAGTAGGGAAGCCGTCACCTTTGTAAACAATAATTTTGCAGTGGAAGACGCAGAATACTATTTGGACGGGTTAAAGAGATGTGAGCATCACTGGAAAAAGTGTGTAAGACTTACAAGAAGACGAAAAATAAAAACCTTTCAGACCACCCTCATCTACTTGCTTAAAATTTTCATAATATTTGCTTAAACCTGGTCGGATACAATAGTTTTTAAATGGACGTCTGTGTGTGTATGTACGTATGTGCGTATGTTCGTATGTGCGTTCGGTATTATTTTTCGTCTCGATTATCTCTAGAACAAAAAATGATATTAACGTGGAACTAATTGCATTCGACGCATAACTACGCAACTTAAAACTGATTAAATTTTCAGCTCAATGGGTCAGGCTGTTTTTTATGGAGAATTAAAAAACTGAAAAAAGTACCTGAATTTTACAATTTATAAATTATACTATTTTTAATACAGAATTTAAAGATCTTTTGAATAATATAATTATTGCATGTTAGGAAAATTTGTATGAAAAATATGATACCAATATTTCATAAAAAGAGATAGTTTTAGAAAACAAAAATAGGAATTGGAGAACTTGTGTCAGTATTGAGAGAATAGCATTGAAGATGCTATAACAGTGAAAAATTATTGTTAGTATTAATTAAGCATTGTTTATAACAATTAAATATTGTTGCTAACAAATGATTATTGATCATAATAATTAAAAAAAAAATTCAATTGTTATATAAACAATTGAAAATAGCTCCCGCTTATGAAAAGGTACAAAAAAGTTTGAAAAAATACGGTTGACATAAACAGAATATTGTTAATGACAATTATAATTTGTTATAAACAATTTGAAATTGTTTTGTATAATAATTTTAATAATAATAACAACAAAACATATGGTATTTTTTCCACTGGCAAGTTAGTCGTGTGGACCTCTCGGGTCGTAACCAGACCATTGTTATTTTATCATTGTAAATTAATTACTGAAAATATTTTTTAGTGAAAACCAACACTTACTATCCACAAAAAATGTATGAAAATCTTATCTGCCCAAATTATACCTTTCGTAAAAGCATGATGGTTTCTCCGAGCAATAAATGAAGAAATCAATAATAATTAATAGTATCCACTTTAACATTTTCCTTTTAATTTTTGCTCACTGTTTGCATCGAATTCGTATTTCACACACTCATCATCTTCAAAATTGTCGTGAGAAACGTCGTCGTTAATTTCAGGTGAGTTACTTCTACCTCCCCACAAAGAAGCTTTAACTTTTTCTGCAGGTTCTCTCTTTTTCTCTCCGAGCTCGTTAAAAAATAAATAAACATTAATCAAATTAAGTGTTAGGTTAATTAATATTTATCCCAAAAAACTTACTATGTGGTATTTCATTTTACAAAATTCTTATTAGTTATAATTATTCGAAAAATAAAATAAACTATAAAAATCTGCTTATGAACTACTGATAAAGATAATAAATATCATTTAATCGTTCTTTATCCTTAAATTTTTATCAGAAATCACAATATTTAAAAATGCTAATTAGATGAGCTGTAAAACATCGGTATCTCATTTTATGAAATTCTTAACTCGTTTGTCATTTTGAACAAGTCTTTCAGGCTCTCAAAACACTTACTTAAAATTTACCCACGGTACTCCTTAGTCGTGTGATCTCCACTGTTAAATATTTTAAAAAATATGTGATATTCTTATTTAATTTGGCTGCGTTGAAATATGTTTGTGTCTGATATTTTATTTAAAAAATTGTGTACTTTTAATCGTGTACAGGTAAATTTATTTAAATTTTATAACGAGCAGTAGGTACCGACCAGCTAAGTTTATAATGGTGATAAGCTTTAAAGCCTTCCCAAAAATCTTATGCCCCCCCCCTATGTAACATACATAGTTTTTAATATTAAAAAATTGAATTGTTCACTTAAAAAACTAAGATGATAGATTTTAGAAATAAATCACTGGGAAATTGTTAACGAAACACAGTAAGTAAATTTTCAAAACATATAATGAAAAACTGAAATTCAAATTTCAAATAATTTTAATAAAGATTTTTCTGTATTAATTTATTATTTTAATTTAGTAAGATCCTTGCGCTTGATGCTTGCTACACAGAGATTTTATATTAGGTTTTATATTAGCTTCAGTCTCAAGTCTCCACGTTGTGTTATATCCAGCCGATTTCTTTTTTTTACCAGTTAATCATTTACAGCACTAAATCAACATTCAGCTAAAAATGAAGATGGAAACGGTAGCAATAGTTTTCTTGCACATTTGGTTGAATATGGGTATTTGATTTTTGTTTCCTTACAAAGCCATGCCATCACTCCTTTTATATTAAATAAAGTTTTAAATGACTCATCATTTTGCAATTCTGCGAGTTTTTCTTGAAACTGCGTATTTGATATATCAGACAAATCCACTAACATTGGCTGCATCATCATCCATGTTGGAAAATCAATTTGTTTTAAATCAGAAAAATTTTCTTTTAAATCAGCCGATAGAATATTCAGATGATTGACAATAACAAGCGAAATTATACCTAATAATTATTTAAGAATTTGCTTTTTTCGTTAAATTTGGCACCGAAATCTAACATTGCATTTAAATGGCCCGGAGCGAAAGGGTTAAACTCGTGTCGAGTCCATTTTCGAATTGCCCCCCTCAACAATCAAGTGCCCACATGTGGGGGGTAGGCCCCACGTTGGGAAACACTGCTTTAAAGGGTTATTTTATTGCTTTGCCTCAAGCGGTAAAAATAGATATCAGTTTTTGTCCAGCATTATGATGCATAACAGTGTGGATGTACCCAAATATAATATTGGTATTACTTAAAATCGTTATTTTGTCAAGGAATGAGTTCGAAATCAAACAAAATTGTTGTGACCGGCATTCTAAAGGCACAAGGCTAAGGCTACCGTGCGAAAGTCCTTAAAGAAACAATTGAAAGCTCCCAGTAGATACATAATTAAGTTTTGATTTATTGAATATTATCGATCCAAATATCTCTATCACTATTTTTTTTATTTGCTCATGTAATAAAACAAAAAAAAATCAGCAGCGTTTCACAAATTCTTATTAAAGATCTGTAAGATGTCTTCATTGGGTCATTTGTACAGGGAGAGTCCACGATTTCATGGAGTAAGTTCTCGCCTAAAAAAAAAAAACATTTAAAATACTTTAGACAAAAATCGCCACTGACCCCTTGTAAATTTTTGGATACATTTTTTACCTAAAAGGGTATATCCTAAAATCACCACCACAAATTTTATTGCCCTTAGGTATAAATTTAGCTTTAACCGGGCACTTGTTTAATTTTTAAAAAAAGTATATTCCTAGTTCTGAACTAGATTGTAGATTGTAGGGGGGGTCGTGAAGGCTATGCTGCCTCTCAAGCATCCCGACCTATCAGATCTTTTGCGCATAACCCTTAATCTATTCGAGGCCCAGGATTCCGAGACTTCGTACAAAGTTTCAAGTTTTTCTTGTCCAACACGAGAAGCTGTTTAGCTTTCCTTGGCGAAAGGCTTACTAGCCTTTTCGTTTGTCTTTGTCCTGGCACTTTAAGCCAGTGATCGAAGCCTAGGATTCCGAGTTTACCAGTTTTTTGGAGACTAAGTTCCTGACATCGAACGGCTTTAGGAAAGCCACTTCCAGAAACTTGAGCCTCTTGCAGAAAAGCGCTGGACATTCGCAAAACAAATGGAAATTGGGGGTAGTAGGCTTATGGGCCTGTAGGATGTTATTTGTTCAGGGGGTTTATCTGGTTTCTTGATCAAAATTATTTGTTCAGATAAGATTTTTGCTGCAATTAAATCATAATCGGGTGGCATTATTTAAAGTTTTGAATTTATACAGAAATCGGTGATTTGGAATCAGAGTCACCGAAACACCATATATCTTAACCCTTTTTTTTATAAATATCATGTGCAGACATACTGCGGTTACAGATTTATACTAGTAAAGATAAGCATTACATTTTTTTATTAGGCATACACAGTATGCTGTTTAAATAGACGTTTTAACGAATGGAGAGAAGAAACTTATTAATTTGATATCATACAGTTATTTTAGTGGGTATCTGATCTGTATCTAAACTATTTCTTCAACGTACTAACAACTTCGATATCAAAAAAAGATAACGCTGTTTTATTGATACCGGAATTAACTGCATCTAAATAAAACTGAATGTACTTCGAATATTTTGTAAAGGAATTAGTTAACAACAATGTAAACTACGCGGTAAAATTTAGAGCCGTACGCTCTCTTTGATTCCGTCATCTAAATTTCTTCCAATCTTGATTGGATTTTTTTCGTTGTTGTGGCAGTAAAATCCGTGTTATTTTTTCTTAATTGTCGAAGAGATCCTCATTCATAAAGTAATGATAATAGGAATGGCAATGGCGTAACGACAAAATAATTATGAAAAAATTGAAAAAAAAAAATTATTTTTTCGCCATCTCCAAGTATTTACTCCATAGATTTAATGCATTGAATGTATTTTTCATGCATACCATAATTTATGGGGAATCCGTTGACCTCTCAGAAATAGTAGGAGGCATTTTAACCTTCATTTTCCCGCGCTGTCATTCTGTCGAAAAACATATGTTTTTGTCGCCATTTGCTATAACCTATGAGTTTACTAAAAGAAGTATACAATTTAGTAAAAATTAAATATTAAATTCAATATTTTATGTTGGAAGGAATTCAGATATGTTTATACCATTGTCCCTAATTTTTGTTTATCTGGCTGCTACTCCAAGTAGTCGATGCATCGTGGAGGGTGAAGCTGTTCTTGCAGCAAACTACATTATTGTTTGTGGTGTCAAAGAAAAAAAGATGATAAGTGGATAATCAGATCTTATTGTTTGCAGACCAGTGCTATTAAAAGTGATCCTCATGAAATCAATGGATGTCATGACTTTAATGATAATTATAAGTATTTATGATGGCGTATTGCTTAGCATTAAAGGTCAATAATGGAGTTTGTCGTAAGCGTTGCCTTCGTTTTAATTCGGTCTTTTATATATAATTTTTGATCATAAATAAAAATTTACGCTACTGAAACGAGGGCAGAAACAGCAGCAACAAAGAGAATTTTAAGAGCAGCCGAAATGAGAACCCTAAGGACCATAACAGGACATACTTTACTCGACAGGCAGAGGAGCGAAGACATCAGAGCTACCTGCGGCATTCAAGATGTAGTAAGATGGTCCAGAGTCCGAAAGAGAGCTTGGAGGGATCATGTGGACAGAATGCCTGGAAACCGCCTCGTAAGAGCTGCTAAGCACAACAAGCCTGAAGGTAACAGACCACCAGGACGACCGCCCAAGAGGTGGCACGAGAGCTGGACATCAGAATCCCAGTTGCGGCTGCTATGAGTGCTAATATATGAGGAAAAACAAGACAAATGTCTTAAGAAAAAGAAGAAGAAGAAGAAGAAATAAAAATTTATCAAATAATTATAAATGCTGTTAAAAATATGTATTATAAAATCCGAGTAAATATAAGAGAAAGGTATGTAACTACGTCACTGATTTGAGATGTCACCACAAAGAGGCTTTTCTTCAGTCCCACGATTACTTCTGCCGATAATAACAACTAATGTTTCCAACTTGTTCGAACCTATCAATCAATCTTCAATCAAATGTTCGACTAGAATTGAAATCTCTCGGATCTGGCTAACAGAAAACATCATTACGATGTCAATGCGCACGAACGCATTAAAGTATGTACTTGTTTTATCGAAAAAATTTACTAGCTTTAGTTTTCTTTATTTTTCGGGGCGCTGAACGTGAATCTAAACTCGAGATGACATCTTTATGGATTTTCGAGTTAGAGGTTACAAAAAACAATAAATTTGAATATTTTTACGTTTAAAATGTTTATTTATGATTAAGAATCCACGATGTGTTAGTACTCAAAAGTTACAAAAATAAGACTAAAATATTTGAAGATTAAAAGAGGACGTGAGATCTAAGGATCCTCTTAATAATGACCAGTACCTTATGAGCCATCTTCTTAGTCAATTACATCATACATGATGTGTGGTGGTTGTTGTGAATTTCTGTCATTATCAAGTCTGTCCAGGACGTGACTAATAATTCGTTGCCATCGTTGCTTGCTGTTAGCCTCTCTTGTTGCTGCCTCTAAATTTAGGCCAGTTAAATTGCGGACGGTGTCTGTCCATCTCGTTGGTGATCGGTTTCGTCGTCTTTTACCAAATGGCATTCTCTGTACAATTGGGCGCTCCAAATTATCGTGTCGAATTATGTGGCCGAAGAACCTTAGAGCCCGCGCTGAAGTTTGGCTCGACAAACGGTGCTCTATTCTTATACTTGTTTTAATATGGATGCGTTTGTTCTTTGAGCAATCCATGGGATTCTTAACATTCTGCGCCAACATTACATTTCTAACGCATCGATTCTCCGTCGATCAGCGGCCTTGATCACTCACGTTTCCGAAACGTACCAAAAAACTGAGAATACCAGTGAATTTACTAGAGTTTTTATTGTTTGGATCAAGATGTTGTGATCTTTCCATACTCTGGTGAGTTGGCTCATAGCTGTTTTACCCAGTTGAGTGAGTCTATGAATTTCAGGTTCACTATCCCCATTTAATGTTATTATAGACCCTAGATACACGATCCTTCCGACGACTTCGCAATTTGCCACCTTGTGGGGTTGTGGAGGAGCACCTTCTTGTTCTCGGTTGAAAATCATGATCTTCGTTTTTTTGTAGTTTATTTGCAACCCATGTCTTAAACTCACAGATTTGAGTCTTTCGAGGAACATCGTCAGTTTGGCAACCAAAAGGTTGTCATCTGCATATCTTAAATAAAGATAGAGAGAGAGAGAGAGAGAGAGAGAGAGAGAGTCCATCTTTATGACTGCCATAGAGTAGGGCAAAAGAAAATTATTTGTAAATGAGAAAAAGGTCTGCTACCATTCCACCATAGGCTAAGTGGTACCCAAATGGCTTGCTTGGTTACCACAGGAGCTATTATAAAAATAACCCTAATGAGACAAGTAGATTGCACAGTGAGAAGAAACCGACTTCGCAATGGGAATGACATCTGAAAATATACTCCATAAGTATCTATAGCTTTGGTAAAAACCTCTAAATAACAGACAGAGGGTTATGAAAGGGAGCACCTCCAATAAATGCAGACATTACTCGCTACATAGAAAGCGAAAAAGCTGTAGAAGCAGGAGTACCCATATATATCCAAGCCAAAGAGTCTCAATGCGCTTAGGTAAACACTTGACGATATTCTAGGCAGCAATATGTCACTGCGCAGAGAAGTTAATAAGGCAAAATTCTAAGTAAAAGACCACCGCTTTATATTCTAACAGCCAAGCGGCTATAAAATCATTAATCTTTTTGCAAATTAAATTCAAACTTGTCTTGGATTGCTTGAAAACTGTACGAGAGTTGAATCAAAACGCAGTGTCTTTAGTCTGAGTACCAGGCCATACGAGTTACACCGGCAATAAAGAAGCTCACTAGCCCGAGATGGAACATCATGTGTCTCAATCGGTCCAGAACCACTTCGTAGTAAGGGGAAAGCGCTGTGAAAAGCATATAACAGTAGTTGAAGTAAAACAATCTCAAAAATACTCACCGGAAATAAGACAGGCCATAAAGTTCATTGAAGAACTATCGACAAAACATTCGCAGAGTATCTACTAAGCTAGGCTAATGAGCTTGTATAAAATGTTATGGTTTACAAGGACGAAAGTTGTACATCGAGAAGCCTTAATTAATGAATGATGATGCACTTCATCATCATCATCATCATCACTCAGCTATAGTAGTCCACTGCTGAACATAAGCCTTTCGTTTATTTTGCCACTCTGCTCTATCTTGAGCCATTTGTATCCAATTACCACAGATTCTTTTGATGTCATCGGTCCATCGTGTGGGGGGGCGCCCTCTACTACGATAAGCTTCGTGCCTCGGACGCCACTCCAATAGTTTTTTAGACCATCTTCCGTCAGTTCTTCTAGCTACGTGGCCAGCCCAGTTCCACTTTAAAGTTGTTATTTTTTCGATTACATCTATAACACCTGTTCTTTGGCGAATAATCTCATTTGGTATTCGGTCTCTGAGGGAGATACCCAGAATAGCCCTCTCCATCGCCCGTTGGGTGACACGCATTTTCTTTGCTGACTTTTTTGTAAGCGTCAATGTTTCGGCTCCGTATGTCATCACTGGCAATATGCACTGATTGTATACTTTTCGTTTTAGACTGATGGGAATATCCGACTTGAAAACATACTTTAATCTTCTAAAAGATGCCCACCCCAAGCCTACTCTCCGGAGAAGTTCGCACGTCTGGTTGTCCCGTCCTATTCGGATCTCATGACCCAAATATTTGTAGGCGGTGACCTGTTCAATAGATTTGCTTCCAATAGTTATGTTTTTACTGGGGACTAGGTTTGTCATGACTTGCGTCTTTGCAAAGTTAATTCTTAGGCCAACTTCCCTTGAAGCATTGTATAATTTTTCCAACATCATGGACGCTTGATCTATACGGTCGGTGATAAGGACGATATCGTCTGCAAATCTTAAGTTATTTAATCTTTCACCGTCTATATTTAGGCCCATTTCCCCCCAGTTGATTTTCTTACAGGCATATTCGAGCAGTGTGGTGAACAGCTTTGGAGAGAGGGTATCTCCTTGACGTACACCTTGTTCTATTCGGAATGTTCTTGTGTTTTTATGTAATCTTACACACGCCGTTGCTTTCTCATATATACCCTTAATCAGTGCAATGTACCTGTAATCAATTCTGCATTCTGTTAATGATTTGAGCATATGTTGTTGGCTGATTGAGTCAAAAGCTTTTTCATAGTCTACGAAAACAAGGATGAGAGGTTTATTATATTCTGTTGATTTTTCTATAAGGGTCTTGATTGTATGTAAATGGTCATTTGTACCGTACCCTGCTCGGAATCCTGCCTGTTCTTTCGGCTGGTAAAAATCTAATTTTGGAGTTAGGCGTTTAGCAATGATCTTCATAAATAGTTTATACATGATGCACTTACTCAACAGAAATATTTTTCATTTTATTTTTTTCTGTTTAAAGACTTTCCACGCAGAGGAAGTCACGGGTAAATGCTAGTATCACAATAAATCTTTTCTTAAAATATATCGTCAAGATTTAAGTTTGTTTTGAATAATGTTTGAAATGAATTTTCCAACTTATAGTGGCATGCTATTCTTGAATAAACGTTTAATTAATCATAATACATAGGTGTAAAATATCAGTGGTCTAGGTGCGACCCGAGAGGTCCACACGACTAACTTCCCAGTGGAAACGATGAAAAAATACCATTAGTTTTGTTGTTATAATTATTATAAAAAACTATTTCAAATTGTTTAAAACAAATTATAATTGTCATTAACAATAATCTGCTTATGTTAACCGTATTCTTTCAAACTTTTTCTTTTCATTTTATAAGCGGGAGCTATTTTCAATTGTTTATAACAATTGAAATTTTTTTAATTAATATGATCAATAATCATTTGTTAGGAACAATATTTAATTGTTATAAACAATGCTTGATTATTATATTATTTAAAAGATCTTAAAATTCCGTATTACAAATAGTATAATTTATAAATTGCAAAATTTAGGTAGTTTACCATTTTTTTTAGTTTTTTTATTCTCCATAAACAACACCTTAACCGATTTTGCTAAAAATATAATTAATTTTAAGTTGCGTAATTATGCGTCGAATGCAATTGGTCCCACGTCGATATAATTTTTTGTTCTCGAGTTAATCAAGACGAAAAATAATTCCGAAAGTTTACCATTTTTTTTCAATTTTTTTATTCTTCATAAAAAATAGCTTGACCGATTGTGCTGAAAATCTAATCAGTTCTAAGTTGCGTAATTATACGTCGAATGCAATTGGTCCCACGTCGATATCATTTTTTGTTCTCGAGATTATCGAGACGAAAAATAATTCCGAACGCACATACGAACATACGCACATACGTACATACACACACACAGACGTCCACTTAAAAACTATTGTATTCGACTCTGGGGACCTTGAAATGTGGAGATATGTCAAAATTAGGGGTTCGCAATATCGGACCCATTACTATAACTTCCCAGTGGGTAAATATACTGTGCATCAACCACATTCCATTTTTGAACAAATATACCGTTTTAAACCAGCAGTATTTTGCATAAAAATGCAGTTATGTTTTAGTTCCCGGGACAGGTGAAAAATTATTTTTGTAATTTGTAAATTTTTTTCTGTCGCTTAATTTAGCCACAAAATGGGTGTAGAGAAAATATCACAATTTAATTTTGCAATCCATTATTTTTGACGTTATAATGAAATGGGTATTTTGGCGTGTTTCAACATTTTTGTGCCGCAATAATATTACACCTGCTTGATGCGCAGTTACCGTAGTTCAGGTATTATCTTTTTGGGGTTTAAATTCGTAGTGTTTAATGTTAAAGAAAAACTAATTTTTTATAAATAAATTAACCCTCTTCTTGTAGTGTCTTCTGTTATCTTACTCGAGCTCATTTTATTAAATTTCCTTCTCATTACTATTTACAATTACAATCATCAATAAAGGGTTTTCCAAAAAAGACGATATATTTTTTAAATTAAATAAATTACAAAATATTTAACATAGAAGCAAAATTTTCTTCAAAGCGTCTGTAGTTCGAGGTATGTTCGCATAGACCAGGGTTTCTCAAAGTGGGATACGCTAACCCATAGGGGTTCGCCATTCGACGGCAGGGGGTTCGCGACAAGATTTACATAAGCAATCGTCGAGTGGGGAACCAACAATCTTATTCAGTTCAACGCCCAAAAAACACAAAGTGCCACGTTTTCCAAGAAAGTAAATTCCTCAAATCATCCCATCACAATGTCCGGAAATACCCTTGAACCAAGTCCCTCCATCTCGATTTTGGGAGTCACGGTGTCCAATTATATGTCTTGGCATGACCATGTTTCTAACATCGCAAAGTCGGCAAGCTAGAGGCTAGGTTTTTTGTGAAAAGCCAGAAAGTTTTTTACTCCTGATCAACTGTTGACGACGTACAAGGCTCAAATCCGACCTCTACAGGAGTATTGCTCGCAAATTTGGGGTTCAGCACCAAGGCATTCTCTTCGTCTTCTAGATTCCATTCAGAGAAAAGAGCCATTCGCTTGATAAACAGCTCAACTTTCACAGATACCCTTCACCCTCTAGAACATAGAAGAAGAGTTGCAGACCAGTCATTGCTCTACAGATATTTACATGGCAGATGCTCCAGAGAAATAAAAACTCTTGTACCACCATTGGCCACATTCGGCCGAAGAACTCGGCACGCTGATCAGTCTCACACATTTACTCTCAAGCTTGACACTACAAGAACCAATCTTGATCAAGAATCCTTCTTTTACAGGGCTGCTATGGAATGGAATAAGCTTCCAAAATCAGTTTTTCCAGAGAACTATGACCTGCAACTTTTTAAAAAGCGTGTCTACAATCATTTCCTTTCTATAATCCCTTCCCCTTCTAATAGTCGCAGTGCGGGCCCACACGATAGGTCTACCCTTTTTGCGACTATTTTCATAAAAAAAAAATAATGGTGGCTTGATGACTGGCACACATGGTGGCGCGCGCGCGGCTGAATTCGTCGCTCGCTCTCGTATTTTTCTCGTCTCAATGAAGGTTCCACATGCAGTGTATTCACTGTGCAGGACAATATAAACGAAATTATAAAAGAAGAATAGAATTTTGGAAAAACTGCTCGAGATCAAATATCTTTTAATGTTTTCCTCTTTTTATCACGACGAACGCCTTATCCGTGGATTCCGCAATAAGAGCTGAAATTGTTCTTCATATTTCTTAGCTCTACGATGAACTGAAAAGATATTTTTCGGATATTCGCAACCAATTTGCGGTCACGAACGAGAGCATAAATTCTAGTTTGAGTATTAAGCAACAGGAGTCATTATTAGAAATGTCCGTAGATGAAACTCTTCAAGCTAATTTAAAAGAATGTCTTTGATATATTTTTGGGCAGCTAGACAGGAAGAGTATCCCGAACTCTCACGCAAAGCGGTGAATTTTCTTTTACCCTTTGCTACAATATACTTTGTGAGAGTGGGTTTTCACACCTGGTCATGATAAAAACTTAATACAGAAATCGGCTTGATACCGAGTCAGAATTAAGGTTAAAATTGTCCAAATTACTCCTAAAATTGACTCCATTTGCGACAAGAAACAAGCACACCCATCGCATTATTATTAAAAAGATATTTGCTTTTGCACTTTAATTGAAATAAAAACCTTATTTTCTTCAACAGTCAATTTTATTATTTTCTTTGGGAGGAAGGGGGAATTTAATTAGTTAGTTAAGGGGTTCGCTGTCACCTGGAAACTTTAACAGGGGTTCGTGAAGTTTGAGAAACCCTGGCATAGACTAACGACATAAATATCCCCACAAATAATAATTCAAAGGTGTTAAATCACAACTTTTTGGAGGGCCATTTAACATGTAATGACGGCAGATAATAAAACAATGTTTGGTAAAATAAAAACGGTGTGCGTCTCGGGACGCCCGACAAAAGTGATTTGCGTAGAAACTATTAAATATTGAACGTATTTAATTTTTTTAAAAAGTTATTTTCATACCTGTCTTAGGTGGCGTATTTAAAAATTCAAAATCACTTCCATTTGGTAAAATTCTGGAATAAGGCAACCATAAGGTATTTTCATAAAATAAAATAAATAAATAAATAAAATATCAGCATACTCACGACTCTTATGATGTTCACGTGGTTTCAGTTCTTGAGTCAACACAATCTTATAAAGATGTAAACCAGAATATTTTCGTAATATGTGCCAAGTTGTCATTCATAAAAGGCCAAGTACTTAACAACGTCGATGAATCGACCGATTTGCATCTTCTCTAGCACTGGATCTTACAGCGTTAATATTTCTTTGGTGCTGGTCTCTACACTTATGTATGGTAGTGATTGTTGGGGTTGGCAGAAGAAGCATGAAAGTGGGATCGATGCTGCGGAGATGAGTAGTTTAAGAAGTATAGATGGATAAAGTGAAGATTAGTGAGATAACGAAACGATGTGGTTACAAAGATAGATAAAGGAATGCTTGGATGGTTTGTAGGTGGATGGATAAAATAAGATTGTCGAAACAGATTTATAAGGCGAGTGTGAATGGGCAAGTCGGTAGAGGTCGACCTCGGCGAACGTATCTCGATCAGATCGACATTGTTTTGAAGAAAGGCCAGATCAAAGGTACCAATAACCGAGGAGTATGTATAAAAGCGCTGATGAAAGTAGAAGAAGCGAAAGATGTGTGTAAGAACCGTAACAAGTGGAAGCAAGTGGTCTTTGTTTATCCCTACGGAAAAAAGGCGTGACTATATGTATGTATGACTATTTGAAGTAAAATTTGTTCCAAATTTTTCAACGATTTGATAAATAGCAAGCACAGAAGGACGATTACGTAAAACATTATATTCACGAAGATCGCGTTAAGTTTGAACAAAGGAATAGTTTTTTTTTATAAATTTTGATTACCAACGAAAAGTTTTTAATGCGTGTACTTTGCAATAATCAATTTATAACCTATATTTAAGGCAGATGACAGCTAGTGACATTTCTACTATTTTAACCAGTGCTGTAATGACGTTTTAAAAATATATCAGGGAAACCCCTTGCAAAAAACTACTTCTGTAATAAAATTTAAAAAACGTCCAGCTTTGCAAAAATTATTCGAGAATTATGTGGTCGATCAACCATTGAGGCACTCTTGGAATGGACAGACACGAGGTTAGTCACTTTAGTTACGTTATGGTAAGATAAGCAATTATAATACAACTAGTATCTTTTTTTTTATATATTTGATAAGGCTCGATAATCTTACAATTTATAAGCTTTGGTAGAACAGTATACTGGTTGTTCATTAAAAACAAAGATAACTATAGATGATGTAATAATAGATAATATAATAAAAATAATAAAGTAAATTTGTGACCTACGTGTATTTTGGAAATGGTATCCTGGTATTATAGACATAGCAGGGACTTGGCAATAGACACCGTTAATCAGACCATTAATAAATTTTCCAAATATCAATTAAAACGACTTTTTCACCATGTTAATATTGAGGCATTCCAGAAACTCGATGAAAATAACCAGGTCGGACTTGAGAGGACAAAACCTTTCGAGGTAGCATAATTTTTTGAATACATCACAAAAAAATTGATTTGAAAAGTAGTTAGTCCTTTAACAGTAGTAAGTATTTACAAAATTATTCATTTATCTGTGGAAGATTACATTACAAAATTAGTAAGTGCATTTTGGGGTGTTTTTTAGTTAAAAAAATATATTTCATATAACATACGAACTTACGAAATGTTTTATGAGGGATTAGTGCGCCACTGATAGCTCGCATATTTCTTAATGGGCTTCTGTTAGTACTCCCCCTCGATTATTCAGTATAATAAGAGTAAAATCAGGCGGCAAGTTGACATGCCGCAGAAGCAAGAAGACCGACCAAGAAAGGGGCACATAAAATGTTCGGTGCTGTCTCGTAGCTCCTGGTCCACCGCCGCCGCAGTGTTTCAGTGGGGACATACAACTGTCATGGACTTAGCCCGACCCGCTGACAGCCCCTCACTATTTATAAAGTAGCTAAGCCGCAGAAACAACATAGACCAGTCAGCAATATTTATTTAGGTAACTAAATAATTTTCAAATTTATCAATTTGCAAACATTTTGATTTTATTTAAAAAAAATCACTGCGTTTGGATTCTTGTCATAATTAGATATATTAAACAATAAATAAAATGTATTGAAAAATGCTTTTAATTTTGAGTGTATTTTATGTCATGTAGTTAATTTTAATACTAATATTTCATCTTCTATTCATTTTTTTATAAAATGTAGTATATTACATTAAATACACTTAAATTTAAAAGCATGTTTTAATGTATTTTATTTATTGTGTAATATACAGGGTGGCCAACCGAAAACGAAACAGAGCCATTTGCAGGAACCTCGTCAACATTTTAGATGAAGGCTCAGACCCGTCTATTTCTGATTAAAGGGGGACACCGTTATTTTTGACTTCACTACTTTTAACCCCAAGCGAGGGTAAGAATTACCCCAAAATTTTAAAATGGCATTGGGGGTCAAATAAGATGTCTTTCAAAAGCTCTTACAATTTTCTATACATTAGTCTTTAAATTTTAAAATTCCTTTAATACTTATTAAGAAATTAGATTTTAAATATGAAACTTATCTGCAAACAATTATGTCATTCATTCCAGTTAAGTACGCCAATGGTATAAATTTAGTACCTAGTACCTAGTTTCTTCTTGCACGGGACAGTAAATCGCCACAATTGCCGCTATTGGTTCTCGATTCAAACCCAAGAGTTTTTCACGAGGTGCATATACAGCAACCGGAGATATTAGATGTATGTGCTGGCATTTGCTACCAGGCAATTTGACTTGCGAAATGTATTTGGAATTACTAGAAGACGCTATTGACCTTGCCTTGACAGATATGTATTTGAAAATAATCCACAATTTGACGAAGATCATTTTTATTTTCAACAGAACGGTGCTCCTCCGCATTATGCGGCGATTGTTCGTCAGTATTTAGACCAACGTTTTCCACGGCATTGGATTAGGAGAAGATGCAGCATTGAATGGCCTCCACTATCGCCATATTTATTGCCCCTAGATTTCTTTTTGTGGGGACATCTGAAAAGTAAAATTTATAAAACACAACCAGAGTCGTTGAAAGATTTGCGTCAAAGAATCGTTGACGAGTGCCGTTGAATTACTCCGGAAATTCTTCGGAATGTGCGTGACCGTTTTGAACAAAATCTTTATTAGAGAGCGGCGGGAAGGGGAGACTGTGTCGGCTGAAGATATCGCGAATAAAGAGGGGAGTTTACAGCCGTTTGCGGTTTGAAACAAAGCATGAAAAAATGCAAAGTTTTGGATAAATTTACTATTTTTTTCTCTCACAAACTATTAATTTTTTCGAAAAAATTCCGCCAGAAATGCCTCAGTCATACTTTTGCCTATGCTAAAAAAAAAGGGCCAGATCCAACCAAAAATACGCCGTCAAAGTTTTTTCTGCCAAACCTCTGCAGCGCCGATTTTGGAGTATTTTTCTCCACTGATTAAAGCGCCCTCGCACAAATGTTGTTTTACTTAGGTACTATGAATTATTGAATGAGACGTAGCTCCATTTATGATTATGAAGAATAACACTGAAGCTGATCGAATTTTTTTTAGAACGAAATGTCCATACAGTAAAATTGTTAGCAGATGAAAATGTTATTAAATTACAAATTTTGATGCGAGATATAATTGAAATGTTGAATAACACTAATTAAAATTATGATTTTTTTAGTTGCATTTAATAAACTTCGCCCTATATTTAATTTTAATAAATAATACCGTTTTACACAATTTTATTTTTTTTTCACAATCTGATAATTTGGATTAGAATGTCTTTTAAAAAATAATTAAACTTTAAGTAAGTAACTAACTTTTAAATCAACCATGAAATCTTTATAAAATATCTCGGAGTTATTTTTTGCTACAATATTAAAAAAAAATTATTTTAATAAACTTACCTTCACATTTTTAAAACCGCGCTCATATACCCAGAGTTTATGTGTTATTAAGTTGACGTTTTTGTGAATTATTTATTTAAAAAAATTAAATAAAAAGAAATACAATAAAAAAATACATAGAAGAATCAAAAATATTCTATTGTAGACGCTCAATATTATTATCAATGTATTGCGCAATAATTAATATTGAACAATATATTGATCGTCTGAAGATCATATTGGATAGTTGCAGAATATATTGAGTTAATCAAAAAGGTTTAATTTTTATTGTGTAATATGGTTAATATTGCTTTGTCTTGGGGTAAAATTGCGTTGACAATATTTAACTAAAGAATAACAAACCAAACAGGAGCGACAAAAACCTGTGCTGAGCAAACGCTCTTTTAATTACCCCCTTTGAAAAAAACAATATGTATTAAATACTTATTATAAATTTGATCTTATACTGTTAAAGTATCGATAGTTCAGCAGGGTATTTATTAGCACGTTATATTCCGACTCGATTCTGACACTCATCTTTTTTTGTCATGCAGTGTATTTAGGGTGTACGAAGGTCATCTAAAATCGACCCCACAAGCATCAAACGTTCCGACAAACTTTAGAATAAGCTTATGTTGACTGATCTATGATGATAGTCCTGCTCGCTACTCACCATGTCGCTTAGCCGCCGAAAGAAGACGGCGGCGATTGTGCGGTGAGCGTGAACCGCCTCACAGTCCGCCAACCTTAACGGAATTTATGAATATTTCTTCTTCTTTGGCTGTTGAAGACCAGCTACGTACCAGTCAAATATCGAAGGAGAATTTATACTTCAATAATGTACTTGACTTAGCGTACGGATAGAATGAACATTTTTTTGGAACTGTTGCAAATATAATATTAGTGCCTTTCTTGGAATCGGATTTTTGAAGTGTATATGTTACATTTAAAACCTGTTTTAAGTTAGAACGCTATTTTACTAGTTTACACTGAATACCTTTGTTACAACTAAACTTTACTGCTAATCAGAAATAAATTATAATTAACTTCATAGTTTTAACATGGCAAAACGTGTTTTGACGAAATGAGCCAGTTGAAATTTTGAATTTTGCATTAACAGGGTTTGCACAAAATTGGAACGAAATGTGGGACACTCTATAAATTGTATTGCATTAATATTTTTATTAAAGAAATCTGCTTTTTTCGCAAAATTTACCATAATTATTCATTAACGAATTAATATCAAATAAGCATGAATCTACAGCGGCCGTGGTGTAGTTGCTAGCGCGCCAGCCTCTGCACCAAGAGACCCGGGTTCGATTCCCAGGTCAAACCAACGAATTATAAGCGACCGCTGCCGTTCGGAAGGCAATGGCGAACCACCGAATGTATTCTGCCTAGTAAGGCCTCTCTAAAACTAGCCGTTCGGAACCGGCATTAAACTGTAGGTCCCTTCTATTCATGCAACACTGATTGAGCGTGCACATGAATAGTTGCAGAGAGGTCGCCGACGCCCCCCAGGGGGTAAGACACAACAAGAAGAAGAAGCATGAATCTATATAAAAATTTTAATTTGTTTGTTCGGGTCAGAATCCGATGTATCCAAAAAAAAATTCTTGCTACTAAAAGAAGTGCCAAAGACAAACTTATCTCGAAGAACTGTAGCCAAGATGCAAGCCTTAGGAACAGGCCAGGGATATTTCCCTGTGTGTGTAAGACAATGAGATATGCTTGCGCGTAAGAAAAAGGGCAACCTGTGTAATTTGAAATGCCAAGATAGTTTGCCTTGCAGTTACAAGTAATGTAAACTTACTTGTTATTTTTATTATGTTTTAATTGAATGATTATTTTTCTTTTTCTTCTTCCCTTCAGTATATAGGCTGTGATAGAGCCTGTTTTTTATCGTACCCCTGCCTGGGCTCCAATTCCAGAAAGATTATCACTCCAGCGTTTTCTGGATCATCCAATGCTTCGGCGACCCGATGGTGATTTGTCTCTTGTTATGTTCACCATTCTTTCTGATGACATTTGACTATTATGGTCGTTTCATTCCATCTTTCTATGATTATTTTCGTATGACTTAGTTAATATTAGGTACCGCAACGTAAAATGGCCGCGTTTATAAAATATGCACTGACTTGCTAGTTTCTAAGATTTCAAACCTTCAAATAAGCTCCAAAAAAATTCTTCTATACATAAGCATCAAACCTTAATTAGAAAAGAATGAAATAAAAAAAATTACAATTGTTGGAACCTTGCTCTATGGCTGTCTAGACTCTGGGAGGCTTCTTAACGTCACCCTGATTTTTGGGGTGATTGCGCTTGCTTGATCCGCTTTTGTTGACAATCCAGTTTCGATTAAGGTGGTACTGGGTTAGTTGGTATTAAGGGCTACTAGGTTCACCCTTATTCACCTTGACGGTATTTGACGACAATCAATTCACATGAATAGCAACAATTTCTTGATTAGCTAATGAAAATTGTATTGCAAAATGTAATGAATTCAATTTTAGCGAAAAAACAATCAAAGTAATTAACAACCATGCTATAACATAATTAAACTCGGCAACATATCAAGCTGATTACAATTTCAAAAATTTTTAAATAACATTAAGTCATCGACAAACTGTCGTCTAGGACCGTAGGTTGTTCTTGGACAATGGTTTAAGTTAGGTAATAAAAAATGATTATTAAATTACTAAGCGGTAGTTGTTGGTACACGATAACTGGGAACAGTTCCATCGATATGTTAACTTACAAAAGTTGACAAACCTGTTAAGATTGATCATCTGAGAAACGACAACTGCATTGTTGCCCCCGCTGGCCAAATACAAATCTGCCGCGGCTGCCAAACAGAGGCGTGTGTACATTATTGCGGACATAAAATAACATTACTTATTATTTAATCAAGCATATTATTTAAATATCAAATCTTTCAAGATTATTATGTGTATTAATGACACGTTTTTTGCTGGTTATTTATTTAAAAACTTATTTATTTCTTATCTACGAGTATGTTAGATTTTGTAATTATTTCTTATTTTTTTGTTCATATTTTTAAAAGATTTTTTTTCTTTGTAAGAGTTCTGAACTGTTTACTTAAGATCGTTATCGTTTCACAATGTTCACTATTTATTGCTTCATTCGTTTAAGAGCAAGCACATAAGATATCTGGTCAAGATCTTTATAAATTAGCACATGGACGTGATAATACTTGTTCCATTAAACGACTTATTATTTCTAAGAGTAGGTTAGGTAAGGTACCTATCATGTGAGTGGGGCGTAGGTTGCCTCTCCACTGCGACCTTTAGTAGGTCTATTGTGACTCACCCCTAGAGGTTACAGTTCACCGCACTAATCAGTTCTTGCGAAATTAATGTTTGTATGGGGTGAGATTTTCTTGAAATCGGTAGGTTCTAAGTTGGTAAAACCAAATATGTTGAACCTTATTCTTCCTTAGCAGGAGCATGAACATAGTATGTGTTCAGCAGTTTCGTATTCCACGCAACAAAACCGACACCACCTTCCGAGGTGGAAACTTAAAAAACGATGTCCTGTAAGTAGTCCCGTCTGAATTCGCAGATCATTTCTACTACATTCCAGGAACTGCTTGGTTATGTTTTTTGAGTTTTTAGGCAAAAACGCCTTCGAATGTGTCAACCCTGGTAGGTCAGATAAGTACGTGAGTCTTTTTCTTTCGGCACAGTTCGAAATAATGGTTTTGGCAGCACTTGTGGTGACTCCAAAGACTAGTTCTGGTCCTGTAAACGCAGATTCGGCAACGAGTTTTGCGAGTATGTCGGCTGTTTCATTGCCATCCACCCCCTGGTGCCGGGTACCCGCAGCAGAGTCACTCTCTGATTCGCATCAAGCACCCCAGGAATTCGATAGAATTTCATGCAAATTTTTTAAGAGTATTCTTTTTTTGTTTGAGAACAAACAATTATACTCGATCAATTAAAACAATTATTAAAAATACACATAATTACAATTTATACAATATTTGTTGTTGACAAACGAAGCAACTGAATGTGTCTACCAGATAAGGTAGGGGAACTAATGCAGGTTTACTCTGGTTGCGTTATCAAACTTTAGGTTGATAAATTTGTCAAAAATATAGTAAAACTAGCTGAACCGGCAATCGTTATTTTGCCATATAAATAATTTCCTAGTAATTTCTAGTGTAGACAAAAAATAGCTTACTTATTGTAAGTATGTATGTATGTAAGAATGTGGTATATGCGTGAAATAAGCATGGAGCGCTGTGAACGATGAGGGAATATAAAAATAACAAAAGACAAACATTATTTTTAAGTTATTATAATTTATTCCTTAAAATTATATATCATTAATTAAACAATTACGACAGTAACACTATTAAACAATATCAATCTTTTAATGCTATAGCGTGAACAATATTTTTTGTTAGTCCATCTTTAGCTAACACAAACAAACTGGATGGTTTACCCACTCGAGAGAATGCCACGTATAATTGTCCGTGTGAAAAACATGGTGTTCTCAAATCTATCAATCTTTTTTTTAACTAATCGTGCAAAATACACTCAAAATTGATAATTTAATTATTATTGATAAAATAGGAATGATTAAAAGTTAATATGAGAGTTACACTGAGATAGCAAAATAATAATTGTCAACGTTACTACTATACTTGATGCTTAAACAATAATGATGGCCGACAACTGTGTAGGGAGTGAGAAAGAAAGGAGACCGGCTTCGTTCTCATACCTACTCCGTGCTGTTTACTGGGTCAGAAGTGACACCTGTAGACATCTGGCGGGGATAACTAATTAAATGACGATTGATCAGTTTTCGACCGAAGAGGAAAAATGATTAAATTACTAAAATGGCTTTTAAAAAATAAGGGTTGATCGTAGAAGGGTGAAAATTGAGGATTGTATGTATTTTTGTATGTTGTATCATAAAAAAATAAAAATTAAAAATTTTGTCTAAAAAATAAAAATTAAAATTTAGGGGTGGACTACCCCTAACATTTAGGGGAATGAAAAATAGATGTTGGCCGATTCTCATAGATACCGGATAAGCACAAAAAATTTCATCAAAATCGGTCAAGCCGTTTCGGAGGAGTATGGTAACTAACATTGTGACACGAGAATTTTATATATTAGATAAAGGTTTAATTTTAATACGTTTTAATTTACACACTTTTATATAATAAAAAAATTGAAATCAGATGTAAGTTTTAAGTATAGTTCAAGACAGAAATAATATTTCCTGTTTCACGAAATTCGGTACCCCAAAAAACTTAGCCTACGATAGGTCCAGGACCGGACTTCAATTGGATGTAACAAACAACTAACTCAAAATATTCTTTGCCAAAAAGATACTATTGGTAAAACTCGATACTGTGTACCGTTTTCTGAATATTTTGATTTAAAAATTATGAAGTAATAACCGATGCTGGTATAAAGTAATGATAAAGTTATTAATTATTATTATTATTATTATTATTATTATTAATAAGTATTATGTGAATTAAACATTTTTTGCCGCGTAAATGAGTCCTCATCGACAAAACGCATATATGTTAAAAAATTTGGATTGAGGGCTGTATTTTCTTGTAATGTTTGACAAAAAGCCACTATAACCGGTAGATTGTCTGGCAAGAGCTCTTGGACTTGTCTGTAATGATAAGGATGTAGCTGCTGCTCTTTAAGTATCCTCCAAGTATTTGAAGAAGACGTATTTGTTTGTCTTGCCATATTCCTTACGCTAAGTGTTGGATCTTGATCAACTAAATTTAAAATAATATTTTCTTTATTAAAGGTTTTTGTTGTTCTTGGCCTATCTCATATTCCCAGTTTCTCGACAACATTGTTCAATGGCTCTAAATGTATTTTTACTTGGTAAGTTTCTTCTAGAAAACTTTTCTGCATAACGCGTAACAGCTGCACTAGAGTTTCCTAAACACTCGCCTAAGGTTAATAACATGTCGGTGTATTCAACATTTGAGTACATTTTGATTAACAATATCCAATTTTACAAATAACAAGGTTTAATAAATCTAATTATTGTTAACTTATCGTCATAACTATCAATAAATGTCAGTTTTCCATGGCAAACTTTAAGAAAAACAAGATATACCGATTAGAATGGATTTTTGTGAAACGTTACAAGAAAGGAAAGCCCTCAATCCCAATTTTTTATCATGTATCCGTTTTATCGATGAGGTCTCATATACGCGACAAAAAAATTTTAATTTACATAATGCATACCAATTAATAATAGTAATAATTAATAACTTTATCATTACTTTATATCTGCATCGGTTATTACTTCATAATTTTCAAATCAAAATATTCCGAAAACGGTACACAGTATCGAGTTTCACCAAAAGAACCTTTTTGGTGTATAATTGAATGATGTTTAAGTTCACTTGAAATTTTGATTAATAAATCTAACTTTAAAAAAGTTATGTTCAATACTACTTGGTACAAACCGTGTAACTAGCGCCCTCTATGAGAGTCAGATATAAAAACAAATTCATGGGATGTATCAGCTTCTAAAACATATTCGTATAAAATTTCATTACAATATTGCCAGTAGTTTCGGCAAAATCGTAATAAATGTGTATACATTATTTTTCTTCAACGCCCTTTATCTTGAATACGGATGGCGTTACGAAATTTTTTTACTAAGCAAACCCCAATTATTTTTCAGTTTTCTACATATCCTAGAGACGGGGTCACCTTTTTTTGAAACACCCTGTATAAATTTAATAAAAACTTTTTGAGACTACAAAATTTTTATCACTTTTAAAAAGCCATTTTAAAAAAATATAACAAATACAACACTGGAATAGGAAAAAAAATAACATTAACAAAAAGAGGTTGGAGCAAACATGCTCCAACCCTCGGAAAAGTTGTTATGGGGACATCAATGAAATCTCTCGAAACCGGGTAAAATTGCTTAAGTTTTAATAGTCGGAAAATCAATTGTATACCGTAATTTTTTACTAAAAGATATACAAATATGCATCAATTAACCTTCACATAAATAAACTTACAATACGTTAAGTAACCCTATCAGAATCCGTAATCAATTTGTCAAACAAAAGACATTAAAACCAACAGGGAGATCTCGACAGGAATATAACGACCGCAACAATGAAAAAAAAGGACGGCTTTTGTAAATTAAAATGAAAAATATTACACGTTGAAAGAAGCACAAAGCACAATAAAAGATAATAATTTAGATAAGAATATAAAAAAGTATGCTGCTCAGTTGCTTCGAGTCTCTTACAGTGTTACGACTGCCGCGTAAAATATTTATTATAATTGGCGAGAGAGTAATCAACGTGTTACGACTTTTTGGGGTATTTTGATGGCATTTTAGGTCAGCTGCTCGTTCTACCAGTGGCGGAAGATTTTCAAGGAATATTATTATATATGTGTACAGTTCATCCCTACATTGAACCCCCTTCATGTAACAGTTATCCTAACGTTTATTGATACCTATAGTCTTTATTGTTGTTTCTTGTAAGTTATTACCCATCTAGAGAAGATGGGCGAGGTGGAAAATATTTTTTAATTTTCTGCGGTGAAGATAATAAATCTGTAGACCTTTTGATAGAATGTAAAGCACTATCACTAAAAAGAGAAGGACCACTCGGACAGTTTCTTTCTTCGACATAGTTCTATTCCTATCACATTCCTTTAGAGCAGCTATACCATTGTCTGGAGTATTTTGCTGGGTATTCCATAGCATCATCAGTCAACCATCTCGTGTCCACTGCTGGACGTAGGTCTCCTTCATTCTTCTTCATGCATCTCGGTCCTGTGTTGCCTGCATCCAGTTGCTGTAATAGCGTTTCAGATCATCGGTTCATTTTGTTGGTGGACGGCCTCGGTTTCGGTAGGCTTCTTGTCTCGGCCTCTACTCTAATATTCGTTTTGTCCATCTGTTGTCCGTCATTCTGGCGACATGTTCTGCCCAATTCCTTTTTAGGGTTGTTATTTTCTCTATCGCGTCTAAAACTCCCGTTCGGCGTCAAATTTATCGGTTTGGAATTCGTTGTCTGAGAGAGATACCCAACATGACGCGTTCCGTAGCTCTTTGTGCTATGCGAATTTTGTGCACTATTTTGTGTCAGGGTCTCTGCTCCATAGGTAAGAACTGGCAGCACGCACTGATTGAATGTTTTCCTTTTAAGGCTTACTGGGATATCTGATTTGAAAACATAATTAAGTTTGTCGAAAGCTACCCAGGCCAATCTAATGCGGCGGTTTAGTTCGATAGTTTGGTTATCTCTTCCAAGGCAAATCTCGTGTCCTAGGTATTTATAAGAAGTAGTTTGATCGATGGCTGCTCTAGCAATGTTTATATACATTTCAGAAACGATCTTTTAAAAGATAATTTCATCATTCCCCATTATTTAATATTTGATGGCCGTGCGGGTGAGTGGCTACAAATACATCTGCTCGTTTTTTTTTTGGTAATTTAGGGTAACAAATTTTTTATATTTATTGGGCCCACAAGGAGGGGCCATGGCCCCTACCACTTGAATTCGCCCCCGAGTCAATCATAATATAGCGTTTTCTAACGCCGGTATTTTTTTGTTGGCTATCATGACCATAGACAATAAAGACTCGCAAACTCGAATATCTCGTTCATATAATCAGAAATGTAAAAAGATTCTACAAAACATACTGCAAGGGAAATCCCAGGGAAACATGTGCCAGGTCGACGAAGAAATTCCTGACTAAAGAATCTCAGGGTGTGGTTCTCAGTAACGGCAACAGGGCTTTTCCGTGCCGCAACCAACAAAATCATAATTGCCAGAATGATCGCCAACATCCGGACCGGATAGGCTCTATAAGAAGAAGCATGACCAAAAATAGAGGGAAAGCTCGGAACTTCCCACAGTATTTTCAGTCAAAGTGCGTGCTACTAAAGGGTCTTTTTAGGTATTTGCAAAAAAAAAACTGTTGTCGCATTGATAATTACATTAGGTAGGATTAGCAGCGGAATAACAGGAAATAACAACGATAACAAAACTCTTTAACACAATATATAATACGGGCATTATTCCAACCGACTGGCTGAGGTCAACTTTTGTTACAATCCCTAAGAAAAACAGAGCTACAAAATGTAGTGACTACCGTACCATCAGCTTGATGAGCCACCTCCTTAAAGTATTCTTGCGTATTATTCATTTGAGAATATATCAAAAATTAGAAGCGAGCATCGGCAGAACTTAGTTTGGATTTCGATCAGGATTGGGAACGCGTGAAGCACTCTTTGAAGTTCAAGTACTAATACAGCGCTACCGAGACGTTGACGTGTTCGTGTGCCTGGGGGATTTTGAAAAAGTCTTTGACAAAGTGCGACATGACAAACTTATGTAGATACTCAAAACAACTGGTATTGATGACAAAGATATCCGCTTGATAGGTAATTTATATTGGCACCAGTCTGCCAAAGTCAGAATTAACGGTCACCTGACGGAAGATTTTGAAGTGAAGAAAGGTGTGAGATAGGGATGTTTAATGTCCCCACTCCTTTTTAATTTATACTCTGTAGAGTTATTTGAGCAGGCCTAGGAGACACGGAATTGGGAGTTGTGATTATTGGACAAATTCTCAACAACATAAGATACGTGGATGACACCGTAATAATCGCGCAGTCCATCGATGACCTACAGAGACTTATCAATAGGGTGACTGAAGCTTGCGAAGTATTTGATTTGAAAATAAACACGGTAAAAACCAAATACATGCTAATAAGCAAAGGAGTTCATAATCAAGTTGCTAGTGTCTACGTCAACGGAACACAATTAGACATAGTCTCAAGTGCAAGCTACCTTGGTTGCAGGATAAACGAGGACTGGGATCCATCAGTTGAAATTAAAATACGTATTTAGTGTGCTCGGACATTTATTCGCATGAAAAAACTTTTTACCAGTCACGATCTATCGATTTCCCTGTAAGTGAGGATGATTAGAGCATATGTCTTTCCAGTTATTTTGTATGGAGTCGAGAGCTGGACACTAACAGAAGCCACGCTCAAACGTCTACAAGCTTTCGAGATGTGGTTGTACAGAAGGATGCTAAGAGTAAGTTAAGTGAAAAAGATCATAAACGAGGAGGTGCTTCGAAGAATGCATAAAGATACAGAAGTGGTCAATATTGTAAAACAACGAAAACTTGAATATTTCGGACATATCTTGAGACACCCAGAAAAGTATGACATTCTACATCTTATAATATAGAGTAAGATTAATAGTAAGAGACGCCCCGGCAGACGAAGAACTTCCTGGCTCAAAATCTCAGACAGTGGTTTGGTCTCACCATTATACAACTTTTCCGAGCGGCTATCAACAAAATAATGATTGCAAACATGATAGCCAGAATGATCGTTAAACGGTCACGGCACCTAGAAGAAGAAGAAGGATTAGCTCGTTGCTAAGTTGATTTTATTGACAAAAATTTACATGATTTCATTAAACTTCCTTTAAAAATGTCGATTCCTTGTAAGGGAATTGGCAAAATATTAATAATCATAAAAAAGCAAACAAACCGATACAAGAAATAATGCAATTAAAAAATAAATATGAATTTAAATGCATAAGATGGGAAATTAAACGAAATGTTTGACTTTTATGTTTCTTTGATAAAATTTATTGATATTATGTGACATGAATTCAAAGAGTTGCCGCTCGCTTTTACTGTGGGAGGAGCCGATTAATAATATTTCGTTTGAATGTCGTATGGGAGTAAAAGTACGGCGTTTCGAATATTTAATAACTATCGGAAATTTACGATATTATTGTCGTTGCTTCTAGGTTATTGGATTGGTTATTTAACAAAACTGATTTAATTATCATTAATTAATATTTTAATATCGATTCTGTTAATAACTTTGGAACACCCACGACATAATATTAAATCGATATGACTTTGTATTGAAAGTAAATACAATTAAAAGTAGTACCAACATAATATAACTCAAGAATTACAAACCATCGAAAAGCGACGCCAGCTTCACAATATTTTCGACCAATCTTCTTCTTCTTTCGGTACCCTGTCCGATTATCGAACGTTGGCAATCATATTGGCTATAATAAATTTGTTTATCGCAGCTCGGAATAGTTCGACGGATGATTTGCGATACCACTCTCGAAAATTTCGGAGCCAAGATGTTCTTCTTCGTCCTGGACCTCTACGTCCGGCAATCTTACATCACTAAATTTATTATTTTGTATTATTTTCATTATTTCTGTGATTCCTTTGTTGCAGAGAATTCTTTTTATTTCAAAGAAGGCGGTTCTGGCTTTTTCGATACGGATCTTTATTTCTTTGCTCATGTCCCAGTTGTCATTGATATTAGCGCCCAGGTATGAGATGTTGTTAACCTTTTCTAGCTGTATCCCGTATGCCCTGATTTGCATTGGTGGTATTGGTGTTTTGCTCACAACCATAACTTTGGTTTTTGAAGTATTGAGTCTTAGCCCATACTTGTTACATGACTCGGTCACTCTGTTTATGAGTATTTGCAGTTCTTCGTGACTAGCAGCAATTAGCACCGTGTCGTCCGAAAATCTCGCATATTTCGACCAATGGTTCGATAAAATCGGACTGTATTGGTTTATTGTTTAACAAATCAAGTAAATAATTAACCGATATCAAACTTTGGAAAAAAAAGTTGTAATGAATCAACAAATCTTGGAATAAACAATAATTACCCAACTTTCACGTCTTACACTCTATTGCTCGCCGTGCGGGGTAAAAGGCTCGGAAAGTACTGAAAAGAAATGAAAAGTGGGAGGGAGGCATCGTACCTTGGTGTTAATTCTTACTATGTGAACAGCCGGAACAGATTCGTCGTCTCTGTGTTGATGGCGAGAATGAGTTTAAACTTATACTTAAAAATGAAGGAAAATTTGAATTCAAACAATTTGGCTTTATACTCGACGATTTTGGCAAAGCTGAACATAAACTGTCACGACCAGGCAGAATATATTACTCATAGTAATGTGAAAATACACTGCTGAGATACCGGTACTTTAGGTTCTGTCTTATATTGCAAACACAATTTTTAAGGCAATAAAAATAATGGAAACAAACTAAAGATGTCATATTGTTACGAAACTCGGCTTTTTTTATTAAAAACAACTTTTCCACAATTAAGTTCTGTCTCATTTATTTTAACAGAATTATTTACACAAAAATACTCTAAAAATAAATATAGTTTAAACACCTGCTGAATACTTCACTGTATATCGTTCAACTGCTCATCAAATAAAAACTGTCCCTTTTCACATTTTGACCAGCGTTAAATACTCCTGCTTTCCTCTCTGGAATTATCTCTTGCAGTTTCTTAAAAAAGTCTTGAACGTTTCCAGACATTGTCGTAGGAATCTCGGAGGCTCGTCGATTCGAGAAACGTAAACAAAGCAGAGCCGGCTCAGCCCATTCCCGTAAAAATTACCAACAAAAATTTATTTGAATTTTTCCAAAATCCTTACTTCTACATCACCCAAAACTTTTTTTTTAATTAAAAATATATGTATACAATAATTTTATAAGACCAATTTTCAGCTGAACTCGGCTCAAAATGCAAAAAGCTGCTTTGAGGGTTCTTGTGACCGCGAACAATTTATGAATGATGTTTCAAACTGGTTTTAAAGTGGAAGATCAAAGGACCCGAAATTTTTTTAAATAAATGGATTTGCTTTGAACACTATATCTTTGTTCATGCGCATTCAAATAACGTTCGATTAAATCATGTTTTTGTCGCCTTCTCGTTGGTTTGTTAATATTAAATTTAACTTTTTTATTTATTTGTTCCAATTCTGTGTTTTTTTTTTAAATATTTATCATTTTGGATTTCCTGTTTAACTTAAAAGTTTTAATACTGTTAGCTTAGTTTTTTTGTAGATACTTTGTAAATTTAAAAACACAGAAAAAATAATTAAAACTGTTAATAATCGTGTAAACATTGTGTCTTTTTAAATTATCGACGACCCCTAAGGGTACAGAAATCTTGCTTTTTTAAATAAAAAATTCAATGACTGAAAAACAGCTTTACAATCTGTTCAGTCCCCGCGTATTTTGCTTCGCTTGAGAGTGGCTGAATTTTAGTTATTAATCCTCGCGCGCCCATGGCATTTCTAGATACTAAAAAAAAGAGAAGAAGAGACTGACTGACAATTTCTACGTCAAATACCACGTAAAAAAAGCATTCATTCATTTTGAACGAACTGATAGCGGGCGTGCGAGAAAGAACCCATATTTGGTTCTTACGTTAGAATTATTAAGTTTTAACTCGAGTGGATCCATTCACAAATAGTGTGTGTTGTTAACAGACTAGAAGATCGCGCTTCCAGAGCGAACGAAATCCGTTGATTTTACATGGAAGAAAGTGGCCGGCCGACGAACTCCAATCACCTGCTCCCTGCATAGACGAGCATTCAAAACTAGGAAACGAACTAGAGAGATTTAGGGTTGGTCCTTTTAGTTATCTGTGACCCCTCTTTATTATGGATTTGCTACCGGCGTGTTGATCGTTTTGTTTGTTTATATTCAATAATAACACTACCCTTATTATTACACTCCATTAGAACTCGAATTAGTTTAAAATTTGCAGTTGTTTCTCGCCCACAGTCATATTTCTGGTTGTCATTAAAAAACCATGATGCTCTTTTACACCGTGCAACTGCCCGAGATCACCTTTCGCCAACGTACTATCAGAAAGATTTTGCTGGGTCTCAACACCAACAAAGCCTGTGGATCTGACGGAATCCCGCCGATTGTTCTCAAGAAATGTGCCCCCGAACTAACACCTGTTCTTTGCAAGTTGTTCAACCACTCTTACAATTTGGGAGTATTTCCCTCCAATTGGAAAATTGCAAGAGTACAGCCAGTCCCTAAAAAAGTCAAAAAGACCCTACCTAGCAACTACAGACCTATCGCACTGCTATCTATTATTTCAAAGGTCATGGAAAAAGCCATCAACATCGAGCTCATGAAATATCTGGAAGACTCAGGAATTATCAATGATAGGCAATATGGCTTCCGCCATCAGAGATCAACTGGTGACCTGCTCGCATACGTCTCACATATATGGCAGCTATCTATTGAAAAGTATGGAGAAACTTTAGCTGTGGCATTAGATATCTTCAAGGCGTTCGATCGAGTTTGGCACCAGGGATTCCTCGCCAAGCTTCCATCTTATGGCTTGCCCCCTCAGCTGTGTTCTCTGCTTGCTAGTTTTCTCTCAAACAGGTCTCTCCATGTAGTGGTAGTGGTAGTTTCATCTGACACTCTACTCATAAATGCTGGTGTTCCGCAAGGATCCATTCTAGCACCAACACTATTTTTACTTCACATCAACGACCTGTTGAAAGCAACTTCATGTCCCGTACACAGCTTTGCCGATGATAGTACCCACCATACGTCTTTCTCTTCCAGGGCCCCTATATTAGCCCGTGAAACCAGAAATGAACGAGGAAGAAATGTTAACAATATAAATATGGACTTAGCAACAATTCTCGAATGGGGATCCAATAACTTGGTAGAATTCAATGCAAACAAAACACAAGCATGTCTTTTCTCTAGAAAAGCCGATCTCACTGTGCCTAACATAACTTTGTTAGGAGTAACCATACCACTGAAGTCATCCATATCGATGCTTGGTATTACTATCAGCAATAACCTTTCCTGAGAAAATCACGTGAGGTCCATTGCCAAAAGTGCATCCCAAAAACTTGGTTTTTTGTTTCGTGCCAAGAGCTATTTCACCTCCAGTCAGCTGCTTATGATCTATAAGGCACAGATCCGACCTGTACTGGAATACTGTTCCCATATTTGGAGTGCGGCACCTAAACATATCCTGAAGCTATTGGATTCTGTCCAAAAAAGGGCTATTCGTCTCGTCGGTGATGCCTCGCTTACAAACTCGCTCACTTGTATTTTATATATATTTTCATGGGCGATGCTCTTCTGAAATATTAACAATCGTTCCTCCTTTGGCAGTCTCTTCGAGATTAACCCGTCAAGTTCAGTCTTCACACCCCTTCGTGGTCACTTTGGAGACCTGCAGAACATCACTTTCCAAAGACTCATTCATCCAACGAATTGCGAGGCTTTGGAACTCATTGCCTAGGCAGGTGTTCCCCGATACATACAACCTCCAGAAATTTAAGAAGAACACCAACTCCTACCTTCTTTCCCTTGGTTCCCACGATGTTCTCTGAACATTACAGGATATCCCTTTTCGTGGGAACCAGAACATATAAAAAAAAAGAGACAACTAGGGGACTCCCGAACTGGAACGGTGATCTATTTAACAAGGTCTCTAGATTGTAAAATGTCAATTTTTTTAACAGCCTTCGAGTATAGTTCACCCTGTAGAAGTAAAAAGATGATTTTTAATTTGTCTCCGCCCTTATTATTTTTGTGCGATCCAAATTAGCTAAATATATTTTGGTTTGTGCCGTTTTATTATTTTGAAAAATATTCGAGATTAAAGTTAAAATTCTTTTTACTTGGTAGCAACTTATTTTAAATGTATATGATGTGTGTCCCACTATGCGAATTTTAGGACGTGTAATGGGTAATAAATGTACACTTGAAATATTTTAGTAGTTACCGTGAAATATGAAAACATTAACTCAACTAGATACCAACAATAAATTATTTCGGTAGATTTCACGCAAGCGTTTGCCAGAAAGTTGTAGGAGTATGAATTACTTCGTGTGCCCACTTTCTTTCTTTTCCAGCAACTACGTCAAGTTGTTAGTAATATGTGTTTAATAAATTTGTCAACGCTTTCCGTAAATATTTTACCATAAAATTATATTTTATTACAATCATAAATTATGCATTGCTCAAACATAACTTTTAATATTTTAAACCTAGTTCCCTTTAATATTGGAAAAATATTCTTTTAAAATAAAGAGTTACATTTCTTTGTTTCTGCAGATTTTTCTCGTACCATTTTGAAATAAATTTTTTGGATAGTCATCATGCAATATTTAGGTGTTTTAATTGAGTCACCTTTTTACATAGGTCATTTATTATTATTATTATTGAACAGCAGGGATCTTTTGTGTCATGTGTAATTTATTGTTTTACTTCTGGGTTCATTTCGATTTCAGTAATCTTCCATCATAATTTTTAAAATTTTCGAAGGAACTTACGAACCGATCTTACTCTTTTTTGTAATGCTGCTTCATGTTCTATCCAAAGGTAGTGTTAAAGATCTGTGTCCTTACCGTAGAATCTGCTGGAATCAACCTTCATTATACCTATTTTTTTTAGATGTTTATTGACGGGGTGATGAACTTTTAGTGATATTAACTGTTCTAGGTCTTTTTTATTTTGGAGCAAAATTTTGTGCCCACAGAATTGTCAGTTCAGTAGTCGTTTGGCCTGTGTTTTTTCCAGTGTAAAGATTTCATCTCTTGCTTCTATTTTCTGGTTTCTGCTTTCATATATTCTTCTTCTTCCATGTGCCTTATCCGGTCTCCCGAACGTTGGCTATCACTCTGGCTAGAGCATTTCGATATTCTGCTAAGTGTATGAGTTCTCCTACTGAACGTATATTTGTCCATTTACGAATGTTCTTTAACCATGACTGTTGCCTTTTTCCAGGTCCACGGCGCCTCTCTATTTTCCCCTTCATTATAATTTGGAGTAGTTGATATTTATCTCCTCTTAGTATGTGACCAAGGTATGCAGTTTTGCGGCATTTTATGGTGGTCATTAATTGCCTGTCAATTTTAGCCCTTCTGAGTTCATATATTAGTTCATATATTAGTAGTTCTTTTTAACCTTTTTTTGTCAATGCATGGGCTTTATGCCTGGAATGCCCGATGCGAGGTAGATTGCACAATTGCCAAAAGAGGCAGATTTTGATCTTGCCAGTTGCTTCAGGCATTCTTTGACCAACTTCAATCTTTTCGGCTATTATTTTAGTTTGAAAGACTTTAGTGTCATAAAGGGTCCATAGATCTCCAGGCCAGATCTACTGTACATTTTAAATTATAGATGGCACTGATGTTCACATATTCGTACTTCTGCATTTATCCACATTATTGTCATCATTGTCAAACATTTATTTTAAAAAATAAATTAAACTTAATTTTTAACAAATAAAATAAATCTTAATGAGGTGATTCAAAAATTTGTTGAAAAAATTGATGATTTAGTTTGTATCTAATTAAAACAAATTCCATAAATCACAATTGTTTCAGATATATTTCCATAACTCTCCACAAACTCATCAAATATTTTATCGAAATGATATATCTACATATTATGCGACCCAAGTTGAGACGGCTACCTTGCCATAACATTCTGTAGACACAGATGCATCAGACATTCACAAAACGAATCAGAATTATATATTTTCTAGACGGAATTCCGCGACTAACGATGTAATCTTACGTTTACAAGGCGTTTACATTTTCTAGACAAAAAGTGTAACCAACTTGACTAATTTACAGAAATTGAAACGCCCAAGACAGTTGGACGACTCTACCGGCTGTTCATCGCGAATGGGCACACATAAGACATAAATAAACATTTTTCTACTTGAAACTTGGTTTAACATACACACAGAGATTTGTCGACGATGATCAAAATCAAATAAATTTTGATACCAATAACTTTTCAATTCTGTTTTTTTTTTAGTTTTTATCTAACACACTAACTGATTCTTTTCTTTGGTATCAGTCTATGTAATAGGGACAGCTCCCGACCTCAGTTTACAGCTGGTACTCAATGACCTAGAGTCAGTATGTGTACTACTCCTATGATATCCTTTCTACTCAGTGACGTGATGCTTTCGGCGAGGTCCTCTAGTCCTTTCGTCCTTTCGGCCTCCCCTCTCTGCTAGAATCCCTTTTTTAGACGCTCTTGCTTGTATACACTTGTCCCTGGTATTTGTTTTCCAACTCATTGAGTTCTAATCCCTAAGCCAACTCCAGCTTGTCCCTCTGCCGAGATAGAAAGGAATCCCTAATGCCGGCTCTGGGCCCACGAGCTTAGTTTTCGATTGAGATTTCGCCAGCTCATAGCTCCTTTCTTCCCGAGTGACCAGGAACCCAGACAACAGTGACCTTGTTATCTTTCACCAGTGTCTTTAGTGTCTGTCTGTCTGAATGTCAAATTCAATTGTGAATAATAGTCGGAGCTACTAGCAATTTAATTGCTGCTCGGCTTCACCTCCTGGGTCCCTTCTAAGGAGAGCGCCAACTATGGACATTGTATAATTGCTACGATTTCAGCTTGAAAAACTATAGCATATTCGCCCAGAGAGGTGTGTATTCCTTGACCCCATTTTGTATACTTAGTCTTCTTTAAAGTAATCTCTAGTGTTTTAAGATAATGCCAAATTTTTAGAGCGGTGACTGACTTTTACTTTTTTTACAGATTCTTTTATGCACTGTACGCTAAAGATGCAATATTCTCCTGTCAATAAGGATGAGAAAAGGTTTTAACAATGTGCAACTTCAGACATCTATGATATCCTAGCTAGAGCCATTCAGGATTCTTTTTTAAAATTACATAATTTATGGTAAGTTAATGTAGCCATAACTTTTTATTGCAGTAAATTTTGTTTATCCTTTTATTGAAATAAAACTGTAAAAAATTTATTTTGACCTTTTAGGCATTTAATTATTTTTTTTAATCATACTTCGTAAGTAAATCAAGTGGTATAGGTAAATTTTATGTTTATAATCTTGTGCACGATTTACCATATCATGCTTTTATTAAAAATTCTAAAGTTTCTGCACAATAACTAACAACTTATTCTAATATTTGTTCTCAATAAATTTTATTTTATAATAACTCACAAACACTTTATAATTATTTCAAAATACTTGACTTTAAACTAACTTCAACTTAAACTTGAAAACTAAACTTCTTCGCGACCGCTGCCTTTTTTATATTTCCAAATCATCGTTCTAGAAGAATCGCCACCATTCGAAACTATTGGACATTTTTCTAGAAAGTGCCCGAATAATCCTTTTACCGTTTCGGAACCATTAGACGCAGTGTTCTAGAATTTGCCGGTTTTTTTTTCTTTTGTTCCAATCGCCGCGCTGGCAGTCCCTCAATTGTGATCGACGCGCTGTCGCGACAGACAACAGGGCCGGCTCGTAACAATATGTTTAACTCTTTTAAACATTATTTTGCGACATCAGTTATAGGAGATCTAATAGATAGGTATTGCTTGTTTTACTTATTACAAAACTTTATAATTTTTAATAATGATTAAATATTTGTATATATTTTTTGTCTATTTTTGTAGACTGTTATTATAATTGACCTTGCAATAAGGTTTCTGGTCAAGTACCTACATACACTTCCCAGTGGAAGTTATAGTAACGGATCCAATTTTGCGAATCCCGAATTTTGATATATATATATATCCACATTTCAAGGTTCCCAGAGTCGAATACAATAGTTTTTAAATGGACGTCTGTGTGTGTGTATGTACGTATGTGCGTTCGGAATTATTTTTCGTCTCGATTATCTTGAGAACAAAAAATGATATCGATGTGGACCACTTGCATTCGACGCATAATTACGTAACTTAGAACTAATTAGATTTTCAGCAAAATCGGTTGAGCTGTTTTTTTTATGGAGAGTCAAAAAACTGAAAAATATGGTAAACTTCCGGAATTATTTTTCATCTTGATTATCTCGAGAACAAAAAATGATATCGACATGAGACCAATTGCATTCGACGCATAATTGCGCAACTTAGAACTGATTAGATTTTCAGCAAAATCGGTTTAGCTGTTATTTATGGAGAATTAAAAAACTAAAAAAAATGGTAAACTACCTGTTTGCAATTTATAAATTATACTATTTTTAATAAATACAGAATTTTAAGATCTTTTGAAAAATATGATTATTTATTTATTGATTGCGGAAACTGATAATATGATTATTGCATGTGAGGAATATTTGTATGAAAACTATGATGACAATATTTTTAATAATAATAATTATAACAACAAAACATATGGTATTTTTTCATTCTTGTCACTGCAAGTTAGACGTGTGGACCTCTCGGGTCGCACCCAGACCACTGATATTGAATTGTGTATTACATCGTTGTTCAATGGTCTAGTGTAAACCGGTGCATTCATCAAAATATACCAAGTTTCAAAAAATCGAACGCTCAAAAAAGTATCTTTTTAAATTTTCGTTCTCTTTAGTTTAAAGCAATATTTCGTAGCTTTTTTGCTTAATTTATTAAATCATTATTTCATAATGCCTAAGTTTCCTTCAAGGAACAATAACAATCATTAAAGTGAATTCTAAAGGGGACATATTGCTGACTTACGGGAAGCCGTTTTTTCAATCACACATTTTTGTCCGCATATGACACTGTGGCAGTATTGGTCCAGGTGACACGAAGAAGAAATCCTTACCCGTCGTCAATAATCCGGATGAGCTGGAGCAACTTTAACATGGGAAGATCGTCATTTGAGGATTACTGCTTTATAATACAGACTTGGGAGTTTTACAACAAAGATTCAGGTACACCTCGACATCGTGATGCTCAGCTTGAGTGGTGTAGCAGCAGATCAAATTGGAAAAGTGAATGAAATTGGTATGAGTTGCGATACCATAGCAAATCACCTCTAGTTTTTATTGACAGAAGTTTTAATGCAAATGATTACCTATGAATCGTACTGCAACCTGTTGCACTGTCATATGTAAGAGGGTTAGTTCAACCCCTTTTCTAAGAAGACAACGTACGTCTTCATACAGTAAGAATTACCTACTGCAAGGTTCTAGCAAAGTGACCCTGCATTCATGGCCTTCTCGCTTCCCAGACTTTTCACCAATCGAATATGTGTCGGAAATGATCGGCAATTGACCGGGTTATTTTACCCTTACCACCAAATAACTTAGTTAACCTTATTCACCGCCGAATTCAAGAAACCTGGAAGCCTACTCCGGATACCATCATTTATTTTTAAGCATGCTTCGAAGTGTTATAAAATTCATAAGAAACTGCGACGAACCCACTCATTTTTAAATTACTTTATTATTTTTTAATATTTTATTTTGAATTTGTGGTCATTTTTAAGTTATTAAAACACACATTTTATTAAAATTTAACAACTAACACTGGGTATTCGGATTTTTTTAAAAGTCAAGTAAAAGTTTGGTTCTGAAAGAGAACTTGAACACTGCACCATTGAGTTGGTAGGGATTCTGAGTTTCAGTGATGCGATTGAGGAAGAAAAATTTCAACATTGATCTTCTTTTGTTCATTTAAAAAAAAATTCGGATGTTGCGGGTTTGTTTTTTTGTTGAGAATTCGTCATTTTTCATTTTTTACTTCCGTTATCCTCCGTAATTATATCATGGTTTTCATCTATATGTGCTTAAAATATACAAATGGAATCAAGCAAATTGTTTCATCGTTTAATAACCTCGTTTATAGCAAGGCGTCTTTATGACGCCACTGCATCACACGAAATTTATAAAAAATACCTCAACTTGATCAGATTGGTTATTTTCGGTTGAATTATTTGAGCGCGGCTCAAGCTTAATGTCTGCTCGTAAAATAATGTTCATTGTGTACTGGGATGTTTGCATCTTATTGTGATTTACATAATTATGCATTAAGCTAATTTCACAATGTCAGAAATACGCTTAAAAATAACTTGTTTTAATTAGTTTAATTTTGCAGACGTGCCAGCCGCGCAACTACAAATCTTGATGAAAATTTAAAAAAAAAAGTAAATAAAAAATAACATATTTACGTTAATCGTAGGTGACGTACGTTTGCACGAACTAAATGTTCCTGGTTGGAATAAACGATCTAGATATAAAATAATGACATCTGGTTGACTAAGATTAAGGTCGCTTCTCTTTGATGGTAACTGTGTTCGACATTCTTTAATATTCATTTAAAACAATCAATATTTACTATTATACAGGAAGTAACGGTAATGCATAGAGTATTTCCACAACAATATTTAAAAAAATTGGTAATCCACATTTTGACTAATAATATACGCTATTGATTTACTCGCATCTATAATAATATGTAGTTTAAAATATATTATATTCGAATAAATCATATTCTTTATGATTAAATTAATCTACAATTTTATTAACTTTCCAGTGGAAGTTATAGTAATGGGTCCGATTTTGCGAATCCCGAATTTTGACATATCTCCACATTTCAAGGTCCCCAGAGTCGAATACAATAGTTTTTAAGTGGACGTCTGTATGTACGTATCTTCGTATGTGCGTTCGGAATTCTTTTTCGTCTCGATTATCTCAAGAACAAAAAATGATATCGACGTTGGACTAATTGCATTCGACGCATAATTATGCAACTTAAAATTGATTAGATTTTTAGCAAAATCGGTCAAGCTGTTTTTTATTGAGAATCAAAAAACTGAAAAAAATTGGAAACTTTCGGAATTATTTTTCGGGTCGATTATCTCAAAAACAAAAAATGATATCGACGTGGAACCAAATGCATTCGACGCATAATTACGCAACTTAGAACTGAACCTAATTCAACATGACCAAGGAAATTAATATCAGAATACAAAGAGCCAATCGCTGCTGTTTTGCCTTACAGAAAATAATAAAATCCAAAAATGTATCTCGGATGACTAAAATAAGAATATACCCCTCCATTATAAGACCGATTATTATGTACGCCTGTGAGACCTGGACCATGACGAAACAGAACGAGAACAGATTGAAGATTGCGGAGAGGAAAATCCTACGGAGTATATATGGACCTACAAGGGATGAAACTTCACAACAGTATCGTAGTAGAAAGAAATAGAAGAACTATATGATCAACCGGACTTTGTAAAAAAAATTAATGCGGAAAGACTGAGATGGGCCGGTCATGTTAAAAGACAGGAAAATTTAAGAGTTGTCAAATTAGTATGGGAGTAGGCCCCGACCGGTAGAAGAATATTAGAAAGACCACGACTACGGTGGAGAGACAACATAGAATCAGATCTTAGAATTTTGAATATCACGAAAGCAGAAGAGCTAATGATGGAGAGAGTTCTATGGAGGGGAATTGTTGAGTCGGTCAAGACCCATCCTGGACTGTAAGAGCTACAGAAAGGGAAATTTTTTTGATTCGGTCTGTTTTGGATGTTTTCTCTAGCTATTAATTTCACATTCAACTTTTAATTTGTTTATCAGGTATTCTTAAAAACTGTTCTTTCGGAAAAAAATAAGTTTTATATTTAAAATAGCAAAATGGTAAAAAGTGAAAAGATAATTTTAAATATCTTTACAACTTCTCCTATAATTCTGACAACTTGGCAACAATGTGTAGCTGTGACTATGGGATTTTTAGTTGATGACGGATTTTAGATAAGTTTTTTGGATGGATTAAAGTATTGCAAATATACCAAATCTAGCATTTTCTTATATTGCTTGAAATACATTTCACTTAAAATAAACATTGTTTTGTTATTGGATCGAGAGTTTTAATCGCCGAACCCAAAATAGAACTAAAAAATCGTATCAAGATTGTCACGGTTGAGAAGTTATGATCCATAATGGTAGGGCTAGGAAGGAAAATTTGGAAAACAAGAGTCGATGAAAATATCTGTAATAAGCTCCCTCACTGCCTACAATGAGCCAGTGAAGGAAGATTTGATGGTATCGTTTGAGAGTTAATGTGTAATGACGGGCGGGCGAGAAGACATGAAACGTCAATGGAACTGAATGATTTGGTGTATGATTGTTCATATTTAGGTACACCAAAGTTGGAATCAACTCTTGTGCGTAAGCAGGTTTCTGTGTAGAGGTCGAAGTGCATAATTACAAAAAGCCTCCCAAGCAAATATCTGGGAAAACTTTTGTTGTGTAAGAGTTAATATTTAATCCACTTTAGTAGTATTTATGATTCATGAAATATAAACCAACTAAATAAATATCGATTAAAATTTAACCTAACCTAACACCCGTATAAGGCAAATTTAAAAAAAAAATGCTTTAAACTTTTTTATTATTTGGTGAGGCATATACGTCATTAAAGAATTCCATTTAAAGTCCAGTAAAAAGTTAACAAAAAAGTTAATCAAAACAGTAGTTGTTAGTTAATGGCTTGAACTGATGGGAAAAAGAAGTTTAATTTTAGTGTATGTAATTAAAGAATGCTTTTGATCTGCTACAAAGTCAGTAGCGCAGATAATTAAAAAATGAAATTATTTTTTAAATATTGTTAATCGGAGGTACGTGGAGCTTATATTTTCACTTTATTTTTTTGTTTAATTATCCTGCATTTCCATGTTGTTTATTTTAATAAGGAAAACATATATCAGCAAAATTGCTTTTTAACGCATCCATTATAAACGTTTTTTATTCATGATTTTTTTTGTTTAAAAACACTAGCAAGTCAAAACACACCCATTTATATTTTAAACTTAAAATTGTAGTAGTTGTCTCTTACTATTGATATTAGTAGCATCCTTTACTTCGATTTAGTATTTATTTATCCATTTTACAATTTTTTATCGTCATAATATATATATTTTTATTTTAATTGTGTATTTTTGAGCTGTTTTGAAAAAAATTACACGAATTTATAAAACAAAAAAATTATTGCGAATCCAAAATTAGCATAAACGAAACTCCCTAACCGGCGGTACGCCCATGGCGGCGAGGGTGGGTGTGTAGGCGAGTCTTAAATACCGGTCTGGTTAGAGTCTGCCTCGCCGCGAGCGAAAATCTACCAGCTCCCTGTACTTAACTGTTTTTTTCTTGTTTTTTACTTCATACCCTCAATATATATATATATGTATATATATATACATACATATAACGATAGGTGCTTTGAATTGGTTCTTTGATGCGTTGCTTGAGGCGATCATTGTGAAGCTACCACAAAAATTACGATGCATGGTGGTAATGCAACAAGAATACACCGCGGTTATCAGTTCTTGCTACGAAATTTAAAGTGGTTAAAAATTGAGATCGCCGGTTCCCTCACTATACATGCAGTACTTTAGATGGGACAAAAAGAAAGTATTCGAAGGAATTCTAGTTGAACGTTAACGTTTTGTAAAGTTATACATAGAAAACTCCAAATCCGTAACGATGTCGTAATAATTGACGAAATATATTAATAGAGTAGAGCGGATCAAACGGCCTTTATACATACCCAAGCAGGAGATTCGGATGACATCAAAATTAAACGTGGGATCGGACAAGGATGTGCATTGTCGCCTCTGCTGTTCAACGTGTATTCAGAGAGAATTTTTAAGGAGGCTCTGGAAGATATTGATGCCGAAATTAAAGTAAATGGAGAATGTATCAATAACATAAGATACGCAGATTCCTGTCTTTGGAAAAGCAAATTAATGGAGAGCAACTCGGGGATCACTCCGGGATACTGAGTGAAACAAAAAACCACCAAATTCTCGGGATGGTTCCTGACTTGCTAGCAACAAAAATATACGTAGAAAAGTCGTTCAAAGTCCTCTTTCCGAAGAGAGACGAACGGGTGAGGGGACAAATCCTCTTCCCAGAGACTGAATACGTAATGTACACAGATGGCTTGAAAACCCCAGATGGAGTTGGGGCCGGTGTTTTCAGCAGGAAACCAAAGATTGAAATATCTACCAGTCTTGGCAGGTATGCTGCAATCTTTTAGGCTGAAGTATTTGCTATCGAATTGTGTGCAAGAGACTTTACCAACAGACCTCTAGCAAACAAAAACATAAATATAATATCAGACAGCCAGGCTGCTTTAAAAGCACTGAGCTCCAACAAGATAAAGTCTAAACTTGTATGGAATTGCATCGAATCCTTAGAGTACCTTGATGCGAACAACAGGGTGACCCTACTGTGAGTAACTGGGCACTAGGGGGTGGAAGGAAGCGAAAAAGCCGACCACCCTTGCAAAACAGGGGGCCGAATCTGCGTTCACTGGACCAGAACCGGTTTTTGGAGTCACCACAAGTGCCGCCAAAACAATTATTTTGGACTGGGCGAAGAGGAAAATACTCACGTACTGGTCCGACATACCAGGGTTAACCCACTCGAAGGCGTTTCTACCGTTTCAACCCTCGAGAAACACAACTAAGCAGATCCTAGAATGCAGCAGAAATGACCTGCGTATTCTAACACTGTCGTCTAAGATACCACCTCAGAAAGATAGATCTGAACCAACAAACGGACTGTCGGTTCTGCTGCGTGGAAGACAAAACTGCTGAACATATACTATGTTCATGTCCCGGCCTGGGAAGAATAAGGTTCAACATATTTGGATACACCAACCTAGAACCTACCGATTTTAAAAATCTCACCCTATACAACTATGAACTTCGTGAGAAGGGCTGGATTTTGCGGTGAACTGTGACCTCTAGGGGTGAGCCACAATAGATCTACTAAGGGTCGCAGTGGAGGGGCGACCACGCCGCACTCACATAATACCTAACCTAACCTAAGATACGCAGACAATACGGTGGTTATTGCAGGCAGTTTGGAGGAACTTTGGGAGATATTGGTCAGAGAAATACGGGTTGTCACTGAACACTAAGAAAACAAAATGCATGATAATTTCCAAAAATAAAATCCAAATGGAAGGACTCATCGTACACGATCAACGAATAGAAAGAGTGAAGACATATACCTATCTTGGAACAACTATTAATGAAGACTGGGACCACACGCTAAAAATTAGGTGCAGGATGGAAAAAGCAAGAGCCGCATTTCAAAAAATGGCTAGACTCTCTTCAGATGTCATGATTTATCTATGACCTTAAAAATAAGATTATTGAGGTGTTAAGTTTTTTCTGTGTTGTTATATGGGATGGAATCCTGGACTCTCACGGACGATGCATGTAAAAAAATCGATGCTTTTGAAATATGGCTATATCGACGAATTTTGAGGATACCATGGACCGCTCATGTAACTAATCAACACCTATTGAAAAGATGGGGAAGGATAAAGAACTACTATTAAAGATAAAAACATCCAAAATTGAATACTTTGGACTCATAATGAGGAATAGCCAAAGACAAGGAATCTTACAGTTAATTTTACAGGGAAAGATAAACGGTAAGCGGGGTCCTGGAAGACGAAGAATTTCGTGGATAAAAAATATACGCACATGGTTCAACACAACAATTGTGGGTCTGTTCAGAGCAGCTGCGAACAAGATACAGATTGCCATGATGGTCGCCAACATCCGAAACGGATAGGCACTGTAAGAAGAAGAGCTGGTGCAACTAAAGAAAAGCATATCGACTCGGAAGAAGTGGTCTCTGCCAACCCCCATGGGAACAATGCGTGACTATATGTATATGTGTATGTCTTTTTCATTCAGATAAATGAAAAAGACTGAAGAACTCTTACGTCCAACCGCCAAGAGTGGAGAAAAAAGATTCCAATCCAAATCAATCAAAGTTAAAAAACCAAATCAAGCAAACTGAGCAGAGAAGACTTAAAAGATACGCTACTGAGGAGGATAAAAAATAGGAAAATCCCCTGTATAGTTTTAAGAGAGAAGGCAGACGTGGAAGACAATACGTGAATTCCCCGAAGAACCAACGAGCAACCTTCCACCTCAACCTTGAATGTGTAAAGTGTCAAATTATCCTTTTACAAGTCAGGATACTCGAGCCATATGAGACACCGTCATTCAAACTCACATTAAGTCCAGGACAATATTCAAACTATAAAAAGAAGAAAGGAAGGTGCAACCAGCACCCAAAATAGCCAGCTTCCTGACGCATATATCACAGATGATCCACTACAATGAGAGGATGCGGAAGAATAATCAAAACCCTAGCTGGCCTACGCTCTCATCAGAGAAAACAAACGCGCAGTGGTAAGGAGTATATTGTGGTCGACATTACGAGCACTGAAATCACTTTACGAGGATTTCACTGCTTGCGTCAGGATAAACGGAGCTTACACGGACTGGTTTAACATCGAAAAAGGTGTGACACAGGGATGTGTGGTTTCGACATGGTTGTATAACGTATACATAGACAATTGTTTAAATAATTTGAAAAAGAGAGTGCGTATGGATTGAAAATGATTGATCGTCAAATGCCATCTTCACGCCGATGATCAAGTCATATTAGCGTCATCTGAAGAGAAGTTCCAGGATATAGTTAATGTTATGATTAAGGGAGAAAGAGTGAAACAAGTAAATCAGTTTGTATACTTGGGTTCAAAGTTTACGAGAGATGAAAAGTATGAAAGTGACATTGAGCGAAGGGTGTTGGCAGGAAAACAAATGAATGGGACACTGTATAGCTTTATGAAAAGCCAGAAAGTGTTAAAAAAAGCACGTCTGGCTGTGCATAGAGAAGAGTTAGTTCCTACACTTGTGTATGGTAGTGAATGTTGGGTTTGGCAGAAGAAGCATGAAAATAGGATTAATGCTGCGGAGTCTGAGAAGTATAGCCGGAGGGACTTGGTTGGATAAAGTAAAGAATAGTGAGATGTGGGAACGCTGTGATGTAAAAGAAGATGTGGTTACAAAGATAGATAAAGGAATGCTTGGATGGTTTGGACACGTAGAACAACATCGGATCAACATTGTTTTAAAGAAAACCAGGTCAAGAGTATCAACAACCGACGAGCATGTATGAGAGCACTGATGAAAGTAGAGGAAGCAAAAGATGTGTGTAAGAACCGTAGCAAGTGGAAGGAAGGGGTCTCTGCCTACTCTTACGAAAAAAATGCGTGACTATATGTATGTATTCTACCACTATTAACAAAATGGTATTTAAAATAAACATTAAATAGAAAAATATCGTCCCTTAAATAAGTAAAATACTTATTCAAACTAAATAATCGCATACATACTATAAAAATGTTTATATTATGCCATCTAAAATTTGTAGTGTATTGGTAAATATTATTTAACCTCTAGCAATTTTCAAAAGTGTAAAAATGTAATAATCTTGTCAGGGAAAATGATGAAGTATGGGTTCTTATTTAATTCCTTTGCAGTTAGTTCAACCTAAAATTAAAATAGGTAGTCTTATACGAACAATAATTTTACAAACGATTCTCCTTCTACAATTATACATTTAGTGTAACACATGGACTATAATCATTGTTGTTTTCTGCCCTTGGGACAATCAAGGTCTAAGTATAACTTAGCTCAAAAAATAGACATTTGAGAAATAAAATTGGTGGATTAACAAAAAAAAGAAATATATCCGTGCTTTGGCACTCAACCATTTTTGTGGTAAGTTTTCAATTGTTCGAGAAAAGAACGTTAACATTGATTGATGGGTTTTTAAATTGCGATGTCGGATATAATAATGTTTAAAAATATATTACACAATTAAGTGTTCCAATATATTTTTTTAACTCCAAATAATAAATAGATTAAATTTAATTAAACAAATTATTTTTAATAAAATTGAAAAATAAAAAAAATTCAACTTATTTTTAGTAAGTAAAATCTATTCCTAAATTTTTATTTTCCAACACGAGTTACTATTTGTTTAAAAAAAAATATGTATGTACAGGATGTTCCGATGGTTAATATTATGAATGATACCGCAAAAATAAAAGGGATGAAAGTGAATGCAAACAAGACAAAAGTAATGACACCCCACAGCTTCTTTAAAAAACTTTTATATAGTCGCTTTTTCGTTGTTCTCCTGATATTCTTTTCCCAAAGGATTGAATTTAGGGCTTCTATGATTTTTCTACCCTTATTATTCCTTTCTGTTATCTCATCCCGTCTATTACCCTCTTTGTTAAATACCCTAGGTATTTGGACTTTTCTACTCCTTTTATGAATTCGTTTTTTAAGATAAGATTATTCTGGTCGTTTGTGCCTATTGCCAGGTATTCGCATTTACACATGTTTCTCGATAGACCAGCTTTTTCGTATTCCTCTTTCAGTTTTTTGACCATATACCCCAAATCGTCTTCATCCTTTGTTATCACAACTTGATCGTCAAAAAAAGGATAAACTACAGAGCGTGTCATCTCCCACTTTCAGTCCCATTTGTGCTCACTTTCTTGTTCACCCGCTAAGGGATCGGTCAAGGTAAATTTTAAAAAGAGTAGGGTATAGACAGCACCCCTGTCTGAGTCTCTTGGAGGTCTTAAAACTCTCTGTCAGGCATTTTCCGAACTTCACTTTTGCAGAAATGTCCCAATAGTAATTTTTAGTGGCCTGTAGTAGAGTCGGTCTGATCTTTTGTTCCTCCATTCTTTCCCATAGTTGTGATATCGGGAAGCTATCTTAAGCCTTTTCTAGATCAATTAGTGCTGTATACTTTTTTCTGCCTCTTTGCATACGCTTTTCTAAGGATATTTTAAGGGTGAAAAGGTTGTCGATGTTTGAGCGACCCGCTCGGAATCCAGCCTGTTCTTCAAGTTGTTTATCTTTAATATGGTCTTCTATTAGAGTCTTCAGTATACGAGAATATATTTTACCTATTGTAGGAATGACAGCAATTCCCCGGAAATTATGTGGGTCATCTCGTGATCCCTTTTTATGTATGGCTATGATATATGAGGTTTGCCAGGCTTTTGGAATATCTGCACCATTTAGACACCTCTCAAATAATATCTTTAACATTACCTTCAGTTTTTCGTGGCCAAATCGTACAAATTCCGGGTGTATTCGTTTAGTCGTTTCGATTGCATGATCATCCCAATTGCAAATAATTGTCATGGATTTCTGGCTGGAGTGGCTGGATCAGAGTGAATTGTATCTCTTTGTATGTCTTTGGGCTATTTGTATTTGGTAAATATCGTTTGAAGTACATTTGTAGCTTGTAATTAATAATTTTAAATTGTAAAAACATAAAGAGTAAACATATTATTAGTATTTAATAGTGGTTAATAATAACACAAACTGAATGTTTTAGTGACTACGAAAATTATATTCGCCTTCAGCTTAGGTCTAGACATTTAGCCTAACTCTTAACACTATTGATATACAGAGGGTAATAAAAAACTGGTATTTTTCGATGACGGGTTTCGATTATGTATATGTGTAGTCGAAATTACATACAAAACTATGTTAGATACCAACGCATTAATGCAACTTCCCTCGGGTCCGTTTCATAATTATACTTTAAGCAAATTAAGATGCAAATACTTTTTATCGTGCTCTGACGCAATTTGATAACGCTACTAACTATTCATAAATTTTTTAGTTAATGTAGTGTCCCAAAAAAAAATGGTTTTTTGTCTAAAAAAATAAGGATATAATTCATTAAATGAAATGCAAATTCGCTTCATTTTAAAAAAAATAAAAGACCATGTTTATATCGTTATATTAATCATTTTTTGTGCGTTGGTAATTTTTATTCAGATTAGTAGAATCATCCAAACGGTCAAAAATTATGATTAAATAATGCATTTTTAAACCAAGCCAACCATTTATAAATACATTTGCACACATTTAACCATGTTTTAAAATTTTAGCATTAAACATTTAAATTATATAAAATTAGGTTTCTTCGAAAAAATAAGGATTTAAATATACTGTATTTTTTTCGAAATATCCCATTTTATTAAAATAAGAATAATTTTTCAGTTATTATTTTTGTTGTTGCATACATAACTTATCTGTAGTTATCATCCTAAACAGTTTAAGCTTATAAGGTCATTTTAAGACTATGGTTGATACTTTTACTGCTTTTACAGCTAACGGTTTGATCTTATGTAGCCTTTAATTGCATCCTTGTTGAAGAGATGACGCACTTCCATGTTCTTGTGAATAAGAAGCTACTTTTCATGACTATGTGCCGATCTATTGATTTATTCGGTAATTTTTTAAAAGTGGTATCCACCACATTTTAAAGAAAATACATCAAAAAAACAAACATTTTAAAATGTTTTTTTTTAAATTGATTTAAACTTCCGGTTAAAATGATTAGAGTAGGATGAAACATCAACAAAACACGACGGTTGTCGAATAACCCTGCTTGACGATAAACAAAGAAGTTGGTGCGAATATTATTAAGCGGAAATATGTAATCATGTAGAAGAAGTAAAGGTGTTTTTGGGGTGGTAGCAAATTCGGTTTAAATCGGCACTCGACATCCGCTTCTTTGGAAAAAAGTGGGAACCTTTGACAGGTCTTTTTCAGAAATAATTCATCTCTACAGCATATTTTAATGTTAACATGTGTCGTCCTTGCGTCCTTTCTATATCGTTCCAATTTTAATAAAAAAAAAACCACACCAAAAACCCATAAATCATAATAAATATTATACTTAATATTTAATTCGATAAATCAAATGAATTAATCATGTTGATACCTAAATAAAAGTAGAAATATAAAATTAAAAATGTTTTTATTTCGAAAGTACCAAAAGACCAATTTTGACATGTTTTTCGTGAACTTTTAATGTTTACATCCTTTAAATGTTATAATGTGTTTTTTTTTTATGAAAATAGTCGCAAAAAGGGTAGACCTATCGTGTGGGCCGCGGACGGCCCGCACTGCGACTATTAGAAGGGGAAGGGATTATAGAAAGGAAATGATTGTGGACACGCTTTTTAAAAAAATGCAGGTCGTAGTTCTCTGGAAAAACTGATTTTGGAAGCTTATTCCATTCCGTAGCAGCCCTGTAAAAGAAGGATTCTTGATGAAGATTGGTCCTTGTAGTGTCAATCTTGAGAGTAAATGGGTGAGACTGATCAGCGTGCTGAGTTCTTCGGCCGAATGTGGCCAATGGTGGTACAAGAGTTTTTATTTCTCTGGAGCATCTGCCATGAAAATATCTGTAGAGCAATGACTGGTCTTATGTACCTACTTTAAAAAAAACTACATCAAGACCAAAATAGTTTTTTTGTACTTTCAAACTAAAAAAAACCAATTGATCGAGTTTTTTCAGTAATTTTTGTTCATTAATCCGCCATGAAATGGATCAATAAAAAAAAACATTTAAAAGGGTTAATTTTTTTATGTTTTATGGTCAAAAATATGGTGGACCCCACTTCTTCTTTAAAAGTTGAGTTTTAATATAATTTTACATTGTTGCAGATAAAAATTGCAAAATTTCATTTATGAAGGGCAACAGTTAAAAAAATTACCAAAAAAACATTAACCCAGCAAAACATATATTACAGTTATGTAAGAAATATTTATACAGATTGGACCAAAACTAAACAAATTCTAATGTAAAGGCAAACATGTTAAACCTAGGTAATTGTGTTAAACTACAAAGACAAAACGTTAATATCTGTATAAATAAGTAAATGAGTGTTTTCCTCAATGTTTTAAACAATAGTGTGTATGAACACTTTATTCAAAGTTGTTGAAGTAGCTAATATTACGATATGTTTAAACTGTTTGATGCAGACTTTCTGTGTATGTGTTACAAGTAGAGGATGTTTTTTTATTAGATAAATAGGGTGTAGATTGTAGATTGTAGGGGGGTTGTGAAGGCTATGCAGCCTCTCAAGCACCTCGACCTATCAGATCTTTTGTGCATAACCCTTAATCTATTCGAGGCCCAGGATTCCGAGACTTCGTACAAATCTTATCAATTACCTGGGAGCTAAGTTCCTGGCATCGGAAGGCTTTAAAAAGGTCCCTTTCAAAAACTGAAGCCACTTGCAGAAAAGCGCTGGGCATTCGCAAAGCAAATGTTCTGCAGTTTCAGAAAAGTTCTTGCAGTAGCGGCAACTGTCACTCTTTGTTTTGCCCATCTTTTTCAGGTGATACCTCAGTGTCCAGTGACAAGTATGGTCACCATTTTCAAGTCTTTCTGTCTAACTCGAGAAGCTGTTTGGCTTTCATTGGTAAAAGGTTTTTTTGCGTATCTTTGTCCTGTCACTTTATTTCAGTGAGATTTCATTTTATCTGTTTTCCAGCGTCGAACCTCTTCTTTCAAGTGGGCCTTGGAGAGTCCACAGAAGGGTTCTGGGCCGGAAAATAGTGTATTTTCCCCTTCTTTGGCAAGGCAGTCTGCTTCTTTGTTGCCATTAACTCCCTTTTGACCTGGAACCCACATTAGAGTGACCTGGTTGTTTGCTGCTAGTTGTCTCAGGGATTATTTACAGTCCCAAGTCAGCTTAGACTCACAAGTGTTTGACTTCAGGGCTTTTAGTGCCGCTTGGCTATCTGATAAAATATAGATATCTGCCCATTGGGTGTTTCTTTCGATGCACTCCCTGGGCACATGTCTCTATGGCATGTAATTCTGTTTGAAAGATGGTTGAAGTGTTACCTAGCAATTTTAAGAGCCTAAAATTCGGCCCTGTAACGCCCACTCCAGCCCCTTCATTCATCTTGGATCCATCAGTGTACCACCATAAAGCATCCCTTCCTAGTTGAGGTCCGTTCTCTGTGCAAACTTGGTGGTTGTTTATGACCACTTCAAACTGCATTTCGAAGTCGTACCTAACTGGCAAATAGGGTGTAGTCTATTGTTTATCATTTATTAAATGATAAAAATGTCAAAGTTTGTCATTTCTATCGAGGTAATAGTTTTGATATTTTTTTTTATTCAGAAGAAACAACGTAGAGTTTAAATTGTCACCCTGTATGCTACAATCCTTTTATAACTTGAAAATATAATAATTAATGAATAAGTAAGAACCTAAAGCATGTGGTTATATTTTAAGTTGCACTCTAGTTACATTTTTTTTATCATTAGGAATCCATAGGAACACTTCAAGGTACACGAGTATGTTACATTCATTAATCTTCATTCGAATTGATCAATCATAAATTAAATCATACCATCTCGATTTAAAAAATCAATCGCGCCGGTTTCGTACGACGAGTGGTTTTTCTGGAAAAAAATATTGCAATAAAACAAAAGCGTTATTAAGAGATTATGTAATAAAAATCCTAGAAAAATGGTAATAATATTATTACGCGAAATGTCATACTAAAATTATTTAACTTCAGTTGCAGTTGCGCATATTATTACGTTTAAAAAATATTTTTAAATATCTAGGTTGTCATAAATTTATGGAAGTATTAAAATATAAAAATTATAGAAATCTGTAATACTATTATAGAAAACTGTAAAAATTCTTGAGAGCGAAAATAAATATAAAAATGTATAAAACTGATTTTTAAAGAACCAGTTAACCTATACTGTAGGTACAGTGCAACAGAAGTACAATAGGAGGAAGAAGTTTACGAATGTGAAGTATATTCACCCGAATATTTGTTATTTTAGAGGCTAGTCGCCCGCCAAGCTACTTCTGTTGTACTGTACATGTGGGTCGATTATACATCGGAAAACAACTAACTAACATGCAGCGAAATTAGCTGGTTCTTTAAAAATCAGTTTTATACATTTTTAAATTTATGGATTCTTAAGATTAGGTTTTTTACTGACATTTATATTTTCTAATTGTACGTTAAAAAGGTTTCCTATACACAAATGCTAGTCGTTTTACCTGACATTTCCCAGTGTTTCTGGAAAGCTCTTGAACCCTGGAATGTCGGCGTCGACGTTATACTTACTTGGGAATGTCACTTTCAAACTCAGCGACCCCGAATACTATGAATTCAATACTGATATCGACCGTTTTTGATAGTTTTATATTTCATACCCGTCCCACCCTTTTCTTAGGTGTGCTAGTGGTAGGACACCTCTTCAGTATTTGTTGACAGGTAGTAACCTGTTCTACAAATAAAGTGCATAAAGGACGAGACTTCCTTCTTGATAGTTCCTATAGTGATGACATATCGGAACGGGTATGTTGCTAGGATGGTGTGAACCTTCACGCGTCTGGTGTGCAGTGTACCAATCGCGTGACTTTCGACTCAGTATCTGTGCAGCTATGAGCGAGAAGCCTGTACCTGTCTCTGTGGAGCTGTGTAGTTTTTGGCGCTTGAGGGAGTAAACCCTTTAGATATCCTGCGGAGGCTAAAGATGCAGTTTGCATCTTACAAAGTATTTTCTGAAAGGCGAAAAGGAGTTGCAATTGTAAGTCATCGCCGCCGCCCAAGGACAAGTGTGAATTATAACAACATTAACGCGGTCTGTGACCTTATTCTGGGAGATAGGCTCATCTGGATAAAATCGCGCACAGTCAATATTAGTCACGGCAGCGTCCAAAAAATTGTTTCTAGTAAGTTAAAATTTAAAAAACTTTATGTACGTTGGGTTCTACTACTGTAAATCGATGAACACAAAAAAATTAGGGTTCATGCTCCAATGAATCAGCGACCGCCTTCGTTTTTTCTACGAAGACGGTATAGTAAAATTGTCCATAGCTTTATGAATAGCCAGAAAGTGTCAAAAAAGGCACGTCTGGCTGTGCATAGAGGTGTGTTGGTTCCTACACTTATGTATGGTAATAAATGTTGGGTTTGGCAGAAAAAGCATGAAAATAGGATTAATGCTGCGGAGATGAGTAGCCTAAAAAGTATAGCCGGAGTGACTCTGTTGGATAAAGTAAAGAATAGTGAGATAAGAAAACGCTGTGGTGTAAAAGAAGATGTGGTTAAAAGATAGATAAAGGAATGCTTAAATGGTTTAGACACATAGAAAGGAGAAGTTAATTCTACACATCATTGAAAGTTTACCTATAATATACTGTCAGTGTCGCTGATAAAATTTAAAAGGGCCATACCAGGCAACTGTAAGGTGGACGAGCTAGCAAGAAAGGGCACCACCCTTCCAGCTGTATCTGTCTCATCTCAGCAAGGAGTACCGATTGCAAATTTCTGGCTCCTCCTGCACAGCAAAGTAGTTCAAAAAGCCAACTTAAGGTGGCAAAATGAACCCACATTCACATCATCGAAACAGATCTAGCCTAAACTAGATCTACGTCGAACTAAGGATGTTTTAACTCTATCCAGGGAGTCCATTGGAAATGCAATCGCGGCCATAACAGGACACTGGGCAGGAGGATCCCATGCACGGCGCATTGGAATCGCAGAGCTACGACATGACTTGTGTAGAAGCTGTCACGATGAGGAAGAGAAGGAAACAATGGTACATATTTACCACTGTCCTGCCCTATGCAGAAAACGGCTTTCTATACTAGGGCAACCTAACTTCGATGACTTATCTGATCTCAACTCAGTTAGCATCAAAGACTTTACATTTCCTATTAAAAGTTCCAACTGGTTCTCACGGTAGAGGGGAAGGCACCGCCGTCCATCACGGTATCGCAACGGGCCAAAAGGCATAAGGCCTCCGAACCACCGTTTTAACCTTACCTAACCTAACCTGTAAAAAGGAACATTTTTACTTAAAGTAGCCCTTGAAATTTTGCCAATTATTGTGTAATTATTGCATTCGTTTGTATTCAGTTTTAACTTTTTAACGATGCCGCGTTTACTACTACTGAAATTGCTAATATGCATTTTTTTGTATGGATTAGCCAATGGTAATGCCTTTAGAGATTAGATATATGTATGCCCAGCGTTTCCAAATAACCGTTAACCTTGTTCTGAATGGTCGACCTAAAACTACGATCCAGAAACGAGCACCAGAAAAATTGCTCAACATGTAAATGTTCGGGTATGTCCGTAAAGACGCACCGTGAACCCTACCTCGCACAAAGCATTGCCATCGAGCAACAAAGACAAAGTTTATTAATTTTTCTTTATTGATTTCGGAGTACAATGCTATGATACCAGGTTAGGTGCGCCGTTATAGCCAAGCGCATTTAACTTTATAATAACACATTTGCTATGGTACAATACTAACTGCGGTGCGAGGTTCGGTGGTCGTTATAGCCGTCGATATACCCACAAAACCGTTTGGAATATTCTAAAAAGAAAATTAACGTATTCATATCATATTCAACGTGTTCGAGCTTTGCTAATTTTAAAGAAAGGGCAACATGAATTTTCATAATAACCACATGGGGGCTGATGAAAATTAACATGCCACAGTTGAAGCACGATTTCAATAAACCTTTTTCGTCAACATTTCGAGTTGAGATTATCGAAGATTATATTTATTTTATTTTTATTTTCCTAACGATTGAACGGTGATACATATCTTCATTTTCTATAAAATGAATTTCCACCTCTCATAATTAGAACGCGTATGTGGTTCCGCTAGTCTCTCTTCTCTTTTCCACTGTTATGGACAGGGAGAGTAGGTATATTGAGCGGGAGCATTGTTAGATCATACTATTTTAAAAATAAAGGTGCTTTATACTACTTATTTTAGTATCAGTTCTCGTAATATGTGTTTAATTGTTAAGTTCTTTTTTTGTTATTCGTTGGGTGGGATATAAATAAATTGAATATTAGATGTGATGTACTATCACCGTTATAGCATAATGTAAATTTCGTCGTTGTAAAATATGACTAAAATAATCTGTATTATGGGTTGTTCATTCGTAAATATCTTTGAGCCGTTAGTGTATTATATGTACTGGTAATGGTAATAACCCCGAAGAGTGTTGTCGCTAAGCAATATTCTTCAAAATTTATGGGCAACAACGATACTTGTAAACCTTGTATACAAATAATGTAAGTAATTCTTGAAGTATCTTACATGCGTTTCTCTTATTCTATGATTTTTCAAGTCCATTGTCGGCCTCCTACTCCGAACGACGTTTGCATAATTCTTTTGCAGCGTCGTGCCAACAAATTATACATTTGAAAAATATCGTATTGGTCGAATGTAAAGGAAAAACTTTACAAAATAAATACAGAAATACCATTTGTAATTTTTAAATTTTACTTATTTTTTTTAAAAAAATACACGTACATATATACATAGATATAGTCACGCCTTTTCCCATAGGGGTAGGAAGAGACTACTTTCTTCCACTTGCTACGGTTCTTACACACGTCTTTTGCTTCTTTTACTCAGTGCTCTCATACATGCTCCTCGGTAGTTGGTACTATTGACCTGGCCTTCACACTCGCCTTATAAATTTGTTTCGACGATCTTCCTTCATCCATCCTTTGTCTATCTTTGTAACCACATCTTCTTTTACACCACAGCGTTCTCTTATCTCACTATTCTTCACTTTATCCAACCGAGTCACTCCGGCTATACTTCTCAGACTACTCATATCCGCAGCTTCTTCTTCCAAACCCAATATTTACTACGATACATTAAGAGTAGGAACCAACACACCTCTATGCACAGCCAGACGTACCTTTTTTGACACTTTCTAGCTGTTCATAAAGCTATGCAGTGCCCCATCCATTTGTTTTCCTGCCAACACCCTTAGCTCAATGTCGCTGTCATACTTTCTATCTCTCGTAAACTTTGAACCCAAGTATACAAACTCATTTACTTGTTCCACTCTTTCTCCCTTAATTAGAACTTTACAGTTCGTCATGCTTTCTTCTCTTTCAAAAACCATTACATTCGTTTTGCTTACATTTATTTCCATCCCTTTGATTTTTAGGGCATCATGCATAACATTAACCATCGCCTGCAACTCCTCTTCAGATGACGCTAATATGACTTGATCATCGGCGTTGAAAAGGCATTTGACGATCAAATCATTCATTTTCAATCCATGCGCACTATTTTTCAAATTCTTTAAACAATCGTCTATGTATAAGTTAAACGGCTATGGCGAAGCCACACATCCCTGTGTCACACTTTTCTCGATTTTAAACCAGTCCGTGTAAGCTCTGTTTATCCTGACACAAGCAGTGGAATCCTCGTAAAGTGATATCAGTACTCGTATTAAACTACCGTTTACCCCATACATAGACAATGTCCACCACAATTCACTTCTCACCACTCTGTCATAGGCCGTTTTCAAGTCTATAAAAGCGCAATAGACCTTCTGACTTCTAGCCAAAAAATTAACTATAATTTTTAAATATTTTTGAATAAAAAATAAAATAGACTAAATAGACTAAACACACTATGCAAATATGTTTTAACGGTATAAAATGATATCTCTTTTTTTTCTCACGATATTGTTTTATTCTATCCAAAAATTTTATAAGTTTTATTTTGACAACTTTTAATTTAACATCTCCTTTATCGGGTGTTTTTTGCCAAAGAAAATCAAAGAGTTATTTTCTAAAAGTAAAAGTCTAAAGTATCTGTACATCGCGTACCATTTTTTAAAACTGTTTCTAAAATCAGCCATTGCTTTTGTATTAGAAGAAAATTAATTACAACTTATTTAATATCTACTTTGTCCCTGTCCCCTCCTGAAATTAAACCTCTAGAGCAAAGTGGTCGATAACGACCCCTTGGGGACGAAATCAGTTTTCCAGTGGTTGACATAAACGAAAACTAATTTTGGGGTTCGCTGAGGTCTAAAAATCGACCTCTATTAATTAACACAAGTTCTTTTTTTAAACTTTCAACATACTGTATAAGTTTTGTTACGTGAACCAACTTGTTATCTTCTTTCGGTGCCGTGTCTGTCTTCAGGCGTGGGCTATCTCCATGACAATTTGATTGAATTTGTCTCTATCTTTCGCTGCTCGGAATAGCTGTTCTACTCCCAGTACAGTACAGTCTTTTTGCGACCCATCTATCAACTTGTTATAATAATGACCAATATTTTAGTAGAAAATATCATTGTTGTACTTTTAAAAAAAAGTCGATAAGCGTGCACAAGTCCGTACAGCCATGGAAGAAGCCAATGTGATAATGCAAGAAGAGTTGATTACCATCAGCACAGACGAGAAGCTTAAGCAGCAGTTTAACCAAGGCTATCAGAAGTTCTATTTGCAATGCAACATTGAAACACAATATCTTGCATTGTGGAACATTGCTGAAAAATACCTTATCGCTTTTCCATCATCATACCTACTCGAAAAAGGCTTCAGTGTGGTTACAAACATTTTGACAAAACAAAAAACCCGTTTGAACGAAGGCGGAGATTTAAGGCTATAACTTACCAATATTGAACCGGATTTAGCTAGATTGGTAGAAAATCACCATCCATCACACTGGAGTTTTTATTTTTTTAGCTATACTTTGCGATTTTAATGTTTTTTTTTCAAAAAATAACTACCTACTTAAGTATTTTTACGTAACTTGTATAAATAATTATTAATAACACTTGATATTTACTTAATTTTATGTCTATTTTGTTAAATTTTAATGAGAAAATGATGTCAAGTTTACTCGCTTAACCAACTGCAAAGTTTTTAAATTGGTATTTTGTATCAATAGAAATAAACTAGAGATAGGATTTTTAAAGTAATTTGGCTATGGGGATCTGAGGTATCAGTTCATTTTGAAAAGGGGGTCTCTTGTCCAAAATAGTTTGGGAATCCCTGCTCTAGAGTTACACCTTCCGTTAGATGTTTTTGGAGATTTAATACAAGGTTGCTTACCTGTCTTTTCTTGACTCTCATCAAAAACACTGTAACAACTTAATTACATTACCTACCTATCTCTTTTGTTTCCGCAAAGAAGTTTTTCTTACCGTTTGGTCTTCTTGACATTAACATTGCTTTTTTTTATTTTTTAGTTTATGATATAACCAGGATGTGAAGCTCCTACATCCGAAGCAGTTGGGCACGAAAAAAGAAGAAATTGAATCCTATTCACCAAAAATGCCAAAGATATTTAATTTTAAAAGTAAGTTCACTATCATATTATAAAAATTTATAATATATAATTTATTTATTATTATGAAAAAATTTCAAAATTAATTTTGTACATACATACATATAGTCACGCCTTTTTTCCGTAGGGGTAGACAGAGTCCACTTGCTACGATTCTTACACTCATTTTTTGCTTCCTCTACTTTCAACAGTGCTCTCATACATGCTCATCGGTTGTTGGTACTCTTGACCTGGCCTTTCTTCAAAACAATGTTGATCTGATCAAGATATGTTCGCCGAGGTCGACCTCTACCGACTTGTTCATTTACACTCGCCTTATAAATTTGTTTCGTCAATCTTCCTTCATCTATCCTCTCTACGTGTACATTCCATCTAAGCATTTCTTTATCTATTTTTGTAACCACATCTTCTTTTACACCACAGCATTCTCTGACCTCACTATTTTTACTTTATCCAAACGAGTCACTCCGGCTATACTTCTCAGACTACTTATCTCCGCAGCATTAATCCTATTTTCATGCTTTTTCTGCCAAACCCAACATTCACTACCATACATAAATGTAGGAACCAACATACCTCTATGCACAGCCAGACGTGACTTTTTTGAAACTTTCTAGCAGTTCATTAAGCTATGCAGTGCCCCATTCATTTGTTTTGTATGTAAATTTTTAAAATTTACTATTGCTGATGTCAACAATTTTTTGTTTTGTTTTAGTTTATGCTATAACCAGGACGTGCAGCCCCCACATCGGAAGCAAATGGGTACAAAAAGAAGAAGAAATTGAATCGTTTTTGACCAAAAATACCAAAGACATTTAATTTTAAAAGTAAGTTCATAACGTATTATAAAACTTTATTCTCTATTTACGAAAAATTTCAAAATTAATTTTGTATGTAAATTCCAATAATGTACTACTATACAAAGTGTTTTATTATGAAAAATATCACTACAGTTATGTTAAAGAGAATCATTCTATTCATTAAAATTCTATAAAAACATATTTGAATTTAAAAAAAATATAACGAACTAATATTGTGTTGTACATGGCGTTGTATACAACTTAAAGTAGTTAAATGTTGGTATTAAAGCGTACAGAATGCATCAAACCAAATCGCAAAACCACCAGCATGTGCACAAACCATTGCGAAAACTTTTTTTAACCCTCTTTTATATCCTAAGTTACATAATAGGAATAAATACATTCCAAAGAGGAATGGTTTTTAAAAAGTTATACTTTTGCGAGGGATTGATCATTGTTTCTTTGACAGAACATCACAAATCTCTGACAGGATATAGTGACTTGCTTTGGAAAGTTAGGGTGCAAAGGCAGTCGGTATTTATAAATTATGTAGAAAACAAGGAAAAAATTAAAATGGATTAGTTGGACATTTACAAAAGAGGACCAGTATATACCATAAGTATAATGTTGGCCACATTGCTTCTTCTTCTTCTTCTTACGTTAGGACTACGTCCTGTGTTTGCCTTAAAGGTTGCCCAAAAACAATTGGGACGATGAAGACCAGCTATCATACCATCTTTTTGGTGGGCGTCCAGTTGGGCGTGGTGTGTTGGGCCGCTTCTCTCTCACAATTTTTGCCAGCCGGTCGTTTGGCATTCTGCTAACATGGTCTCTCCATTCTCTTCTTCGGTTTCTTGCCCATCTTACTATGTCTTGGACTTCACATATTTCCCTTATCTCTTCGCTTCTTTTATGGTCAAGTAAGGTATAGCCAGTTATCGATCTAAGAATTCGCATTTCCGTTGATCTAAGAAGTCGCTTTGTAGTCGTGTTCTCCGCTCTGGTCTCTATCGCGTATGTCATAATCGGTCTTACACATGTCTTATATATTCTGACCTTACTTCTGGTACTCATGTGTTTATTTCTCCAGATTATGTCTCTCAAGAATCCTGAGATTAGAGATGCCTTTGTTGTTTGAGCTTTTACTTCCTCCTTAATATTTCTAGTGCTAGTTATATTAGCTCCTAAATATTTAAAGGACATCACTTGTTCTACACTCTGCTCATAGATTGCGAGTTTACATCTTCTCGGTTCTTTGGATATTGTTAGCGATTTGGTTTTCTTGACGGATATTTGCATCTTGAATTCTTCAGCTGTTTTTTGGAACTTGTGTAAGAGTCTCTGTAGGTTGTCCTCGTCTTCCGATACGATTACAGCATCATCAGCGTAGCATATGATTTTTATTTCTTTATCTCCCAGTCGATATCCTCTCCCAGTTACTTTGACTTCATTTATAATTTCATCCATGATGATATTAAATAGGATTGGGCTTAGGCCACTTTGCGATAGTGTTTTATACCGGAACCACGCCAATTTTTACCTTTGCCCAAATCATTTTGCAGAGGTCCTATAAAAACAGGATAATCTTCATTATGTTTGACAGGGCGGCGCTAAAAAGCGCTGGCATCTTACCAATTTGATTTTAAACTAGTATTAGAATAAATACCACAGAAAACAAGGGGAAATGAGGGATGCAACAAGCTCTGCTTGTTATGGGCTCTGGGACACCAGGGAGTACAAAGCAACAAAGATCTGGAGGATAACAACAACTGATAAGCCCGGGGACAACCTGTTGCACTGCTTACAAGTACAGTACTGCTAGGGAACAAACTTGAAACTGGTTACGAAACAACCACCGTAAATACTGGACAGATCATCCAGGATTGAGACCTTCTCTTATCATCTCTTATCTGGAGACTATCTAGGAAAACGTCAAATATTGTATGCAACAAGGATCTTTACATGAAATTATATGCAAATTACCTACAAATTATAGAGCTGCTTTGTAGGTTCTGTGTGCTGAGAGGGCCTATTTATATACGGGGGTACAACAAGACTTGTTGACCGCAGTACATGAACTGACGTTGATACCAACCCCGGAAGGATTTAAAACTCATAAATTTCGCATAAATAATAGGCCAGACCCCTATGTATTGTTTTGGGATGCATAAGCTGAGATGTTCTATAACTGAATATCAATTATTGGTGATTGAGCAAAAAGTATTGAAATCCAACAAAACTTGTAAACAGGACAACTTCTCGCCAGACGACGATGTATTTTGCCATCTTAAAAAAACAATAACCAAAATATTGAGATTTTACCTAAATGCCTTGCTTACAATTTATTATAATCTTTGATAAGTATACAGAGTAAATTGATACCGCTTCAAAACAAACTTGACAAGTTTTCATTAAAATAATTAAAAAATTAGCAACAATATTAAGAGTTCTGTCGGAAAGGTGTTCTTTTTTTTTCTGTTGGAATTGTATTTAGTTTTATTACCAATAAGTCTTCAAATTAATAAAACTTTCATTAAAACTATATTTAATAAAATTTTATTGTTTTGTTTTCACAGAAACTGGCTAAACAGTTGGAAGAGTCAAAGTATCGACCGCCAAACATTCTCCAACTTGGACGATTTCGCAGATTATGGATGTTACAGAAAGACCAGTGAAGACAAAATAGGAGAGAGCAACTTACTAATGTTTTGTATAAATATTCATTTTGCATACAGTGTACGACAAAATTTTATCGACCATAAGGATTTAGAAAACCCATCTTCTATCTTTTTAATAACATTTATTTGCTAATAGTCTAAAATTATTCCTAAAAAACTTAACCAAACTAAATTATGGGTCCAAATATTCCACCCACTTGTACTAAGCAAAATCCAGATCTGTTTTAAAGATTACTCCTTATATTTCTAAATTAGTCGTGCGTAAAATATAAATATTATAGAAAACTATAATATTATTTTTGTCAGCGAATAAGAAAAAAAATGTATAAATCTGATTTTTTAAAACCAGCTAATTTCGTCGCATTTTACCTATACATATAGGAATATGTGGTTCGATTATATATCAGAAAACAACTACTTTCCTGACTATGTGCCCAACGATGAACATTGGATTATATCTGATAGATAATCGTGCATAAACCATTTTGGGTGGTATGCATATTTTTTTTTTTTTTTTATGTTCTGGTTCCCACGAAAAGGGATATCCTGTAATGTTCAGAGAACATCGTGGGAACCAAGGGAAAGAAGGTAGGAGTTGGTGTTCTTCTTAAATTTCTGGAGGTTGTATGCTTCGGGGAACACCTCCCTAGGCAATGAGTTCCAAAGCCTCGCAATTCGTTGGATGAATGAGTCTTTGGAAAGTGATGTTCTGCAGGTCTCCAAAGTGACCACGAAGAGGTGTGAAGACTGAACTTGACGGGTTAATCTTGAAGAAACTGCCAAAGGAGGAACGATTGTTGATATTTCAGAAGAGCATCGCCCATGAAAATATCTATAAAATAGAGACAAATCGCTAACTTTTCTACGGTGTTCCAGACAAGTGAGCGAGTTTGTAAGCGAGGCATCACCGACGAGACGAATTGCCCTTTTTTGGACAGAATCCAGTAGCTTCAGGATATGTTTAGGTGCTGCACTCCAAATATGGAAACAGTACTCCAGTACAGGTCGGATCTGTGCCTTATAGATCATAAGCAGCTGACTGGAGGTGAAATAGCTCTTGGCACGAAACAAAAAACCAAGTTTTTGGGATGCACTTTTGGCAATGGACCTCACGTGATTTTCCCAGGAAAGGTTATTGCTGATAGTAATACCAAGCATCGATATGGATGACTTCAGTGGTATGGTTACTCCTGACAAAGTTATGTTAGGCACAGTGAGATCGGCTTTTCTAGAGAAAAGACATGCTTGTGTTTTGTTTGCATTGAATTTTACCAAGTTATTGGATCCCCATTCGAGAATTGTTGCTAAGTCCATATTTATATTGTTAACATTTCTTCCTCGTCCATTTCTGGTTTCACGGGCTGATATAGGGGCCCTGGAAGAGAAAGCGGTACGGAGGGTACTATCATCGGCAAAGCTGTGTACGGGACATGAAGTTGCTTTCAATAGGTCGTTGATGTGAAGTAAAAATAGTGTTGGTGCTAGAATGGATCCTTGCGGAACACCAGCATTTATGAGTAGAGTGTCAGATGAAACTCCATCGACCACTACATGGAGAGACCTGTTTGAGAGAAAACTAGCAAGCAGAGAACACAGCTGAGGAGGCAAGCCATAAGATGGAAGCTTGGCGAGGAGTCCCTGGTGCCAAACTCGATCGAACGCCTTGGAGATATCTAATGCCACAGCTAAAGTTTCTCCATACTTTTCAATAGATAGCTGCCATATTGCCTATCATTGATAATTCCTGAGTCTTCCAGATATTTCATGAGCTCGATGTTGATGGCTTTTTCCATGACCTTTGAAATAATAGATAGCAGTGCGATAGGTCTGTAGTTGCTAGGTAGGGTCTTTTTGACTTTTTTAGGGACTGGCTGTACTCTTGCAATTTTCCAATTGGAGGGAAATACTCCCAAATTGTAAGAGTGGTTGAACAACTTGCAAAGAACAGGTGTTAGTTCGGGGGCACATTTCTTGAGAACAATCGGCGGGATTCCGTCAGATCCACAGGCTTTGTTGGTGTTGAGACCCAGCAAAATCTTTCTGATAGTACGTTGGCGAAAGGTGATCTCGGGCATGTGACTGTCAATAGGTGTAATGTTCGAGGGTTGTTTTCCCGAAGAATCCAGAGTGGAATTTCCAGCATATGCTTGTTAAGTAAAAGAAAGAATTATTAAATTTATCCATTCGAAGTGACCACCTATGAACCGGTTTTTCACAGAAGAGGATTATTTTTCCCATAATTTATGCAACATAGTACACTTTTATCGTTACTCCTCGTTCATAGTTTAAAGGTGGGTAAAATTATGTCGTACTATGCATAAACGTTGGATTATATTGTTGTACTATAATTAAGTTTATCTAATGCTTTCAATGTCTTTTTTAAAATAATCTATTGATTATGACATATTTTTTTCTATATTATGTAAAGTTCTGAGGAATAATTCAAATAGCAAAATCATTAGTGTAGTTCCTTTTTCTGCTGTTTTATGAACTGGTGTTTAGGAAAATACACCTCTTACCATTTCATAAAATAGACAGGATAGTACTATTGTTAAAGGTTTACATGTAATTTACTTATTTATTGTTAGCCTTTAAATTTTATTTCTTTAAATCTTGTAACAAGTTTTTATACCACATTAAGAAATTATTTTAATTAATATATTTAAAGATCCTGTTGATAGAGGGTTAACATTTAGTAGGCAAATTTTCAGTTAAATTTTTCTTTTTTTGTTGTATAATTAAGTTTTTACAATTCTTTTAAGTTACTCATTTGTTTATAATTTAAAAGGTCTTTATTCAAAAAAAGATTGTACAACGTTTTGTAAACTAATTATAGCTGTAAGTATTTAAAATATTTTTAGATTAATTAGGTTTATATTTTGAATTTAATTACCTACATAAGTTGTAAAACAAATCTGTAGTCAATTTATCTTTGTCAAAAAAACCAATTGTTGGTGTAAAACATGTTTAATTTCTTAATAAATAACTATTTAAAATATTATTGTTTTATTTCTCTTCCAATAATGATTTATGTCAAACAGAAAGTATTTATGTAGAAAATTTTTCTAACAATTATATAAATTTTAAATCTGTAAAAATATTTGCGAGTAACGGTGCAGTAAAACACGTTATGAAAAAAATTTAAATTTATTGGCTTCTCAGTGCTAAAATATTTGACAACAATCATCTTGTTAAATATTTTTAATTTATAAATTATAACTATTACTATTTATCATTGGTTTGAACTTGCGAAATCATATAAACGTACAAAAATTTAACAAAATTATTAGTTTTTTAAATTTCCAATAGATGGCGATGGTTATATGTTAACGATTTACATGTAACCGTAGGCTATGTAAGTAAGTATTCGAAAAGGTGGGAAAGGAAAGGGCGGGCGGGTATTAATAAACAACACTTATCACTTAACCCAACTGTCTTAAAACCCAATAAAGGGGGTGAAAATTCCCCCGTATTTTGTTTAGAAATATTTGTTTTTGAATAAATAAAAATAATATAAGATAGTTTTGTTATTTTGTTTAAGAAAAAACAAAAATATACGACAGTTTTCTGCTTTTTAAAATATGAAGTTGAGCTATTGTCCAATAGATGGCGCCACATGTTTCGAATTTTTAACTAAAATGGGTTTAATTTATTTTTTAATAATTAAAATTTACAAGTTTTCCCCCTTTTTAAGTATAAAGTTTGGCTATTGTCTAATAGATGGCGCCACCAGTTTTTAATTGTAATATTTTACTGAAAGTTTAATTCATTTTTTAAATAATTAAAATGTAAGAGTTTACTACTTTTTAAAACAAGTTTGGCTATTGTCTAATAGATGGCGCCACCAGTTTCTAATTTTATAGTTTACTAAACGTTTAATTTATTTTTGTAATAATTAAAATTCACGATAATTTACTACTTTTAAAAGAAGTTTGAGACTCTCGTCTAATAGATGGCGCTGCCACTTTATATTTTGCTTTATTGAAATTTTTGTGTTACAGCAAAATAAAGCAATACTGAAGAAATTCTTCACTATTGTTTATTATAGAAAAATTAAACACTGCAGGCATAAATAAACATTTATTTATCAAATTTTAACAGGAAGATGTAATAAGTATATAAAATATAAATGATTGTGTTGTTTAAATATTCTAAACATTATTTTTAAGTTTAAAAAAAATAGAAAAAAGATAATAAAGAACACATTCAATAAAAATTTAAGAAAAAAATGCATCTATGAATAAAGGGTACCTTCTAACCACTCGTCTATGGAGAACTTGGCATTTGTTTTTCCAGTTGGATCTTTCTTCTTGAACAATTCTGAAAAAAAATGTTTTTATTATAAAAATGGTTTTAAAAATGTTTAACGTTAGAGTTACAGATATGAAAATCAAGCAAAGGAAATGAACAAAATTATATTCTTTGTGGCAGCATATTTGGAAAATAAATATTAAATTGTCAAAAAAAATAACTATTTGAAATAGAAAAAATTAACTTACCCAACATTGTTTTTAGTTTAATAGAACACATCATAAAGTCTTCAAACTCCATTTCTCCATTTTTGTTGCCATATCTATGCATTAGAATGTTTAGAATTTTATTGTTTAGTTTAAAACCTGCCGAAGTTAGAGCTTCTCTTAGTTCAAAACCACTGAATGTTCCAGATTTATCTTTGTCATATAACAACCAAACATTCTAAAAGTAAAAAAATAAACAATATTAACACAAGGTTTAAAAAAATTAAATGTATTTAACATTTTCAAACGTTTTTTTAACTGTACAAGGTAATTTTACACATCATTGAAAGTTTACCTATAATATACTGTCAGTGTCGCTGATAAAATTGAAAAGGGCCATACCAGGTAACTGTAATGCTGACAAGCTAGCAAAAGAGGACACCACCCTTTCAGCTGTATCTGTCTCATCTCAGCAAAGAGTACCGATTGCAAACTGCTGGCTCCTCCTGCACAGCAAAGTAGTTCCAAAAGCCAACTTGAGGTGTCAAAATGAACCCACAAGCACATCATCGAAACAGATTTGGCCTAAACTAGTTCTACGTTGAATTAATGATGTTTTAACTCTATCCAGGGAGTCCATTGGAAAATGCGATCGCGACCATAACAGAACACTGGGAAGGTGGATCCCATGCACGGCGCATGAGAATCGCAGAGCTACGACACGACTTCTGTAGAAGCTATTACGATGAGGAAGCGGAGGAAATAATGGTACATCTTCCCTGCCACTGCCCTGCCCTAAGCAGAAAACGGCTTTCTATACTAGGGCAACCGAACTTTGATGACTTATCTGATCTCAGCTCAATTAGCATTAAAGACCTCTCACTTTTTATTAAAAGTTCCAACTGGTTCTCACGGTAGAGGGGAAAGGCACTGCCGTCCACCATGGTATCACAAGTGGCCAAAAGGCCTAAGTGGGTTCCCTCCGAACCGCCGTTATAACCTAACCTAACCTACTTAGTCATAAAAAAACTACTGCGAATATTTAATGACTACTAACATAAAAAATAACAAGAATAATAATAGGACTTTCTACTCACAGGGAAAACAAAAACCAGATACACTAAATAGCCCAAACAATATATGCTCAAAAAGAGGTTGTAGACTCTACAATGTAGAGGGAAATAGCTGAAAGAGAAAAATTGACTTCAGGACTTTAAAATAGTTAACAGGTAAACATACTAAAAGTCACTGGATCTGAGTGGTGAGCGGAGCAAAGGGAGGGTTTGAGAAGGTCAATTTTTTGGCTTTTTTACATATATATTAAAAATTGTAGGTTTTTGAGCATATTTAAAGTTAATTAAATTTTTTACAAGTTTGTTATTATTAATTTTTTCTCTATTTCTTATAGTTTTAGAGATATCCGCCCGCAAATATCACAAAAATAGTTTTACCTTACCTTTTTTATTAAACTTTTGTCTGTAGTACCTCAGCCTTTCATTTTACAGTTAAGTCCTTAAAAAGAGAGTTATAGAGGATTAAATTTTCTTTAACATGATATAAACTTTATTATTTCATCCTCAAGTACAATTTGAAATTTTTTGGTAAAATTCAAGATTCTGCAAAAAAACTTAATCTTCCACTTTTTTGGTTTCCAACAGATATTACTGTTTATATTATACACTGTTATATACATATATTTACTCTGATGGTACAATAGTTTATTTAATTAAATGTAGCAGATCAAAAACTATGCTACAAAAGTCACCCAATCAATATGCTGACGTAAAAACTGCAAAAGATAATGCTGACGTTTTGATTGTCAACACAACAATTTAAGTCTAAAACCAACTTGGTTGCAGTAATTGGCAAAGATTTTGAACTTGCAGTACTTTTGATGGGTAAAACCCCAGCTGACAGAGACATAACTTGTAAAAACCGGGCGTGAAAAAGCTGAGACCTGTAAATACTCACGTCAAGAGCTACAGCACCTCAGAATAAAAATATAATGTTTTTATATGCTTTCACCAGCTGTGACACAACATTGTCGGCATTTCGCAAATGTAAAATTGGATTTTTGAACAGTACAAGAAGTCAAAGGATATCCAGAAGTTGGCATAAGTCTTTTCCAGTCCCGATTTATCCCGTTCAAGGATGCTGGTAACACATGCCTGTTAAGATGGTACAGCACCCCACCAAAAGAAATGTTACATCAATACCGATACCTATTATTTCTGAAGTATGTGGCTAACATCAAGTCAGATACATCCCCTTTTCCTCCCACTAAGGGCGCAGCTAAACAGCACTCATTTTGGATATACCACCAGGTCCAGTTATGGTTGGGGAATGAGCTGTCTTCTCAAATGTGAAAATGGGAGGAGGCAACTAAAAACATACTGACTCCAGTCTACAGTAAAGATGCTGCAGTACCGGACGATATTCCAAAATTAATATTCTGTCAGTGCACCAAGGAGCACCAAAAAGCCTTTACTAAAACGTTCCTCTCTATGCCACATTTGTTAGGTGACCTGTTTCTACGGCGTTTCAGTGTTGGACAATGAGGAGAAGGACGAAGAGGTAGTGGAACCTCTCTTTACAGTCATATTCAAGAATGAGACTTCAACAGAAGAGCCACTTCTCAACGCGCCTTCACCAGATGAATAGATCGTTAAAACAAAAAAAATAATTACACCAGTAATCTTATATACATACTATATGCAAATATAAACTTTGTTACATAATAATCAATACATTCAACTAATTGTTGTTTACACAATTATCTTATAGCAACAAAAAGTGGAATATAGAAATTTTCTTGCATGATCTCGAAATTTACAAAAAAATTTTAAATTATTGTACTTTTTGATAAGTTACAGATAAAATAATAAAGTATATATCATCTTAAAGGAAATTTCATGCTCTACAAAATTTTTTTCAGGACTTTACTGTAAAATGAATGGCTGAGGTACTACAGATAAAGGTTTAACAAAAAAAAAAAAATAAAAACAAACTAGGAAATTTACTAAACTTTAACTTTGCTAGGAATACTTTTATTTCTAAAACCCACCATTTTTTAATTATAACTGAAAAAGCGAAAAATGTGACCTTCTCAGGCCCCCCCTGCGCTCAGCTCTCCCTTCAGGTTTGGGGACTTTTAGTATGTTTACTTTTTAATAACAAAGTTCTGAAGTTTTCTTTCTGTTCTTTTTCAAACATTTTCTTCTACAAACCCTTTATTGATTGGACTAAAATTATAGTATAATATATTGTCTTAATCATAAGCAATAGGGTTAAATACAGAAATCAAATTTGACTGTATTGAAAAACTTTAAACATAAGCTAGTATCCATATAACTAAATTTAAATTATCACCTAATACAATAAGAGTAATTTTGGTACAAAAAAATATGTTATTTTTGTACTTCAAGAAAAACTTATATTTTTTTAATGTTATGTTAAATAAAATATGTTCTACCTTCCATTGTCTAATAGATTCCCATAACTCTTTAAATTCTTGGAATCCTAATTTTCCAGACTTATCCATGTCCAACATAGCAATCATACTTCTGCATATGTCCTTTGAAAAACCTTGAAGATTTAACTCTAAAACAAAAAAATTAGTTCATTATTTTAAAATTAATACCAGTTTTATATTTAAGGGGGGTAGAGCAAAATTTACCTAAATGTGAATAACATGATCTATAAACTTTGAGTAACTCTAATGAAGTGTTAAAAGTAATATGTTTTAATGTTAAATTTAATGACATTATTTTTCTCACTGTTAAATATCAATTTAAAACATTAACAAGCACTATTAATTACTATAATTTCAACTACTTACTTTACAATTGTATAAATATTTTATTTTACTTATTTTGAGCTTAAATAACATTTTTATTATTTGCAATAACAAGATTGAATTTGATAGTCTCGATAAATAGATATTTTTATTATGCAAACAAAACATACTTAAATTTACATCAAAAAAGCTAACAAATTATCATGCATTTACCTAATTGCTTCATTATGCAAATTATTAAGTAATAAACCAAAATAAATATGTGAAACCATTTAGTCCAATTATAGTGTAATAAAACAAACATAATTTCCATTTTCATGTACAACAATTTGGATTAGTGTTGATTGTAGGATTGCAGAACTTTTTATTGTCAGAATATCATTTTTAAATAAAACAAGTGTCACAATTAATAAATGCTAAATATCAAAATTGTTCCTTATTCATTCATTTATTTATTGACATTACATTTATTTATACTTAGATTATAGACAAACCTTTTTAGTTATTTGAAACTTAATGTGTTTCGATTTTAAACATTTAACCACACTTGCTTGAATCATGCTGTAACTGAACTGTGGAAAAATTTTTAAAAAGAAAACAAATGTTTAAGAATATCAAGCTTTGTTTCACAATACATGCAGCTTCATAAAATTCGACATACCAGATAACACAGTTTGTAAAGGTCTTGCAGGGGGAGATAATTCCGCCCATGGAAAACATCTTGCCCCACAAAAGAAAGAAAAAAAAGTCATCAATGGATTACCATTGTTCCCACTGATTTCTTGACTAGGTGCTTCATTATGAATCGTATTTGTATGTATAACAACTTTTGATTCATTTAACTGTTTGGCTGTCGTCTTCAAATCCAAAGAGATTTTTTTTTGGCCACGATCTTTTTTAAAACATCAAAAAATGAGTATAAGAAAATTACACTTATCTACCTACAACTTCAAAAAAAGCTACACAAAATACTCTTCATAAAAAAATATTGTTGGTAAACATTCTTAATTAGATATAAGTTACAAAAAAACCATGCAAACGTCAGTACTTTTAAACTCATTTTTTGGTTATAAATTCCAAATCAACACAAAACCAATTAAGGTGGCTACACTGTTTTTTGTTGTAGTTCCTTTTCTTACATTTGTAACATCTATTTAATTCCTATTCCATTTCTCTCCAATTAAAAAGGTAAACAACCTGTCGCATACACCTGCTTGTCACCTGTTTTTTTTTAAATTTAAGAAAATCCCAAATAAAAATTAAAACATCAAAATCAAATTTCTTTTAGGATTTTAAAGCAGATAGGTCGATGTTAATAAATAATACCACCCATTTAATTATAATAAAATGATTAACGTAAGTAACAATTCGCTCACTTTACCGAAGAGTCTTCGTTTTGTAAACAGAATGAGTTACCTTAGCGACATACCTATATTCACAACGTCAACAAAGAAAATGAATGTGGGAAATAATTCTAATTTATAATATGGAGTTATAGTAATTTAATTTTATTATTAGAATATGACAAAAGCTTATAAAAATATCTAAGAAAACATGAGGTATATACCAAAATGGGTAGACAAGATTCAAGACACAGAAAAAGCAGCTCAAAGGTAAGAAATAAAATAGACAGTGTTTTATAAAGATTTTGATCACATAGGTAGTGTAAAAGTTTTTACACATTGCTAAAATATTTTGTAATCACAGGATACATAGATAATGAATAAATTGCATCATGGACTTTTTAACAGCTGCACACTTAGCACTTTGGTTGTTATAATTTAAATTTAAAAATTATTAAAAGTGAATATTTCATGCTGTATAAGCTTCAATTTAGAAGTATTTTTTTAATAATGAAGCATCTACATAAAACTAGTTATTTTTGAAAAGCATTTAAACCATAAGTATTCAATCCTATCACATTTTCCAATAATTTTACAAAGAAAAAATATAATACAATAATAATAAATTAATATTTAACTTTCATGTTGGTATGAAAATTAAAACAGAAATTCATAATAATTTAAAGTACTAACAAATTTTTAACAATAATGATGATTGTTAAACATAAAAGAAAAACTTTTTTTGATCAATTTATTTAATTTATTTCAGCCCAACAAAATCAGCATTCTCTTTCCGCTTGGGTAGCAGTAAACAGCAACCAAGTACTAGACAATTGAGGTAGTAATATTTCGTTAGTCATTGTTATAAAAATAAAAGTCATTTTCAAATACTAAATTTACAAAATAAGAGCTTAAAATACTAACCACTGAACAGTAAGAATTCATTAATCCTTCGTACTTTAATTAATATGAATTACTTACATATTTTAAATGTTCTGTTAATTCACAATGCAGTTATACGAAATATTCTAGACTGCAATTAATCTAGAAAAGACATTAAAAGTATAATAATAAAATTTAGGTGTACCCACTTAAATAATTAAAAACTTCATTTTTAATTTTACTAGAACATACTCGATATATACTAGAAACTTATACTTTGATACTTATTGCAATGTTAAGTTCAATTTCAATAGAAGGTTGCATGAGATGTTTAGTGTTATATTAAAAACTGTAGTTGTAAAAAATTTAAAAAAAAGTATATTTTTGTTTAATTTTCGTATTTTCATTTTCTTTTAAATATTTATTTATAATGTTAATTTAAAAAAATGTACACACAATATGTATGCATGTTTGGTGAATAACTTTTGTGTATAGCTGAAAAATATTAGGTACATTACTAGCTGTAATGGGAAAATTATTAAACATTTTTATTTGAAAGAGAAATTTGCATCCTGTATTGAGATCGATTGTCAGAATACTGTTTTCTATGGAAAACTTAAGTTGCTGTTGAATATGAAATTTAATTTCAAAAATTATAAATTAGTTCCATTTTTAGTAGAACATGTGTTTGTTGCATTTGGTAACATTTTTGACCATCTAAAATATTAGTGTAAAATTATTATTGTTGCAGCATTTATGACTTATGTTTCAAACCAGATGGCTGTCAACTAATAGTAGCAGGTGGTAACCACGTTTTAGTATATGACACCAATGATGGTACTTTGGTACAGCTCCTTAAAGGACACAAAGATAAAGTACATGCTGTGTGTTACGCCAAAAATGGAGAAAAGTTTGCCAGTGGCAGTGCAGATAAAACTGTTATTATTTGGTCTAATAAACTGGAAGGTTTATTAAAGTATAGCCATGGCGATTCTGTACAGTGTCTTGCATTTAACCCTTTATCTCATACATTAGCTTCATGTGCACTATCAGATTTTGCATTTTGGAGCACAGAGCAAAAATCTGTTCAAAAACACAAAATAAATGTAAGTATTAGGAAAATGTTTAACTGTATAAAATACACTTTTATAAGCACTAACATTTTGATAGTAAATATTTAATTTAATAAGGAGCAAATCACAATCTGAATTCTAGATCAGGATTAACTCATGTTCATGGACCAATGATGGCCAATATCTAGCATTAGGATGTAGTAATGGAGTTATATCCATTCGCAACAAACTTGGAGAAGAAAAACATAAAATAGAAAGACCTAATAACCCAGCTATTTGGGCACTAAGCTGGTGCCCAAATAAAGATGATCCAACTGATACATTGTGTGTCACAGACTGGAACAAAAATTTGTCTTTTTACACTTTAGGTTTGATTTTTGTTACTCATTTAATGACTATCAATTACTGTAAATATTCTAGGAGGTAAACTTGTTGGTAAAGAAAGACACATTGGTTATGAAGCTTTAAGAGTAAGATATTTTGCCCAAGGTGAATTTATTTTGATTGGTGGATTAAATATGGCTTGTACAATGTACACTAAGGAAGGAATTAAATTGGGGTCTATTGGAGAAATGCAGAATTCTTGGGTTTGGTGTTGTGAAGCTCATCCCAATGGAAATTTTGTTGTAAGTATTTAAAATGTATTTCTCCAACGTGTTCTTAAAAGATTTGCATTGAACTCTGTAAACTGTAATGACTATTATAAATTTGCAAATGTAATTTGTAAATGTTGATTGATAAGCAATAAGTTATTACACTAAATTATTTTTAGGCTGTCGGATGTGAAGATGGAACGGTAGCTTATTACCAACTGGTCTTTAATATGGTTCACGGGCTTTTTAGAGAAAGATACGCATTTAGAGAGAACATGACTGATATTATAATTCAGCATTTAATAACTGAACAAAAGGTCAGAATTAAATGTAGAGATCTCATAAAGAAAATTGCAATCTACACAGACCGATTAGCTGTAAGTGTTTAATAGCTGCTTCAAGATGTGAGCAGGGTTTACAATTTTTGTAAGTTATTTTATGTAAATAATCATTCTAGGTTCAATTGCCAGAAAGGGTAGTAATATATGAGCTCTATTCAAAAGACTCTAATGACATGCATTACAGAGCCAAAGAAAAAATCACTCAAAGGTTAGAATGCAGTCTTCTTGTAGTTTGTTCAGAACATTTAGTTATATGCCAAGAAAAGACACTTCAAAGCATGTTTTTTTCTGGAGAAAAAGAGAAAATATGGGTGTTTGAAAGCCCTATTCGCTACATAAAGAATATTGGCGGACCGCCCGGAAGAGAGGGTTTGCTACTAGGCTTGAAGAATGGTCAAGTTTGGGAAGTACATTTAGACAACTTACATCCTTTGTTAAAGGTATGATACTGCAAATTTGAGGATTGTTGTGATCTGCATAGTAAATACTTTGTCGACATCACAATTTTTCTATTTTGTTGAAATACTGATTATCTCTATTCTAAAACTAGTTAAAAAATAATTTTAAAATATTCTTTTTTAAATAACACGTTTTAATAACGGACTAACAACTGTAAAATGGTTATTTTTCTTTAATACTCCACATTTTTGAAAAATTGACTAAAAAGTATAAAATTATTACTTAAACAAATTTTTAAATATTTCCTATCTAAACCGGATTAAAAAATAAAAAATAATGAATAAGATGAAGACTAAAGTAATGGTGGTAAGTAACGAGCCAAATGTAACTGCTAACTCAACTAAGCGATATGCATCTGAAAAACGTTAAAACCTTCACATAGCTGGAAAGTAAAATAACTACTGATGGTAAATCAAAACAAGAAATAATTTCTCGTATACACCAAGCTAGGATAGCCTTCAATAAGAAATCCAAAATATTTGAGTCTTGGAACATGGATTTGGAAGTGAGGAAGCGCATGCTGAAGACTCTGGTATGGAGTGTATTGCTGTATGGGTGCGAGACCTGGTGCATCAGTGAGAAAGATCTCAATAAACTGAATGCCTTAAAAATGTGGTGCTACAGAAAAATGCTCAAAATATCCTGGCATGATCATGTAACAAATAAAGAAGTTCTAGCACGAGTTAATGAGAAAATAACGCTCATCAAAGGAAGAATAGAAGGCACAAATAGGCAGGGACGACCTAAGAAAGAATATTAAGAAACAATGATGACAGACTTAGGGTGCCTGTCATATGAAGAGATGAAAAGAGTTACTTAGGACCGCAGTGAATGGAGGATACACTGCCGAGCTTTGCTGCCAACTGAGCAGCAACCTAAGAAGAAGACCGATACAGATTCTCCTGAAAAAGTTAATTTTTAATGGCTGAAAATACTTGTAATATTTAAAATTAAAAACGTGCAATTTATAATTGATGCATGAATAGTTCACCTAGGTCAATAACAATTTTATTGCATTGGAAACAGACAAACAAACAAAAAAGCGAGTTAATAAAAACGTGGTAAATGCCACTTATTTGTTGTTTTTAAAAATGTTAAATGTTTAAACTGACTTGACTTCCTTTCTTTTACAATTATTACATTACACATTTTTATTATCGTTATTGCTTTTACTAATAATAAAGTTCTAAATACTGTAGGTTACAGTAAATGAAGGCATTAGATGTATTGATTTAAGTCAACGAAAGAAAAAACTAGCAGTAGTAGATGATTCGGGTCTTTGTCAAATATTCAATTCCCGAACAGGAGAGTTATTGTTTCAAGAAGCAAACGCAAACAGCGTATCATTCAACAATCTTTATGAAGATATGTTAGCCTATAGTGGAGATAATACACTTTCTATTAAGGTGAGACTTTGATACATTCCATGTTATTAACATTGTTTACTATATTCTTAAGATTTAGTTTATATGCTTTTTATTAAATTTTTTATAATTATTTTAATTAGACACAATTTAATAATTTTTTACAGAATAATATGAGTTAAAAATTGGAAATAATAAAAAGCAAAGTAAATGTCTACACTTAACATTTTTTACACTGTAATCATTAAGTACTAATGTGATAATTATTGTAAGGTTATGGATTTTCCTGCCCACAATCAAACAATGGGAGGTTTTGTAGTCGGTTTGACAGGATCAAAAGTATTTTGCCTTAACGGTTTCAGCATGAATACTTTGGAACTACCACTCAGCACACCCATGTACCAATATATTGATAAACGCATGTATGAAGAAGCATACAGAGTTGCATGTTTGGGAGTAACTCAAGGTGACTGGGAGGAATTGGCGCACGCTGCTCTTGAACATTTAGAATTCAAGGTTGCTCGACTAGCTTTTGTAAAATTACAAGATTTTACATATTTAGAACTAATAGACGATTTGCAAGAATTACACCAGAAAGGTTAGTTATAACTAATAAAGGGACTGCTATAAGGGTCATTTATATTATCGACATACGATCTGATTTAATTTGTAGGAAACTATCCAAAAGAAGTAATGATAGGTGATATATTGGCGCACAAAGGTAAATTAAAAGAAGCGGCCAAGATTTACCAACGTGCAGGACACGAATACAAAGCGTTAACAATGTATACCGATCTTAGAATGTTTGATGAAGCTCAGGAATATTTGGGATCCAATGATAATACTGATCTAATACGAAGGAAAGCCGATTGGGCAAAAAACATTAACGAGCATAAAGCTGCTGCAGATATGTATCTCTCCGTTGGCGATAATTCATCTGCTGTAGAAATTTATGCCGAAAACGGGTGTGTTATCTTATTGTTTGTTTATTCAAGTATATTTAATAATTTTAAAAAATAATTAAGTGATGCAGAGTAATAAAAACTCATTTTATGCAAAACCTAGTCTAGGTGTACTTTGCAAGGTTTGATAAAATGTTTTCACCCAACATTAAAACTGTACCATTTTAGCATCCAGAAGGTAGTTTCATACCGTATTAGAATTATTTGGAAGGTCTTTTTATTATAAAGAGATTAAAAATCCCAAATAGAAGCAGGTTGGTGGTGTGACTTTGGATTTAAAATAGTATTTCTTTAAATATGTGTTAATGTATTAAAAAAAATGTTTTAAATATAAGCTGCATTATTTTAACAAAAAGACAAAAATTATGAAATCCAAACTATTTTGTTTGCAAACAAACTGTTTTATATAAACTAAAAATTTGTTAATAAGGCAAAACAAACTAAAATTCATTTTCCTATAGTGTGAAATTGTACCTAAATAATACAACAAAAAAAGACTATTCCAACTTTCCATTTCAACCCTTAACTTTGACCAATGCCAATTCAAACAGAACTCTAGAAACATAATATAATATTTTATTATATATTTTTACAGGAATAACCCTCAATATTTTTGGAAATACCAGTTTAAATATTGAAAAAGATATGCTGAGGTAACGTTCTAGGAATTAACGTTCTAGGAATTATTTACACTAATATCCCGTTCTTTTCTTTTGTTAAAATAAAGCATTGCAATATATTTTAATTTACAGCAACAAATTTTGGTACGCTTATGGAGTCTTACTTTATTACTCCGCATCATTTATTTACGGACTAATTAAATAAAAAAATAATTAATAACTTAACAGGAAACGTCAAGACAATAATATATTTTGTCTCTTAGATAAAAGTCTCTACAAAAATTTGTTAAATAGACCTTACGTTTCAAAATGCTACAGTGTGAAACAGCCAAATGGAATACACTCAATATTTCCATTATGATTATAAAATGACATCTTGCAACGAAGAAATTTGATTTCTATATTCATCATCTGATTGACAAAATTCACTAAAACACATTAAAAACTTCATAAGTAATACCCTAATCTTGAATAACATTCTAATATAACGTTATTCAACATCTGTGTTGTGCCAAACCTAATCGCAAGCGTTATTCATCCTAAGTGAGTTTATTTTTGTATACTATCCTTTTCATATTTCCCAATAAGGGAAAGTTTTAACAGCGTAAGATCAGGTGATCGTGCTGGCCATTCTATCAATCCTCGCCACCCCATCAAGGTACTGTCGGATATTGATTAGATAATGTGGCGGGTTCTACCCTGCTGGAGAATGAAGTCGTGCAGTTATAACACACATATTATTTTTAAATAGATAACAAAGAGACCTTTAAAATGGTGTAACCCCATTTAAAAATTTGTTATAACTGTCACTCAAAGTGGTTTCAATGTATGGATGAAATTTTTTCGTTGCAGGATGTCAATTCATAATCTAGAGTTGACGTGCTAGCTACGGAATTTTATAAATATGCTCAATAATTGAAATAGTGTATTTATTCCATTTAGCTGTTCCACACTGCATACTGAGTATTGGTTAAAAATGTATTCTATATAACTAGTTATATTTTAGCTGGGGTGATCAAATGGTTGATTTGGCAAGAAAGTTAGAGAAATCGGAAAGAAGCACTCTTTTAACGATAGCGAAACACCTAAAACGTCTCGAGTATTCATCAGCAGCTGCCGAAATTTACCGAAGGCTTGGCGATTCCGAGGCCGTGTTACGATTACACGTCGAAGCCAAAGAATGGAAACAGGCGTTCGCTCTTGTACGAGACCAACCTCAATACAACGCGTTAGTTTACGTTCCGTATGCTCATTGGTTGGCCGAGAGCGATAAATTCGTAGAGGCTCAAAAAGCTTTTCACAAAGCGGGAAAGTCGCAGGAAGCATTTAAAGTGTTTATTCAATTGACAGATAATGCCGTTAGCGAATGCAGGTATTTAGTATAATTTCTTCTATAATAACTTCCTTCAATTATTATACTTATGTCCCATAAGGATCAATGCTTTTTAGTATAATAATTTTTATTCTCTTACAAACATGTTAAATTGCACTTGATATATTGGAATATTTATTTATATTTACAAGGTGTGACAATTAAATAAATAACTGGACTGGTGCTACAAAACATTTTATTGATCACCAATTAAATAACAAAACTTTTCCACTTCATACGGTTCCTACAACGTTCCATACGAATTTTCCTCTTTTAAAAGCGGTACTGGAAGTTCGCTCTCCGCTTCCACACTATCAAATATTGTCCTCTTAAGCTTCAATTTAACTTTAAAAAATAAAAGAAAGCCACAGGGGGCAGGTCGAGCAAGTAAGGTGGGTAGTCCAACACGGTTTGCAAACAAAGCAGAATGGGCAGGCGCATTGTCTTGGTGTAGCATCCAGAATATTTGTTCTTCTTCTTCTTAATCATTCACAAAGGGCTGTTAAAACCTCAACATTGAGTGTCTGACCCTTTTGATGTTAAGGATCGTCTTCAGTCGTTTCTCGTCCCTCCTTAAACCTTTTAAACCCCTCAAAAGCTTGTACTTCCGTACATTTCTTTTAATATGGCAAGAGCTTCTGTAGCAGTTTTTTCCAGTTTCATAGGAAACTTAGGGTTAATTTGTTGTTCCATCTGAACACTTTGTATTTTTGCAATATTTAGTTGCCACACCTGGTATTAAACGATTAGAGGTATTATAAGTGGCTAAAATATAATTTCTAAAAATTAATCTTCCCAACATGGTATTATTAAATTTTAACGTTTAGCATTGATTTTTTAAACACTTGCTTCATCTATCTTTTTGTAATGCTTCCTTTATAACGTTAATTCAAGACAAATATTTAATTCTAGATATCAAGATGCCAGCTACTACTACTGGATTATGTCTAGACAATACTTGGATATGTCGAAAGAAAATGAAGAAAAAGTACAGCAGTACTTGGATTATTTTAGAAATAATGAAAAGTTATCTGAAATATATTACGCATATAATACAATACATAAATATCTAGAAGAACCATTCACTTCGTACATGCCAGAAGCCCTTTTTAACATTTCTAGATTCCTAATGACAGAAGCAACAGGACAAAAGCATCGAATCAAAGGAGTTTCTACATTTGCTATCTACTATACCTTAGCCAAGCAGGTAAAGTTATTATATCGCAGTCGTTATCACTCATTATTAACAAAAATAATCGTTGCTATTTTTGAAATGTTCATTTTATTCTGTTAGACATGTATTTTCAAAAAAATCCTAATGCCCATGAGTCAACCAATTGCAATAAAATTTCCTAAAATAGTATCAATTGATACTATACTATCAATTGATATATTAATATTTTGTAGCGATTTGAGCTCAATTTATGCCAAGGCATTATTTACGAAACAACAATTATTCATTTAAGTGAATTAGAAAGAGGAGGCATTCTTAGTATGCACAAAGACGGTTTTTTAATAAGACAAAAGACGCAGTGTCAACAGGAATCCATAACCGTCGTCATGGATACGGACGGCCTCGAGAAATTTTAACACAGGAAGATCGTCATGTGATAATTACGGCTTTAAAAGACATACTTTCCACAACACGATTCTGTTTTTGGGTTCACGATGGTCGCAGAAGAGTAAAACGATTACGTGAATAGACAGAAATTTGAATGCAAAGTCCCGATTCTGTCTTTGGGTTCACGATGATCGCAGAATAGTAAGACGATTACGTGAATGGACATAATGCAAATGATTTCATACTACAGCCTGTTGCACTGCCATACCTACCCCTTTTTCCACAAGACAATGCACATCCTCATAAAGCAAGGGTTCTTACAAAAAAATTACGTAACCCTTCTTCCATGGCATTCTCGCTACCTCGACTTTTCACCAATCGATCATATGTGGGAGATGATCGGCAAACGATTGGATAATTTACCTTAACCCATAAATAACTTAGTTGACCTTCTTAACCGAATTCAAGAAGCCTGGGATGACATTCCTTAAAATACCTTAAATCATTTAATTCAAGCATGATTTTAAATGTTATCGAATGCATAAGAAACTATAACGAACCCCCTTATTATTAAATACCTTTTTTATTTTTTTATACTTAAGTTTATAAATTTAAACACAAATTCTGTGTCCATAAATTTTATAACCCTTACTGGGTGTCTTTCTTCGAAAGTTAGTATATTTAATAATTAGGAGTTAATAAATACTGTTACCTCTATTTCTTTTTTTTTTAAATTCTTTGAAGTCGTTTCCAATTCGGAGATAAATATAAATAATTTGTTAAGTAGTTAACTTGGTTACTAATTATTATGTTGGTTTACTAGGCAAAAAAACTAGGTGCAAACAAATTGGCCAAACAACTTTTAGACAAAATTACAAACCTGAGAGTTCCACTGAAATTTCAAGAACAAGTCGAGATTGCAACTATAGCGATAAAAGCCAAGCCTCATAGTGATCCCGAGGAATTGCTTCCCATGTGTTACCGCTGTTCCACATACAATCCCTTATCCACCACGGCTAACAACTGTGTCAACTGCGGAGAGAGATTCCTCTATTCTTTTGTGAGTTTCGAACTATTACCGTTGGTTGAATTTCAGTTAGAAAAAGATATTAGCGATGAAGAAGCTGTAAGACTTATAGAAACGCCGATGGTGGTAAAAAAGGAGGAAAATTGGAAAGAAAATATATCCGAGACTCAGCAAACACTACAATTGGAAGCTTCGCCAGAAGATGAACCAGATCCTTTTACAACTAAAATTAACAAATCCACCGAATTTCAACCGATTATTGTCGGTAGGCAAACATTAATATCTCTGGAGAGTTCTAGTGTTTTAATTTGTAAGTGGCCACCTCCTTTACGTCATCAATATTTTAGAAATTTGTTACCAGAGTTGCACATTAATATGTGCGATTCTTGTTTTAAATGTTTTCATGTAGACGATTTTGAATTGCAAATGTTACAAAATGGTCACTGCCCATTCTGTAGAAATTCCGCAGCAAATACGATGGTGGACACTTACAGCGATGATATTTGATGTTATAGAAATATTGTTAAGCCTAAATGGATTTGTCACTTTATGATAATTAATACTCGTTTTTAATTAAAAATGTATAACCGAGCTCTCTCTTATTTTTTGTACAGTGATACCAAACAAAATTTGATATTTAGATAAAACAATATTAAATAATTACAAAATACAATAAAAAAAAATAGATCTTTTGGTTATTTGAATTTTTTTACCAAAAATAATCTCAACATAAAATGCCAAACTTCGACAAAACACACAGTTTAACCGGGTACCTAATGTTTACCGTTATTCATATTTATTGTCGAGTTGTACCTTACCTGATTTTAATGAATAATCTAAAATATTCTTTAACTCCGTCCAATCTACCTCCTTATCTTCGCCAGCTAGTTGTAAGAAGAAGTTGTAAACTTGATCAAATTCTTGTTTTTCTTGTTCTGTTGGTTCCGCCTTAACCTGAAGGAATAATCATGTATGTTGATAGAATTGCAAAATGTAAAATGTAGGCAAACATCAATACAGCTATTCAATTACAAAGAGCCAACCCACACTAAAAAATTAATAAATTCTGTAGAAATGAATTACTATTGAAAGAGTTCTCAGTGGGATTGAGCGTCTACAAAACACGACAATTACCGTGCCAAATAACTCTGCTTGACGATTAACAAAGAAAAAGGTAGGTATAATAATGACTATAATTTCATGTGGTTATGAGGGTGTTTTTTGCTGCACCTAAATTTTTTATTTAATTTGGACAGACTGAAAAGTAAGAACTACTCCGCGGGAAAAAGAAGTAATTGCTAACGTAATTAAATATATGAAAAACCAGGCGAAACATGTGTTGCAAAATCCATTTGAAAGTTATCGACCCTGAGTATTGGCTGCGACAGGAATATCGAATAAGGTGTTTTGCAAAGTTCGCGATGGGGCTTAACGAGTAGACAAGTGAACAACCTTATATTTCATCTCCGAAAACATTTAACTGAATGCGTCACTTTAAAGGTTTCATTTCAGGACAGGGACAAAGAATTATTAAAGAAATCGTAATTTATTTTCTTTTAACACAAAAACAACGTCCGACAAAAACAGTTTTACAAAACGTAGGCGTTGCACAAACAAATTTTGAGGGTGGGCAGTCAACTTTTAGAAAAGTACTTTTTGAATAAGGTTTAGATGAAAATTGTGGTTTTTGTAAGAGAAGAAATCATGACAAACTGTGAAGTTTTGATTAAGGGAGAAAAAATGGAACAAGTAAATGAATTTGTGTACTTGGGTTCAAAGTTTACGAGAGATGGAAAGTATGACAGTGACATTGAGAAAAGGGTGTTGGCAGGAAAACAAATGAATGGGGCACTGCATAGCTTTATGAACAGCCATAAAGTGCCAAAAAAAGCACATCTGGCTTTGCATAGAGGTGTGTTGGTTCCTACACTTATGTACGGTAGTAAATGTTGGGTTTGGCAGAAGAAGAATGAAAATAGGATTAATGCCGCGGAGATGAGTAGTCAGTCTGAGAAGTATAGCCGGAGTGACTCGGTTGGATAAAGTAAAGAATAGTAAGATAAGAGAAGAGAACGCTGTGGTGTAAAAGAAGATATGGTTACAAAAATAGATAAAGGAATGCTTAGATGGTTTGAACACGTAGAAAGGATGGATGAAGGAAGATTGACGAAACAAATTTATAAGGCGAGTGTGAATGGACAAATTGGTAGAGGTCGACCTCGGCGAACATATCTCGATCAGATCAACATTGTTTTGAGGAAAGGTCAGGTCAAGAGTACCAACAACCGACGAGCATGTATGAGAGCACTGATAAAAGTAGAGGAAACAAAAGATGTGTGTAAGAACCGTAGCAAGTGGAATGAAGTGGTCTCTGCCTACCCCTACGGGAAAAAGGTGTGACTATATGTATGTATGTATGTATGTATGTACTTTTATCAGTGCTCTCGTACATGCTCGTCGGTTGTTGGTACTCTTGAACTGGCCTTTTTTCTAAATAATGTTTATCTGATCGAGATATGTTCACCGAGGTCGACCTCTATCGACTTATCCATCCACACTCGCCTTATAAATTTGTTCTGTCAATCTCCCAATAGGGGCACAATCACCCACCAATGAAAGATAAGGATTTTCATGGGGTCGATGGTGATTAATTCGTGGCAAATATGGCACAGGTACAGATCTTAAAGTTTTGTGTCTGGCATGATCCATTATTTCTGCTGATTGCCAACTATGCAAAACAGTGCTTGTATCGTATTCATTTCAGTAAACATAAGCTAAGGCAGGCACAAAAGTTTAAGATCCATTCTTTCTACGTGTCAAAACCATCTAAGCATTCCTTTATATATCTTTGTAACCACATCTTCTTTTACACCACAGCGATATCTTATCTTACAATTATTTACTTTATCCAACCAAGTCACTCCGGCTATACTTCTCAGACTACTCATCTTCGCAGCGTTAATCCTATTTTCATGCTACTTCTACCTAACCTAAAATTCACTACCATACAAAAGTGTAGGAACCAACACTCCTCTATACACAGCCAGACGTGCCTTTTTTGACACTTTTTGGCTGTTCATAAAGTTATACAGTGCCCTATTCATTTGTTTTCCTGCCAACACCCTTCGCTCAATGTCACTGTCATACTTTCCATCTCTCGTAAACTTTGAACTCTGCTCATTATGCGTAGATCGAGAAGACATCAACATTTTCGGAAACTTGGCGAGTTTGATAGAGGGCAAATAGTGGGCTTGCAAAAGTATTAGACTTGGACTTTTGGCTCTACGATACCGCTTTACTTCCACAAGGGCGGTTGCAGACCAGTGGTTTGAATGAAGAACATGGAAGGCCTATTGGGAATGCGAAGCGTTTATTGCCGGATAAGAAGTCTTGGACTTTTTTCATACCGTCCTCATTTTTTGTCACCTCTCACTCCTATGAATCGACGTGATCGACTGGCAAGGTGCAGAGAACATTAAAACTTGGACCTAGAATGGAATACGGATGTCTTTGCAAGAATAAGGCAACGTGGTGAAAGACGAAATCATTAATTTTCAGTGAAAAGAGATGTGCACTACACCGTTGGAGTTATGGTATGGGGGAAGGCTATTGCTCATGGAAGTAGGTCACCTTTGGTCTTCATCAGAGGCAACATGACCGCCGTGAGTTACATCCAGGAGGTACTGCCCTACATTTGAACGTTCACCAACCCACTTTTTCATGCGTGACCACGTTGACTCATTTTGAAGACAATCAAGTCGATTTGGTGCTTTGGCGACCAAGATCACCTGATCTTTCACCCATTGAACACAACTGGGATATTATGGGTAAAAGATTAATTTACCCTATCCTTCACAAACTCTAGCGGCACTTCGGCACGAGTAACAGGTAGCCCGGGATGAAACACCTCAGGAGGAAATCGATCATTTTATTAGGAGTATGCCCAGACGTCTTATAAGTGCATAAGACATCGTGGAGCCACAACACATTAATTTTGCACTTAATTTAACAGATCGATTTTTCTCAATTTTGTAATATGTATCTAACCCTATTCATAATACACATGTATACCAAAAATTATTGTGAATAATTTATTATTACTGGGTGTCCTATTTCTGTCACTTAGTATATTTTACTCAGCTGCTATAGATACAGAAATCTACATACAATAAAATCAGGGAAATAATAAATGAAATTAAAACTATGTGGCAATCTTTTAAAAAGCAACTACCTAAAAAGAGATTATTTTTTTTAAATTTTTAATTAGATTTCTATATCTGAGTTGTTTTATAAAAAAAACTGGCACAAGCAAGTCATTTTTGCTGAATAAAACTTACACTAGCAGTTACTTCGCCAAATCCTACTTCTTCATCATTTTCCCTGTAAAAATAAAACCATTAAATAAAAATGTAAATTATAAAACTCGTTTTCAGGTAAGGTTTATATAAATATAAATGTTAAAATAACAGCGTTGAATTCGAAATTATTTTTATTTTAACTATTTATAAATATTAATCTCAATCAACATCAAAAACATTTATGTACAAACTTAAATCTACATGATTATGCGGCAACGGCATCAGCTTAGGAGAGATGGAAGATACCAACTATTTCAGAAAAAAATATTTTTTAATTTTTTTTAAAAAAATTCAAAATTCTTGTATTTTGTTTAAGAGAAGACTTAAATGAAACTGTACTGTTTGGGCGAATTGTAACCAATCAGTTTAAATAATAAAACACCTAAAAAATAAAATTGGTAATACAATATTTTTATCTACGATTTGAAGTAAAAATTATGGGTATGATCTCGCAAGTTATTCTAATGGAAGGCAAGACTGAAAAAATAAGACAGATCAAGAATAACAAAAAATTACCAACAGCTCTTTGTTCATTTAAAATTCGTATCTTATAGAGAAATAATTAACAGGGAATTTTATTTCAAAATGCTTAAAAAAATAAAATTGAAAGGTGGGGATTATTTGAAGGAATCTTAGGAATATATTACTTTTTCCAAAGTGGACGTTTTAATGAAAATTGTTTTGTAAAATGATAATTATTTATAAAATTTAAGATTATTTTAGTTAAACTATAAAGAGAAATCAATAAAGAATAGTAGTCGAGATTTAAAATGAACTTGATAGGTGAATCAAAATGAATATAACCATAAACATTATAAATATAACACACTGACCATAAAAAATGAAAAATAGAAGTAAAAAACTACTTTAAAAATACTTTACTACTACTACTACTACTTTAATTATAAATACCTAAGAGAAAAGGTAAGAAAATGTAAAAATTAATTAACAATGCTCTTTTAATAATTGGTACAATGGCATTACTTGAAATTGGATAATTTTTTTTTATTAACATTCTAAATAATGTTAATAAATTTAATGTTTATGATTTCATGGATGTAACAAATTTTAAAAATCACTTTAAATGAAATAGTAGATATTATTTCTGATTTTATAAAAATGTTAGACATGTTTTAAATTAAAATCCAAAGTTATTAACAAAAATAATTTTAAAAACATTGAAATATTACTAATTAACTAAACTTTATATTCTGTTCTTTCACAAATATCTTTTTTAAAAACAGTTGGTGACTTAAAATAATTTTAAGTTTCCACTCTCTAGTATCATGAATAATTTGGTTAAGGCTCTCATATAAAAACAATGCGAAAGTTTTATAGAAAAATACCAAATTAATATATATATATATATATATATATATATATATATATATATATATATATATATATATATATATATATATATACTGATTAGCTACCTTTATTTTAGTGCAACTGCTTTTTATATTTTCCAGAAAATACTAAAAGCGAAGGTAATTTTTTTGTTACTGTAATACCATTAATTACGTAACATTATGAAAAAACTTGGAAGTGATCCAGCAATTTTACCCTCTTATTCCCTAGTAAGACCACGACAAACTTGAATTTTATCGTCAATCTTTAATGATTAAAATTGAAGGTGCGGAGTTCTTTTCATATCACATCACAGAAAAATTATATCACTACTTGATACCATAGAATTTTTTTAAACTTTATTTCTGAACTTATCAAAATAACTTTTTTAACGAAACTGTAGCAGAAGGTACCAACGAAGACTATCTTCGTTGGAGGTACAAAAAGCAATTTTTAAAAATGTATAATTGCTTCTCTATGCAGTTTATAATTTTATGAATATTAAGAAAAAAATTCATAATTTTTAAATGCTGCAACACAAAATTAATACTAATTTTAATAATGTAATATGGTATTGCTGGGTTTTAGTAATACAAGTGTCTAGCTAGCTGAAAAAGGACGAATTTCGTAACTAATAATATAAAAATAAAAATACAAACGATTCATTTTTAATGTTAATGGATTGATGTCACTTTTGTAATATTATCTTTATAAATGCTGACGGTTACCTTAAAGTTTTGTGTCTGGCATAGCATATGTCTACTAAAATGGATAAAATACAAGCATAGTAATGCCATCGAAGTTTCACTCCTCGCTGCCGGCGGACGAATTCTAGTATGGACTTGGACTTTGCAATACAGACTGTCGCGGAGTGGAATATTTGTACAAGATCGGTATTTTAGGTGACAGTAATCGATACGGTTGGTCAAATGTAATTGTTTATAGTGTTGGTTACTGTTTATTAGTGTTTACCAGTTTGGCAACTCTTTAGTGTTTTCTTTGTTTAAAAATATGTCTGTTCAAGTACCCAATAATTACTGTGTTGGAATCCGACACCCATTTATTTTGCAGAGCCTCGAATCTCTTGGAAAAGTAGAGGGTGCCAATTGTAAGAAAGATTTAAATGAAGTTTTGGTAAACCTTACACCAAACTTAATAGAAAATTGTAAAGATATTTTGCCCGTACCTACAAATGGTCCTCTAAAATTTTTACCAGTGATTAAAGAGACATTAAAACTGCCGAAGGAAATGCATTAATGCATTAGTATATGTAATGAAATATCTTTTAAAAAAGTCTTTGGCAAATCATTCGTGTGATATGTGCATTGATTTTAATAATAAAAATTGGCGAGAAGAACAAGCAACTAGTTCCTGAAGGCTAAAAGCATATAATAGTTCTGATCATACAACGTTTGGAGGTTTAACTACACCTTCTAAAACTTTAAATTTTGTTATTGATTTAGAAAACATATTTATTAAAAATTTTAACGACCTAACTTACAGAAATGGGGTGGAAGGACAACTCAAAAATAAATTTAAACATACAGTTTTTAAACAAACCTGTTCTAATTTTCCTTCCAATTATTACTTTGCGTTGTACCCAAGAGTGCGCTTATATTTTACACTGACGTTTGCAAATCATAATATTAAAAATTGCAAGACACAAAAAAAAATCTGAAATTAATTATTTTGAATAATTTTATCCCGCGAGTAAATACATTTACATATAAACAGCTTTAGTGGTAAAACATACCCTAAAGTTTTATTTTTTTATTTAAGTATGTTTTGTTATGGGTCTTTATATAGTTTATATTTTTATAAATATTTTAAACAAAACTAAAAATAGCTTATTTTATTCATTTATGAATAGTTTTTGTAACAAATAAATGCATATTTTATAATTAATTATGCCTTTTATTATACTAAACCATATTTTTACCTAAATATAAATAAAGTTCTGTTGAAGATGCTTTCCAAAGGAAGGCGTTTATTTGGATACCTAATTCTTTAAAGCGCCCCCGTATTTTTAATAAATATCAAACGGAAACATTTCACTGACCTGAGTCCCCTTAAGTGACACCGACCAAGCAGTTTATTATTTATTATTTGATAGTTTTAGGAATTCCTTTCTGTCGCGACGAGGCCATTTATAGCCATAAACATTAAAGCTCCAACAGGGAGTGATTTAACTGATAGTATTCTTCAAACTGTGACACTGCCTTCGCTTTAAGCCATGAAGCGTGTTGGGGAGGTAAGGAGGGGAAATTGGATTGTTGTTGTTGCCAATACTATCTTGTTATTGTTGTATCTTGAGAAATATCGTGGCACTTGCCAGACACAAAACTTCTGTATAACATTGTGATAACTGGGTATGATGAATCAAGCTGTCTAGGAATCTTTAATCTCACACCAATTACATTGGTAATGAAAACTTTTAAAATTTAAAAATGAGGAGTATCAAAACCAAATTAGGATAAATGAACAAGCAATGAGTAAATAATTGAATAAAAGCAGGCTTAGAATAGGTGAAGCAGTTTCTCTAAGTAAATCATAAGTGTTATTAGTTTTCTATAAAAGGTGTATAAATTCTTTACACTTCTGATGATCAACTTAATACCATCTAGATATTTTAAAGCAATATTAAATTAAAAACAAATGTAGATATAGAACATATTAAACATAACTAGGTAATACATTTCTAGGACATTTTATTATTAAACGAAAAAATACGAATTTCAAAATTATGAAAATAATCTCAGAGTTAATAAATTTTGTTTTGTACAATAAATACATTATAAAATAAGAATTTGGTGACATTTTGTTGTAAAAACTGGAATACTATTGATAAAAATTGATTAAAAGAATTTTTCGAGGGGTGGAAATTAAAAAAAGTAACGACAATATCTTAAAAGCATCATTTTAAGATATTTAAAAGTTTATAGAACTACTTTATATCCACTCTATATATAAGATGTCCAGAAACTTCAATGTTCAGTTTAATTTGTAAGAAATTTCATGTTTTTATACCAAAATGTTGACACTCACATGATCAATATCTACATGAGCTTTGATTTTTTAGAACAAACTGACTTTTCGTGGGTTAAAAGTACCTTAAACTAATAAAGTTAATTGATATAAATACAATTTATGTATTATAGTACATTTTCAACATTTACTTATACTGAAAAAAGATTAGACCATCGTTTATCAACCTTTTTGGTCTCAGGACTCTCTAGCCAAAAAATTAAGTGAATACTGTGCGACCTCTTCAATACAATATTTTAATTGTCAATAAAATTTTTAATTACTTTACAAAGAATTTTTAAAATTGCCACCACAAATACTAACAGATTGCGACTCTCAGGTTGGGAAACGATGTACTAGACTATTTAAACTTTAGAAATGTATTCGTTAAAATATCTTTTTGAGTATTAAAAATAATTCAAGATGGTATGCAACAAAAATTTTGCCGGAATAAAGCTGTTAAATTATAAAAATTAAAAACTATTTAAAAAGCTTATTGAAAAAGTTCGTAATGCCCTTAATGGGATCATTATTCTCTTCCTCCCTTCTATGAGGATAATTTGGATAGCCAGGATATTGATTTGGAGGAGGGTAGTAGCTCCCACCGCTCTGTGAATATCCAGGATAACTCGAGTATCCTCCTGAAGGATATCCAGGATGACTGGGGTAACTGGGTTGATTGGGATAGCCTGGATAATCAGGATAACTAGGTTGCGGGGGTTGAGAGTATCCTCCTCCAGAATAGTCAGAATACGGATTAGGATAAGAGGGGTGTTGAGGTTGAGGATAAGAGGGTTGATGAGGTTGAGGATAAGAGGGACTTTGAGGTTGCGGATAAGCTGGGCTATGAGGTTCAGGATAAGTGGGGCTGTGAGGTTGAGGAAAAGAGGGGGCGCTAGGCCTCTCATAATCGTCCTCTTCCTCCTCATCCACATCATTTCCCCGTAGGTGTCTTATGCTATCGTAATTGTAACCGTACTCCATGACGTTTTCTTTTTCTGTGAATACTCTGAGTAAAAATTCTCCTTCTTCGTTAGGATCGAATGTCGATGGTACGATGCAGTATGTACCGGGTGGTAGCTTAAACCGACAGCTAACCTCGCGTAAATTTACGAAGGACGGAGAGCGTGCCACGGAGGCGTTATATTTAAAGAAGTTTACATCTAACGGTTTGGGAAGTCTGTCTGGATAGGTCAACTGAAAAAAAAACAAGTTAGTTTGTGGGCGTACTTGTATGTTTGTTACGTGCATGTGATGTTTCAGCTTGACAAAGGTAGAAAGAGTGTTTTTACCGGTGTTAAAAAATAGTGTCAGTGTCAGAGAAGAAGAAAGCCTGGCTGGTTGGCTGGCTATAAAAGTCAATCAAAGAACGCAAAACGTAACGATTGAGGATGTAAACAAGGCAAAGAGTATAAAAGGTTAAAATGTGTGGCAAAAAAAGAGTGATAAAGATGAATTTGATAGGTTATCTGACGATTTCCAAAACAATATTAAACCCTTCTGGAAGTTCATAACAACAGCCAGAGGTAAAAATACTACCTTGCAACTGGAAAAAATCAAAAACCAAGATGGTAGTATGGTAAAAGAAGAGGAATGCATTTTAAAGAGATGGAAGGAATACTTCGAAAGTTTATTTGAGAAATAGGATACACATTCCATTCGGAGACATGGGTGGAAGTTGCAATGAAAGTGAAATTAGTACTACAGAAATTGTGGAAGCATTGAACAGTATGAAATTGGGTTAAGCTGCTGAACAACAGTTGAAATGCTGAAGGCTGGACAAAGCGTATTAGACGACTGGTGCAAGGCCGTTATCGAGCCGCTTTACAAGTGAAAAGGTTCGCAGCAGGACTGTAAGAACTACCGAGGTATTAGTTTACTCAGCATAGTCGGCAAACTATATGCAAAGATATTTGATTAAGAGAAGATGATATGGGATGTGCAAGCAGAATTTAGATGAGAAATGAGATGTATGGATCAGGTCTTTTCATTACCAGGTATAGTCAAAAAAACTCTTGGCTAGAAGTCGAAAAGTCTACTGCGCTTTTATAGACTTGGAAAAGGACTATGACAGAGTGGTGAGAACTGAATTGTGGTCGGCATTGTCTATGTATGGGGTGAGCGGTAGTTTAATACGAGCACTGAAATAACTTTAGGAGGATTCCACTGTCATTCCTTGTGTCAGGATAAACGGAGCTTACACGGACTGGTTTAACATCGAAAAAAGTGTGAGACAGAGATGTGTGGTTTCGCCATGGCTGTTTAACTTATACATAGACGATTGTTTAAAAGATTTGAAAGTGAGTGTGTATGGATTGAAAATGAATGATTTGATCATCAAATGCCTTCTTTATGTCGATGATCAAGTCATATTAGCGTCACCTGAAGAGGAGTTGCAGACGATGGTTAATGTTATACATGATGCCCTGAAAATCAAAGGGGTGAAAGTAAATGTAAGCAAAACGAAAGTGATGGTTTTTGAAAGAAGAAAGCATGACAAAATGTGAAGTTCTGATTAAGGAAGAAAGAGTGGAACAAGTAAATAAGTTTGTGTACTTGGGTTCAAAGTTTACAAGAGAAGGAAAGTATGACAGTGACATTGAGCGAAGGGTGTTGGCAGAAAAACAAATGATTTGGGCACTGCATAGCTATATGAACATCCAGAAAGTGTCAAAAAGGCACGTCTGGCTGTGTACAGAGGAGTGTTGGTTTCTACACTTTTGTATGGTAGTGAATTTTGGGTTTGGCAGAAGAAGCATAAAAATAGGTTTAATGGTGCGGATATGGGTAGTCTGGGAAGTATAGCCGGCGTGACTCGGTTGGATAAAGTAAAGAATAGTGAAATAAGAGAACGCTGTGGTGTAAAAGAAGATGTAGTCACAAAGATGGATAATGGAATGCTTAGATTGTTTGGACACATAGAAAGGATGAATGAAGGAAGATTGACAAAACAAATTTATAAGGCGACTGTGAATGGACAAGTCGGTAGAGGTCGACCTCGGCGAACATATCTCAATCAGATCAACATTGTTTTGAAGAAAGGCCAGGTTAAAAGTACCAATAACCGACGAGCATGTATGAGAGCACTGATAAAAGTAGAGTTAGCAAAAGATGTGTGTAAGAAGTGTAGCAAGTGGAAGGAAGTGGTCTCTGCCTACTCCTACGGGAAAAAGGCGTGACTGTATGTATGTAAAAAATAGCCACATGCTGTACTTTACCCATTTATTTAAAACTTAACATACGTTATCATTAATTATGGATAGTTACATAGATTAAATAATCACACAAAAAACACGTGGCTAATAAAATAAATATAAAAGATCATAAGAAATATATTAATTAGCCAAACTTGTCGCGATAAAAAAGGGTTTAAAAAGCAGATTTTATCTAAAAGAACGAACTTTTATTTTTTTATTAATTAGCTTGGTTTAATTGCATCAGAAAGTACAAAATAATATACTCACATGGTATATTGCAAATCCTATTGTAAGAAGATCTGCTCCTGATTGACGCATTTGTCTTCTATTTTTTTGCATCAAGCCTACAATTATTGTACATTTATTGTCATCATCATCCTCGTCAACTTCAGTCAAAGTTATCCTATATTGGGGATTGTGCCAGAAGGAAGCTAAAACAGTGAAAACTTTAATAAATATTTAATTCAAATTTTAAAACTTTTAGTAAAATAAACATTCATTTTTATTGGTCTGATTATAAATACGTAAAAGTTATAAAATATTTCCAATATGTATTACCAAGGAAATTTCTGCAACCACCGGCAGTTACACCTCTGACCCATTCGCCCTCAAATACGGACATTTCCCATTTTTTCTTATGTCCTTCGTGAAGTTCGTCTTCAGATAAAGAATCAGGATTAAGGTTACATATTTCTATTCTACTGAAGTATTTCATAAAATCTTTAAACGATATCCAAAATTCACCATCGTTATCAAATGTAAGACCTAGCTCTTCTTTCTCTTCTTCCGAAATGAATCTCCATTCTGGTGCACTACAAAGTTTGATTAATTTTAGTTGTTTGAAAAATGGGTAAATTTTTTTAACGCATTTTAAAGAAGATAGGTAGTATAGGAAAGAGAAAAAGTACTTCCAACGTGAAAAATATTATTTACAAGATTAGTTAAATTAAACAAATAGTATTACCTATCGCTCCAGGCACCATTCCATTCATCTTCATTTCCCCACGGATTGCGTAACCTCAGAAGAGGAATTTTACCAGAAACATTTGGTGTGTGAATTTGTACGTATTTAACTCTGGTTATACTGTAAGCATGTCCTCTTATAAGCCCTTGCGGTGTATGGGCTTCTAACACATTGGGATCTGGCTGTAATGTAAAAATTCTTTGTAATTTTTTTGTCTAATTTTTGTGTTAATCATGAAAATTAGTCTTTTTCAATAAGCAACCTGTTTTTTTATATTTAAACTATAATCTGTTAACAACGTCTGTTTATAACGTTATTAAACACGCATATCCATATATACATGCGTTTGTCATTATTGGCATTTCTGCAAAAACACTAGACAAATGAAAATTCAATAAGAGTAGACGATATACTATACTTAACAATCAGTAAAGACTTAAAGAGACTTATGTGGTATTACAATCAAAGTCGAGTCGTTTTTTACAAATTGACTCACGTAAATGACTCCAAAGGCCTAAAGTACAAGCTCCTTGATTTTGTTAAAGTTTTCATCTGTAGTTGAGTTGAATTCGCCTTTCTAAACGAGGTTCTTCTTCGACTGCTTCACGACCCTCACAGAATTATTTGTAACACTTAAAACCAATTTTCTTTAAACAAAAAAAAACGCTGCAATTTCCAACCTAATAAGGCAAATGTCATGACATTTACATCGGCTGTTCACAACAGTCACACTAACCTACCAAAAAAATATAAACGTCGATATTCATAGTGTCCGTATATTTAAAAAGTAGTCTTTTTCATCAGTAACTTGTGCGATTACATAGGTCATTTCATTTATCACGGATAATTGAACATGCGGTAAAGTACCGTGCTGTGACCACAGTTGCCTTCGTGACTAAATGTAGGCTTTTAAACCATACGGACTTTCAGTCGCACAAAGCTACTGTGGTGAGGGTTTGGTTCCTTATTCCTATGTAAGCTTTGTATTTGTTTAAGTTCGTGAATTAAATTCGTACCTTTTGTTATAAGGTTAACAACTTAACAAAGACTGGAAGACAACGTCTTGTGTAAAAGGGAAAAAGCAATTTTCTCTATACAGAACATCTTTGGTGAAGTCATCTGCTAATAGCAATTTATAATTCCGAGAAATAGCGAAAACACAGGTAAAACCAATTTGCAAGTGATTCGGTGTTAAACTATTAATTTTATCATTTCTAGTTTTGTAATCATTAATGGGTTTTTAAAAATACGCCAGTAACATTTTTAATTTACGAATTGTTACGATTTGCGGAGCCCGACCATGTCAATTGTTGTCTTGAGGCGACGGCGCGTCAATCACAATGGAAAAAAAGTTTTGTTTTGTAGCAACAAACGCCTGATATTTTAGGAAAGAATCTTCTTGTTGGTTCCTCGTTCTTCCAGATTGGAAGTCCTCACTCTCGAATAGTTCGTTTGCCGATATAGAAGGAATGTCTCCAATCGAGTTTTTAAATTTTGAAGTTAAGTTTTGAACTTACTGTGTTTTCTAAGACTAGAACATACAAAAATAGTATCTGAAGTGAGAGTCTACTTGTTGGTTCTCTCCAATTCTCCCTTTTTTATTTCATACCAGGGGCGCAAACCCAAAATAAAGTGTAGGCCGGTTACATGCCTCACTAATCTTTCATACGTCTAAATTATTAATTAACATGTGAAAGGAGCTTAATTGATTTCAAAAACACTAAAATCTAAATATTCTTGCCTCTATAGAACAGCCCATGAGTGAATTTCTTTCGTATGCCTTGATAACGATCTGAAAGAGATTAGGTGGACTAGAGTCCATTTCATACATTTCCGATACTCCTCCGGTGAAATCTTCCATAGCTTCACAAGTAGAACCTCCTTTCAGAGTCTCATAGGAACCATTTAATCTAAAGAAAAAAGCATGTACCTATATTAACTGAGTTTTACTAAACATAATGTGTATAATACTTAAAAATATACTTTTATCATTTGAAACAAAAATGGTGAACGTTTTAATACTAACTTTGCATAGGCTTTTTCTAATAATGCGCTCCAAAATTCATTTTCTTCAGTAGAGTGTAAAAATACCAATTCGCCTCTATATGTAGGTAACCTATCATCAACTACTATATCTATCCACTTTCCATATTGCCAAAATCTAAAAAAAAACTGTAATGATTACTTTTTTGTTGTAAAGTTTGTTTGAAATATATATAATTTAAAACAAAAATTTAATTATTTTATTGAAGTATTTATTTATAACATAATAACTCCGGTACTAAAATAACCTAAAACAGGCCTATTAAACTGGCAAAACTGTGGGGACAACAACCTGTTACTTCTTAACAGGAAATAACATCTTGTTGGAATCACTACAGGTCACCAACACCCAGTTATAGAACATTTTAAAAAATGGGTAAGTTTAAGAATGATTACTGCAGATTCTGCGAAAAGAACAAGGAATCTGTACACCATCTTTTGATAGAATGTTAGCACTATCACAAAAAAGAGTAAGATCGCTCGGTAGATCTTGGAAATTGTGGTGCAAGACAATTGATTTTGTACTTGAATTGGACACAAAAGTAACAATAAATCATATATTTGAGAATTAAATATATGCAATAAATAATCTAAAGGGTGGCACAAAAGATCTTAAAGTCGAGGTATAGACGTATGTCATATGTCTTAATATAATGAGGTGTTTTTTTTTCAGTGCCCTGGATAAAATAATTGTTCAAGGTTACAAGACATCACAGTTGGACTACTTCTATACTGCTGGTGCAGACGAAGTCGCAGCCTGGACTAACCAAGTAAGTATGTATTCCTCCAATTATGTTAAAAGTGGGAACTGTTTTTCTTCAGAAGAAAAAATGAGTTTCCATTATAGTCAAATATAGGAAAAAATCTTATGAATTATAAAGCACTATAAAAGTAACAATGAAATAAAATGGGGATCCCACTTACCTAAAATGGAATATGCCTGCGTATTTTTCATCGAACTCTTGATCATCTGGTACGATTTGAAAGAACAAACGACTGTGTAGGGTCAGGTTGGCTGTAGCTGCCAAAAGCCAGCAATCGCCAAGTATTCCTTGTTGTACGTCAAAGCGGGAAAAACCTTCCACAAAAAATTTTGGGTCGCTACAAATTTCCTACAACAAAAATTTAACAGTAACAAACAGGTTTAATGCAAGCTGCACAATGAATAAAATATCATAATAAAACCATTTTTTATGATTACCATCTTTGTCTTAACTCATAATCTATTCGAGGCCCGGGATTCCAAGACTTTGTGCAAAGTTTATCAGTTTCCTGGGGGGCTAAGTTTCTGACATCGAAGGGCTTTAGAAAGGCCCTTTCTAGAAACTTGAGCCTCTTACAGAAAAGCGCTGGGCATACGCAGAGCAAATGTTCTGCACTTTCAGCGAAGTTCTCGCATTAGCGGCAACTATCACTCTCTGTTTTGCCCATCTTTTTCAGGTGATACCTGAGAGGGCAGTGTCCAGTGAGGAGTCCCGTCACCAGTTTCAAGTCTTTCTTGTCCAACTCGAGAAGCTGTTTAGCTTTCCTTGGCGAAAGGCTTTCTAGCCTTTTCGCTTGTCTTTGTCCTGGCACTTTATGCCAGTGAGATTTCATTTTATGTTTCCCAGGTCAAGAGCACCAACAGCCGACAAGCATGTATGAGAGCACTGATGAAAGTAGAGGAAGCAAAAGATGTGTGTAGCAAGTGGAAGGAAGTGGTCTCTGCCTACCCCTATGAGAAAAAGGCGTGACTATATGTATGTATGATTTCATTTCATCTGTTTCCCAGCGTCGAACCTCTTCTTTCAAGTGGACTTTGGAAAGTCCACAGAGGGTTCTGGGCCGGAAAATTGCAACCCACATCAGAGTAACCTGATTGTTTGCTGCCAGTTGTCTCAGGGATTGTTTACAATCCCAAGTTAGCTTAAACTCGCAAGTAAATATAGATTTCTGCCCTTCGACAGTAAAGGGCACATTTCTTGTGCAATTTTAAATATAATAATAAATTTTATGTACAATGGTATTCGAATTCTACGTTGTTTAGAATGAAAAACCCCGTATACGGTTGCATATTACTACACAACAGTTTTATTGTTTTTCTATTATAACTGTATATTTGCCAATAAATTCGACTTCTATTGCAATAAACAGATTTTGAAGAATCCAACAATGGTTAACAGATCATGATGATCTTCGAACTTATTTTGTGGGACCCCTATAAAAAAATTATTTACCCAAAAACTCAAACAACTACTTCCATGCCTAGATCTGACCTTTCCCAAACAGAAGGTAAAAAAAATCTGAAATTATTTCAATGACCTTCGACTAAACTTATTTTTACCATTCCGTGTTTTACTAATGAATCAAGTTAAGGTTAAATGAACTTATCAAAAGGGGTACTCGTAATGATATAATCCGTACGCAAAAAAGACAAAACCGACTTCAAAGACTTATTTGGTTTTCTAAGGGATGCCATTGTCAGAAATGGACCAAATTGAAATGGGACCACACGGGAAACACCAGCTTTCAAATAAAAAAAGAAAATCGGTTTACTCAGTCGAAAGTTCTGAGGTAACAAACATAAAAAAATAGGGTCGAATTGAGAACCTCCTCCTTTTTTGAAGTCGGTTAAAAATAACACCAGACAGTAAAGATATTAAATGATTAATTCGATTAATTTTTTAATCACACCTTATTTAGGATCCTTTTAACACCTTATATTCATTATTATATTTCAAATTTTAATGCATGTAAATATATTTTATTGAAACATAACAATAGTATGTAGTGAATAGTGATAAAATATGACGTTATTTTATAACCAATTTAAAATCTTAAGCTTAATCTATGAACAACACTATTTACTCAGTGTATTTTTTGGAGAGATTATTTATAAAACTGTATAATGATAAAAAATAACTACACTACATTATCAGAATATTTTACTAAAATTTATAACAGAAACAACCTTTGATAGTCATAGAGACAACTTTATTACTGTACAAACAAATTTTGGAAAACTGAATTGGATTTAAAAGCTTTATGTACTGTCTACTTTACTTGCCAAACAGTTATCTTTATATTTTATATACCAATATACAACTATCTACGTTTGATTTTTACTTTGTAATGGATTTGACTGGAATTAACTTTTGCACGTGCATTATTATTTTATTTACAATAAGACTTATGGTAATTACTATAAAACTGAGTGAATAGTAATGTTTTGATTAATTTTATGCAAAGCCAAAAAAATTTATAAATGTTTTAAAGATGAAAAAATGTTAATATTTATTTAAAAGAAATCAGATAATTTAAGTTTATATAAATATAGCAAAAAAATTAAGGATCAAATCAAATAAGATTAAGGCTGGAGAGTGTAATTACATTTAAGGATCTGCTTACCTACCATCCTTTAAACAGTTGGGCTTTCATTCAGAAAAGAGCTACGATTCTAATCAACCACCTAGGTCGTTTCTTTAATTGACCCACTCACTCACACTAGCAACCAGTAGATACTTTTATAGACTCCGAAGAACTATCTTTTATAATATCTACCCTGATTGTGTTAACAAGGATCATAAGGAGCTCTCTAAACGTATGCACCATTACAACATCATTTGTGGGGTAATTTGTGAATAGGGTTTTTAGGTTGTAAAGTTTTCCTTCTTCTAACTTTAAATTTTTAAACACACGATACTCTTTTGTAATTATACATCGTCATAAAAGACTTGGGTATGATCTCTTCTAGCTGTTATAACATCACGACAACAAGGAATATGTATTGAATCAATGTTTGTTAAAATCCTTGAAGATGATTTAATTCTGCAATTAACAGTTGTAACTCTGAGCCATCTATAACATTTTTTCCCAGATTTGCTTTATTTTAAAACATGTTTTTAAAGCTTGTAGTTTGTTAGATATTCTTACTAATTTAAATAAACGCTGTGATCATGCTTTTCATTTGGGGTTAACAATGACTCTAGAGTTGTCAGATGGATATTCTGCTACCCTCTTTCATTTTTGTTACCCATGCATTTGCTCATCTCTTTCCATTAAGACATTAAGAAAATGTTATTGGTGAACCTTAATTTTTTAGCGCAGTGTACATTAAACAGTAATAGTAACAATTTGTTAGAAGTATACAGAGAGAAGGAAGTCAAATAATAGCACGAACTCTTGGCCATACATCATTTAAAATTAGTTTCAAATAGATTAAACTCAATAACAAAATGAAATATCTTTTTAAATTAATGGCAAATTATTATGTTATAAAAACGTAATGAAATTTTATTTTTCTAATTAATATCTATCCTTGAAAAAAATTAAATATTACAAATTCCATTTAGTTTAGTTAATTTATGCAAAACTGATGTTACAGCTTCAAACAAAATGCAGTAATTGCGTGTCTTGGAAATATTTGTATTTCTATCTAAAATCGAATTTGATGGTCCTACAGTTTTATTAACATAATTAGTTGGCACTAGCCTTTTTTTACTACCCAAGCCATGTCAATTCTATTATTTTTTATGAAGACTAACATTGTAAATTAACCTGGTCAGGTTAATGGTGTTGATGGAACATCAGTGAAAGAAAATGGTATAGTTTTACAAAATCACTTAAATGATGCTTGTGAAGAAATTTTACTTCAAAATAAAAAAGATATCGCTTTTAAACAATGATTGTTATTACTGGTGATAAGTTTTTGGTACATTGACAAACGAATTCCATGCACTTTAGTTACATACATACATACATATAGCTACGACTTTTTTCCGTAGGCGTAGGCAGAGACAACTTCTTTTCACGGTTCTTACACATGTCTTTCGCTTTTTCTACTTTCATCAGCGCTTTCATAAATGCTCGTCGGTAGCTGGTACTCTTGACCTGGCCTTTCTTTAAAACAATTGCGATCTAATCGAGATCTGTTCGCCTATGTCGACCTTTACCGACTTGCCCATTTACACTCGCCTTATAAATCATCGTCAATCATCATTTATCCATTCTCTTTACGTGTTAAACCATATTCCTTTATCTATCTTTTTTACCAAATCTTCTTTCCCACCTCAGCGTTCCCTTATCTCACTTCCTCACTTTATCCATCAGAGTCACTCCGGCTATACTTCTCAAACTACTCATCTCCGCAGCGTTGATCCTACTTTCATGCTTTTTCTGCCAAACCCAACATTTACTACCATACATAAGTGTAGGGACCAGCACTCCTCTACGCACAGCCACTCGTGTCTTTTTGACACCTTCTGGCTGCTCATAAAGTTATGCAGGGTCCTATTCATTTGCTTCCCTGCCAACACCCTTCGCTTAATATCAGTCATACTTTCCATTTCTCATAAACTTTGAACCCAATTATACAAACTTATTTACTTGTTCCACTCTTTCTCCTTCAATCAGTACCTCGCAGTTTGTCACGCTTTATTTTTTCTAAAAAACCATTACTTTCGTCTTGCTTACATTCACTTTCATTCCCCTAATTCTTAGGGCATCCATAATATTAACCATAGCGTCTACGAAAGCGCAGTAGACCGTTTGTTACATAGCTTCGTTTTTTTTTTAAAAAGCACGAGAGAATTTAGGAGGGCTTTACAACTATAGGTATTTTTGTAACTAATAAAATAATTTGAAATTTCTTAAAAACATTTAAAGCATTCCATTGCAATAAAAAAAATCGAGATTCTGTGAATACCGATATATTTTACAATACTACAAAGATTGACCAATCCAGGTTAAAGTTTAAATTTTACTTCATTATTCTTAGTCTTCCAACCTTGTCCCAAACAATAATTACAAATTTGATCGACTAGTTACAATAGAAGGGAAGAAATTTTGCAATTTGTTATGATTAAGTGACAGCTGTGTGTCCGTGCACACTACACCCAAGCTTTTAGCAGTGATTATCTATGCAAAACAAAACAACCTACTACAGTGGACAAATACGAGAAGGCTTAATATTATTCACTTTCCAGTGGAAGTTATAGTAATGGGTCCGATTTTGCGAATCCCGAATTATGACATTTCAAGGTCCCCAGAATCGAATATAATAGTTTTTAACTAGACGTCGTGCGTGTGTGTGTGTGTGTGTGTGTGTGTGTGTATGTACTTATGTGAGTATGTGTATGTACTTATGTGAGTATGTGTATGTACTTATGTGCGTATGTACGTACGTGCGTATGTGTATGTACGTACGTGCGTATGTGTATGTACGTAGGTGCGTTCGGAATTATTTTCGTCTCGATTATCTCGAGAACAAAAAATTATAATGACGTGGGACCAAATTGCATTCGACGCATAATTACGCAACTTAGAACTGATTAGATTTTCAGCAAAATCGGTCGAGCGAGCTGTTTTTTATGGAGAATAAAAAAACTGAAAGAAATGGTAAACTTTCGGAATTATTTTTGTCTTGATTATGTCTAGAACAAAAAATGATATCGACGTGGAAATAATTGCATTCGACGCATAATTACGCAACTTAAAACTGATTAGATTGTCAGCAAAATCGGTCGAGCGAGCTGTTTTTTATGGAGAATAAAAAACTGAAAAAAATGGTAACTTTTTGGAATTATTTTTCGTCTTGATTATCTCGAGAACAAAAATTATATAGACGTGGGACCAATTGCATTCGACGCATAATTACGCAACTTACAACTGATTAGATTTTCAGCAAAATCATTTGAGCTGTTTTATGGAGAATCAAAAAACTGAAAAAAAATAGTAAACCACCTGAATTTTGCAATTTATAAAATATACTATTTTTAATACAGAATTTTAAATTTTTTGAATTATATAATTTGTCAAGACGATGGTTCAAACCTTTTCTGGAATTATATAGGTGGTGCTGTTGTCAAGTTATATATAATTGAGATTAAACAAATTAAAGGTTATAACACTAAGAAATAAAATTTGAAAAATTTCTATTTCCACGCATTCCCATACAGTAGTTAAATAAAAATGTTTTTGTTTAAAGCTTTTTCAAAACTATGAAAGCACTGCACATAATATAATTAAGGGCACAGCACCTATGCCTCATTGGTGCTCTTGTACATAATTACTAAAAGGGGTCCCCTTTTAGACTTTCAACCAGCCCATTTTTAAATAGGTGGTGGATATTGCACAGTGAAGATTCCTTCAGATTAGCCAGGGTTGGCCATCTTTCTCACAGCATGGATTCATGGATTCACGACGGCAGAGAAGTGGTCAGATAAGTCTTTGCCGGGGAGTCTCAGTAGTTTCTATACTTGTATTTAACTAATAGTGAAAATAAAACATTTTTCTTATATGTATTTACCATTGTATCGATAAAATTTAACTTACGTTAGGTCTTTTCCATTCATAATTCCTGTCAGGTCTTTGACTAAAAAACAAGGATGAATCGACGGCAGGAAATTCTGGGTCCTCGAAAAGCGTTCCATTTGCTAAACAATCATCACGTATTTTATAGAAATCTTGAGATTCTCCGCTGCTCGAACGCGTTCCAGATCCTCTTTCACCAAACTAAAAATAAAATTAAAAAAATTAATGGATGTTTTCTTATTTTTTTAAAAAGTTTTATCTTTTATTTACTTATGTAACTACGGTGATATCATTGATCAGATAGTTTCGGATAAAATGCTACATTAAATGATCTATATTTATTATTTTAATCAAAAATGATATATTTTTCTTCTTAGCTATTACCATTTATTTACGAGGGCAGTTTGATAGGTCAGTGACTTTTTGAATTTCCCGCGCAGTTACTCCAAATGCAACAGTGCTGCCGTCAAGTATAATCTAACAGTGGGCAACTTTCTAATTTTGAGCAAGCTACGTCGTGCAGTTGGTGTTTGATAGCCGTTCAAAGCAGACAACCTCGTGAATTTTTACGAAAATGGAAAAAAATGAATTTCGTGTGCTGATTAAGCATTACTTTTTACGTAAAAAATCCATCATTGAAACTAAGGAAAGACTTGATAAATACTACGGGGACTCGGCACCATCAGTTTCAATGGTCAAGAAGTGGTTTACAGAGTTCCGTTGTGGTCGTACCAGCACTAGTGACGCCGAACGTCCAGGTCGCCCAAAAGAAGTGATCACGCCGGAAATCGTCGATAAAATCCATGAAATGATATTGGATGATCGGAGAATGAAAGAGCGTGAGTTGGCTCATGCTGTAGGTGTATCTCAACTGAACGGGTACATCATATTTTACACGAATATTTGGACATGAAAAAACTCTCTGCGAGATGGGTGCCGCGATTGCTCACACTCGACCATAAGCGCAATCGTGTGACCACTTCAAAAGAGTGTTTAGCGATGTTCAGCCGTAATCTGCGATTGCTCACACTCGACCATAAGCGCAATCGTGTGACCACTTCAAAAGAGTGTTTAGCGATGTTCAGCCGTAATCCGGACGAATTTTTGCGCCGTTTTGTTACTGTGGATGAAACATGGATCCATCACAACACGCCAGAGACCAAGGAACAATCGAAACAGTGGGTTGCTCGGGGTGAACGTGGACCAAAGAAGGCGAAACAGAGTCTGTCAGCCAACAAGGTCATGGCCACAGTTTTTTGGGATGTACGCGGTGTCATTCACATCGATTACCTCAAGAAAGGTAAAACGATCACCGGCGAATATTATTCAAAGCATTTGAACAGATTCGACGTTGATTTGAAGCAAAAACGGCCTCATTTAGCTAAGAAGAAGAAAGTGCTGTTCCATCAAGACAATGCACGTGTGCACACTTGTCTAGTCACGATGGCCAAAATCCACGAATTGGGATACGAACTGCTACCCCATCCAGCATATTCTCCAGATTTAGCCCCCTGCGACTATTTTCTGTTTCCAAACCTAAAGAAATGGCTGGGCGGTAAGGGATTTGAGTCGAATGAAGAAGTCATTACCGAAACAAACGCGTATTTTGAGAGCCTTGAAAAAACCTATTATTTGGAGGGAATAAAAAAATTAGAAAAACGCTGGACTAAATGTGTATCGAGCTAAAAGGTGATTATGTAGAAAAATAAAATGTTTATTTGCGGAAAAAAATTTGTTTTATTCAAAAAGTCACTGACTTATCAAACCGCCCTCGTATTATATGCGTTACGGTAAAAATTTTTCTCAAGCGACATTGTTAGTTTTATTATCAATTTCTTTGTTTTATTGGGAATACTGGTTTTGTTATATGGTCTGCTTAAATATAAATTGTTTATATTTCTTAGACTATTCTTGTGTTTTTCGTATCTTTTAAGCAGGTGGATTTCATCTTGGAAACAGATATTCATGTAATTAATGACAAAGATCTAACAATGGATCCTTCTTCATTGGTCCATGGAGGTTGTTATCACAAAAATAAGACGTAGTACGAAATTTTTTAAAAGACTTCTCTGGAAGATTGGTTATTATCATGGCGGTAGTAACATTTGATGTTACTGCTTTAAAAAGGTTAATGGAACTACAATTATATCACTTTTTTTTCTTGCGGGTACTTATTTCTTTCAAGATTACATATACAGATCTTAAAGTTGTGTATTTGTCATGAGCCATGATATTTCTCAAAATATTGGGAACGTCGAAAAAAAGGTTACCACTTTAAAAAAGATAACCTGTGTGATAAACAAAATATTATTAAAATTAAGTAAAATAATACCTTCGACAGGTAATAATTCAAAACAAAAGAATATACACGACGCTAAGCGAATATTATCAGTCGGTCATTCGATTATATGTGCAATAAAGCGTAAAAAAAGTGATAATAATGTGACAGCAATTACCGCACTTTGTTTACCAACGTTCGATATGAAAGAGAAACTTTATGAGATAAATACAGTGATATCTAAGAACGGAAAAATGAATTCAATAATTTGTTCGTACAAATCAAAGATAGGAGACCGTACGAAAACGTATACATGCAGTCAACATTATTGTATTGTTATCTAACCTAACTTCCATTTCGTCTATACTATATGTCAATGTGTATACCAAAAGGACGTACATAAATAAAAGAAAAAAATAACTACAGAAAAGGAGATTATGTAGAAATTATTTTATGCACGCATCAGAAATGTAAATAGAAGAATTTAGAATCTGCTACTCTAAAACAATATGAACCGGCTCCCGTTGAACAGCATCCCTGTTTTTTCAAGATCCAAGAACAAAGTACCTATTTAAAATGTAAACAACATACTTTTATTTGTGAAGTAACTTCACGTTATGTCAATACATTTTTCCATACTTTCAATATAACAAATTTTTCCAAAATAAAACTATTTTCTATAAATATTTATAGCGTTCTGTCAACAATTAGGAGGGACGGAAATGTTTTGGCGAATTTTTAATACATTCAGTATACTTTTAGAAATAATCTGCATGAATTTCATGACTGATACTTTAACTAAAATAATTCTTGTTTCCTTCCCTCTTTAAAATTTTAAGGTAATTTACCCCGGCCATTGAGGGCTGTCAGAAGTGGCTTCTATTGTCAAGCAGATATTAAACATTGAGTCAGTATATTTTTAAGAATTTTGAAATGACAACTGAAAATTGGTCACTGGCTCTTCCTCTACTACATATTACCGAGAGTTGAAGAAAATGGAAAATATTTTACCTTGAAATGAACTTTAGAATCACTGCGAGTTTAAGACGTGAAGGGACTGAAGAAATATTTAATTATTTTAATGCAAGATAATATATTTGTAAAAGAATGCTTTTAAATTTAATTAAAAATTCCAAATATTTAGCAACAAAACAAAAGAGGTACAAGTACAATAATCTCATTTCGGTATTAAATAAGAATATTTGTTGCCATGTATTCATATTCAAGATCAATTTTACTCGATAGAAAATTATACACGCAACGTTTAACCACTCCAGGTTTTCAAAAAACCAATGATGAGATCTCGATTAATCTTAAGTTAGTAAAAATGTTTTGGACGATAACGCAATGTCGGTTAAGTGAAATAAAAATAGATTCAAATCAATTAATGTGTAAATCAATTTCTGTTTGAAGAAAAATTGTTGATTTTATACATCAACCCACAATTGTATTTCGTAATAATGTTCTCTTTTAATTATCTGTTTTTGTAATTCCCCTATAATTTTTATACTCATGTCTCATAGTTTTATCTCCTTTTTTGTAGATGGTAACTATTTGTCTTTCCTCGTCACTGGGCATTTTTTCCTCTTTCCAAATTTTTAGAATTAATATATAAATTTGTTCTTTTAGAGTTTCACTACTACATTTTATAAGTTCCATGTTAATTCCACCCTTTCCTGGTGCTTTGGAATTACTGCTTCTGTTTACTATTTCCTTTACTTTTTTTTAGCGTGGGTTCCGGTAATATTATTTCATCCGTCGACAAAAATCTCCTCTTCCAGTGTTCTTTCATTTAATAATTCTGAAAAATGTTCTAACCAGATTTTGTTATGTGCTTTTTATCTTCTACCACTTTTCCTTCTTTATTTTTTATACCATTAGATTTTGGTATACATGGTTTGCATGGAATATTGATTTTTTGATAAAATTGTTTCGTGTTCTTATCCGTCCTTCTTTTTTCTGTCAATTCATTTTTTATCCGCTCTCTTATATTTTTAGTGACTATTTTATTACATTCCTTTCTTTTTTCAATATATTGCTGTTTGGCTTCCTGTCTATTTGTTCTTAACCACCTCAATCTTACTTTTACCTTTTTGTTTAGAGCTCTCTAACATTCTTCGTTATACCATTCCTTTTTTTTTCTTTCCTGTTTTTTCCATGCTCTCCCCTGCTGTCTTGTTTATGTTTTTTTTTGCATCATTTCAAATCACCTATATGCTAGTTCTTCACGGGTTGTTAGATGTTTATCTATATTTTCCAAAACTTCTTCCTTTGGCCACTACCATATAATGATCCGAATCTGCGCATGCCTCACGATATGTTCTAACATCGTTTATTGAAGACTACCCTGTGCATTGGTTTTGTTAAATCAAAATTATAATCCGAAATAAACGTATTCAAAACCAGATTGGTGTATCTGTCTCTGTCTGCAAGGGATTGATTTTGTATGTTATTTTCTGTTGTAAAGTATTTTTTTTCCAATAGTAGTATAAGTGATTTGTCATATATCTTTCGAAAAAGCTTCTTAAATTTCTCACATAAAAGCGCTGCTGGCTTTTTCTTACTCCGATGGTTTTGACAATTGCATAGAATTTTTATTTCTATTCTAACCTACTTTTCGGCTACTGTCCTGTTCGCAAATGGACATCTACTTTAACTTGTTTTTTTATATACTAATTGGGTTATTTACAAATTATATTTAAATTAAATTTTCAGTTATGGAGACCAAATTAAAGTAATTAAAGTTATACGATTGATAGACAAATAAAGACAGCTCAGGAGTTATATGAATGGGCATCTGAACCGAATTGCTTGCCAAATATTACCGTAAAATTTTCACTTGAACAAGATTATTTAAATGCAAAAGAAAAATTATAACTTAAATACAAAAAAACCAAGTCAATCACATGAACGCAAAAAATCCATTCAATTGTTCCAATGGATAGTGGAAGTATACAAGTAAAAGACTATTCTAATTCAAATGATTGATTCAAAAAATTGAGAAAAAAAAAATAATAACATAAATTAATTTAACAAATACTTTTTTATTTTATAAACCTGTTGACCGTGAAAAATTTTACTTTAAAAAGTTTCGAAAAGTAATATGCAGTAAGGAAAATGATTAGTAGGGATGAAAATTTTTAAAAATCGATAAAAAAAATTGCTCTGGTGGTCCGACTACCGGACCGGCCTGAAAAACTGTGGAATGAAAAATCAAAATATGCACTCACTTTGTAAAATGAAATTTAAAATTTAAGACTCAAAAATCTTACTCGAAAATCTTCGAATAATTTTTTTTATAATTTTCTAAATAGTGCATCAAAAGACAAAGATTTTGAAAAAAAGTTTGAATTTGGACAATTATTAACAGTTATGAGCAAAAAAAATTTAATATCTCTTGAACGGATAATCAAAAAAAATCTAAAAAATTACCAGAAAGTCTTTTGGTACCTACTAAAATATATTAAAAAGTTGTTTAAAGTTGTTTAAAGTGTTAAATACCTTATAAATTCTTTTAAGTACTTCGATGTCTAATTTTGACGTTTCGCTGAAAGACACGTTCGTATTTTTATCTTTTTCGTTCGGTCTTTTCGGAGTACTCGTTACAGATGGTTTATTTCCCGTCGCGGTTTTCGGGGAACTAAAGACGGCGGCGTTTAGCACCCCAATTTTACGTTTCGAATCACCATCATCAGTAAATCCCGGTCGCGGCGACGAAGAACTCTCGAGCGGACCGACGCGATGCGTTGATTTAGCCACGATGGTTGTTCTTGTAACGGTACGTCCTTCCATTTCGATATTTAAGATATTTTTTTGTTGACAGTGTGATATCTTTACGCGTTCATCGCTTACGAGTGTTTCACGCAAACTGAAAAAAATATTTCGATATGATACCGCCTGGCCAAACCCTCTGGACAGGAAACGCAATTGCGGTGGTATTTAATCTACTGTTGATAACGGAATCGCATTAAGCTAATTAATATTTTCATTTACCCTTTTTTTGAATTTTGTTAACCTTTAGGAAATGTCAATGGATTTGGTCTGATTTCTTCGTTGCAACAAGTTCTAGTTTGTATCGATTGAACTCTAAACGTCGCGTCGTCCATAGAAGATTGATCATTTCCGGAACACGATTCCGGTGATGAGCATCGACGAAATTTTACGAAGGTCATCTTTAATATCATAGATCGGTTATTTAACGTTACGTATTAATCTAACCATTTTATTATTCCATGCAATAACAAACCAACGAGATGCGACAGCTTTGTCGGAATGTTCGATATTTGTGGGGTCAAATTTTGAAGCCTTCGAACACCTTATGATACACTTCTGAACTAACGGTACTTTATCAGTATGGGAAGGGGTTCAAATTTATAATCAATATGATTATGATTTTGGTATTAATTGTTGTGTTGATATTTGTCAATTTCTATTCACCACAGGTACACATTGAGTAGGTATACAAATACGATAAAAAACTGGAATTGTGTATTGTAATATTGGTGTTTTAGTAAAGTTATGTTTATTACTATTTAGTTAAATTAAATTAAAGTAAAAATCATATGCTACTTTTATGATGCACTTTTGACAGCGGAAAATGAAAATGATCTGCAAAGGCTTCTTTTTTAACACAGGTGCTAAAACGCTCGGGATGACAATATCAATATCTAAGACGAAATGCATGACCACATCTAAAACACCTCTGAGATGCAAATTGGTGGTTGATGACAAGACAGTACATTAAGAGATGAAATTCAGATACTTGGGTATAGAAATTTCAAGCTTCGGCGACATAGAACCAGAAGTAAGAGCGCACGCTATCAAAGCAACAAAAACGGCTGCACAAATCAACGACACAATATTTCGTACCAAGCACCTGAAAACAGAAGTAAAAGCCCGTATTTACAAAACTGCTATTAATCACACGTATGACAGAAGAACGAATAGTAAGATTTATTTATTTATTTATTTATTTAACGGCAAAGCCAATTTACATTTAACAAAGTGTGATAAACTATAAAATATTATTGAACTCTTATGTCTAATGTCTACACTAGAATTTTACAAAACATTTAGCGAAGTGTGAAATACAAAGTATTAATAAATCCTTATGTCTAGTTACTATATTACTAAAAGATGAAACAAATCTGGTATTAACAAAGAAAATGATGTAACCAATCCGGTACTTACAAAAGAAAATGGTAAGGTAAAGAAAAGTTTCGGAAACGCTATAGCCTTTTCAATTGATTTTTAAAGACCTGAAGTGACACATTAAACAAATCTAAGTTATTATGACATTCATTTTCCAGCTTCAGAATACGAGGAATCGGAAAAATTTATATGAAAAATATCAGGATATCTCGTATCTTTTTGTTTGATATGAAAAGTTATTAGTTGAAGTAGTTCTGGGCAGTTGATCTCATTATTTATTATTTTGAAGAGGAAACACAACTTCATAGAAATTCTCCTATCTTCCAATGATTTTATATTTAACTTTGTTAAGAGTTGACTGTACTCATATTCATTTCGTTGAATACCAAAGTGAAAAGCACAATTCCTCAAGAATTTCTTTTGAACATTCTCAATCAAATCGATATTTACATTATAATATGGGTCCCATATAACCGAACAATACTCAAGAATGGATCTTACGAAAGCACAATATAAAATATTTTTTGTTTTAATTGAAAAATCAGTAGAAATTCTCAACACAAAACCTAGCATTTTGAGACTTTTTGCCACAATTTCTGATACTTGAAGATTAAAATTAATTTCGCTATCAAATTTAACTCACAGATCGCGAATAAATTTTTTTCTTTTAAGAACTATATTATTCAATTTATATTCAAAGAATATTGGACTTTTAATTTTAGCGAACGTAATGATTTGACACTTATCGATGTTTACCTCTAACAAATTATTTCTACACCACATGGAAAAAGCTTCGAGATCTTTTTGTACTAATTCGGCATCTTCCCGGCAAGTAATTGCTCGATAAAGTTTGAGATCGTCCGCAAACATAAGAAATTCAGAATAATTGAAAACAAACTCTATGTCCTATACAAACAAGTTGAACAGCAGTGGGCCCATATGGGATCCCTGTGGTACCACTGATGAAACCTGAATGGGTGTAGATGTTGTATCTCCGTATTTCACAGACAGAGTTCTACCAGTTAAGAAGCTATTGATTACTTGCAAAATATTCCCGTCTATACCAAGCGCTTGAATTGCCAGAGATAAATCACCTTCGGGGAGGCGAAGCACAGGAAGGCCTCGAAAACGTTGTGGAGACAAGCGAGTTAAGATGAGGAACAGACAGAAGAAATTAAAGTACTGTTGCGATATTTACTCTAAACACTCAGTACAATAACTAAACAATTTTATTCTAATGCCCGGTTCACATTATTCCAGTAGCATTCCAGTCCAGCGCTGGAATGCCATTGGAATAATGTTAACCGGCACTGGAATGTACCCATTCCAATGATCAATCCAGTCCAGTTGACTGGAATGACGGTCTATATTTCATTCCAGTTCGCCCATTCCAGCGCCACTAGAATAGTGTGAACGGCCAATCCAGTGCTTGATTACACGTTGAACAATGAACACGCATTGTTGTTTTTTTTTGAGGAATTCTATAGGTAATTCCTAATAATGAAGTTAGCTGAAAACCAAACGCTTCAGTTTGGTTTCTCTTTTTCATTTCTTTCGGTTATCCAATTTTTTACCCAAATCCGCTTTTTTCTTTTTAGTTCTTCTCCCACTACATCAGTTACTTTTTCTAACAGTAATAATCGAAGAGTTTTAAAACAATTTCTAAACTCCTTTCTTGAAAGCATTGTCACTATAGTGTTACCGATCCAACAGCTTTTGAATGACTGGAATAATGTGAACTGGGCATAATATTTTTACACCATAAATTTTACTTGACAAATCACTTAAATATTCACAACTGTACACAATCTTTTTATAACAGTTTATAATCATTTCAAAACTAAAATTTCCCACTCGATCGGCGACATCCCTTTTATATAAATCTAAACAATATTTCTGGAAATTCCTAGATAAAGCGTTTCTCTCCTGAAATTAATGGAACTTTCTAGAGGCATTTAATCGCACCGCGGCCATAAATCAATCACTAGATGTGGGTCGTGTGTGCCGCAAAGGGGATATTCGTCTTTGGGTGACCGCTTCGGCAGGATAATAGATCAGGGGCGTATTTTATCGTAACCGTAATTTTAACTTTAAATTCTTAACATTTACAAAAATTTGATTTTTTTGCTTATGCACCGTTGTATTGTGGTGACTTAAGATATTCATTTGAATAGGATATTTACATCTAAATTTAAAAAAAAATTCTTATGGATTAGCTAAATTACGTAAGATTTTAAACAAAATGAGAAAATTACCTTTAATTACCCATGTCATAGGTTTCCAAAAGAATGTGTCAAAATTATTTGTAATATTAAAAAAAATTAGAGGCACCATAAAATACACAAACACGAACATAAAAAGTGGTAAAAATAATAAGACTGCAAGAATGCTTAAAATATTAACTACGGCATACCGTTTCAGTACCTACTGTAAATCGATTGATTGATTGAATATTGTATTTTCAGTACCTACTGTAAATTGATAGCAATATTGTATTTTCACTTTTTATTATTATGCACTAGTAACGAAATTGTAGTCAGTAAATTCACAGAAATAAGAATGCGTTAAAACGATGGCTTGTAATCCCAAATATTTTATTAGGTGCCCTTTTAATCGTTTATATGCAGTCAGAGAGTCAAATAGTAACGGACAACGTATTGTATTCGTTAACGTATATACTTGCTAAAAAAATGTATTTAATAACATCAATATTTAATAAAAAAATATAAAGGTACCATAATAAATCGGTTTTTAAAATGTTGTACATGACAACGTTTCGTAAATTTACAGGTACCCTTAAGTAGAAGGTAACCTAAAAGCAGGCAGGCTTTCGTCGTGGATTTGGAACGAATGACCACCTTTAAAGCGTCAAAACACTTATAGAAAAGGCAATCGAATACAACAGAACTTTAGTAATGACATTCGTGGATTTCCACAAAGCCTTCGATACAATAGAGCTAAATGCATTGTGGAATGCACTTCAGGAATGTAGAGTCGACTACCGATATACCAAACTCATCCACAATATCTACAAAAACGCAACAATGACGGTAAAACTACATGAAAATACCAACCTCATAACTATTGAACGTGGTATTCGTCAAGGCGACACGATGTCACCAAAGCTGTTTATTACAGTCATGGAAAGTGCATTCAAACAGTTGGACTGGAGTCAGAGAGGTATAAACATAGATGACAAGAACCTAAACAACTTACGTTTTGCAGATGATTTAGTGTTATTCTCGGACAATCTAGAAGAAATGCGACTGATGCTGCAGGACCTGCAAGAGGTGTGTGGAAAAGTCGGTATTAATATCAATATGGCAAAAACAAAATTCATGACAAACCTTGTTCCCAGCTGTGGCTTGAAGATTGGCGGAGCTGAAATTCAAATGATAGATAGATATGTGTACCTTTTCCATGAGGTCAGCATCTCAAGGGATAACCAGACATGCGAACTAAAGAGAAGGCTCACTCTTTCATGGGCAGCTTTCGGAAGACTTGAAGACGTTTTCAAGAGTAACATCCCCGTCAATCTAAAAAGAAGGGTTTTCGATCAGTGCGTGCTGCCAGTGATGACATATGGCTCAGAAACCCTAACACTAACAACAGCTAAGAAACTTAGAGTTACACAGAGGAAGATGGAGAGATCCATGCTTGGTGTGACCTTGAAGGACCACATAATAAACGAGGATTTGCGCGGAAGAACCGGTGTCAGCGATGTCGTTGGAGCTATTGCGAAGCTCAAGTGGAACTGGCTTCTTGAGTGGAGACCTAGAACGGACAAGCGAAGTAGAGGAAGACCGCCTACGCGTTGGTCGGACGATATTAAAAGGACCTGCAGCAACTGGATACAAACAGCACAAAATCTATTGGAATGGTAAATGATTAGGGAGGCCTATGATCAACAGTGGACACAAAGGGCTGAATGATGATGATGACCCTAAAGTAGAAAGAGATCGCTACCAACCTACCGACACGATTTAACAGTCAGTAGCGTATCTTTCACGATTTGGTAGTCGCTGGTTTTCTTGGACTCGATGAGCAACAATCCGTCATCCAAAAAACCCGAATCGCTGCCTATATGTGTGATTATAAGCCTTAGTCCATTAAATTATATTTACACAAGCAATAGATACAAAAATTATAATACCCTACATTAATTTTATTATAAATTTGATCACTCAGATCCGATTCCTATTTTTTTGTCATGCGTGTTCAAAGATCTCCAAAAATCGACCCCACAAATATAAAACGTTCCGACAGGTGTCGGTCCATGTTACTTTTATTATTCTCGGATTGTAAGTGCACAGACGAAAGTATTTCTTTGCTTAAAATATTGATGATGCTAGTTTTTATAAACAATTTTTTTTAGCCCATTTGTATAATGTAGGTATTAGGTTTTCATTTTTAGGCGATATTTTTTTTTAGTTCTACCTGAAAATCTGATAATTTATAGAAAAAATTTTCCTGTAGTAACAAAAATTCAAATCAATTAGAGGCTTTGCTCATTCAAAGATTCGAATTTTTTATTTCGGTTTCAACTCGATTTTTCGGTATTACAAACTTATGTTTACTACAGTGAAAGTATAGATGAATTTAAGAACAGCGCCACCGTGCCATAAAATAAAACTAGAAGAAGTTTGAAAATTTAAATATGCGCGAAAATTTGAATTTTAGTTCATTGATATTATGATTTCATAGTAAATATGGATTAAAATTTACCTTTATTTACTAAATACAAAATGTCGTTTATAAAATTAATAATTTAATAACTTTGTAGCGTCTGTGTAAATAATATTAATGTAAGATCAAAAAATTCCAATTTAAACAAAATTTGGTATTACTAATTATTAACCTTTCCAACTCTACAGCTCAAAAACTGTTGATCGGAGTGCTTGCTCAAAGAAACTTTTTGTAGCAAATTTAATTTCCTACAAAATCTTTATACTCATCTGTAATTTTTTTTTTAAATACTACCGAAAGTTCGAGTTGAAACTGAAATTTTTTTTTTATGGGAAATCGAATTTTTGAATGAGCGTAGCCTCTTGTCTTTTTTTTTCCAACGGGAATATTTTTTTTACCTAAATTATCACATTTTCAGGTAGCACCGAAAAAATAAAAAATAACACCCTAGTACGTATTATATAAAAATTGTTCATTCCACACCTTTTTATATTTTATTTGTAACATTTTAATTACAGATATTCACTTCTGCCATTTTACATGCTATTAACGTTCCATTTAATACTAACAGTTAAAGATAATAAATTTGGAAGGCGTATTCAGAATTACAGTATAAAATAATAAATATGTCAGCATTTTAAAAGTTGGACAATTTGCTGATTGTTTTTACGATTCATTAAAAGAATAATACAGGGCGTTTCTAAATTCATTGGAAAAAAATGTTGGCTCACCCCTGTACGAGAAATCATTACTAAAAGTGAATAAAACTGCTTTATTAATTTGTATTGGATTTCTCTGTTTTTGCCCATTTCGATATCCTTCATGTGTCTGTCCATTTTATCGACATGGTCTCTCCATACTCAACGTCGTGCTCGTGTCCATATCCCACGGGCGTTCCAATACCAATAAAACCAAATGTCAAATACCTAGGACTTCACTTTGACCAAAAACTCACGTGGAAACTTCATATAAAAATGAAAATAATAAAGACAAAGATCTTAAAGTGAAGCAAATGCACTGGTTAGTAGGAAGAAGGGTACAATTATCGATAGAAAATAGATAATCTACAAAGCCACACTTAAACCCATCTGGACGTATGGAATAGAACTCTGGGGTTGCAGCAAACCGAGCAACACAAAAATATTACAAACATTTCAATCCAAAATGGTCGCGTGGTAGCCAACGCACCATGGTGCGTGTCAAACAAATCCGTTCATGATGATCTTGGCATCCCCTTCATTAAAGATGTAATACGCAAATAAGGAAAAAAATTGTAACTCCCCTCACAACATCCAGCTATACACGAATCCCTTAAAAGACTTAATAGAACCTGGCCTGAAAACCTAACTAACTAAACAGACTGTAAAACCCTCGCTGACAAAAGCGAAGAACTGACAACACATTTGCTACTAGAGTAGATTGTAAATATACTGTACTTGCCTGTTGTTTGGGAAATACGCCCCATTCTTATAGTGGAATATGCCTGAATATTGTTTTTTAATATTTTTATCAATATAGGTTTTTATTGCCTAACATTATGGGTAGACACTATAAAAGCAAGACGTCTAGAGCGTTGTAGACTTCTGAAGGTCTTGCTGAGTAAATGTCTAAGATAAAAAATAAATAATTAGGTATCAACAATGCTAGCCGAAAAATTACCATATTCCCAGTCGGCCTCTTCGTAGGCACCTCTTATCTGGTAAAAAAAAGGACCACTAGGAAGAGGCTGTAAATTGTCATGAAGATATAGATATAGCTGTATCAGATTAAGTAGCAGAAACGAAAGAAAATCACTGCATACAATGCTCTAAATATTATAATAATACAACAACAAAAATGTTGATTGGATTCAGTGCATTAACTGTAAGCAATGGTTACATGAAGATTGCATTATGTACGACAATGTATGTGATAAGTGTTGCCGATTCCGATGTTATTTTTTTTAAGTGATATTTGTGCGGCATTTTCCACAAAACCTTCGGAGAAAACACCCCTTTCGAGTCTTTTTTAAAAAGCACCTATTCTCTTAAAATATGTTAAATTCTTGAGAAAATGTGCAATTATTAGAGAGCTATGAGCTATTGTAACAATTACTCCTAATAAATAAACGATATTTGATTACACGTGTAAATTCAAAATGTGGGACATTTTTCACGGTTTTACCCTATTTTAAAGTGGGGCATAGTTACATTGTACTTTTTTTAAAATAAAGTAGCTTTATCCTAGTATCTTATCGTCAGACTTCGTAGATGTACAAATTGCTAAAATAAAATGTACATTTCATGAAACAGTTTTCTATCAACTTGCTCTTTATTTTTGGAAATAATATGGAGGTCGAACAATCTTGGAGATAAGTGTATTTTGTAAATTATTACCTTCTTTTTTAAAAAAATATACAGAGTGCTTGGACTGGTGCTACACAAAGTAGTTGAATTTCCGGAACTAAGCCAAAATGGACGAAAATTCATTATCTCAAGCGTCGAACGGTATATAAAAACTAGCAAATTTAGGAAAAGAAAAGAATACCTTTAACTCATCTTCTTTAAGCTGAAACATATTAAAAAGTATGATACAAAACCGAATTAAATAGTCAAAGATAATGTTACCAAAAGCAAAAAAGCAGTAACTTACAAAAAAGCAAACGATGAAACATAATCTAGAGAAAAATTTGCACTTGACACTGTTTTACCAAAAAATTAAGCATTCAATTTTTCAGATGCAGGTATTGGCAACGGGTATTTTAACATACCTGTATGTATATTATAAAAAAAGGATGTGGATATGTATGTATGTGTGTGTGTATGTTCTAGCACAAATTTGGAACGCCCGGAGCAATTTTAACCAAACTTTGTGCATACAAAAGCTCACTACCTAATAATAAATACTGAAGAGATGACGCACATCGCCAGCACCTTTAAGAGAGGAATGGAAAGGGCATAAATTATAAACACTATCAAAAACGGCCGATATTAGTGTCTAATTCATAGTATTCGAGGTCGACAACTTTGATAGTGACATTCCCAATTATGTTCAACGACGAAATTTTCACCGAGCTTCAAGAACCTTCCAGAATCGACGCACAACGCCGGTTAAAACGACTAGACATTTGTATACAGCTTCATTAAAAACTTGACCGAGCAGTGTAGTTTAACATCAAAACGATGCAAATAGTTTTATACTTATGTAAATAGAAATTATACAGTAAAATAAATAAATAATTGTTTAAATAAACTAAAAACACGCTTTTATAATTAATCGAACTAAAAAGTAAAAAATAATTCCAAATAATATAAAAAAATAAAATAATTAACGAGAATTTTTTTTGATAGTTCTAACAACCATTTAAATTTTGTCATTTTGTGTCATATGAAACAATTTCACCCAATCATGTCAACATAACATTTACAATTGCATTCAGTGCAATTATCAATCACTATGATAACACGATTGAGTTTGACAACTTCATTCCAAACAAATTTCAAAATGTCACGTTTTGGTAATCCGAATGTTCAAAGTAAAAACTTCCAGTTTCGTAAATTTGTCTGAAGTTAACAAAATAATATTGCTATGAAATAAAAAACTCATGAAGGTAAATTTTACCGTAATGCTGCTGTAGCGTGGCGTGGAGGAGAGGCAGTTGCTTGCCTGGTGGATTTTTTTCACATCGAGAAAAATAATGATGACTCTCCAACAAATCGCATTGAATACAATCCGGTGTTCGGTAAAACATACAAAAGTGGTTCTTAAAGCTGTACAAGTAATAAATGGTTGGTTTCAAATAGTGAAAGACAAAGCTGCACTGCACGTCTTTTTCATAAACTGATATCAAAACGAGGCGACAATATTACCTCACACGACTGTTCTTAAAACCAAATCGACACTGGAAAAATAAAACTTACAAATGGTACGATAATGTACCTGTCGGAAGAAATACAATAAATGGATGGACTAAATCTGCTGCTGAGGCAATTGACTTGAATGTAAAAGACAAAGATAACAAATCGCTCGAATAGAAGCGAATTGGCAAAAAATGATGTAGAAGAACAATAATTGCTGGAAATTACTGGTCATAGCAATCAAAATTCTTTAAAACCATACTTAAATCTCGATCAAGAACACCACAACAAGATAATAAATATTATGCGTGGTTATAGATTTTCTATAGTAGAGAGCGAATCTAATGTTGAGTTAAATTTTAATAATTGTACTTTCACTAACTGTACTTTTAATAAATAAATAAATGTTTCGTTGTGTTATATAAAAAATTTTCTGTCGAATATCCCTCGGACATTGATAAATGCCTCATAATTTTATGACAAATTTCTCAAACTCGTTGCTTGTTAACAACGAGCTTTCGATTATCATGAAATTATCTCGTCTATTATCAATGTCCCGGAAATATTACTACTATTCCCAAAAAAATAATTCCATGCAACAGTATTTAAGGAACTTGGGCGCTACAGAAGCTTCTGAATACTCATTATGGAAGGCCACTAAAAAGCTAGACCGTCCACAATTTTGCAACCCGCCTATCAGACATTTTGAAGGCCATTGGCTTAGAAGCAACAGACAAAAAGCAGCAACCCAGAAATGCACATACAATTGTCGACCATAATACCGAACTATAAAGCAATTATTTATGAAAATGTTTCACTTTTAAAACATAAAAGTTTTTATTCCTACTTAAATTGCAGTGTCTTTCGTTTGTAATCATTTCATGTGGGGCTCCATAACATAAAAAGGATTTGATGAGTGTTCCGTTAGTTAGTTAAGTCATAGTCTTCGGGGCCGCTGATTTTGATAGTGACATTCTCAATTAAATCCGACGCCGGTATTTTAGAATGTTCAAGAACCTTCCAGAAACCCCGGGCAAGTCTGAGAAGTATAGCCGAAGTGACTCGGTTGGATACAGTAAAAAATAGTGAGATAAGAGAACGCTGTGGTGTAAAAGATGTGATTACAAAGATAGATAAAGGAATGCTTGGATGGTTTGGACACGTAGAAAGGTCGGTAGAGGTCGACCTCGGCGAACATATCTCGATCAGATCAACATTGTTTTGAAGAAAGGCCACGTCAAGAGCACCAACAACCAACGAGCATGTATGAGAGCTCTGATGAAAGTAGACGAAGCAAAAGATGTGTGTAAGAACCGTAGCAAGTGGAAGGAAGTGGTCTCTGCCTACCCCTAAGGGAAAAAGGCGTGACATATGTATGTATGTATGTACTTGCACTCGTTAAGTAATTCAAAAATTTTTTTACTTAAACGTGTAGGTTGTGTGCTGCCGCTGTCTCTCTTCTACTCGGACGCATCAGCCGATGGAGTAGAAGAAAGATAGATGCGTCACAAGCCGAACGCTTAGGCTGATCGGCCTCTCTATCGCTTTTTCCGCGCTCTCGCTTGCACGCTCAGTTTAGGCGGAACATGACAATGAGTCATGCTTTTTTGTGCGTGCAGCCGGCGTTCATCAATTTATAAGACGTTATCACGTCAAAAAATGCCGTTAAAACACATACAGGGTGGTCAATTTAAAAACTTTCAGTGACAATGTCTCCTGAGTAAAAGAAAATATTAAAAATCGACCAAGGACCCTCGGAGGTGATGACAGATAGATCTGATAATAGCGTTGCAAAAATCATTTATTAATAGCCATCATTACAAGATCGTTTCATGATATACTAATTTTAAAGAAAGATAAAACAATACTTTACCGGATAAACGCGTTGTTTGTCATCATCTTCTAAAGTCTGCTCTCTATTTGAACAGGTTTCGATTGTACACGCCTTCCTCTTAAGTTTAATAACATCGTTAATGGAACTAATTAAACGATCACTCTCTGTATAAGTAACTTCCGTTGATTGTTTTAACACGGGCTTTAAAATTGGAGGTTTTAAAATGTTTTCTGTCGGTTTTTGTAACTCGACGGGTAATTGTTTTGACGTAGTCGACGCTTGCGACGACGGTAATTTTGAGCAGTAAGTCTTCTTTTGAGGTGGAACAATATCTTTCGGTAGTAAATCGCATATTTTTTCCGATAAAACGCCCAAATCATTCGTCATTTCGCACTTGCGACACGACGTTGTCGTTTTGGATCGTTCCTTCGAATCGGAAGCTTCTTCGTTTACTTTATAATAAACGGGATTGGGTAACTTTAATTTGTCGGCAGTACGTTTTCGATTCGTATTCGGTACGCCTTTTTTTTGATTCACGACAGTTTTGGAATTTTTCATCGGATCCGGATCCAAATAACATAGTATATCTTTATGTATGTAGTTTATATATTCAACCGATAATAAATCGGTTTTTTTCTTATTGTGGCACAACGATTTTGTATTTAGACCTGAACAAGATTGGGATGTTCTATCATAGAACGTTTCCCACATAGTACTCTCTACATATTAATTTTTGCTGAAATATACAATATACAGTTACGATGTAAATGATCAACTTAAAAACTGACAAAAGGCTTGTCACCTAATATCGAAATTAGCCTACGGTAAAATGTCATTTCTTAAGATTTTTTAAACATCACGCAAAGTAGATGATTGGCCGACAACTGAGCGAAAAATGTAAAAACATGATGAATCTGTTTTAATGTCCTTATGCCTCGTTAAAATCAAGCCAATAAAGAAGCAAGTCAAGTGAGCAAGTAACTTGATTTAAATTTTCAGTGCAAGTGTCACAGCCAAGTGTCGGTTCATGTAGGCAAGCATTTGAAGTAAGGGGCATTTCATGTGAAGCAGTCAGTGAAAACAATGCGAGGTTTTGACACTCGTTTATATTAGACCTAAATGTACGAGCATAGTTCACGAATTGTTGTCCCTAACATAGAAGCAAATAAGCTTCCAAAATCAGTTTTTCCAGAGAACTATGACCTACAACTTTTTAAAAAGCGTGTCCACAATCATTTCCTTTCTATAATCCCTTCCCCTTCTAATAGTCGCAGTGCGGGCCGTCCGCGGCCCACACGATAGGTCTACCCTTTTTGCGACTATTTTCATAAAAAAAAAAAACACATGAGAAGAATAAAATTAATTTATTTTTCAACATAGTCACCTGCAACGTTTATACACTTGGTATATCGGTGTTGAAGTGTTTCAAATCCTTTTGAAAAAAATTCAAATTATTCGAGTCTTCAGCCATTCATCTACCTTAATCTAACTTAATTAATATTGTTACCTGCATACAAGTAAATCCTCACATGTCTATTAACTTAATATAAGACAAAGGAATTAAGTTGTGTAACTAAAAATCATCTTGTTAGAATAAATATATTATTTCGTGAAATTATAACCAATAAAAGAACCAATAAAAATATTAGGTTAAAAAATATGTTAACACTTGTTTGTTTTAACGGAGAATCTACATTGGAATGGTAACATGTGAAAGCTATAGTCATTGCTAGTGCTTAAAGATGAGATTTTTATCTGCCATTATACTAAAACTGTGTCAAACATTTACGAAATGAAGGAGTATTATATCTTAATGTGCTGGACTCTTTGCAAAGAAAAGCTATAAATCTGATCAGAATTCTTCTTCTTTTTCAGGTGCCATCTACATTCAATGAAGGTCTGCAACAATTTTGGCATACTTATTGCGATCCTGGTCTGCATGAATTCATACCAGTCCAGTCGCGTATACTTTTTAGCAGCGAATGTTGTCTGCGGCCAGGCCTACGTTTTTACTCAATTTTACCTTCGATTATTAATTTCAGGATATATCATTAGCAAAGCGGATTCCACGAAGATGTTCTTTTAATTTTGGGAATAGATGGTAGTCGCTGGTGGCCAAATTTAGAGAATAAGGGGGTTGTTCAAAAATTTTAAATCCCGCATTGTGAATGGCAGCCATTGCAACACAACTTTTGTGAGCCGGTGGAAGAGCACACCTCGACTCAATTTTCCTCTTCTCTTTTCTCTGATCGCTTCGCGTACTTTTGGTATTAAATTCGCATAATATTCACCTATTATGGTGCGCCCTCGCCGTAAATCATCCCTGCAAAATCCCAAAAAACTGTAGCCATGATCTTACCAGCTGATGGGACAACACGAAATTTTCGAGGGGGAGGGGAACTCCTACGCCGCCATTTCATACTGTTGAAAATTTAGTTATTTTTTAACTGTAGAATGTTTCTTTTATCCATTCCTTGATTTATTACAGCCGACGCTTGCTATAGGCAACTAATTATTCACTTGGTTTCTTTAGAATAGGCGCTTGCTATAGGCAACCAATCATACAGAAGTTATAAGCAAAACCAATTAGAAAAACTGACATCAGCGCTGCTATTACTAAACTATTTTGACGACTTCCGTTTGATGACGTCGTCCTTCGTCTTCGTAGAGAGAACAAGCAAGCAAGCTTTAAAACACCACGTGGTAAAAATTTAAATCAATATAATTAAATAATTCAATTAATTTAAAAAGCCATCAACCAGTGAAAAATTCTAAAGAGACAAGAGGTTTTTTAACTGCAAGCTGATTGTACAAATTTTACAATATATTATCAAATAAGTAGTTGTTTATTTATTTTATCAAAAAATTCAGGGCGGTAAAGCCAGAAAAACCTACAGCAAATAGAATATACGAGCCAGCCAACTAGCTATCGAAGACTTAACATCTTAACGAAGCACGGCGAGATTTAGCAGAGGCAGGAACCGATATCATCCCACAACTTCATCCATCCATCAATCTTCCAAAATTCCTTTCTGTTGCTTGCCGTGTCGTCGTCACATACTTTGTTTTTTGTATTCTGGATCAAAGTGATGAACTTATGTTTCGTCGACCGTAATAAATTTTCGGGATTTCATCGGGATTCCTGTAATTGCTCTCCAAATGTGTCTGCGCTACTGGTCTGCCGTCAGCATTCGTGGAACCCCACTCTCTTCCCAGTTTGAAATCTCGTGACAAGTTCTTGATTACCTGTTACGAAGGGGCAGAGTCATCCAATACTTCTACCATGTCCTTATAAATTTCTTACGGTGATAACCCCTTTCGATAAAGGTACTTTATCGCACCTTTTATCTTAATTTTGTCCATTTTTATAAGATCACGCACACCTCAATGGAAAAAAAATTAATATTTAACATACTCGAACAAATGCGCTGATGCTAATTGGCACACACTAATGTCATACAATAAGCTTTTGCCAGACACTTTAATTGCATTTGTCATTCAACGCCAACTATGTTAGGGACAATAATTTGTGAACTATCCTTGTACTTCTAGATAGGTATAAACGTGAACGCACAATTTTCGTTTTGTATGAGGTTTAGTTACCAAGTTATGGGGCTCCTAAAAAATTGACGTTTTTAATAAAACGATTTTTATTGGAAAATTTCTTCTCTTTAAGAATTTTTTTTAATTTTCTTAATTATTAATAGTTTATGAGTTAAAAGCGAAAAACTTAATACCTATTTTATTTTTATTTGTTAGTTTTTATGAGCTGAAAAACGGTTAAAATACGTATTTTCTAGGCAAATTTTTAGGAGATTTATCCCAATTTTTCACCATTTTCAACTTGCCTCTAGACTATGTAGTTGTATATGTCTGTCAGTCCCTAATCGTTTAATTGCGAGAAAAAAGTATAACCCGTCGTTTTATAAATGGTTTTAAAGTAGGATTATTGGTCGTTTTCTCTCGACTCTTCATTTTATTAAGTTGTTACAGATACCCCGAAAGACTACTTTTTCTATTCAATATTTCATTAATTATTTAGAAGCTGATAATTATTTAAGTATCTTCTTTCGACTGGGTCCAGACAAATATAAAAAATGAGATGAAACAAGATTTCAGATTCACTCGTTTGAAATCATCTTGTTTCTTCACCCTATGCCACATGTTACGATTTTTTGAGTCCGTCTCTGTCGACCTTGCCTTGAGGAGATATCGCGCCGACCACAACAAAAAAAATTCATAATAGAAGATAAATCTAGAAAAAGGTCCAATAATTTCGAATAGTGTCGATTTTTCTAGAACATTGATTTGCAGATATTTAAACGGATTCATAGATCGAGGTTTATAAGTTTAAGTTAGTTTGAAGTCAAGTATTTGAAGTAATTATAAGGTGTTATACAGTTGTGATTTTCAAAGTAAAATTAATTGTGTATAAATATTAGAATAAAAATTGTTTAGTTATTGTACTGAGAGTTTAGAATTACCAAACTCAAGGAGTAAATATCGTAACACCACACAATATATTAATGCATATGTAAACCTATATATTTTCATTATTGTATCGATTAAAAAAAAGGAAAAGAAGGACCACGATCGAGTTATTTTCTGGAGGTGTCCAATAACTTAACTTGATGTTCGAGGCACAGTGCCCAAACGTAGGAAAAATATTCCGAGCTTCGTTTTTGAGACAGTACTTGATTTTGAGGTAAAAAAAAATAACACTTTATGAAAAGAGACAAGACCATATTAACTTGGAAATTTTAATGCACCGTTGGATTATCTACAGATTTGTGCCAACAATATTTTGGGTCGTACATTATTTTAATCTGCAATAGCGACAGAGACGAGGAGGTTTTGCGTTTGTGGATGACGACGAAGGTGGAGGTGGAGGACAACTAAGAGTTCGTTTCTTGATTTTTCCACATGTGCAGCAAAGTTGTTGTGTCGGTTGCTCCTCTGGTTCCGGAGGGGGACTGACTTTCTTTCTATGACCGCAGCCTTTACATACCACAAACGTATTTTTTTGGGTATCTTTTAGAGCATTGCTGCATTTACATTTTTTGTTGGAAGATTTAGATTTAGGTTTCGGAGGAGGAATATTTTGTTGAATATTTTGTTGCATATTTGCGTGACAAGGACAAGTTTTACAGCAAGCGCAAGGTCCTGGTGGTCTGGGATTCGAATTCGGTGGTTTACCAAATTGACAGGGACATTTTCCGCAACACTTGCAACCTTCTTTTTTATCTCCTTTACCATCTCCTTTACCTTTTTCGTTGTCCTCATCTAAACCGACTCCCTGATCAGTTATATCTATATTGCTTTTGGAAGTTCCTTTGTCGTTGTTTAATTTTTTTTTCTTGCCATTCTTTTTCTTTTTTTTATCTTTATCATCGGTACCTGGTACGGTTAATAAAATCAACGGCTCTGGGCGGCTTGGCCGACAACATGGCTGGCAAGGTCTGTAGCAGCTTGGATATCGTGGCGGTGGACAGGGCCTGCATATATTGGGGCAAATTGTTATACATGATTTAGGCAAAAAGCAAGTCATGGGACATTTTAATACTTAAAATTTTGATAAAAAAAGTTATCAGTTATCTGTTTGCACCAAGAAAATTTTACAAATGACAGCGACAGATTCTATTATTTACTAAGTGCATGGAGTATATAAAAAGATGGGATGAACTAGTCAGCGTTAAGCTCTTTACTCACGTTTGCGACGGGGGTTTGAGCTTCAGTGCTCACCGATAGATGTCATATGTCACTTTGTCCCGGCACGTTATCGGTCAATGCACGACTGCGTGAAGAAATTTACACGTAATAAACATCCAGTTTTATGATGTTAGAACATTACTATCACTTATACTATCACGATATAATACAAAATAAAAGTCATAATTCAATCAATAAATATAACAGTAGCGTTTATCTAGTTTTCTTATAACTAGACAAACAGCTTAACGAGTGATAGAGGCGCAGTTTTAAATATAAGAACAATATTCAGAACTTCATATAATTTGGGTTCTAAGAGTGGAACTAGATTGACAGATTTTAAATGGCTATCATCTACGCGTTTATCCAAATCCCGTGTGTAACAATGCCAACCAAATTAGACTTTGTCGGATCAAAAGTTATTTCTAATCTAGACACGACTGTGTTTTTTGAAGCCCTAAATTGGCCTAGTCCAGGTTCTTTACCAGGTTATTTTAAAAAGAACATAAGCAGTCCTGAATAACTGCTCCCGCATATGGATTGCAGCTCCTAAACATATAATTAAGCTTTTGGATTCTGTCTAAAAGCGCAGATACTTACTTTTTAGAAATATTTTCGGACGTTCCACCGTTAAAAGTTTCTTCGAGATTGACCCGACGGGTACCATCATAGCACCCTTTTGCCGTTACCTTGGAGACTATCATCTTTCTTCCAGAGCTTTTTTTGAACGAACTCAAGCTTTGGAACTCACTGCCACCGAGGCATACAGTCTTCAAAAGTTTAAGAGAAACAGTAATTCCTACCTATTTTCCCATGGTTTCCACGATGTTCTTTTCGTGAAAACCAGAAGATAAAAAAATTTGTTTATAGATAAGATTGTTCTAAAAGATGGTTAAATCTTTAGGAAAAGAAGGTTGTGGATGTAGAGAAAAAAGACAAAGATACCAACACGGATCTATATGGAACTACAAGCATTGACATGGTGGAATTTTGAAGAATGACCGTCGATCGATTACTGCTATTTTGCTTAAACTGTCGTGAATAATTAAAATTTACTCATTAATATTAAAAAAAACATTGAGAATTTTTTTAGAAGTAGAGTAAATAGCATTTAACAAATATTTAATGCATGCTGTTTATTTACTTTTTAATGTTAATTGCATAGTTTTGTTTGGTTATAATATTATGTAGGATTTTCTTATTCCATTACCAGTCCTCCGGATAATCAAAACTATCTACTTTCTTCTTTGGTGCATCTCGTCCAACCGCCATATGCCTTACGTTTGTAGCACTTTTCGAAGTGCTTTTATCTAATGTCTTCTTCATTGGGATATTGTCATCGAATTTATTCACACTGTCTCGTAATCTTGAAGAACAACATGATAGGCATGTGTTACATAAACGTGGCGGACATACAGCACATCTTTTGGAGCATAATGATTTTGGACATACTTTGGTCGAGTTACACGACATGAGACATACTTTCAGATTTTGACTTAAGGATAAATTGATTATACATATGACATACGGAATCAACTTTTAATTTTTAAGTGAACACTACACGAAGCAAACACTGTAATTAGAAACGTAAATTTCGATTCATACGTCCAATCACAACTGGTAAAAATGACAGTGTTATTTTTTGACTGCATTGGCTACGGCAGCTGCGGCCAACCTTTTTAATACGTTAAGCGAATAGTATTTAATCAGAGGGTGATCTACCTAAACTTAAATTATGAAATAATATTTTCACATCGTTTCGACAAGTACTTAATTTACTAAACTGTACATTAATTATGTTTACACCCATGTAAATAACACAAAAGTAATGTCTTATTTAAGACTTAAATAAACGCAACCTGACTGAATCACCAAGAACGGCCAATGTTCAAGGCGAAGAAGTTACAATGTCGAAGGATATGGTGAATATTATATTTGCAAATTATTCTTGGAATAGTTTGTAACTTTATTTTATACAACATTTATGATGACATATTCATAATAATAATTCATCTAACAATGTCAACCAATCAATTTCTAATCCAAATTACAATTACGAAGTTTCGAGAGACCATGAAGCACTGCAAGAGGAGAAATCAATTCAACTTTTACAGGACGACTCTTCATCCTTCGCAAATATTTCCACGACGGAGTTTTCTGATATTACCGAAGATATATCCAATACACAGAAGAGCGAAGAAGACAACAGGGAAGTAAGAAGTTCTAGAATTAAAAAACCTATTCAGAGACTGGGCCTTTAATTTAAAAGTGGAGGATTGTTATGTTCTTATATTTATGTTCACGCAGTGTATGTGATTCCATCGGGCAAAAATGTTTTTGTACCCATTGAATGTATTAACCATTCTTTCTTCTTATTGTCGATCTCTCTTGAGGTGCCTTTGAAATTTTTCATGGTGAAAAAGTTCTCTAGCCTATTGAGGAAAATTTCCCACGATTCCGTTTCATCGTTAAAAGGTTCTAATGGAATGACTTCTGTAGAAGTGGATTGACGTGAAATCTGCAAAGTTTCGGTCAATGTCTTTATCAGAAGCTGAATTGTTCCAGATTCATTAAATTGGTTCACCGGCCTCGTCGCCAATATTATATTTTTTCAATTTATTTTAGAATAGTTTGTAAGTCTTTGTTTTATACAACATTCATGATGACATATTCATAATAATAATTCATCTGACACTATCATACGTGACATAAAACATTTGTGCCTGATGGAATCACATACACTGCGTGAACATAAATATAAGAAGTAAATGTGAGGTTGTTCATCATCATTTTCGACTTAAAGTGAACCTTCAAGAATCACATCTGTTTTAAGTCATCTAAAGCAATAAAAACCTATGGCTTTATCGTTAGAAATTGAAGAAATTTCACTAATGTTCGTGCACTAAATTGCACTTATTCATTCGTGCGTTTTAAATTGCAGTAAGCATCTTTAATTTGGTCTCCGTATTACAGAATTTATATTAACCTTATTGAAGTGGTTATCATTTAAAACTAATGAGAGTTTATCCAGATCGAAGGATTGAATACAATGTGTTATGTGATGAGTCACAATTTTTCAGCCTTGCATCACGAAGAAAATGTTTGTTTTGTACAAATTATTACATTAAGTTAATAGTACAGAAATATTTAAGAAAACTCTCGAAAAAAGCTCAAGTAAACTGTCTACGTAATAATCCAGGCAAGACAATGTCTATTTATGAGATACCTGGAATTGTAAAACATGCATGGCCTCTAGCAGCGAACGCATTTAAAAAGGCAGGCATAAGTCCATACGACCCTGAAATATTTACGGATAAAGATTTTGCTTCATCTTTCATTACTAACCGACCTATGCCCGACACTAATATCTCAAATATGGAATCACTGCTCAAAGAAATAGCAAACCCTGAAGAGCCACAGGTGGATCATAATACGGACCAACCACGACTAACGAACCTTAACCAGGACTCTCGAACATTGCTAATTTGCCATTTATCATTGAAGCCACAACTAGCACATTTTTCCCTGAAGCAGTCAAACCCTTACCTAAAGCACCACCAAGATCATATATACCAACTAAGCGACGAATAAGAAAATCAGCAACACTGACAGATACGCCGGAAAAGAACGCTTTGGCTGAAGAAAAAGCAAGAAGAGGAATGTTAAAATTGATTGATTTTTCTTTTTGTTTTAATTAAAATATATAGTTTTGTTTTCAAGCCCCAATTAATAGGTTGTATTACATTATTAGTAATAATGCTTGTTACTATTTTTTTTATAGTTTTGTTTTCATTAAAGCCTGTTTGTTAAAAATATGTTAGAAACATTAAGATTTTGTACTCTTACTCTGTTCATATTATTGATGAAACTTTCATAAATATTCAGTAAATGCGCCTTATTTATTCTATACATACCTTTCCAACTAATATTACTTTATTAATGATTGGAGTTGACAGCGGAACAACTTACCTCAACTGCGGAACAACCAGCCCCTTTGTGGGCGAGTTGTTCCTTGTCGACTGGTTACAAAAAAATTGTCTTGAGCCAAAATATATTGGTATTTCAATGAATTTGGCTATAAAATTTGAAACTAGGATAAAATCTACATCTATTTATATAGGAATCATGGATTATAAATCTATTACATTCATATTGCAAAATCGGAACTTTGAACCCCGGCCTCCCCTACCAAGTTTTCATACAAGACAAACTGAGACTTACGATAGCCAGAACCAATATATTATTTAAAGCAACAATTTATGCAATGTGCCAAAATGTTGATAGAATATCCTGAATATCGAACTATTGAGATATTCACTTTGATTTTAATGCTGAAATAGTGAGAAAAACTATAGGGTGAATTTAAATTTCTTATTTTCTTACTTAGAAGAGTGATTTGTTTTCTTTTTTGTATATACTTAATTTCAACTCACATTGTCCTGTAAATGGGTTAAACTATTATTACCTAAGTTGAAAGTTGAAATAGTATACATTTTCCGAGTAATTTTTTTTTAAATAATTAAGTTATTGGACTGACGATTTCTGTTACTTTAAGGCTTGTTAAAATATATTTTATTTAACACACATTTATTCATCTAGAAAATATTTCGAAAAAACCTTTTAACGATAACAAAAAGTGATATGGTTAAAAACAACGTGACTGAGTGACTTTAAAACATATTAAAGCAGATAATGAGTGCTTCAAAACAAATATAAATATTATATAACGCATTGGATATTTTATAAATTAACTATCCTAAAAAAAGCGTACACATAACCCTGCACAATAAGCATTGTTTCACAAACAACAGCATATTATTTAAAGTTTAAACTTTGTCGACTTACCGGATCAAATCTTCGCGAAGAAAACTGTTTTAGGTCAAAATAAAAGAAAAATGTGTTAATTATTTGTAAAAATAACGTCCTTAAAATATGCTTGATGAAAAATTAATGAGAATAAAATTAAATATAAAAATATACTTGAATATATTTTACCTAATATTCAGCTAAATTTTTTCTACGTAAATGTTTGAAATTGTCAATACAATGAATTGAAAAAAAGTTGCCATTATTTGTATTGCTTATTTTATTTGGTCACCAATTTGTTTTGCAAGCAGATTTATGAGATCAATAAGACATCATCTATTGACCCGAAATATAAGCAAAAACCAAGATGTATTCAACATTATGGTGAATTATAAAGGGTGCTTTCCATTTAGACAACTCAGTGCGACACTGTGTCTCACAGCGTCGAGGTGCTAAATGGAACACAATTTAATTCATTAAATAAGGACTAGGGTACTATTGCATTGATATTTAGTAGTCCAAGAAACGAGGAAGCGGCCCAATGTTAAATGTGCAAAAATAAATATCAAAAAAAAAATATGACCGTATAGGAAATTAAAGTTCGGGGTGAGTTTCTATTTCTTGCGACTCGATTCTGATTAACGAACATACCCTAAAAAATTGGCAAAGTTGCGAAAAGCGGTTTTTTGTTAATAACCAAAAAACTACAGCTCCGATCAAGAAAAATTAAATCGGGAAATTGTAGGTATTAAAAAGATCTATCTATTAAAAATTTTTTCAATATCATTGATATCGGAAATATCGTGAAAAATCGAGTTTTCTATAACTCGTTAACTGCAAAGTATTCAAACTTATTACTTACTGTTTGTAGCCTATGGCAGGCTAAAAATTTTTTTTTTTTAAATTAAAAATATTGATTATTTTTCAAGATAAATGAATTTCAGATAGCCAAGCAGCACTAAAAGCTCTGAAGTCATACACTTGTGAGTCTAAGCTGACTTGGGACTGTAAACAGTCTCTGAGAAACAGTCCCTGAGACAACTGGCAGCTTTCCATGGCAGATGGTCCAGAGAAATAAAAACGCTTGTACCACCATTGGTCACATTCGGCCAAAGAACTCGGCACGCTTATCAGTCTCACCCATTTACTCTCAAGATTGACACTACAAGGACCAATCTTCATCAAGAATCCTTCTTTTACAGGGCTGCTACGGAATGGAATAAGCTTCCAAAATCAGTTTTTCCAGAGAACTATGACCTGCAACTTTTTAAAAAGCGTGTCCACAATAATTTCCTTTCTATAATCCCTTCCCCTTCTAATAGTCGCAGTGCGGGCCGTCCGCGGCATACACGATAGGTCTACCCTTTTTGCGACTATTTTCATAAAAAAAAAACAGGTTACTCTGATGTGGATTCCAGGCCACAAGAGAATTAAACGCAACGAAGAAGCAGATTGCCTTGCCAGAGAAGGGGCAAATACACAATTTTACGGCCCAGAACCCGTCTGTGGAATTTTCAAAGCCCACTTGAAAAGGGAGGTTCGACGTTGGGAAACAGATGAAATGAAATCTCACTGGCATAAAGTGCCAGGACAAAGACAAGCGAAAAGGCTAGTAAGTCTTTCGCCAAGGAAAGCTAAACAGCTTCTCGAGTTGGACAAGAAAGACTTGAAACTGGTGACGGGATTCCTCACTGGACACTGCCCTCTCAGGTATCACCTGAAAAAGATGGGCAAAACAGAGAGTGATAGTTGCCGCTACTGCGAGAACTTCGCTGAAACTGCATACATTTGCTTTGCTAATGCCCAGCGCTTTTTTGGAAGAGGCTCAAGTTTCTGAAAGTGGCCTTCCTAAAGCCTTCCGATGTCAAAAACTTAGCCCCCAGAAAACTGATAAACTTTACTTTAAGTCTCGGAATCCCGGGCCTCGAATAGATAAAGGGTAATGCACAAAAGATCTGATAGGTCGAAGTGCTAAGAGGCAGCATGGTCTTCACGACCCACCCTACAATCTACTAGAAAAATGAAGTTTTTTTCCCAAAAAGATGCTCTCATAATTCAGCTAGTTCTGCTCGGGGATGATGCTACAGTAACAATTTAGGGCTTATTTTTTTTGCAAGAGTTTTATTTTCATATTATTAAAAAATTATATTGATTTTTTTAATTGTAAAGGTAAAAAAATGACTTTAAAAAAATTGCACTATTTTTTTACATGTTTTTTTAAAATGAATATCTTAATTTTGTTTTTTTAGAAATCAGTTTTATGAAAATAGATTCCTGGCATTATTACACTAATTTTTAAAAAAAATTGAGTTCTTACGATCATTTGAAGCCGAGATAATTTTTTTATTTCAAACAAATCTGGAAGGCGCAATGATCCATACATCTTTCTCTTCTAAATCCAGCTTGCACATCCTACCAGTTTCATTCGTCACTCTTTTAATCAACACTTTTGCATACAGTTTACCGACGATGTAAACTAATACCTCAGTTTTTTAGTTATTTTTTGTAATTTGGAAATGAAGAGAAAGATCCCAAACATCTTATTTTTAAAAATCCTGGCAAATATGGGGTTTAAGTTAGTTTTTTATTGGATTCCAAATTTAATACAATGTCTAAGAAAAATCAAAAAACGAATTTAGTAGATATACGAGGATAGTTCACAAATTTTTGTGAATTGTGAATTTAGTCCACAAGTAGGTTTTCTGGCGGAAGCGTTAAAAAAAAATTACATCAGAAATTGGGTCTAAAAAAACTCTCTGCACTTTGGGTTCCACGAATGCTGACGGCAGACCAGAAAAGTGTTCACCAGGTTGAAGCGGAGACAAATTGGGAGATCATTAAGAGGGATCCCGATGAATTAAAGCAAAAATTTCTTACGGTCACTCTAATCCAGAATCCAAAAAATAGAGCATGGAATAGCGGCATAGGGGTTTCCCTTCCTCTCGAAAATTTCGTGTTGTCATAACTACAGTTTTTTGGGATTATTCAGGTGTTATTTTCGTGGATCATTTACCGCGTGGGCGCACCATAACAGGTAAATATTATGCAAATTTAATACCAAAAGTACGCGAAGCGATCAGAGAAAAAGAAAGAGAAGAGACAAATTGAGTCGAGGTGTGCTCTTTCAACAGGACAACGCTCCAGCCCACAAAAATTGTGTTGCAATGGCTGCCATTCACAATGCGTGATTTGTAATATTTGAACAACCCTTCTATTCTCCAGATTTGGCTCCCAGCGACTACTATCTATTCTCAAAATTAAAAGAATATCTTCGTGGAATCCGCTTTTCTGATGATAACGAAGTGTTGTTGGTGGTAGATGAATGGCTGAAGACTCAAAGTTCTGAATTTGTTTCAAAAAAATTTGAAACACTTCAACACCGATATATTAAGTGTATAAACGTTGCAGTTGACTATGTTGAAAAATAAATTAGTAATGTGCACGGAAATGTCACAGTCGCAGTCATGTCAGAAATTTTAAGACAATGGATGTAGGTTGACACAATGATCAATATGTTATAAAATTTAACCAAAACCAACATCAAATATCGGAGGAAAATAAAAATAAACGTTTTAAACTATAAAAGCAAATGCTGAAAATTATTAACGTCTACGAAATAAATAATTATACAAAATTAAACCTAAACAGCGATGAGACAAAGTAATAAGAGGCGCAGATAAACAAGTTAAAACTTGAGTGGTTTAGATACAAAAGTGGCACTCCAATTTTTTTTAAATTTTACAAAAAACAAGAATGTACGCTCCAAACAAATATATCCGTACAATAAACAGTTTAAGCTGAAAAACCCAAAATTATTATTGGTAATAATTGGGAACATTTCGTACAAATAACAATAATAAAAAAATTTGAGTTTTCACACCAGCATTTAGAGAGATTTTGTAGCACGATAAACTGATAAAAAAATCAATACATCCAAAATAACAACATACAGTCCACGAAACTAAAATGAATAAATATATCTATAAACAGAAAATTACCAAATTTTAGTACCAAAATAAACTTTTTTTAAATTTGATATTCCGACTTTCAAGAGACAGGGAGAAAAGCCAATAAAATGTGACATCGTGTGACAAGGATCATTAGCTTCTTGACGTCACTGTATAAATCTAAAGTATTAAAAAGTATTAAATATATATATATATATATATATATATATATATATATATATATATATATATATATATATATATAGACGCCTTTATAATGTGAAAGGAGCGTAACAGTTTATTGTAACCGATACTGACGTGTGTAAATATTAAAAAAGAATATTTTTTACTATTAGTAGTACAACACTAAGAAACCAATCCACCATTTATAGCATATTTTAAGGATTTCTAGTATTTGTGTTTAATAGAGAGGACGTTAATTGTCACGGTTGAACATCGATGAAAACGCATGCGTCACACTCCAGAGTGCGCTTAATGCTTTCGTTCTACTGAAAAATGTTTACTGCACATAACCCAATTTTGAACTTTTCTAGCTAATCTTGTGATTCTCAAGTCTGGAAAATTTAAATTATTTTTTTTGCCACTGCAACTGTTATTTATAAGCAAATAATTTTGTATTTTTGGATTTTAAATTAATTTGCTAAACTGATAATATAATTAAAAGTGAAACTGTGAATTTGTGAAGTTTCATAGATACATATAGTCACGTCTTTTTCCCAAAGGGGTAGGCAGAGACCACTTCCCTTCACTTGCTACGGTTCTTACACACATCTTTTGCTTCCTCCACTTTCATCATGGCTCTCATACATGCTCGTCGGTTGTTGGTACTCTTGACCTGGCCTTTCTTCAAAACAATGTTGATCTGATCGAGATATGTTCGCCGAGGTCGACTTTCACCGACTTGTCCATTCACTCTCGCCTTATAAATTTGTTTCGTCAATTTTCCTTCATCCATCCTTTCTACGTGTCCAAACTATCTAAGCATTTCTTTATCCATCTTTGCAACCACATCTTCTTTTACATCACTTCGGCTATACTTCTTTTACTACTCATCTCCGAAGCATTAATCCTATTTTCATGCTTCTTTTGCCAAACCCAACATTCACTACCATACATAAGTGTAGGAACCAACACACCTCTAGGCACAGCCAAACGTGCCTTTTTTGACACTTTCTGGCTGTTCATAAAGCTATGCAGTGCCCCATTCATCTGCTTTCCTGCCAACACCCTTTGCTCAATGTCACTGTTATACTTTCCATCTTTCGTAAACTTTGAACACAAGTACACAAATTTATTTACTTGTTTCACTCTTTCTCCCTTAATTGAAACTTCACAGTTTGTCATGCTTTCTTCTCTTTTAAAAACCATTACTTTCGTTTTGCTTGCATTTATTTTCATCTCTTTGATTTTTAGGGCATCAATAACGAAAAAGTATGTGAACTTGTAATTAGATAGTGTTACACTTTTTAAAATCAACATTTTATTTTAGGCTACAACAAAATCAAAAAGTGAAATGTCCAGTTTGCAGCAATACTTCTTTTAATAGGTCTTGACCAAATCGTCAATTTTAAGCGGGTCACTTTTGGAACCAATTCTGAACTAGAACCGAACCAATATAGGATTGTTTAAAAGCGCATGTCCATTTATTTTACTAGTTCGGAATTGATCTATTCTACAATAACATAATATACATACTCATAATCCATAGGTTAAAACTTAAATATCTCAATAACGGTTTGATTTAGGTATAAAAAGTTGTTAACGAAACTTAAAGAGTAGTAAAAGTTCTGTCTAACAACGTTATAAAATACCGGCTGATCCATTTAAGAAAGTTAAGAAATCTTTAAATATACGTTTTGAATCACCCTGTACAATAATAATCATTTTATTAACAAAATGACCAAGTTTAGTAAAAATACACAATACTAGAGAAACATAATGCAAAAAAAATGTTTAAATTTACATTAATTATAATGATACAGGGTGTCAAATCGGAAACTTTTTCGTGATAAAAATGGTCATATCTCGTAAAACACTCAGTGTAAAGTAGCAAAACCCTGCATTTGGAGAATCCCCATGACTAGCTTTATCGAAATACGTAATAATATACAGGGTATTCTATTTAAAATAAGCAAGTTATAGTCAACTTCCGTTATAACCGGAAGTAGTTGGAGGCTCTAAATATTTTACATCAATTTGGCGTATCCGAAAACCTTACACTTCAAATTTACAGATTTTTTTAAGTTTCTCCAAAACGTCTAATTGGAACTCTCAAAGAATTACCATGTATATGTATAGAAGATAACAGTTCTTTTTTTTAGATTATTTTTATCTTGTTTTATTATATTTTTCCAATGCGATATTTTTGTACCTCTGTTTTTTATTCAAATATTCTCTAGTTCATGAATTTTTCAAAATAACAAAGTTTGTTCTTATGTATATAAATGTTATTTTTAATAAGTGTAAATAGGACAATAGTAAGTTTCTATAAGTTGTTTTGTTTTGGATGTATCTGGTCTTGTTTCTGCTGTATAAGTCATGATGGGTCTTATTGCCGTTTTGTAAATCCTTGTTTTTGTTTCTTGTTTTAGGTGTTGATTACGCCAAATTACGTCGTTTAGACGTCCGGCTACTTTGCTGGCTTTAGCTACTTGTTCTCGTATTTCCTCTTCTACGTTTTCATAACTTGTAATTTCTATACCCAGGTATTCGAACTTCATTTCCTGTTTGATTACTTCTCCATTTGTTTCAAGTTTACATCTAAGTGGTTCTTTTGATGTCGTCATACATTTTGTTTCGTCTGTTGAGATTATCATGTTATATTTTCTTGCTGTTGTGTAGAAAGTAATCTGTGCAGATCGTTTTAATCTTCCGCAATTATTACGGCGTCGTCCGCGTAGCAGAGTATTTTTATTTCAGTATCGCCCACATGATACCCGTTGCCAAGTCGTACTTTTTTTATTATTTCATCCATAATAATATTGAAGAGCAATGGGCTTAATGAATCTCCTTGCGTGATTCCACTATAAATTTTTTTTTTTTATGTTCTGGTTCCCACGAAAAGGGATATCCTGTAATGTTCATAGAACATCGTGGGAACCAAGGGAAAGAAGGTAGGAGTTGGTGTTCTTCTTAAATTTCTGGAGGTTGTATGCCTCGGGGAACACCTCCCTAAGCAATGAGTTCCAAAGCCTCGCAATTCGTTGGATTAATGAGTCTTTGGAAAGTGATGTTCTGCAGGTCTCCAAAGTGACCACGAAGGGGTGTGAAGACTGAACTTGACGGGTTAATCTCGAAGAGACTGCCAAAGGAGGAACGATTGTTGATATTTCAGAAGAGCATCGCCCATGAAAATATCTATAAAATAGAGACAAATCGCCAACTTTTCTACGGTGTTCCAGACAAGTGAGCGAGTTTGTAAGCGAGGCATCACCGACGAGACGAATTGCCCTTTTTTGGACAGAATCCAGTAGCTTCAGGATATGTTTAGGTGCTGCACTCCAAATATGGGAACAGTACTCCAGTACAGGTCGGATCTGTGCCTTATAGATCATAAGCAGCTGACTGGAGGTGAAATAGCTCTTGGCACGAAACAAAAAACCAAGTTTTTGGGATGCACTTTTGGCAATGGACCTCACGTGATTTTCTCAGGAAAGGTTATTGCTGATAGTAATACCAAGCATCGATATGGATGACTTCAGTGGTATGGTTACTCCTGACAAAGTTATGTTAGGCACAGTGAGATCGGCTTTTCTAGAGAAAAGACATGCTTGTGTTTTGTTTGTATTGAATTCTACCAAGTTATTGGATCCCCATTCGAGAATTGTTGCTAAGTCCATATTTATATTGTTAACATTTCTTCCTCGTTCATTTCTGGTTTCACGGGCTGATATAGGGGCCCTGGAAGAGAAAGCGGTATGGAGGGTACTATCATCGGCAAAGCTGTGTACGGGACATGAAGTTGCTTTCAATAGGTCGTTGATGTGAAGTAAAAATAGTGTTGGTGCTAGAATGGATCCTTGCGGAACACCAGCATTTATGAGTAGAGTGTCAGATGAAACTCCATCGACCACTACATGGAGAGACCTGTTTGAGAGAAAACTAGCAAGCAGAGAACACAGCTGAGGGGGCAAGCCATAAGATGGAAGCTTGGCGAGGAGTCCCTGGTGCCAAACTCGATCGAACGCCTTGGAGATATCTAATGCCACAGCTAAAGTTTCTCCATACTTTTCAATAGATAGCTGCCATATATGTGAGACGTATGCGAGCAGGTCACCAGTTGATCTCTGATGGCGGTAGCCATATTGCCTATCATTGATAATTCCTGAGTCTTCCAGATATTTCATGAGCTCGATGTTGATGGCTTTTTCCATGACCTTTGAAATAATAGATAGCAGTGCGATAGGTCTGTAGTTGCTAGGTAGGGTCTTTTTGCCTTTTTTAGGGACTGGCTGTACTCTTGCAATTTTCCAATTGGACGGAAATACTCCCAAATTGTAAGAGTGGTTGAACAACTTGCAAAGAACAGGTGTTAGTTCGGGGGCACATTTCTTGAGAACAATCGGCGGGATTCCGTTAGATCCACAGGCTTTGTTGGTGTTGAGACCCAGCAAAATCTTTCTGATAGTACGTTGGCGAAAGGTGATCTCGGGCATGTGACTGTCAATAGGTGTAATGTTCGAGGGTTGTTTTCCCGAAGAATCCAGAGTGGTACTATATCATCTATTTTTACTTTATCGAACGCTTTTTTCAGGTCAATAAAGCATAGAAAGGCCGGTTTATTATATTCTATGGATTTTTCTACTATCTGTCTCAGTACGAATACAGCATCCACACATGATCTTCCAGATCTGAAACCCTGTTGTTCATCTGAGAGTGAAATAATAGAGTTAAGCTTATAACCTTGGTCATTAGTTTATGTGCAGTATCTAGCAAATTTATGCTTTTGTAGTTTGATGTTTCTGTTTGTCTCCTTTTTTAAACATAAAAATTGTTGTACTTTTTTTTCCATCTGTTAGGGATTCTGCAGTGGGTTAGAATGTTTTGTATGAGATTTGTTAGTATTTGTGTTAGTTTTCCACCTCCATACTTTAGTAATTCATTCTGGAGCCCCTCTTGTCCTGGGGATTTCCTATTTTTTAATGATTTCAAGGCTGTTTCAACTTCACTTATAGTAACTTCTACGTGTTGTCTTATATATGGTTCTATATTTACTTTTTCTTCATTTGGTCAAATAGCTTTGTCAGATATTTTATCCATTCCTTCTCCGATATTTTATTCGTTTCATTTATTTCTGCTATTTCTTTTCTTTGTTGTCTTATTACTCGCCATATTTGTTTTTGTGTGCTATAAAAATCTCCTTTCAATCTCTTTGAAAACTTTTCCAAATGTTTATTTTTTAATTTTCGGACTAATGAGTTGGTTTCGTTACGTATTTCTTTGTATTGTTGGTATGGTTTGTATGGCTGGTCTTTTACTGTTTGATTCAGCTTCGAGTTCGTTTCTGATCACGTAACTAGTGACAGTCCTGTTTCTTAAAGCGTATTGTCTAATAAAACGTTCCTCTCGGTGGTTTGTACATCATTTTCGCACTTGCCCTGGCCCTCTAGAATAATTCCCTACCTCATTCAAGCGTCTTACCACACGACTTATTGTGGAACAATTTTTCCCAACATAATTTAGACAATAACCCTTATCCCATAAAACTGAGGCACGTACTTCCTCTTGTTCAGTTAAATTTCTTGCTCGATTTATTCTAATTTCTCGGGGTCAAAAACAGTCTACCACACAGTTAACAGTCTACCACAAAAACGTATTTATTACTTTCAAAAAAGGACAATTCATAATCTTACTTTTGACGAAAATCTATCGCAAGTACAGCACAAAATTGTTTATCTACTAACAATTTCTTCCAAACTGTAAATCTAAACGAATTGTGATAGCTATCATTAACAACGAGACAAAATATTTATAGCCTACCATTCAAATACTCGATAAACTTCAAAAACGGACACAGAAAAAAGATGAATTAATTTTTTGGATAATTTCATATTGTTGCGTTAATTTTGTCCGGAAGTTTATTATATTGTTACGATTTCTTGAGTCCGTCTCTGTTGACCCTTTCTGTCGCGACAACTGGGACTGTCGGCGCGGAGACCAAAGAAAAGTTTTCGCAAGTTCTCGACGAGGTGTCTAGTTATTTCTTACCACCGTCTCGGAAAGGGGTCTATCGCCTTCGCGAATAAGGTCGAAGTATGATTTACAGGTATAAAAAGGGACAGCGGCCGCAGACAGAGTTAGTATTAGTTTTAAAAGTGATTATGATTTAATAAATGTAAATAGTTATAAAAAGTTGTAAAAGTTGTATATCTGAATGAATATCTAAGTGATTTATAAAAGTAGAATTTATTATATTGGAATAAACATTGTTCTGTTACTGTATCGAAAGTTTTAATCGCCCAACCCACGGAAGAACTAAAAATTGTAGCAATATACTTGAAAATGAGTATGTCATACCTAAAGCAAAAAGCATAAAAAATTTACCATAGTTTCAGAAAGGAGTAAAATTCTTAGAATAGTTGCGTTTAAATTTTTAATTTTGCGGGAAGATTCCGAATACGCGCATGCGTAAATCCATGTTCAATCGTGACAATTAACATCTCCTGTTTTATTGGGTGGTTAAAAAAAAATAAACAGCATATTAAAAAAAACTGTTATGTCTTGAAATAGACACATGCACACTCTGTATTTTCGTAAATAGAACAATACAATTGAAATAGTATTACGGAGCGGTTTACGTAAGTTGGAAAAAAAATAAATTTTTTTAATTATTTGTATTTAGCCTCGTTCTTGGCAAACGGTAACGATGAATTTTAAAAAGTTTGGCAAAATATGCAAAACTTAATGGGTAAAAAAAGTTATTTAAATTTACGGATGTTTTTTTGTAAATACAAATGACGGTGATCATTAAAATCAACTCATCAAATAATAAAATGTTATTAAAAAAAAGTAAGTAAAGTTAAATTGGATTTTTAATTTCTCAAATAAATAGAAAATGCTGTTCTAAGTTTACCGTGATAACTAAAATTAAAGTTGAATTTAAAAATTGGTCTGCTAAGTATATTGAGCCTATTTTGAGATACGAAGATTCCATATTTGACATTTGAATGTTGTCAGATTTGCCGTTGCTCTGATATTATTAGTCCGTTTGATTTTTTAAATACATCACCCTGTATATTCAGTCATTATTGGAATCTCCTCTTCTATACGAGTTCAGCCATTTGTAACACTTATGATTCTATGTAGTCTAGGTTTTAAATAAATAAAACAAAAGTGTGGCAACGCCTAATTGTCTTAATAATTTTTTTAATACAAACTATTTTTAACTAAATTTAAGCGTAACAATTGAAAGATAACATTTTTAACATAATGATTACTTAATCAACTGTTCAAAATGTGCTCCATTTGTAAGTTGACAGTACTCTAATCGATGGTAGAATGCGTCTACCACATTTTTCCAGACCTTGTCTAGACTACATAATTATCATAAACAGGGTGATTTATTTAAAAAACTAAAGTGACTGATAATATCAGAGAAACAGCAAATCTGACAACATTGCAAATGTTAAATCTGGAATCTCCGTATCTCAAAATAGACTTATCCCAAATTTTGTACAATTCGGACTAGTAATTTACGAGATAATTGTCCGTTTCCAGACTTTTGGTCCACACTTTTTAAAATGTGTTAAATTTAAAAAATACCAAAACTTTTATGAACAAAGCGGACCTCTAACACAAAAGCATATTTTAAAGATAGAAATAAAAGAAAATAAACAATAAAAATTATAAAAGTACAAAAAAATGTGCCGTCGCGAGACGCCTGGCAGATGTATGTACATCAAAACTATTTGTATAGAAAATATGCATGGTTAAACTAAAAAAACTAAATACTATTGCTGAATATCACTTAATATAAATATGCTACATTTTCTTTATATATTTTTTTTGATGTTTTAAATGTTAGAGCTAAAGTATTGTAAATTTGTAACTAACAATTTTAAACGAAAATAATAACTTATAAAATTTTTAAAAAACGCATTGTTTTTAACAACTGTCATGTTTCATCAGTAATTATCTTTATTTTTCGTTAAGATCTTATTTAATAGAAACTACAGCCAAGGTTTGCCAAGGTATTTTGGGTCGGACGGAAGACTAACGTACGCCACGCCAGCAGTCGCTTTAACTCTTACCCGCGGCTTAAGATGTTTCACATCAAAAATAATTTTAATTTTTTATTTAAATTCAATTACTTTTTAATCATAAGTTGCAGTTTATTCATCATTTAAAATTAAGAACATCAATTCCTAAAATGGGAATTGAATTTAGTCGTTTTAACACGTTCGATGTCAAAAATTTCAATCTCAACAAGATTTTATTCTGCTCAAGTGTGGACATTAAGCTTTAAGATATTTTTTTGCAGTTGGGTAGAGCTGAAGTCTTGTCTTACTCTGTATTGCATAGATTTTTATGAAATATGGGAATTCTTCACGAAGTAATGACTTTCTAAGTTAGTGACTATTTTTTCCTGTTTATGTATGTTTTTTATTATTTCGTAGCAGTCCTAAAAATGTTTTTGGATGATAGGACCTACATTCTTTTAATTGTCACCGATAATTGATTTAATAAAAATAATTCACTTAAAACGACATTACGGTAAATGACTGACTTAAAAAAATCAATATTTATTACTATAGTCCGTACACAATTTGTTGATAGCTCACTGCAAGTTTGACCCTCATTAGAGAACTGAAATACAGAGAGGACAGGTAGTATGATATAATAACAAAAACCAACCTAAAACTGGCAGTTTAAGATGTTTTCGACTAACCCACCTTGTATCTGAATAAATACAATACAGCTATAGAACTTTTAATCCGATTATGTAGGTATTTTGAGTGGAAATGACTGACCAGTGTCGTAGAGTATATGATTAAAACATTACGTTACTTTAAATAAATAAATATATTAATATTCTTAAACTGTAGGTACTGTAAATTGTATTTTTATTTTAATAAAATTTCTTTATTTTATTTAAAAATAAAAAGTTACTTGCAATTTGTAAAAGATACATTTATTTAATTAATACCTATTTTTAAATGATATAAACTACGATTACTTACAGAACTATTCAAATTCAAAATAAACAGGATCATCTTCGGAATCCGAGTCGTCTTGCAGGTTAATAATTAGCGGTTGTGTCTCTACAGTCGCATCAATTATATTGTCAAGATCCCACATTTTTTGTTCTTCTTCTATTACATGTCTTACTGCATCTCGCCAATTTTGTTCTGTAATATGTTGTAAAGACTCGTATAACAATTCACGTACAGCTTGTATTTTATATGACGTATTTTTTCTAGCCACATAGCTTTTCATTTGTGCCCAAATGAGTTCAATTGGATTTAATTCGCAGTGGTAGGGTGGAAGTCTAAGGACTGTGATGTTTCGTCTTTCCGCCATTTTGTCAACTACGTATTTCTTGAACTTAGATTTGTGTTGCCGGGCAATTTTTAAAAGTTCTGCTTTAACCATTCCATCTTTGTAAGGCAGGGACTTATTCCGCAGCCATTCAATGATATCCTGTTTCTTCCACGCAGTCGTTGGAAGTCTTTCTACTAGTCGTGAATGATAAGGTGCATTATCTAATACTATAATTGAGTTTGGTGGTATATGTTCAATCATCTGCTCAAAATACTCTTCGAAAACATCAGCTGTCATCTCCTCGTGATAGTCTTTTGTGCTTTTGGATTGAAATTCCAACAAACCATGCTTAGCAAATCCTTTTTCACTGCCAATGTGAGAAACTATTAATCTACTGCCTTTACCAGAGGGTGGGGAAATACCAGTAGACCAACCTTCCATAAAGGCTTGCCTGGAGCTTGATATATTTTTATCTGACCAAATTTTTGTGAGAGTATGACCTGCGTTTACCCACGTTTCGTCCTGATAGTAAATTGGTTTTCCTTCAGCCCGAAATTTTCGTATAGATCTTAGATACTTTCTTCTCCAACATATTATCTCTTCCCGGTCAATCAAAAGTGATTTTCGGTTTGATTTCTCCCACCGGAAATTTAATTCTTTTAAAACTTGCCACAATTTGGTTCGTCCGACATGAGGCAAATCCGGGTCGTCTCTAACTTCTTGTAAAATTTTGTTTAAGTTGGGTATTTCTTTTTTGTAAAAAAATTCGTGAATTTTCCTTCGAATACCATTTTTGGCAAATTCATCAATTTCAATAGGTTTTCTCCCCCTCTTTAAGTATTCGTTTGTATTTGGGTTAGCTATACCTTGTTTTTTTCTTTCTGATAGGAACCTATATATTGTTGACTCCCCTACGCCCGTCATGTGGGCACAACTCTTGATTATGTTCTGAACAGTGTTTGTGGGATTCTGAGAAAGCAGAGCATCGTGAACGTTCAAAACAATAGTCTTCTCTCTTGGTGAATAGACAGACTTACTGACTGTACGCAACAGTACCGGTGTAAAACTTGATGATGTTGATGATGATGACGAAGCCATCGCAAGCAATCAAACAAAACAAGCAGGAACGAAAGGTACGTATATGTTTGTAGGAATATGAAAAAAAGTTACTCACGCACTGCACAAAATTCGCAAAATAAATATTAGAGACGTTAATTACTGCCGTAGACGCCGAAACACCAACGAGCCGTAAATTAAATGCGATCAAAAACGTACTAAACCTAATGAGGGTCAAACTTGCAGTGAGCTATCAACAAATTGTGTACGGACATGAATAAACACCTCAGGAACCTCCGCCTATGATTTTACGACTATTACGGCCGTTTTATGACTTGGACGCACATTTTGTGCTATCGACAAATTATGAACGGACTATAGGTGTAATCGTAATTTGAAAAACATAATTGCTGTTTATCGTTTTTGTATGCTTATCTTCAATTTCCATTTTAAGACATAACAGTTTTTTTTAGATAGACCACTATCACTGTGTTTAGGTTTAAGGGGTATATAAAATATAAAAATACCGATTTATGTAGGCATTTACACTTAAAATAAATTTGTTACGAAACTAAATATTATATATCACTATAAATTAATATTTTTAATTAAAATAGGAATCATCCATCTCAACACAATATAATGATCAATACTACTATTGTTTATTTTTTGCAACATGTTTTTTCATTGAAGACCATATTGAGATGGTAGGAATTGATAAATGACATTCCATAAAGGCACGAAAGGAACGTGGTTGTTTATTGCGGTCTCTATGGGAAAAGCTGAAGAAAGGACTACGTAAAAAAGAGTTTCTCACAGATAACAAATTTACAATTTTAAATTGAAATTTATTGTTGTGTTGAGCCGCAAGCTACCACGATGACAAGCAAAACGAAAAACTTACCCATGCATTTTGTTTGCTGACTTTTTGAGCTTCGATGACCGGTTCTTGCACAGCAACAGCATCAACTTCTGAAGCATTTGGGGGTGCACTATGCCAAGCGCTAGGATCTAGCTGCCAACCGTAGCCGTTGCCATGCCAACCGTATCCGTTGGCTGCGCACGGTGGCTGCTGGTGATGAAAGACCGGGTAAGCGTTGAAATACTGTTGATAAGGCACCACTGGATAAGGCGGAGAATTCATGTTTTACTCGGTATAATCCTCGGGATGCAATAAGTTACTGAAACAATATTTCATATGCAGCAAATGACAACAAGCGATATTGAGTACATAAATAGCAGTGTACCTTTATAATTGTAAAAATTAGCAATAAATCTATGTTAATAAATAATTCAAAAACGTAAAATATTTGAATGCACAATTTCAAAGATATAAAATGTTTGAATGCACAATATTCTTAATCGGTCGTGTGTTCTTTACAATAAGACGTTTTGCCCATTCTGTAGCAAGCTTGTTCTTTTACTTTATAAAGTCGTCTGGTAGGATGAATAAATTAAGGTTTTTTTTATTATCACACTAAAATGATATGGCCATTATTTCAACGCGTAAGAGTTTTAACGCAGTAACACGTGTAATTTTTACATGCGTTAAAATGGTCTTTTTTTTACTTGTATCGTAAATCACTTATATATAATATAGCAATATTAATAAAACTCGATTATTAACCAAACTACCGAGCTGACTGAATACTACATCAATGTTAGATATTTCAAGAACATATGCTTAAGAACAGTATGTTCTATTTTGGGAAATTCCATTAAAACACTAAAAACAGTTTATTTTTGTAACACGAATGTGCCTAATGTCGAATAAGATGATGAGACATTTTTTTAATCTAATTGTAAGTAATGTGTGGTACCAAAGTTTTCGGTAAATGTTATTAGATTTTTACAAGTAAATATTAAAATAATTACCTACAAATATAACCATTAGAAGCATATTATTGAAATTACTCGACCATTATAGGAATTTTATTTCAACAAACCTTTTATCTTTGGCATGAAGGTCAAGTCCTACTTCATACATACATACCTATAGTCACGCCTTTTTCCCATAGGGGTAGGCAGAGACCTCTTCCTTCCACTTGCTACGGTTCTGACACACATCTTTTGGTTCCTCTACATTCATCAGTGTTCTCATGCATACTCGTCGGTTGTTGGTACTCTTGACCTGGCCTTTCTTCAAAACAATGTTGATCTGATCGAGATATTTTCGCCGAGGTCGACCTCTACCGACTTGTCCATTCATACTCGCCTTATAAATTTGTTCCGTCAATCTTCCAATAGGGGCAAAATCACTCACCAATGAAAGATATGGATTTTGATGGTGATAAATTCGTGTCAAATATGACACAGGTACAGATCTTAAAGTTTTAGCGATATTCGTGAACATCCGCGTCTATTTCGAAAAATTTGGCAGTCGCTTTCACATCGTTAAAACTTATGTATAGAAAATGGTGGTCCTAACTTCGAACCTTTTATATAAAGTTTTAATAAGTTAATAAGTTTCAGACCCGCCGATTTTTGATTAAAGGGGGACACCCTTTTCCGGTATTTTTGATTCCGCTACTTTCAACCCCAAGCGAGGGTAAGAATTGAGCCAAAATTTTTAAACGGCATTGGGGGTCAAATAAGATGTCTTTTGTAAAGCTCTGACAATTCTCTTTACAATAGTCTTTAAATTTTACATTTCCCCCCAATACTTTGAAAAAAATTACATGCTAAAATTCCAATAATTTTAGTTGCTTGCTTACTACTTAGTTGATTAAATGTTCAAACTGATGACCGCCCGCTTCCATACAATAATAAAGATTTTGTTCAAAACGTTCACGCACATTTCGAAGAATTTCCGGAGTAATTTAAAGGCATTCTTTGACGCAAATCATCCAACGACGCTGGTTGTGTTTTATAGATTTTACTTTTCAAATGTCCCAACAAAAAGAAATCGAGGGGCGATAAATCTGGCGATCGTGGAGGCCATTCAATGCTGCCTCTTCTCCCAATCCAATGCCGTGGAAAACGTTGGTGTAAATACTGACGAACAATCGCCGCAAAATGCGGAGGAGCACCGTCCTGTTGAAAATAAAAATTATCTTCGTCATACTGTGAATTATTTTTAAATACTCCTCCGACTATTGTAAAGTTTGAACATTTAATCAACTAAGTAGCAAGTAAACAACTAAAATAATTGGAATTTTAACATGTAATTTTTTTGAAAGTATTGTGAAGAAATGTAAAATTTAAAGACTATTGTAAAGAGAATTGTCAGAGCTTTCATAAGACATCTTATTTGACTCCCAATGCCATTTAAAAATTTTGGGGTAATTCTTACCCTCGCTTGGGGTTGAAAGTAGTGGAGTCAAAAATACCGGAAAAGAGTTTCCCCCTTTAATAAAAAATCGATGGGTCTGAGCGTTTTTCCAAAATGTTGACGAGGTTCCTGCAAATGGCTTTATTTCGTTTTCGGTTGGCCACCCTGTAACTATGACATCTTGTAACAAACATATTTTTTATAGTAACCGTATATTATTAAATTTAAAGCATATAATTTCGTCATGATTATAATACTTGTTTTCCTTATCAGATACCAGGTTGGTATAAAATTTATTTTCCATTTTCCATATATAATTTTAATAATAATCAAATACCATAAATAAAATATCAATAACGAGTGGGTGCTTCTTCCTAATTTCAATGGAACAAAAATCTCTGATTCATCGTATATCTTAATTTAATTGAAGGTTATCCTGAAATGTGTTGAAATCAAATAAAAAAATGACAACGTTGTTGTAAGGAAATTTCTACTGTACAAGATTAATAATTTTTAGCGCAAAAGTTCTAGCGAAAGAATTTACTACTGATCATCGACAGTGGTTTGCTGATACTCTATCTTCGTGCCTTTTTCACTACCACTTTTATACACTTACAGGCTTTACAGAATTTAAATTAGGAATAAAAAATATTTGTGACACAATAGATACTCTGCTCTTCCTTTAATAAAAATTATGAGAAGACGATTAAATTCATGTGTTTACTTAGCCCCTTATTTCCCTTATATTTTAATAGATACTCTGGTAAATGTTGGTGATAGTTCCATAAGAGTTCTAGGGACAAGTTTTAAAACATCTAAAAATAATTTTGCATCCAAGACGATAATCATGCTAGGACCACTAGGGGTTCGCCATTCGACGGCAGGGGATCCGCGACAAGATTTACGTGGCGCGCGCGACTGAATTCGTCGCGTTTTTCTCTTTTGTATGAAATTATCACGACGAACGCCTTATTCGTGGTTTCCGAAATAAGGGCTGAAATTGTTCTTCATCTTTCTCAGCTCACCGACGAACTGAAAAGGTATTTTCCAAATATTAATAATGCTAAAGATGGCTGGATTCTAACCCATTTGCGGTCACGAACGAAAGCATAAATTCTAGTTTGAGTATTAAGCAACAGGAGTCATTATTAGTAATGTCCATAGATGAAACTCTTCAAGCTGATTTAAAAAGTATAGGTTATTGGGCAGCTTGACAGGAAGAGTATCCCGAACACTCACGCAAAGCGGTGAATTTCGTTTTACCCTTTGCTACAACATACTTATGTGAGAGTGGGTTTTCACACCTGGTCATGATATAAACTAAATACAGAAATCGACTTAATACCAAATCAAAATTAAGGTTAAAACTGTCTAAAATTACTCCTAAAATTGACTCCATTTGCGACAAGACACAAACACCACCCATCACATTAATATTAAAACTATATTGTTTTTGGCACTTTATTTGTTACCTTTTATTGAAATAAAAACCTTATTTTCTTCAACAGTCAATTTTATTATTTTCTTTGGGGGAAGGGGGGATTTAATTAGTTAGTTAAGGGGTTCGCTGTCACCTGAAAACTTTAACAGGGGTTTGTGGAGCCGAAAGTTTAAGAAACCCTGGTCTAGATAATCACTTTGTTAGGAGTATCCCGGTTTAACTTATTCATGGGCAGTTGTTTAAAAGATTTGAAAGAGAGTGCTTATTAATTAAGAATAAATAATTTGTTCGTCAAATGCCTCCTTTAGGCCCAATGATTAGGTTATATCAGCATCATCTGAGAAAGAGGTGCAGATGTTTAATGATGCCCTAAAAATTAGGGATGAATGTGAATGTCAGCGAGACGAAAGTAATGGTTTTTAAAAGCAATACAAACTGCGAAGTGCTGATTAAAGGATGAAGAGAATGAGGTTGTTTACTTGGGTTCAAAGTTTACGAGATACGTAAAGGATGACTGTAATATTGAGCAAAGGGTGTTGGCAAAAAAACAAATGAATGGGACGCTGCATAACTTTATGAGCAGCTAGATCTTGTCAAAAAAAAAGACGACTGGCTGTGCATAGAGGAATGCTGGATCCCTCACTTATGTATGGTAATGAATGTTGAGTATTTTCAAAAGAAGCATGAAAATAGGATTAATTCTGCGGAGATGAGTAGCCTGAGAAGTATAGCCGTAATGACTCTGTTGGATAAAGTGAAGAATAGTAAGATAAGGAAACGGTATGGTGTAAAAGTAGATGTGGCAACAAAGATAGATAAAGGAATGGTTAGATGGTTTGCACACTAAGAGGAGATGGATAAAATAAGGTTGGCGAAACAGATTTATGAAGCGAACGTAAATGGGCGAAAGTCAATAGAGGCGAACGTATCTGGATCAGATCGAAATTGTTTTAAGGAAAGATCATATCAAGATTACCAGCAACCGATGAGCATGTATGAAAGTGCCAATGAAAGTAGAAAGACGTGTGTAAGAACTGTAGCAAGTGAAAAGAAGTGGTCTCTGCCTACCCCTACGGAAAAAAGTCATGACTATATGCATGTATATTTAGACCTAGACACTGGAACAACCAATAGCAAGAATTAACAACATTTAAAACTTATAAACCAAGGTAAGTAAAGCAGAAACTTTTAAACAAATTGCATTTCATTCGTTTATTAGTCACTATTATTTCATTATATTCATAGTTTTATAACAAGACATAATTTAGTGCGAGAGTTTAACATGAAAGCATTAAGTGTTTAATAATAAATTTTATTCAAAAGTAACCCAAACTCATTAAAGTTTATCATCTTTTCTTTCTTAATTATCTTTTATTTTTACATTACGACGCCCATGTAATTATAGCTAGACGTTTACCACTCTACTCCTCTACTAAAACTCCCGTTTCTCTTTACTGCTTATCGTATTTATATTAAACCGAGTTGAGTATCTGTCTGTGGGTTGTAACAAAACAAATGATAGTCAAATAATAAATTATTAGACCGGGTATTCAGTGACACAATATACGTTTAATGTGTTTTTAATAAATACTTTTGTGTGGTACGGTATTTAAGTAAAAATTATTTCGTAAAATTATTTCTTCATCCTACCACAATGTGCACAAATCGCAAGATGTTTAACGGTGGAAAAAGGAAATTAACCAGATAATAAATTAATTAAAACTTTTAAAAATCTGATTTAAAAACCACTTAACGATGAATGAAGTTTGTTCTATAAAAATCCAGGTGACACATTAGAACTCTGCCTTTGTGATTACAAGACCGCTTCTTTCACACTATATACGAGAAGACTCACTACATTCTTGCCGCACTTTGAGCAGTATTGTGTTTGTTTTGAGTTAAAAACGTCATCCACCATCTGTGTATTAAAAACCATTAAATTTGAATTTGGGTTTGGCCGCCGCTTAGCTTTATAGCCATTGTGTCCGGGCCCTACGAAGGAAAATTCCTGTTGGTGGGAATGGGTTCAGGAGATCGACCTCATGCGGAAAGCGATTTAGCCACCTGGTCCCACTTCCTTGATGTCGCGTTGATGTTGTTGCCTGTGTCTACCCCGATGATGTCCTTACGGATTCCTCTGAGCAATTCACAGTTAACCAACACATGGAGTGGAGTTTCTTCTTCCATCCTGCATTTTGGATATAGAGCGTCATGGGTGATACCCATGAACATAAGATGCCTAGCAGTGAACCAGTGACCAGTTATCAGCCCGATGATCGGTCTCAACTGATTAGCCTGTTACCTAGTTCTTTGCAGGACCCTTTAAAAAAGGCTTTGGTATGTCGCATCCAGTTGGTTTCAAGTCACCTTTTCATAAATCTGTCTTTAGATTTCCTGTTCATTAGACCTTTAATGAAACCATTAGATACAGGGGTTGAGAAGACGGAGTTTACTTATGGCTCCGCTTTTCGCTAAGCTATCTGCCCTATCATTGCCCTGAATACCGCAGTGCCCAGGTACCCAAATCAGTTTGACGTAGTTGAAAGTCGCCTGCTGTTCGAGAAGCTCAATGCAGTCATGTACTACTTTAGAGGTGGTAACCATTGACGTGAGCGACTTAAGAGCCGAACGATTGTCGCTAGTGATGTACAGGGTGATTTTTCTCGATGGCACATTAGACGTTATGGCAAAACTAGTCAGAAAAGAAATCTGAATATTTGTAATAAGGGGTTATCGGCATTGATCTATAATAAATTATAATTAGTCAATTTTTACCATCTACATCTATTACTGATTTTAAATTTTGTTTTAAAGGGGGAAATAAAATCAACGTTAATTTCGGATTATTAAAAAATGCTAAAAACTAATTTTTTTTAAATGGCACACATATTTGTTTTTACCCTGTACAATTCTATAGTAGATTTAAAAAATATTCTCAACATTTCCCTATACCTAAGTTACAAATTTTCCGTGATCTTTTGGTTTTTGTTTTTCAGTATCATATGCAATAACTTTTACCACCTTAAAGCGCCATGAATATAATTGTTATTGTTTAAAAGTTTAATTCGTTAGATAACGTTTATTTTTTATTGCTAAAATTAGTAATAATAAAAATAAAAAAACCAAAAAATCTCGGAAAATGTTTAACGTTTTATTTCACCCTCTGAATCAAAATTTAAAAAAAATTTTGGGATAACAGCTGTCTATCAGTAATAGATGTAGATGGTAAAAATTGACTAATTATAATTTATCACGAAATAAATAGAGTTTTTAAATAACAGTAAAAACGTCAATTTTTTTACTAAAATAATTATTATTTCTTCTTCTTCTTCTTATAATAGGACATGGTCCTGTTTAGTCCGTTGCGTTTAGCCTTCGGAGCTCTTCCTGTGACGCTGAGCTCCAGCTTTCGTACCATCTCTTGGGTGGTCTGCCTACCGGTCTTCGCGAGTTTGGTTTTTCCGACATGGCCCACTTTGCCCACCTTTCATCTGGCATCCTTTCCACATGGTCTTTTCAGCACCTCTTGCGTGTTCTAGCCCATATTAGCACATCCTGTATTTCTAATTCTTCTCTGATATCCTGGCTTCTTATTCTATCCCTGAGGGTAACACCCTTGATGGTTCTTAGTATTTTCATTTCGTTCGTTTTCATTATTCTTTTCGTTGTTGATGTTTCAGCTCTGGTTTCTGTGGCGTACGTTAAAATAGGTCTTACACATGTTTTATAAATCATCAGCTTGCTCTCAGGTATCCGCTGACTCTTGTTGCTTTTATGGCTTGTGTTCGTGCTTCTTCAATAAGGTTTCTTTCGCTTGATACCTCCACTCCTAGGTAGTTGAATCTTCTCACCTGCTGGATTATCTTGTTGACTGCCAGTTTGCACCTTATGGGTTCTTTAAAGATAACCAATGACTGTGTTTTTTCTGTTGCGATGTTCATGTTAAATTTGTGTGCTGTTACTGTTGTCTTGTATAACAGGCGTTGTAGTTCGTCTTCATTCTTTGCTATGAGGATTGTATTGTCTGCATAGCATGATACTTTAATGGTGCGAATGCCCATCCTATATCCAGCGTTAAATTTTTTAATATTTTTAATGATTTGGTCCATAATGATGTTAAACAAAGTAGGACTAAGGCTCTCACCTTGTCACACTTATTATTTAGAAAAACAATAAATTTACGTATAGTACCTTATCATAAAAAATTATTTATAATTAAGTAAGCAATTCAAAAAGTTAAAAATATTCGTGATGTTTCATTTAAAATAACTTAGTTGACGTCAACATACGGTACAACCGGAATTCGCCGAAAGTCGAGCATATTTTTATTCGATAGACCAATGCCGAAAACCCCTCATTACAAATTTTCAGATTTCTTTTCTGACTAAGTTTTGCCGTAACGTCTAATGTGCCATCGAGAAAAATTACCCTGTATATGTGTTTGTTCCTGTGGCTTAGGTATTAAAAACCATAATAGCCAAAAGCAGCAACGATGTATAAATCCATTTAACAACGCCTTTTATAGTAACTCGTAAATATGTGATCAATCTTGTATCTGCCTAAGATTAAAAAAAATTTGCTTTTTTTATTGGTAAAATTTTTTATGGACTTAACTTATTAAAACACAAAAGTTCTTCAATAACAATTTTTTTTTAATTGAAAAGTTCAAAGACACTTCACATTTTTATTTTAACATTCGTGTCTATTTAAGGCATTTTCAATGTTACATCCTTATTATTTATTCCTTTGTATAAAATTTTCTTTGTACAGTGGCGAACCGAAGTTTTTTTTATTGTAATTTAATTAGTTCAGGGAAACAAACAAACGCAAACGAACGAATATGTTTGTTTGCGTTCTCTAGAGTTCGCTTAGCAGGCGGTACATCAATAAAATTTAAAAAGAATTCGTTTAGTGCATTTTTGTGGCATGTACGGCTTGACAGCGTCAATACCGGCGAACTTGCACGAATGTAGGAAATAATTTGTACGCGAGGTGTGTGGTAACAAAAACCGATTGCCGAACGAATTCTGGCGAATGGAGTTTTGGGAAAAACTGTATACTTCCAGGACATTTCATTTGATTAGGAATCAGAGAGGTAATTATCTGAAGTATATAGGTTATTTCTGTAACATATAACTTTTAGAGTATTCGAATGTTATGAAAAAATAAAAATGTTTGCATTCGTTTTGATTTTACTAATGTTTTTGGAAGAACGGTAAACTTCCAGGACATTTCAAATGACACAAGCCTGTAAAGTTATCCCAGGAATATAAAAAGCCGGGAAATATTTCTAGTATTTATAGTCTAACGGAAGAGATGTGTCCTGGAACTAATATAAACATATATTTATTTTTATATGCCTAGGTTTGTATTTTCCAGAAGTACCGTTGTATTAGGAGATATATTAACAGGACGGTTATGTACGCAGTGTGTAGGGGTGCAAGAATATTGTAAAAAACAGAAATATTATAATAGCCCTAACGAGTGAAATATACGAATTATAATAATATGCATTATAAGTTTTTTAGTTGTATTCTAGCTTTGGAGGTATTATTGCGATATATCCGACAGGTCATCGTCATTTTTCAAACGATATAGTATTGATTTTGTTTTATTTATTTATGTGTCAGGATAAACCTAGCTTGCACGGACTGGTTTAACATCGAAAAAGGTGTGAGACAGGGACTGTTTAACTTATACATAGACGTTTGTTTAAAAGATTTGAAAGAGAGTGCGTATGGATTGAAAATGAATGATTTGATCGTCAAATGCCTTCTTTACGCCGATGATCAAGTTGTATTAGCGTCATCTGAAGAGGAGTTGCAGGCGAAGGTTAATGTTATGCATGATGCCCTTAAAATCAAAGGTATAAAAATAAATGTAAGCAAAACGAAAGTAATGGTTTTTGAAAAAAAAGAAAGCATGACAAACTGTGAAGTTTCGATTGAGGTAGAAAGAGTGGAACAAGTAAATGAATTTGTGTACTTGGGTTCAAAGTTTACGAAAGATGGAAAGTTTGACAGTGACATTGAGCAAAGAGTGTTGGCAGAAAAACAAATGAATGGGATACTGCATAGCTTTATAAACACCCAGAAAGTGTCAAAAATGGCACGTCTGGCTGTGCATAGAGGAGTGTTGGTTCCTACACTTATGTATGGTAGTGAATGTCTGGTTTCGCAGAAGAAGCATGAAAATAGGATTAATGCTGTGGAGATGAGTAGTCTGAGAAGTATATCCGGAGTGACTCGGTTGGATAAAGTATAGAATAGTGAGATAAGAGAACGATGTGGTGTAAAAGAAGATATGGTTATAAATATAGATAAAGGAATGCTTAGATGGACACGTAGAAAGGATGGATGAAGGAAGATTGACGAAACAAATTTATAAGGCGAGTGTGAATGGACAAGTCGGTAGATCGATTAGATCAAAAGTGGAGGACCAATGGTGACAACCATGAGAAAAATATATCTCCGCTAAACACTATCATGAAAGACGTGCGTGCTACCACTGCTACCGTTGTTGACAAACCTTAGAAAAATGCTACTGCAACCGATGTTTCTAACTCGCGTAATGAATCAAAATTTTTCTCCAGACATTGGATGCTGTGAAAGAAAAAGCATTATTGACAATTCAACAAAAGCTAGTTACTTGAAAAGCATTGGGTGCCCTCCTTGAGCTATATTTTTCCATATTGTGTGGTGACCAAGAAAGGAAAATAAACGAATAAATATGCACAAAAATTATATCTCAGTTCCACTGGCTGGTTTTATTCCATAAAGACCAGGGGCTTTATTGCAAATATTGTGCTTTATTTATCATCGCACCTGGAGGAGGAATCCAATCCAAAACACCTCTCGAGCGTCTTGTCAAAGAGCCAACAGAGGCATTTGATGATTTGCTCGGTGAGAATGGTGTGCTACTAACGCACGAAATCAGTATCACAGAATAGCTGTGAAAAACTTTCTATCGGCTTTTCATAACTCTGAGGTTGATGTTATTAATCAGATGAACTGTCAACGCATAATACAAGTTAAAGAAAATAGAGAACGCTTACGACCAATTGTGAAAACAATTATTTTTTGTGGTCATCAAAATATACCTTTACGTAGCCATAGAGATGATGGAAAACTCTTGGATAAAGATCTAAAGCAGATAATCACTGCGACGTAGCAAATTATAAAGGGAATTTTAGATCTCTTTTAAGTTTTGAAGGTGGTGAGTCAACTTTAAGAAAAGTACTATTTAAATTAGTTTTTTGGTGGCAAGAAACACCCGATAATGTATTATTGGAAAGTTATTAGCTAAGATTAAAGCGTGGGCAGTAACGATAAAAAAAAAGTTAATAATTAAGAAAGTAAGAGAGTAATTTTTTATTTTGTCACTGGCAAAAATAGCAATGACAATTATAAAGTGTTATAAACAATTTAAAATCGTTTTTTATTATAATTTTAATAATAATAACTATACCAACAAAACATATGGTATTTTTTCATTCTTTCCACTGGGAAGTTAGTCGTGTGGACCTCTCGGGTCGCACCCAGACCACTGATATTTATATTTTAGGATCCTAAGTATGACTTTATCACTAACGGTGGCTCATACCAAACTGAAAATGATGCGTCAAATGACGATCTCTCTTATTTTCTGATACATCAATGTACTCTACTGTTTTTGAACGAATTCAGTTTTAACACATAAACGTTTTCTTTTTTACCTTTAAATTTATGTTATTGCTGCTACGAAGTTTTGCACAACCCTTGTATGATTATCATTGTATGACAAATAATTTTAATGTTCCACACCTAAAAACCAATATTTACTAACCCAATCTATGAAAGTTTTGGAGCGCCATTATCTTTCCCATAAAAATTATTACAAGGTATTTTAATTAGATAAATGATTCACTATATCGTTTATGCACTAAGATATGAAATAACTCTATTTAAAATGACTCGGTAAAATCATTTCAGATAAAATAAACATGTAAGGATTCTGCAACTATTTTTAGTTTTATGAAACCATTAAATAGTTTATAATAAAATATTGTTATATATATTTTTTTATTTTTAAAGTAGTCTTGTAACTAAAACTTATTTTTTTTTTAAATATTTCATTTCTAAAACATATTTTTATAAAACGATTTTTAAAATATTTCATCACTAAAAACCATCCATAATGACAATATCACTAATGTAATTAGGTACTTATATCTTAAATTTTTTTAATGTCTATTGCTTATAGAGACATAGCTGTTATTATAAATATTTAAGAAAAAAATTTTTAATTCTGAAAACCACCGCGTTTTTTTGTTATTTTCAACTGGTTTACCAACTATGCATCTAAAATGGTTCCTTTAAATATCTATATTTCTAGCAGTATTTTTTAATTTGTTTTTGTTCAGATTCTCTCTTTTTATTTTTTTTGCTATATACGACTTGGCTTAAAAAATACAGAGAAAAATGTAATAAAATACAGGGTGTTCGTTTGGTATCGGTATTACTGTTAAAATTTTATCATCTTTTATTGCCCAAAAAAACATTAAAACTCCAACTATCTTGGAAGTAACGTTTTCTACTAACATGTGTTGCACCAAATGATATGAAAATGGTTTCCATTTGTGTTTTTTTAAATGCGATGAATTGTTCTCGTCGACAAAGTAAGATCTCTTTCACAATCTCTAATGGAGGCATTTGGAGAGGCCATAAAATAACCCAAAACAATAATTTCATTTATGTCATTGTCCACTAGTGGTTTATTTTTATTAATTTTTGTCTTAAATTGACCAAACTGACGGCAGTTTTAAGCAATCTTCTTACAATATCACCAGTTGCATTTGGTGGATTTGGATATCTTTCAGCAAAAACACGGAAAGTCTGTTTAACAATGCCGTAAATCGCCGTAAATAATAATAATATTTAAAAAATCATCATTAGTAAATCCTACATTTGCCATTTTTTACTGTGAAATACAAACTGGTAAAGAAAACTGTCAAAACAACAACCAATAACGTTTTAACCATCAAATCTTTGACAACCAAGCGCTACCCTTTACTAATGTTGAAAGAATTAAGTAGTGTTATGTTTTAACTAAGATAATAAAATATCTCGATAGTGGTTGGATTTAGGTATAGGAAATACGGATACCAAACGAATTGGCTTAAAAAAATACAGAGGAAAATGTAATAAAATACAGGGTGTTCTATTTAAAGTAAGCAACTTATAAATGATTTAGATAATGCATGTTGGCGGTTAAGTTTACAACACCCTGTATGAAATATCAATGAGTTGGACATATAGAGTTAACGGGCAAGCGCTTGTTGTTTATTGGTTACAATTTCACGTCACTACCTTTATTATTAATGGAGATATCGTTATTCAATGTAGACTAGGATTTTTCAAAATTTTGAAAAAAATTGAAATATCTCCAAAATACTTCATTTTGGTATAGGACGTTGTGCACAAATTTTATCTAAAATTTCATGAAAATTTCGAAAATAAATAAAAAATATTAGGTTTTATTTAAAATAACAAAGTAGACGTCTACTTCCGGTTATATTCAGGGCAATATTATTTTTAAACTCAGCGTCATCCAAAACCTACAGATTCGTAATTTCAGATTTTTAACATAACTGTATCCGCCATTACTTTTAATCAAAACTTTTCACGCCACAACCTTTATAGTTACACTCCCATGTACAGTGGTGGCTGGTGGCTCATACTATTAGAGCCACCTGCTAAAATACCGAATTTTGCAATTAAGCAACCTTTTTTCAAGTTAAAACTTATTTCTACTGAGTTTCTGTTTTGGTATTATGGATGCTGCCTCAGGCCCAGGAGTGGTTTCCCAATGGGGATTCCACGTTTATGTACGATTCTGCACCCTGCCATAAAGCAAAGAAGGTCACGAAATTTCTTAGTGGCAAAAAAAAGGTTCTTGATGAGCCTGGAAATGCCCCTGACCTGAACCGAGAACCTCTGGGAGCTGATGAAGCTCCGGCTGATCGAACTTGTATGGCACAGGTCTGAATTGATTAAAGCTAACTGCTCCAATTGCACTGAGAGTATGCCCACGAAGGTCCAAGCAGTAATAGCTGCAAAGGGTGGTGGTGTTACTAAATATTGATTTTTGGTTAACTTTTTTTAATTATTTTTATAATTTAGTTGTATTTTTAGTTATATATTAGCAAAAACCTTTAAATAAACTTTAACATTATAATCAAATATTTATATCTTGTTTAATTTAAAATAAAATGTTAATAATTACTGTGGCTTTAATAATACGAGTCCCCACTGTAAGTGTCTGCTTTGTCTAATAAATTAATATTTTAATAATTATACTGTAATTTTAATTAAATCCAAGTCACTTACCAATTCCATTCAATTCATGGAATAATTAAATATTTTTAGATTAATTGCATCAATACATGATAATTAAACCAGTTTTTCATTAAAGAGTTAAAAATGTTTTTTTACAATTTCCAGCAATATACCTTTTAAAATGTGATATTGTCCAGATACAAAAATAATGAGTACACAAGTGTTTATTATGAATAAATTGTTTGTATAGAGAAAAAGCATAGTTCCTATTAAAAACGTTTCACTATAAATAATTAAGTAACACATGTACACATTTTTTTTAAAAATAATCATCTACCTTATGGTGAAAAGTAAAATAATAAAAGATGATCACAAGAACAAAACCTTTCTTACAGATAAAATTATAACTTATTTTAACCTGTCACAGTCATTACCAATGTACACATTAAGTAAGCTAGTGATAATTAGTAACATTTATAAAATAAGGAAAATATATCTTTAATGAAAATAATGTTGAACTAGAGGACTGTTTTCTTACTGACAAACAATTGCCACTAATGAGCTTTGACAAAAGAGTGAAAACAAAAATAACAAAAACAAAGTATGTCCCAAAGGAAACAATCTAAAAATTTATTGAAAGGTACCTATATAGTTTTAAATAAATTTTTTAAATAAATTTTCTTACCAAGGAATTTTTATTTCCCACAGTACTTTAATAGCTCTACAATTTTATAATTTTTAAACCACCAACATAATATTCAAACTACTGATTTTATAAAATAAAGCTGTACATTATAGATCAACATTTAATCACAAATTACTTCCTAAATTAATATTTGTTAAGTATATACTAAATATACAATCGTAGATTGTATTCTTATTTCCACCAATTAAATTTTTTGCCAGTGATAACAAACTATACCTACTTATTTTTATTTAATTTAAGCCTACATGTAGGTATTTGAATAATCCTGTTATCCACATCCTTTCAGTTGCCTTGAAAGCCAAGATATAGGCTAAATTCAAGTTTAATACCTATTTTACAATTTCATTGGTTTAAGTTTGCCAACACTTTTAATTTTAATTATTTATTAAAAATATTCAAAATTATTTTACACATTTTCATTTTACTGAAGATAATTAAAATTTCTAGAAATATTTATAACACAAAATTCATCATAAATGAGTAGTTCTCAAGGAATGTTTATACAATGCTAATTATCTATTTGCTATTATACAAACTACATCATCAACATGAAGTCATGTGCATTGAATTATATTGAAAAAAGAAAATAAAATTTCAATTTTTTAAAAATACGTTACGTATCTGAAAAAAATATTGAAAGTAGATGGACCAGAAGAGAATTAAAATACGAGTTTATAAAAATAATACACATGAATAATTAAAAATTTAAAAATAGGAATTTGTACACTCAAACATAATATTATTATAATCATGGAATAATACACATTCGGGTTATATAGGTACCAAAAAAAGTATTTTATAAAAATTACGCATTTTTTTTGGTAGTATAAGATTGCATTTGTTTTTATTAATAATTATTTCATATATTCAAGGTAAACTATTTAATTAAGTTAAATTGAAATATGCTGTTCATTTAATTCGCATGTTCCTAGACAATTAGATAATGATAATAAATCGTTAAATTTTAGGTTGGGCTTAAAAAGCAATGAAAACAAAGACTTGCACCACCGATCTGTTATTTGGTAGTTTTTTACTGTTGTTTACATGAAATTTAGCCGTTCAAATAGACAGGTTAAATGTATATTCTTTAAAAATTCAAAACCAGGGCAAGGTTAAAAATCAATAATTACTTACCTAACCTAACACACTGTCACAATGCAGATGTTTAAATGAATTTGCTTAAATATTAAAACTGTTTAGCATTATTTTATAAATTACACGCCGGTTATACCAAATATACAAAGTTATTACGAGACTAGATAGAAGCACTACTTCGTAGCAAAGCGAAAACAGCGAATATGGGCGATGGTAGGGAGTCAAGGCAATATTTCTTTTGTTTCAAGGCCACGTTAACTTCATGTCGAAACTCGAAACTGGGTTTGTGTATATTTAAAATTGTTCTGATACAGGTTTTTATTGTCAGCAGATAAGATATGATTCAGTAACAGAATGAATCATATAAGTAAGGTGTTTTTGGTATTTTGTAGGTTATGCATTTGTGGTATTTTCTGTTTCCCAAAAAAATCATGTTATATTTATCTACGTCGTATTGTTTTCAAAACAGATTTTTTTATGAGTACACGGATACACAAATAAATAAATTATTGAATTATTGCATTTAAATTTACAAAAAATAATTCTATGGAATTATTTCAATACTTCCAGAATTCAAAGCTGTTGGCAACCAACATAACGGAAAATATGATTTTTTGACAATATAAAATTAAAATCATTTTGACGAGGAAGTAATAATTTGTAACATTTAATATATTATTCAATTTTTGGTTTAAGATTTTATAACTACTTTTTAAGTTTTAAGTGCTTATTTTTTTAAGTAGGTCTGTAAAAGCGGCGTAAGGCGTGGGCAATGCGGGCCACCGCCCACGGCCTCGATGTGCAAAGGGCCTCGTGCCTCACAGCCGAAAATAAATTAGAAAACGTATGGAAAATCCAAAAGTACACGCAACAAGATTTTTTTTATAATAAATATATTAGAATTAATTCTCAACTTAAAGATATTCCACTCTTTAGCGCACGAAATGAATGTGAATGAACTGTATTCGAAAAATGCTTGTCTGACGCTCGTCAGTTTATTAAGAAAAGCAGTTATGATTAGTCAAAAGATTTTAAAAATAAAAGAGTAGCCAAAAAAAAAAAGATTTTTGGTTATGAAGGCAGCGATCAACCTAAAAAAAATATGAAATAATCTAATTGGTTTCGGGGATAAACGACAAAATCCGAATTTGTCGAAAATCGTTTTTTGCAATAGCGCTGTTATTGTAAACAATTTTGGGAAATGTTTTCGGGTTTTTTTTTGTGGTATTGTACCTATGGTATAAAATCCCGTTTTAACTTTCTTCTCTTCTCTTCTCTTTAGGACCAACGTCAACTTAAACTTCTCATTTGCTATGTTTAATCGGCTTGAACACTAAATTCAACGGTATATCACATTTGTGGTTTTACGAAGTTTCGTTCGTAAAATTATCATTATTCATTAACCACATATTAAATTAATTAGACCTAGGTAATTGTTTGGATATTTTTACGAAATTTCCTCATAAATAAATTTGACTGATTATATTTTAAGAATTAAGTTAATGAGAATAATAATTTGATAACAGATGCAGTACCGTATCTGGGTAAAAAGGATGGAGTAGGGGGGTCAGAGTAGTTGCTGAGAAGTTTTTTTAATTAAAATTAAAATTAACTAAAATTTTTCTAATTGTTTCTGTTAATACAGGTAATATTGTAAGAACGTAACACCCACTATGCTACAAAATATTAAATATGAATTTGTTACCAGGTTAAGTCATTGTTTAGTGATCAATGCAGAACAATTTGAACATTTACTGTAAAGTTCCCTTGGTGTGTTTTTGTTAGAGTGTCTTCTTCTTCTTCTTCAAGTACCATATCAGGTCCCCCTGACGTACTTCTCTACGTCCTTTCACATTTCCCATCATGATCATTTGTAGGATTCTGTATCGCTCTCCTCTGAAGACATGTCCAAGATATGAGATTTTTCTGCACTTAACTGTATTTAGTAGCATACATGTTGCGTCGATACTGTTTAGTACCATTTCGTTGGTCTGCATAGCTGTCCAGGGTATTCTCAGCATTCACCGGTGTAACCACATCTCGAACACTTCTAACCGATTGATTGTAGCGGCTTTAATTGTCCAGATCTCTGCCCCGTACAGCAACACTGACCATATGTAGTATTTTACCATTCTCTGCCGTAATTTTAGGTTCAGATATTCATTGCAGAATAGTGGTTTTATTTTTTGGAATGTTGTTCGGACTGTCTCTATTCTACACCTTATATCTCTATCTGGATTTAGATGTTCGGTGATATAACATCCAAGTTACTTAAACTGGGTTACTCTGTTTATATTTTTCGTATCAATCCGTAGTGCAGCATCAGGATGGGGTTGTCGACTGAAGACCATACATTTTGTCTTGTTGATATTTATGTTAAGCCCCATTTCTTGTCCTTCTGCGTTTACACAGTTTAGTAGACCAAAGAACTCTCCAATCCATTTACCTTGACGGAACTTGAGAAGGCGATCAGTAAGTGCAAAATGCGGAAAGCAGCCGGCCTTGATGATATATGCGTCGAGCAAATAAAGCACTTTGGACCTTTAACAAGGAAATGGCTAGTCGACATGATGAATAACTGCATGACATCCTGAAAAATTCCAAAAATCTAGAGAATATCTCGAGTTATTGCCATCCTAAAACCAAGCAAAGAACGTGACAATCCTTAAAACTATAGGCCGATTTCTCTGCTATGCCATCTGTATGAGGTTTTGGAAAGGATGATACTCAACAGAATCACGGACGCCCTTTCTAATCCCACAACAAGTAGGTTACAGACAGGGCAAATGCTGGACATAAAAGGTGCTAAAATTAACGCAACACATAGAGGACGGATCTGAGAACAGGAAGATTACCGGGGCTGTCTTTTTAGACCTATCAGCAGCCTACGATACAGTCAACCACTGACTGGTCCTGGGGAAAATATACGCACTGAGTAGGGACTATAGACTAACCTTACTGATTGGAAACCTCCTCCAGAACCGAAGATTCTTCGTGGGTTTCCAGGGACAGAGAAGCCGGTGTAGGACACAAAAAAATGGTCTCCCCCAAGGAAGTGTACTGGCCCCAATACTTTTCAACATCTACACCAACGACCAGCCTCTCCCACAAGGCACCGAAAGTTTCATATATGCAGATGATCGCGCCATTACCGCTCAAGCAGATAGCTTTGAAATTGTCGAACAGAACCTGTCAGCAGCCCTCGAACAGCTTGCCACCTACTATAAGGGAAACCACCTCAAACCCAACCCAGGCAAAACCCAAACCTGCGCTTTCCACCTAAAGGATAGGCAAGCTGCAAGAAGCCTACAAGTTAACTGGGATGGAGTGACCCTGAAACACTGCGAGGAATCATTAGTTCACTAACTGAATTAATATAAACCGATATATTTTGAATTGTTAAATAAAACTAGAATTTGTTAAATTAATATGTAGTATATTTGGTATGAATTTTTGTAGTCACTGGTTAAAAGAACAGTGATTTCGAAAAATCATTTACAATTTTTTTAATTACTTTTAATACCAATACATTTTCTGAATATTCCATAACCATAAGAAAATATTGACGAAACGCCATTGGTTACCAACTCGGTTTAAATCGGCACTCGGAGTCCGTGTCGCTAGAGATAAAGTGGGGACGTTTGACGTGTCCCTTTCTTTAGTAATTTATCTCTACAAAATTAATTCTTAAAGCCCAAATAGCCACAAAGTAATCGTAAAATACATGAATATCTTCAATTAGTACCGTCTATATCTACACAATGTAAGCAACTTACCTTGTTTCATCGTCATTAAAAGCGCTCTATAGAAATTTTTAATTTTTTATGTATTTGTAGGTAAGTTCAACTAATTATTCAAAATAATTTAATTTTAAATTTAATATTTTATTTGACAAACGTCTCTGTTGACTATGCCAATTAATTGTTCTTATTTAATATAATATTAAAATTTTATGCCACCATTGATACATTTCTACACAAATTTTCGATTTTCTTAATATTTTTGTTGTCGATCGATTTTAAGCTTCTTTTAATAGTTTTTCTGTTACTTTTCTTTAGGTATATCATCCCTCTTCTTGACTACATAAATTGTTTTGTGGATTCTACCCTTTTCTGTTCATATTTCTTCCAAATGCCCCCTTATTTTTCACCTCTATTCAATCTTGATTATTCACGACTAAAATACACACATGAAAATAATTAGAACTTTTATTCCGAGCTAAAAAATTTAAACTAAATTGAGGTTTTGCAGTTGTTAAATTAAAAAAAAGTTTATTTTGATAAAGTTTATTCAAAAAAATTATTTTTTTACAAATATGTAGAAAATCTTTAAAATAACCTAAAATATCCAAACATAAAACTTAAATTTAAATTCAATTCCTCCTCCTCTTAATGATTTATTACAGCTCTACATTCTCTTTGAACGCATAGAATTATGTTATCCACTTCTCATAAAAATATAGCTATCCATGCTCACTGCAAGTGTCAAATAAAATTGTTGGCAGTTCTGAAAATTTTTATCACTCTTTGTTAAAGCAGCGTTTCTCAAACTGTGGGGCGCGCCCCCTAAGAGGGGCGCGTTTACATGATTGGGGGGGGCGCAGTACAGATTAAAAATAAAATGGTAATGATAAAATGCTACAGATAGATTTTTAAAAAATCTTTATTGAAATTTTACTTACTTAATGATGACAAAGAAACATTCTAAGGACTAATGGCTAACATGAGCTTGTTTTAAGGCGCACAACTTCTCTAAATTTGGTTCTATGTTAGAGATGGCCACTCTGAGTTCATTTTCTACTTGAAGTTTATTTCTGTATTTAGATTTCACGACAGCAAGTGCAGAAAATCCAGTTTCACAAAGGTAGGACGTTGGAAAAGGCAACAGAATTCTAAGCGCTTTTGCTTTTATAACGGAGTAGTCGTTCGGAAGTTCAGTCCAGAAGTTTGTTAACAAAGTTTGATTTTTGTAAGGGATTTGTTGAAATATCTATCAGTTGTTCTTCTTCTTGCAGTGATAGTCCGACAGGTCTATTTTCGAATGGATTTAAAACCCAGCTCCAGTCTGACAACATGATATCTTTCTCAACATGATATCTTTCTCTGCAAAGAAGTATCGCTTGAAATTCTCAGTTAAGTTTTCTAAATGGCTTCCTATGGTTTTTAGCATCACAGCTTTATGAATATCTTCCAATGGGGAATCTTGCACAAAATCGCAAAATGTGGGAAACATTTCCAAACTGTTTTCTTTCAATTTGTTATGCCATAACTGCAATTTCTTACAAAAAGCATCAATCTTTTGACTTAAATCAAATATATTTAAGTCTTTTCCTTGCTGCTAAAGATTAAGTATATTAAGTTTTTCAAAAATATCTACTAAATAAGAAAGTTTCAGTAAAAATAATTTGTCGAAAAATTCTGTTGAATGCTTGTGACCTTCCTCGCTTAAAAATATCGCTATTTCCCTTCTTAATTCAAAGACACGCTTAACCGTCTTACCGCGTGACAACCATCTGGATGAGGAATAAAACAACAAAGATTGATGCTCAGCTCCCATATCTTCACACAGAACAGAGAACATCCTTGTTTTTAGTGGTCTGGTTTTTATAAAGTTAACAACTTCAATAACAACTGTCAAAATCATGTTTAGTCCAGGGCTTAGCGATTTTGATGCTAACGCTTCCCGATGTATCATGCAGTGCGTCCAGATAATTTCTGATGATTCCTTTTTTACTAGCGCTTGTAAACTGTTGTATTTACCAGACATGGCTTGAGCTCCATCGGTGCAAATCGCAACACAATTTTTCCATTGCAAATTCATTTTAGTAATAGAATCATTTGTAATCTTGAACAACTCGGTGGCTGTAGTTCTTCCTTCAATCTGTTTACAAAACAATAAATCTTCACATATTTTAGAACATTGACAGAATCTAATGTAGCAAATCAAATGGGAATCATTACTAGAGTCAGTTGCTTCGTCAAGTTGTATAGCAAACAAGTTTCCAGTAAGCTCAGATTCAAGCTGCTGCTGCATATCAACTGATATATCGTTAATTCGTCGACAGATTGTATCATTTGACAGAGGAATATTGTTAAGTTGTGAAGTAAAATTTTCACCAAACATTATTTCTACAATGTCTTTGCAAGCGGGTAAAATAAGTTGCTCTGCAATAGTGTGCGGTTTTTTGCATTTAGCTACTTTGTATGCCACTTTATATGATGCCAAGAGAGCCTTCTCATTTACTGCCAGTACTCTATGGAAGCTGGATTTTTGTTTTTTAAACAATCTGAGTTTCTCCACAAAAAAATCTCGCGGTTTATTGACATATTCTCTGTGCAGCGTTTCTAGATGCCTCTGTAATTTATTTGGTTTCATGCTATCTACAGCCAATACTTTTAAACAGATAACGCATTGTGGTTTTTCTTCGCCACCTACTTCAAGGCTAGTAAAGCCCAAATTTAGGTATGATGGGTCATATTTTCTTGTTTTAGATTTCGGACGATTTCCACCTGAACCTGTCGATGTACAAGCCCCGTCATCCTCAAGTTATCGTTTTAAAAATTTATCCATACTACATCTACTTATACACTCACACTTCACAATAATGCTTGCTTAGTGTTAAAACACCTTCACTGAGAGACTGAGAATACCGTATGTGCGCTTCTGTATTTATAGTCGCGTTCAGACAGTTCGAGAAAGATCAGGAAGCTTGAATACGTGGCACGAACGCCGCGAACTTTCCGACAGCATCTTTGGCGCTCTCGACGAGACAATGTTGCCTATTTTAGTCCAAAATCCTAGGTCTACGGATTGGGGGGCGCAACATTTTTTAAATTAAAACAGGGGGGCGTGAATAACAAAAGTTTGAGAACCGCTGCGTTAAAGCATGTTCCATACATTGGATTTAAGTCCGGTGATTGCATAAGTCATGGCAATAATTTAATACTAATATTATCAAGGAAGCTAGCCACTGATGCCGCAACATGTGGTCGTACTTTATCATGCATCAGTATGAAAAGTATGAAAAGTTCACTAAGTTCACAATTGATTGAAGTATTTCACCAATGTACCTATTGGCATTTAAAATTTGTGCACAAAATCAAGATCGGTTCTACTTCAGATGCTGATTCTGCCACAAACCATTGCCGTACTTCCTTCATAAGAATGAGCTTCCTGTTCATTCAGCAATCGTGCTTCATTGCACGGTGGTACTTTTCACCACCTTACACTTCTTACATCAGAACGCATCCGAAATCTTGACTCGTATAAAAAACAATTAGGACTCAATTAGACATTTTGCTATAGCACGTGTTCCTCAGCACAAGCTAAACGAGCAACGTGACGGCCACTCGTTAAATATTGAATCTTAAGTGAAACTTTTGTTCTATGTGTTTGCAACAGCTGCCTTTGTAACTCAGGTGCCCGTACCAAAGAGTTCCTTTCCTGCAGCTAATTGCATCTTCAGTTTCTACATAACGGGCATTTAGGAGGGAAATTAAGCTTTGAGATGTGCAAAATGATCGCGCTTCATGTGTTTGTCGAAAACCATTACGCTGCCTCCCCTATAAGAATGAACCTCCTGTAAATTCTGAAATCTTGCTTTAATTTTTGGTACTCTCCACACTATTACACGTCTTGAGGCAGGATGTACACTTAATATTGTCTTATCTGAAGAGCAAATAATATTGCATTGGAAATTTTGCTATAGCACATGTTCTTCAGCACAAGCTCAACGAGCAGCGCGATTTCCTTTTGTTAAAGACTAGGTTAGGTTAGGTTAGGTATCATGTGAGTGGGTCGTGGTCGCTCCTCATCTGTGACCTTTACTAGGTCTATTGTGGCTCATCCCTAAAGGTTACAGTCCACCGCACAATCCAGCCCTTCTCACGAAGTTCATGGTTGCATTCAAATCCCATTTTCTGCAGGATTTTAATCCGATAAAATATGGAACAATAACAAAAATATATTTTTGTTAAGATTTTTTTGTGCTAAACACTAAAACGCTAAAAACATAAGAAAATACCATGACATACAAAGTGGGTGAGACTACAATATATTTAATGAACGACTTAATATTATTTAAATATAAATAAATATCCTTAGATTATTTTCATGTGTGTAGTTTATTTAATAAATAATCAGTTTAAATTATATAGGCAATCCTATTTAAACTACCAAAATGTTCAAGTAGTCTTATTAAATAAATACTAACTTAAGTCAAAGTAAAGATTTTCTCTCAGGTGTTTTTTTTTTACAAAATTGTTTAATAATTGTAAACCATTATGTAATAAAATTCAATGCAAGAACTTTTTATTTGTCATAGATGTTGAATTACACTGTTACAACCCGGTCCTGTTATTTGTCGGCGTCCGAGAATCGACCACAACTAGGGTGCATATTAATGAGCCCTTTGTCGGCTTCCACCTCCGTCTAGCAAACTTTCGAACACATCCTCTAGCGTATTCGAAATGGTAGAAGGATTGTTCCGGACTTTCGAGAAACAGGTGGAATAGTCTGGAATTATGATTTAGAACGACAGCGGTCGTGAAAAAGACAGTTTTAAAAGTGTTTATGGGTTATGAAATTTAAATAGTTGTAATTGATTGAATATATATGTGATATGTAAAAGTAAAGTTTATTGTGTAAAAGTATTGTAATAAAATTTTTTTTGTTACTGTATCAAGAGTTTAAAATCACCGAACTAAAGAAAGAAGTAATTACCGTAACAACACTATCTATAAAAAGTGTAATTTTAAGTAATAAAAAAAACAAACTTTTAAATGGTAAATAAAGCCTTTAGTTTAATTTATTAAATTTTTTAACTTTATCCAGTGTATTTTTTCTTCTATGATACTAACTTGATCAGTTAAAATATATTAAATAAAATTTAGTCGATTATACCTACTTTATCTTTAATTTAAGGTCCACAATAACACTGATCTGTTATCGTACTTTTATTTTTTCCTTTTTTTTTATCAGTAGATTATTTTATTTTTATTTTCTATAGGACTTCCGATTTGAATCTGATTATTTTAAATTAAAAATTAATGCACGATATTTTAGTAAATATTGTCTGTTAAAGAACACGTCTTTTAAAATATATACAATTTATATATTACAATAAAAAATATCTGGGAAGTAACCACATGCACTCATAACAAAAAAAATATTTTAGATGATTATTTTTCAAATGTGTGCTTTTGAAAAAAAATTGTTAATACACATTTACCCAAAAGAAACTCTTTTTTAACGATAAAAGGAAATACTTTTTTGATGTTTTACTGCTTGTGTCAGGTTAAACGGAGCTTGCACGGACTGGTGTAACATCGAAAAGGGTGTGAGACAGGGATGTGTGGCTTCGCCATAGCTGTTTAACTCATACATAGACGATTGTTTAAAAGATTGAAAAAAAATGCGTATGGATTGAAAATGAATGATTTGATCATCAAATGCCTTCTTTACGCCGATGATCAAGTTGTATTAGCGTCATCTGAAGAGGAGTTGCAGGCGATGGATAATGTTATGCATGATGCCCTGAAAATCAAAGGGATGAAAATAAATGTAAGCAAAACGAAAGTAATGGTTTTTGAAAGAGAAGAAAGCATAATAAACTGTGAAGTTCTGATTAAGAGATAAAAAGTGAAACAACTAAATGAATTTGTGTACTTGGGTTCAAAGTTTACGAGAGGAAAGTATGACAGTGACATTGAGCAAAGGGTGTTGGCAGGGAGGCAAATGAATGAGACACAACATAGCTTTATGAGCAGCCAGAAAGTGTAAAAAAAGACACGTTTTGCTGTGCATAGAGGTGTGTTGGTTCCTACACTTATGTATAGTAGTGAATGTTGGGTTTGGCAGAAGAAGCATGGAAATAGGATTCATGCTTCGAAGATGAATAGTCTGAGAAGTATAGCCAGAGTGACTCGGTTGGATAAAGTAAAGAATAGTGAGAAAAGAAAACGCTTCGGTGTAAAAGAAGATGTGGTTAAAAAGATATATAAAAGAATGCTTAGATGGTTTGGACACAAAGAAAGGAGGGATAAAGGAAGATTGACGAAACAAAATTATAAAAGGAGTGTAAATGGACGGAAGTCGGTAGAGGTCGACCTCGGCGAACATATCTCGATCAGATCGACATTGATTTAAAGAAAGGCCAGGTCGAAAAATACCAACAACCGACGAGCATGTATGAGAGCACTGATGAAAGTAGAGAAAGCAAAAGATGTGTGTAAGAACCGTAGCAAGTGGAAGGAAGTGGTCTCTGCCTACCCCTACGGGAAAAAGGCATGACTATATGTATGTATGAAACAAATATAACATTTTGACCCCACTTTTATTTTATTATGGTATTTATGGGTAAGTATTTTGAGTTAATATTATTTTAATTGCTTTAACTGCTAAGTTTAAAATTTTTTTTTGGAAAGAAAACAAAAAAAAATTGGATAATTGTCTGCCACTGAAATATATTTTATTTGTAACACCTATATATTTAATGTAACATAACAAGTACATACAGTGTGTTACAGATATTTCGGAAATATTTCTAAAATACATACAACAGACTATAATATTGTCATCTATTACATTTGATAGGGCTAATCATTTCGAAACTGATGTTGTACCAATTAAAGAACCAGTCTTATTTCAATAAATGTACTAAATTTTCTCCTGAATACGGCGCCCTTATGTACATGAAGCTTATAAATAGCAACTAAATGTTTCGAACAACACCAGCTTCGTCACAAATAGTCCTTCCCACTTTTACGTTTGAGGGAAACTTAATATCACTGAAACTTGAAAAGCGCCATTGTTTTATTTCCATTATTTTATTATTCACTAGCCATTTAAACCATGCTCAAGGTGTTTCATATTTTTTGGCCATACCGTGTTCAAGTAAAAATATTTTACTACAGCTAAACATATTATAGCAAAAAATTCACAAACAAAGAAAAGAGATAATTATTGTTTGTATAAAATTAAAAAATAATTGATATGCAAAAATGATCTTGATGTCTCAATATCAATAAATTTGACTACTTTCTTCCTACTTCAGAAAAAACAAAAGCACCTCCTCTACGTCTACTAATTTTTCAATAATACATTTAATTATAACTAAAAATAAAGCTACAAGCATCCTAAATATTCACCTAAGTAAATGGTTATTCAGTATATTACATTTTTATTTTTACCAACAACATAAAATGTACAACATTTGTAAAAATAATTCTCAATTTATATTTTTTTTAATAAAAAAGTTTTTTTCAACAGTCACAAAAAATGCATTATATATTTGTTTAACTGTAAATTTTTTAATAGCAAGAAATCAATGAGAGACACATACATTCTTATGAAAAAACCGGGTAATTAAACACCTTGCTGATTACCAACAAAAATACACTATAACAAACAAAAGCTACCTTTTCAAATTTAAGTGTAAATAAAGAAAAACATTCCACATGGGTATAGTTGTCTTTACACTCATTTATTTACAATACTTATTTTCTAAGTAAAGCCATATTTTTAGTTTTTAAAAACATTCTATATAATATCTACTCTAATTCTATATGTCACAACATAAAATATAATAATTTCATAAATCATTACATATCTTACCAAATAAAAATTTAGATTAACTTGTCGTTGGCCTATAATAATATCATCATGTTTTTACAATGAAAGTGCACTGTACACAACCATAAAGTCTTATTGTTTCTTACATTTAAGAACATTAACAAAATAAAATAGCAGCCTTAAATGACGCCTTTTAAAAAAACACTATTGGGATAGAGTGGCATTCTAGTAAAAAATTTTTTGACACCAAGAATGAGCGGATTGAGAAACTATAGAAGAAAGTCCAATGAAAGGATTTTCTGTAAAGTTTGAATTATCGAAAATTATCCAAAACGTTTAAATAAAGAGGCTAAAAATAAGGCGGCTCATCTCTTTATTAAACTTGCGTACCGAAAACTGCGAGTGGCTAAGAGACCACAGTGGCGTTGCTGATAAGCTAGAACCTCGCTCTGATTGTCCAATGCAATAACACTGATTATTTCATTCTCGCATGGCTCCACCAATAAAAAGTCATGAAGTTAGTCACATGATGTGCAATATGATCGACTATTCAGGTAAATAAAGAAATATGAGCGGCTATTTAGTTTGATTGTATAAGAGTGCTATGGATGAGTGTCAAAATTTGACGTAACATTCACTCAGTTGAAAATGTCTCGTTTTGGTTCATGTCCCACAAGGAAAATCAGCAAAAATATAAGCAAATCCATCCCAGAAAATACCAAAAAGAGTAAGGACTCTGTCTGGCGACAATTTATGTGTTTTTGTCAGCAGAAGAATTATGAATTTTGTAGTTGTAAAAAGTAGGTGGAATTAAATGTTGATAAACGTTTATGAATAATTGGCTTGCTTTCACTTTAGCGAAAGTGACGAATATGACCGGAATCTTAGCGAATGATTTTGCGGTGTTCATGAAATAATCTTCCTGAATATTACTCGACTATAACAAATAGCCGACTATTATTTTCGTCATAATTTTATCTCGAGCAACTTGTATTTCGAGACAATTCAATTTGACCATACAAACATTAATAATCAAGGAATAACTCGAGCTAAAAGCTCTCGGGAGTTATTTAGATTAATAATGTACATAATGGTCTCATCAAATTGTCTCGAAATACAAGGTACTCTCGATTTGTTATAGTCTTGGGATATTACTTCTGACTATTTTCCTCGCACTATTTCAACCAATGATGTGTCAGCATTTTTCAAATTTTGACCAATAGTGTCAAAATAACAGCGGCAAAATTTCCAAATCATCCCTCGCGTTTTTTTCGACAAAATCTCTTATAAACATACTTCCGTAATTGATTTTCGTGGTTAAGACAAAAGAACTCTGTAGCCCCGTATCTAGCGGGGGGCAAACCAGGGCACCTGCCCCGGGCGGCAAGTTCAGGGGGCGCCAAAATCATCATATAATGTTTAAAAAAAAATTGTTTTACGAAGCGCCTAGCATCCAGCGCACGTTGTTCTATCAATTATGGATTTATGAACGTATCCCAAGTTGATGTTACACTAGCTGAGCCTAATAAACCCAAACGGTCAAACGTCAAGCATTTCTAAAGATATAAAAGTAGTGTTTGGCAAAATTTTAGCATAAATTGAAACAAGTCTACATAATAATTTCGTCTATCTCAGTGGCCACTGTTTATAAATATTTCGACTGAGTATCTGCAAATAAATGGAGCCGATCTAGCTCTAAAATATTCAAAAGACTTGTATGCAGTTGATTTTTGCTAGGAACTTGCCGCATTTAAAGAAAAATCAAATACATGCGACCTGTTACAAAATCGGTGCAAGCATGACTAGCCAAAAGCGTTTCCTAATGTTAGTATAGCTTTAAAAAGATACTGCAAAATAAAAATAATTCAAAACTATCCCGAGTTTAACAATGAGTTTGTTAACCGACGTTAAGTTTTTTAAAGTGTTAAAATGAGTCGTTTTGGTAGAAGTTCATTTGAACAAATTGAGATTTATATTTATAATATAACTTCAAAAAATTCAGTTACTTCCAAAAACTTAATTTGGAGACAATTTGAGAAGTTCTGCAGTGAAAGGAATTATGAATTACTCGGTGATACTCGAGTGAGCACTTTATTCAAAATTTTAAAATAGTACGCATATAACATGAAGAAATCTAATGTTGGAATATGGAATACAACAGCGAAGATGTTGCAGGAATAGCCTATTATTTTGAAATTTTCAATATCTTGTTCAATCATTTTTCGGACATTATTTTCAAATAATGCCCGACAAGAGAAAAGAGAGTTCTAATGCATTAATGAAAAATAAAGTGTATGGGATAGCAGTTGCATGGGATGAGGATAAACCTAAAGGATTACAAAAAAAAATTGTACCATATAATGGCATATGAACTAGCCTAGAGAGGTGGCGAGGGTGTCCAGTGCAAAAAGCAATAAAACGAATATACCTACGACGCTATACCAATAGGAAGAATCGACAATTTTTTCCAAAACAAGTTATGGGGGAGAAAGAAGACTCAAGTGGCTCGTTACAAATACAAATGCTCCAGATGCTTGTCCAGTGCGTTTGTTAAAAGAACTGTTTGATAAGTGCACAGCGCACGTAACGATAGATCGACTATTTCTGAGAGTCAATATGGCATGGTATAGTCCAAAATCAGTTGGGTCGTATCAGAATGTTCCCATTGAAAAAAATTTAATATTTAAATGGATGGTATCCGCGCATTCTCATCGATCTGCAAAAATATCTAATCTAGCAAAATGTGGCACTGTAGAGCACTCAATATTAAAAATTTCCGGACACTCAAGCGTGAATTCCATTTCGTCTCATAAATAATGTTAGAAAAATCCATCTGGATCTGGAGCATTTAATTATTTTACCTCTGCAAGCTCTCTGTCCATACCTGCGGAAGAGATGCCTACCATTCGTATCTCAACCACCGGCAACTAATCCTAGTCATTTTGTTATTTACCAGAATTGTACTTTTCAATGTACAAATTTCTGTTCTTATGCTAATCTGTAATTGTCTTCTTCTTCTTCTTTTCTTCTTCTTCCTCTTTTATATAGGCGCATCGGATGTTTAGTTCCGGTTTCTTTAAAGCAATAATTGCGAGGTTGATTGCCAACTGTCTTGCCATCGTTTTGGTGGTCGTCCTATAGGTCTTTTTCCATGTGATGTGTTGTTTCGTACTATCTTGGCTATTCTGTCGGGACTCATTCGGTTGACATGCTGGTTCCATTCCCTTCTTCTTTTCCTTATACATCTGACTACGACGTCGGTTTGGCACCTTTCTCTTATGGTCTTATCTCAGTTGTTCTTAGGATCCTCTTTGTTACTGATGTTTCAGCTCTTGTTTCCGCACCATATGTCATCACCGGCCGTATTAGTTTAGCTCATTAGCAGTAACCTCGTCAACATTTTAGAAAAACGCTCAGACCCGTCGATTTTTGATTAAAAGGGGACAATCTTTTCAGGTATTTTTTACTCCAGTACTTTCAACCCCAAGCGAGGGTAAGAATTACCCGAAAATTTTAAGCGGCATTGGGGGTCGAATAAGATGTCTTTCAAAAGCTCTTACAATAGTCTTTAAATTTTAAAATTCCGCCCATTACTTATTGAGAAATTAGATTTTAAATGTGAAACCATTTAAAAATAATCCACAGTATGACAAAAATCATTTTTATTTTTAAGAGGACGGTGCTTCTCCGCATTATGTGGCGATTGTTCGTCAGTATTTACACCAACGTTTTCCACGGCATTGGATTTGGAGAAGAGGCAGCATTGAATGGCCTCCACGATCGCCAGATTTATCGCCCCTCGATTTCTTTTTGTGGGGACATCTCAAAAGTAAAATCTATAAAACACAACCAGCGTCGTTTTTTTTTTTTTTATGTTCTGGTTCCCACGAAAAGGGATATCCTGTAATGTTCAGAGAACATCGTGGGAACCAAGGGAAAGAAGGTAGGAGTTGGTGTTCTTCTTCATTGTTGGAAGATTTGCTTCAAAGAATCGTTGACGAGTGCCGTCGAATTACTACGGAAATTCTCCGAAATGCGCGTGAACGTTTTGAACAAAATCTTTATAATTGTATGGAAGCGGGTGGTCATCAGTTTAAACATTTAATCAATTAAGTATTAAGCAAGCAACTAAAATAATTGGAATTTTAACAGGTAATTTTTTTCAAAGTATTAGGAGGAAATGTAAAATTTAAAGACTATTGTAAAGAGAATTGTTAGAGCTTTCGAAAGACATCTTATTCGACCTCCAATGCCATTTAAAAATTTTGGGGTAATTCTTACCCTCGCTTGGGGTTGAAAGTAGTGGAGTTAAAAATACCGGAAAAAAGTCTCCCCCTTTAATAAAAAATCGACCGGTTTGAGCGTTTTTCTAAAATGTTGACGAGGTTCCTGCAAATGGCTCTGTTTCGTTTTCGGTTGGCCACCCTGTTTATGACCTTACTATAGGATATTATTTGAATAGACAAGTGGGAAAAAACATAGGACTCTGTCCAAAAGTATTGTAAATGTCTCTCTAGATAAATATTTAATCATATCTCCACCGGTACAGATTTTAAATTATAACTTAACATTATAACTTTAGCTGTACTATATGGATAGATCCAATATCTTCGTGTATCTTTCTTTTTCTTTCTTCGCAATATTATTAGCGACAATACTGCTGTATTTTTATCCGTCGACATGATGTATTGATGGTGTTGATGTTCGAAGTACAAGTTTTTGTTTTTTATGAAGTGTTTGCAAGATGTTGTCGACATGTCAACAACAAATATCGTATGCGACCGGCCTAAAGGAAGAACAACTTTTCAAGACACAATAAAATGATTAAAAAGAAGAGATTTAACTAGTATAAATCCTCTTGGTTGACCTGTGAAGATATTGAATAATTTGGTATAAATATAATTAAAAATATTTATATGTAACTGACTACATTATTGGTGTCGAAAAATTTTTTACACAAACAAGAGTTATAAAAAAACATTCAACAAAAAATTAAAAACTATTGTTTCCTTATAATCCGTCAAGTAAGGTTATTTTTCGTGGAGGCCAATGTATTAAATATACATTTACAATGTGGCAACAAATATAGTGATATACAAAGTGCTCGTAACGCTCTGGACAAACAACCTATCTCTCTATCACAATTATTATTAAACTCGTATCTTTGTTCCGAGCTGACTTTGTATACATTAAAGCGTATCATGCAAATCATAGACATTTTAAAAAGTCTATTTCAACTAATCACTACTATAGTAGAATTCCACAATTGTAAAGAGTGACTCATATTGTAGAGCGATTTTATAGGCCAATCAAATAAGATGTTTATTCTGTACCAAAAAGTTGTTTTTAATAGCTATGTGTTTTTGAATACCGACAAAAAAAGAAAGATTCAGTATTAGTTAATAAAAAAGTAAGTGGGTTCTTAGAAAAACTGTTTAATCTTTTACAAATTTACAAAAACTTTCTTCTTTTACTCACCCTTCAAAGAAATTTGACTGGTTTATTTTTAAACTGTTCAAGTTTCTTTAAAGCAATTAAGGGTTCGATGCAATATGAAACGTTATCAGCGTGTATGATTCAACTTGAAGATATCTGCATGACTGTAGTTATATCTTTATCTAAATGTAGATAATGGACGAGATCAACAATGACGTCGCAAATTAAAGCTACGTTATTGGCAACAACGTCATTGATCAGGTAGTTTCTGTCTTGAATTTTATCGCCAAGACAGTTTCATAGACGTGCTGAATGGGTTTCGTAAAGCAGAGACCGGGTTTTTTTTGTATTGTTAGTGGAAGGCATTTTAACTTTTAGTTTTGTTTGTATATTTTTACGTGCAGTACATATCTTTGATACTCAAGTTTTAATGCTTGTAATAAACATTGTTTCTACTTCTTCGTTGATCATCGATATAATTAGAAGTGTAAATTGCAGTCATTAAGCTTCAATTTATTATTATTGGATAATTATTATGGCCGGTTTTCTTTATCTTGGGCATCTTTGAAATAAGAAAAGACATCTAATGCGTTCTAAAATGCTGACGATAATTAAAATAATTTAATAATAACCACACGCCTATGACTCCTCGATTTTGGACCCGCAAAGGTCTACGTTAAAAATATGAGTCACTCTCTACAATTGAGGTATTTTACTATGGTAATTAGTGTGTATTTAAACCAGTTAAGGATAAAAAATTAACAAGTAATTTAATTTTAATCACACAGAAGACGAGGAACATTTTCAGAATTTTTCCTATACAAGAATTAATTTAATTTTAAACGATCGCCTTGTATCAATACTACAAAAAAATTAAGGTCCTATTATAGTCTAGTCAACAAGTGCCTTTTAGGTTAAAACTCTTTAGAGTTCTCCGAAAATTATGATTGAGGTGTCATTCGATTCGGAATGGCATGTAGATTTTTTTTAAAAAAATTCAAGGGCAGCTCGCAAAAATTGCAAAAGTTATAAACAATTAAGTGAAAAAAAGGGGGTTTGGTTTTTCGCAAATATCTCAAAAACTGTTTGAGATTTTTAAAATTTGAAAAAAGATTCAAAAAGAGGAGAAAATTTTCCAAAAAAACAATAGGTAACAAAAAAAAATAAGAATTATTTTTTAAGTAGTATTTTTTAAGTAGCTTCTGATCATGAGAAAACGGATCAATAGTAATAGTATAAAAAAATGTTTTTTTCAATGTTTAATGAATATTTATAATTAATTGTTAATAACAATGCGAAAATTACCAATTTTTGTAATTTTTCCAACGGGAATCTATTCTAATGCCTTTAAAAATAGCTCCATAAAAGAAAAAAATTCTCAGAATAATAGTTTAACAATTATCGCACCTGCAATGTTAATGTTCGTGCTACAAAAAATTGTTAATTAACTAATGGATAACTAATTGAAAAATTTTTGGACCGCGGATTATTGTTCATTGATCTATCCTATAGGCGCCTGAATTTTTTAAGTTCTTAATTTTCATATTGAATAAGTTTAAATAATATTTATTCATTAAAGGTCCCAAGGTGGCGTGTCTTGCACAAGCCGAAGTACCCGTTTTCGAGTGTATTTTTATATAAATATTTGGAGCTTTTTTTGGGAAATTTCCTACTCTTTTTGAATCTTTCTTTAAATTTGAAAAATCTTAAATAATTTTTGAGATATTTACAAAAAACCAAACCCCCTTTTTTTCACTTAATTGTTTATGACTTTTGCAATTTTTGAGAGCAGCCCTTGAATTTTTTTAAAAACATCTACATGCCAGTCCGAATCGAACGACACCTAAATCATAATTTTTGGAGAACTCTAAAAAGTTTTGACCAAAAAGGCACTTGTTGACTAGACTATATTGACGAACATTGTTTTAGTACGTAGTCCAAAAAACTCTACCGAAATTGCAAAAAAATTATCATTTTTATTTCAGTATGTTTTTTTTTAAAATTATCTTCATATGGGTGAACTTCGAGTAATAAAAGAGTATGGCAAAATATTGTTAATGTCAGCTTAAATGTACAACCACACGAGTTCATATTAGTACCTCGATAACTTATCTCTAACGTTTCGAATGATTAAATAAATGTACCTATTTATCACACTGATAATTGAATTTTGGAAGGAAATAATTTTTGTCGTTTGAAAAAATTATTTCATTGTTTAATGAGCGGATCAATTACAAATAAATTTATATTTATAATTATTACTTACAATAAAATTAATCAAAGAGGCTCACAGCATAAAAAGTAAACATTTTAGAGGAGCGAGTTCTGCCGTACAGTAAAATAACTAAAAGCGGCCCTTGACTACCAATAATATCATCAATGTGTTGCTGTATCGACAATCGGTGCAAAATTATTGAGCAATAGGCTTAGCCTAGACTTCTGAAATCAATGCAATATTATCCACAGACTAGTCAACAGTTACCAGATTGCAGAACAAAGCTTGCTGGCCTTCAGCGGCTGGTATGCCTGGCCATAACTGGAGCTATGTCCAGCACACCAACGGCAGCGATGGAACACCTCGTAAATCTTTTTCCTTTAGATATTCTCTTAGAGAGGGAGGCCAGGATAGTCTTCTATAGATTCCTGTCTCTGGAAAGGAAAATTATTGGAGGCAACTCGGGGACCAATCCTGGATACTGAGTGAAACAAAAAACCACTAAATTCTCGAGATGTTTCCTGACATGCTTGCCACAAAAAAACACGTAGAAAAGTCGTTCAAAGTCCTCTTTCTAAAGAGAGATGGCTCAAAAGCCCCAGATGAAGTTGGGGCCGGTGTTTTCAGCAGAAAGCCAAGGATTAAAATATCTACCAGTCTTGGCAGGTATGCTACAATGTTTCAGGGCTGAAGACTTCGCTATCGAATTGTGTGCAAGAGAGCTGACTAACAGACCTCTAGCAAACAAAAACATTAGTATAATATCAGACAGCCAGGCTGCTTTAAAAGCACTGAGCTTCAACAAGATAAATTCTAAACTTTTATGGAATTTCATCGAATCCCTGAAGTACATTGGTGCGAACAACAGAGTGACCCTGCTGTGGGTACCTGGGCACCAGGGAATGGAGGGAAACGAAAAAGCCGACACCCTTACAAAACACAACAAGTGCCGCCAAAAAAATTATTTTGGACTGGGCAGAGAGGAAAATACTCACGTACTGGTCCGATATAGCAGTGTTGACTCACTCGAAGGCGTTCTTAACTAAACCCTTGAGAAACACAACTATGTAGATCCTAGAATGAAGCAGGAATGACCTGCGAATTTTAACGGGACTACTTACAGGACACTGTCGTCTAAGATACCACCTCAGAAGGATAGGTCTGAATCAACAAACGGACTGTCGGTTTTGCGGCGTGGAAGACGAAACTGCTGAACATATACTATGTTTATGCCCCGGCCTGGGAAGAATAACTTATTTGGTTATACCAACCTAGAACCTACCGATTTCAAGAAAATCTCAATCACAATAGACCTATTAAAGGTCGCAGTGGAGGGGCGATCTATGCCCCACTCACATAATACCTAACCTAACCTAACCTAACCTACCAGATTGCACAACAAAAATCAAACTTCAACTATATTGATGATAATATTTAGCGTTTAGGGGCAGCTTTAAGGAGTCGAAAGTATATTATCATAGTTCGGCCTCTAAAATAACCAGACAAAGAATTACATCAACAAATAAATCAAGCTAAAAATTGATTGATTAAGCTAGAGGAGGCAACGCTCATATGTTTTTGTCATTGTTTTCTTTTTATTTTACAATAAACAAATCTCGTTTCATTTGTTTTTAACTATATAATGACAAATATCGTTTAATATATTATTACTTTGTACTTTAACGGTGAATATTGTACAGCAGCTAGTAACCAACTGGTGTTTGGACTGTTACAGAAACGAAATTCGAGTGACAATTTAAACACTAATTATTTTAACTTGCTGGTTACCGACTGGTTAACGCTGCAATACAAGACGCCCTTAAAAAAGTCATCGAAATTAATAATAATACGTACCGTATACACATACAGGGTGTTTCCAAAGTAATCTGAAATATTATTGCGGCCGATTCGTCGGATTTTGTCGGTATTGATAAACAGGTTGTTGAATTTTTTTGTAATAAACGATCTCTGATAGTAAGTAAATGTTAGTCCCAAAACCGTTTGAAATATTGTTAAAGAAAATTTATTGTATCTGTATTATATTCAACGTGTTCCAGCTTTGCTATTTAATGACTATCCGCTTCGTATGCAGTATTGTCAAAAGTTTTTAGGAAAAATTACAAACAAAATACTGTATGATTTGCTAATGAAGCTAACTTTAAAAGAAATGGTTTTAGGAATTTTTATAGCAATCACATATGGGGGTTATGAAAATCCACATGCCCACAGTTGAAGCATGATTCCAACAAACCTTTTCTATCAACATTTGGGTTGCGATTATGGACAATTATTTATGAGGACCCATTTTTTCTTCCTCAACGATTAAACGGTGATAAATAGTTTAAGTTGACTAGTGGCTTAGTTTATCGAAGCACAAACTGTTCTTAGTACTCGCAGATTTCATGATTTCTTGATGCTGGTCCGGAATTAATAATGTCTGATGTTTTCTCAGTACTTTTTAAATATTTCCAAAATCACGATCGGAATCCAAATAACTGTGACCAACTTCGGAAAATGTATGGTCTATTACTTAAAAAAAATTGTTGAGTATCAGCTTCTGTAGAGGCACAATCTAAAACAAATTTTGTTTTGGCCACCGTATGAATCAGACCAGATTATTAAGTGCTCAATTTCAGGATGTTCCTCTTTAAGCATCTCACGAAATCGCAGCAAACATCTACCAATTTTTTTACTTCCCTATTTGCAGAGTCAAAATACTTTTGAAGGTGCCACGTAACAAAGTTGTAACGTGACACCTTTATCTACTACGACATGCTAACACCTTTTCTATAAAATAAATCTTTAAATAAACAAAAAATTGTATTTAGGAATTAATGAAAGATACATCTATACCAGGGAAGTTTAAAAAGTTGTAAAAGTCGATTCTCCCCCATATTTTGCACCAGTATTAATGTTTCTAGACTGTACTTATATCACAATTATTACAATGTTATTATTTTTAATAAAAAAAAAAATAATTCAACACCCAGACCAACACTGCATACAGACTAAATTGTCAGGATGGGTGGAGAAGCAACAGGATTGGTCACACCAAGATCGAGGCACTCCGCAACAACCCCTTCACAATAAAATCAGACAAGATTTCGAAAAAGACCTTGATAGGAAAGAACTATAAAACAAAAATACCAACCAGAGAAGACTGGTTGAAGAAAACACCATTGACGATGGTACACTGACAGATCAGGATACCAGGGACGCTACGGGGCAGGTGTGTTTGGAGCATCCTGCAACCACAGAAAAAGCATCCCCCTGTGGAAATACGCCTCAGTCTTTCAGGCCAAGGTTTATGCCATACTCAGGTGTGCCACGCACCTGACAGAAAACAAAGTGACCAACAGTGAGATTGATATTTTCACTGACAGTCACGCGGCCATTGGGGTGCACCACAACATCATCGGTGGTGTGGGACTGCATTCAGGCCCTCACTGAACTAGCGACTGCAAATAAGGTCACTCTTACATGGGTTACTGGGCATGTAATGTAATCTTAATAATGACGAAACTTATCACACACAAGTTTATGGGAACTTTTATTTTTAAAATTGAATGTCGAGTCGGGCACAATATTATTTCAGATTACTTCGAATACACCGTGTATTGTTACCAAACAATCAATGAGTTGTTACAAACTTTTATAATATGATCGGAAAAATTCCAGAAATATTTAGTTTTGTACATTTTTACACTATCTTCCGAAAAATTTTTACACACTCGCATAAATATCTTAAGATTTAAAATTCACATCCACAGTTTTAAATTATCATCATAAATAATGCGTACCCTGTATTCAAATACAGTAGTCTTTCTACTCTTAAACTACCAATATAATACCATGTATTCCACAACTTATACAGCTACGACGGTAACAAAATTAACGAGAAATACATTTATTCAAAATTTAAATTTCAAACATTTATAAATGATATTTATAAAAATGTAGATCCATTAATAAGAATTACCCTGTGTGTAATAAAATTAAATGAATATCATCATTTTAACGAAGAATAAATATATTTATTTGATTACAAGTTCAGATTTCTTTTGAACGAATTTTTTAAAAAAATAAATGCAACTTTACAAATGCAAATATAATTAACAATTAATTCATGTTTAATTAACTATTATTTTTGGTGTAAGTGACAATGGGGAAGACCACCAAGTAATGAAATCATTCGAAAACTCTTTTAATTGATAAATAATTATGCTGGTTTAGTGTACAAACAATATCATGAGTAAAAATCTAAGCAAATGGATTCTTTAGCGTTATAAAATCAGTATATTAATTAAAAATTAAAAAACGCCAGAAACGGGTGGGCGGTGCTGTGACATAATAGTCCCTAAAATTATCTGTCTCTGTCTCTTTCTATTATATACGCTTTGCTGACAGCATTGTGCAGTGTTGTCAAAGTTATTTGTCATCAGCTTTTGTATGTCTGTAGGTACTGTTTTACCCAACAAGGTAAACGTTAATGATAGCAAGTGATTTTCTTCTTCTTAAAGTGCCATACAGATTCCTACATTGGTGTCCGTCTTCTTTCTTATCATAGGTTTCTATTGATTGCAGCACTTTGTAGTTCTTGAAAGTTGTGTATTCCTGTCCACTGGCGGATATTTCGCAACTACGATTGTTTTTTTCTTTCCATTACCCTTTTTCCTCCTTCTATTTTACCTTAAAGGATGAGGCGTTGAAAATGGTAGCGCTCCCCGCGTAAGATGTGCCCCAGGTAGGCTATCTTTCTTTCTTTTATAGTCCTAAAAAGTTCTCAAACCTCTAGTTCGGCTCTTTGGAGGACTTTCTCATTTCTTATGTGTTCGGTCCAAGATATTTTAAGCATTCGTCGTAGAGTCCACATCTCAATTGCTTCGATTTTGTTTATAGTGTTTTTTTAACGTCCATGCCTCCACCCCGTATGGGAGCAACGACCAGATGTAACATTTCAGCATTCTGTACCTGAGTCTGAAATTTAAATTTTTATCTGCAAGGAATTTTCATAGTTTTAAGAAGGTTGTTCTTGCTTGTTCTATCCTGCATCTTATCCCTTGTTCTGCGTCCCATTGTTCTTTCAGCATGCAACCTAGGCATTTGAATTTTACGACTCTTTTAATATTTTCTCCATTTATATATATATATATATATATATATATATTCTAATGTTCGGGATATTATTTCTACTTACTACCATTAGTTTGGTTTTATTGTCTGAAGGTCATTCGCATTGTCCGCTAGAATTGCAGTATCATCTGCATTATTAACAGAAATGTCGTTTACTTTAATACTTTGGGGCTATCTACGACTGTTTCCATTAACACTCTTTCTGAATAAAGATTAAACAGCATTGGTGACAGGATGCAACCTTGTCTAACACCTTTCTTTACCTCAAACTGTTCTGTTGGTGATGAGTTATTTACTCGAATTTCTGCTTTTTGGTTCCAGTACAGATTGATAATAAGTCTTATATCTTTATCATCCAATCCTAGCTATTTCAGATACGATACTAGAAGATAATGTCTAACGTTGTCACATGCCTTTTCGTAGTCTATGAAACATATACAAGCATCTTTTCTTTGATCTCGACAGTTCTGTATTAATGTTTGTAAGCTGAATATGGCTTCTCTGGTTCCGAACCATTTCCTGAAACCAAACTGGCTCTTTCCACTAGCTTTCTCATATTTTTAGTAAAGCCGTGTGTGTAGGATTTGAAGAAAGAGCTTTAGAAAGTGACTTATTAGACTAATGAGAAGTTGGACTTTGCATGTCTTTGTGTTGTTTGACTTTGGTAGCGTGATGAAATTAGAGCGAAGCCAATCTTCTTAGTGGTCTCCCCCATTTTGCTAAAATCAAAAGTAGGTACTACTCGTTTTGAAAAAATGATAATACATTACGATGTTTAAGTGTCTATGAGGTACACATAAACAAAAATATTCATTATCGATAAACAGGGCAACTTTATTAAACCATAAAATTAGATGTATAGGTAGTATTGTTTATACAAAATTTATGCACGAAAAAACACTTATTCTAACACCACTAGAATCGAAACCTGTAACCTTATTTAGATTGATTATCAACAAATACAATATTATAATTAACTAATTAATTAAAACGTATGTTATATTTTATAAAAATTAATTGAGCAAAAGAATCTAATACATTTTTTTAAAACACAACCGTAATTATCAAAAATACAAAATTTTTTATAACTTTTCAAAAATAATTATGAGACTCAATAAATGGCACAATAACAGATCTAGAGTCAGTACAATTATTTGTATGTTAATTATTTTTTTTAAAGTGTTGATTGCAGAAATACGACATTCGAGAAAATTCTTATTATGATATTTAAAGGTCTTTAAATCTTCAGGTCTCTTGATTAATAATAATGAGGACCTCTAAATCGCAACAGCCCAAGGTACAATGCAATAAAAAGCCAGAAGCATCATGAGAGATTAGAAACACATAATACAATCCCTAATACAAGAGAGAAATCACAGAAGACTAAAACGAAGATGGCCAGCAGACCTAAAATAATGTAAAGGCCTTCTTAATGTAGAAAGCCAAGCAGGCCCGCGCCGTACATAAAGGCAAACTCGTGTGGTGCTTCAAAACTCAAAAGTAAAAAAGCAAAAAAAAAACATTGCCAACACAAAATTTATAATGATAAAAAAAACAGTAAGGAAATGCTAGCTATTACATTGTTTTTTATTTGTTTATTATTATATTTTTACTCTTTGAGACGAGGGAACCGAAATTCTCGAAAATAGTATATTTTCCAAATGAGAGTACGCACTAATAGCATTTATTTGATCGAATACGTAACATGATAACATGAATTGTGTAAACTCAAACAAATCTGATTTTATTCATGTTTAATTTAATTAAACAATTTGCAAAACTTAAAGCACGAAAAGCTCAATTCACTTAGCTAAAATATTAATAACAATACCTAATACCTGAATATTAACCTTTAAAAGGTGACATGTTGCATAAAATAATACATTGTTTTGTTTTTATTTGTCGATCAGTTTCGTCCTGTGATATATAAACGAGTATTTTTAATGTTTTAAATATTTTTTTTATTTCTTTTGCTTTTGTATAATATATTACATTTGAAACTAAAATACAAAAATTTTGAGTTGTAATACTGTTAAAATATATTTCTGTTTTCTATAAGTTTATAATTATGTTATGTACCCCAATGAGAAAATACTTGTATGGCTTGTACTTGTAAAATATAAAAATGAAAATACTTTTTAAAATTATTTTTCAATAGTGGATAATCATACCTAACTTAACTCGTATCTGTACTCACATATGAACGTAATACAAATTTGGGGTGTTATTTTAAATTTGCACGAGGGCGCCAAGTGCTAGACGCGGGCCTGTCTCTTAGCCAACAATATAGCTCATAGAATCCAAAATAAATATAAAAAAAGAAGGTTAACATAAACGTACCAGGATAAATTTAGGGGCGTGGATTGCATTTTGTTATATACAAGTAATTTTTTCAGCATGATGTTCCGTTTTCATAAAACTTTGAAAATTCATATGAGAGTGTCTTATTTTATTATCGCTCGGTATATTAATAACTTTGGTCGCGTGATAAATGGACTTTTCTTTGCCACTTCACTACACCACGGGAGACACCACACGACGCGGATCCCATGTGTAACTAAGTGCGCATTCATGTCTTGCAAGCAAAAGGGATGAAAGAAGAACGCTGGGGACGGACTCTCGTTTCGTAAAAACACTCTCAATGTAACCCTCTATTTCAAAGCACGCTCGGCACGCTCCTTGCATGCTGCTCAAAAATGAAAATACTCGTAAAACAAAGAAAGTAGTGTCCTGTGTCCAGTTGAGAGGTTTTCGCTAAACACATACCAAAATCAAAGAAGACCAAGGTGAGTGGCAATTTTGTTTTTAATGAAATCGTTTATTAGTTATTATAACTAATTCACAATTATTAAACAGTCCATTTTGCTACTCGCTCGTCCATGTTGATGGTCCTCATAGCTGCAATGAAATTTATAAGTCTGAAAATGGATACAGTTTTCAGTCAGTAACTATTTAGTCTACAGCTTTTAGTAGAAACCTTTTCCAAAATTATTTTCGTTGAAATAATACACTCAGTATTTATTATTTCATGATATCATGGCACCTTTTGCAGTTATTTGAAACAGTTGATAGTTGTTGATTCCATATAGGTAGTTAAATAGTAATTGTCACTGTGACATTTATAAATATATTTTATTAATATTAATTAATATATTATTAATATATTTTTCTTGTCCTCTATCTGGTAATCCGTAAGTAAAATGTTTTGAATTTACTGATTGATTTTTGAAGATTAAGAAGAGGAAAACATTCATTTCCGTGTGGTACCAATTCTCAGTATTTTGATCCTATACAGAAGACAACTACCAGAGTTTGTAAATCTTTTGGACGAAGTACAAGTTTTAATAAAAAGGGATATGGATAATTCGGGTAAGGTTGTGAACTTTGTTTGGAAAAATATATATATTATTTATAAATATATTTAATCTGATATTTATATTCATCATAACTAATGAATTTTCTTACCCATTTGTAGTTCTACAGTCATCACTCTTTTTGGTAAATTTTTAATAAATAAGCTTGATTTAGGGATGCCCACTTGTGTGTATTTTATAAGATTTTATAAAAACTAATTTGATAACAACGTTTACACATACCGAAATTTATTTCTTAATTCTCCTTGATTCAAATTCTAACTATATCTGTACAAAATTCTTCAAAAAAATCTAGAAACTTTACTCAATTTACATATAGATATGCCGCAATAAAAATGTTTTCTTCATTCTAGGTATAAAATAATTACGTATATTTAGTAATAATTGAATCAGTATTTGAAAAATACAATGCTATATGTCTTCATTTAGACTTTTTCGGTAGTATGTTTCGTGGTCTTTTATCACTTTCAGTAACACTTTGTACCGGAATATATACTGTACAGTTGACAATTTAAATGATTTCATAAAATCAACTGAGTACTAGTACGGTAGGAAATGTTTAATAAAGATTTACTGAATAAAAGGATTGTTTCTGCAACAGTTTTAGACTGCTAGAAAACTTTTATGAATGCGTTTGTGAACTGTTTACAAATTGTTTGCGAATTGACTGCTGCAAATCATAATCATCATCATAATCATTGGTGATACAGCTCTAGTTGAGCCTTGACCTTCCTCAGTCTTTACCGCCAGTCATCTTTATCTCGAAGACAATGTTATTTACTTAAGAATATACTTCTTCTTCTTCTACTTCTCGGAGATCTGTCGATCTGTTAATTCTAAAGCTGCCTCTGCATCTTTTCCAGAAAGGTAGATTGCCAACTATCTCTCCATCTTGAAGGTGGCCTCCCGGGAGAGAGCCGGGCGGATTGTTTTCTAGGACTATTTTCGGAAGTCTGTCCTTGTCCATCCGTCTTACATGGTTGTACCACTGCCTCTTACGTTGTCTTTCCCATCTCACAATCTCTTGTATTTCGCATTGTTCTCTGATATCTATGTTTCTTACTGTGTCTCTTCTTTTTTTCCCCACTATTGTTCTCAGTGTTTTCATTTCGGCCACCCTTAGCATGTGTTTCGTCTTGTTGGTGTCTTCGAGGACTTCTGTACTGTACGTCATGATCGGTCTGATACAAGTCTTGTAGATTCTAATTTTGCTATCTTTGCGCATGTACTGGTTTGACCAGACTACTATATCTCGTAGGCATCCTGAGAGCGCTGATGCTTTGTTAATCTGGCTGCTCAGGTCTTTAACTGGGTCGTGGGTGCTTAATATATCTATGCCCCCAGATATCTGAATTGCATCACCTGTTCTATGGGATTGTCCAGGTTGTACGGGTTTAACCAGACTACTATATCTCGTAGGCATCCTGAGAGCGCTGATGCTTTGTTAATCTGGCTGCTTAGGTCTTTAACTGGGTCGTGGGTGCTTAATATATCTATGCCCCCAGATATCTGAATTGCATCACCTGTTCTATGGGATTGTCCAGGTTGTACGGGTTTAACCAGACTACTGTTTAAACAGACACTGTTATTGACCGTCCCTTTGTGAAGCCCTGTTGTTCTTCAGCATTCTGAATTTCCAGTTTGTCCTTGAGAATACCCGTAAATAGTTTAATTGCTGTATTTATGAAGGTTATTCCTCTATAGATTTGTGGGCAGGTTTTTAGTCCTTTCTTAAAGCACCATACCCATGGTGATGCTATTATGGCATTTTTTTTGGTGTTTCCGTTTCGTTTAAGATTTTGTTAAATAGTTGCGATAGTTTCCCTGCGAGTTCGAGGCCTCCATATTTTAAAAACTCGTTGGAGATGCCGTCCGGCCCGGGTGATTTTCTGTTTTTTAATTTCTTAAGTTTTGCTTCTATCTCTTCCTCAGTGACTGTACCACTTATATCTGTTTCGTATTCGTTTATATTCAGCGTTTCTTCAGCATCGTAAAGATGTTGTAAAAACAAAGCTAGAATCCAATTTTAGAGCAAGAAATTGATTTGATATTCGCAGTAACGCTTATTTTAAGCTACGCTTGCTCCGTTCGTTTGCAAACTGCTGTAGAAACAAACTTAATGTAAATAATTAAGGGCCGGTTGTACCATCCAAGTTCATTGATAGATCACCGCTGAACCGAGATCATGAGTAAAATTTAGTTGTACAAATTCCGATCAACGATGAACTGTCGATCAGCAGCGAGGTCAACTGATCGGTGATTTAAACACGGTTTAAATTGTTCAACTTGGAATCATAACCTCAACAAAATGTCAGAAATAAAGATTGGCGTGACATTATTGTTTGTAAGTTATCACAAAGAGTAGTTATCAGTATCATTTTAAAAGCGGATTCATTCCACTAATTATTATTTCTACGGTTCGTTTTGCTGTGGATTTTGTGAATTGAGTTGTAATTTATTAATAAACTTAAATAAAAATACATTATGTTACTTTTTTTATTACAAAAATAATGGATACCTCCAAAAAGTTCGGAAGGTCAGTTAACTTCTCACCAAAAGAAAATAGCGTTCTTACACTTGTAAGAATTGTACAACTTCTTTTGAAATTCGATATCTAAATTTAAAATCTGTATCATTCCATTTTGTAAAATGATCGGGGGCGTTCCCTATACGTTTGTGGCAACCTTTCGCGATGAAAATTATTTACTAACTCCAAAAATTCCTCGTCTTACGTCAGCTCATACAATAAATCCATAATACATTTCTTATTTTCCAAAACACAATAAATATGCTTATGAGTATCAAAATCAAAAGTCACATTAATTACCACAGACCACCGTATGTTTAAAAACTGAGGTAGCAGTTTTAAATAATTTATGTACCAACCTAAATGGATCGTCAGTCAACTGAAATAGACTTGGTACAACCGATTGGTATGTGAACCACGTTCAACTGAACTATCGGTGAACTGCGTTGTGTAGAACTGGCCCTAAATTTAGAGGGAGTTTCTGTCATATTATCATTCGACTGATTAATACTGCCAACTGCATATTCCAAATATTAAATGTTTCTCTTTATCGTACCATTAAATTGCAAAAATTAATTTTTCGATCGGCCCACAATGTGAAATAAGAGATAAAAGACGTGGTCAGTTAAAATATTATACTTAGAATGAAAAGGATTCGCCAAAATCTGTACTTAACAGTTAACTTCAGTTTTTTGAGTAGCACCAATATGATTTGAAAAAGGATCATTCTTTATTACTACTCCGTTACTTGTAGGACCATCGATAGTCGTGATATTGGCGTACTTGTTAGTTTGAGGTGACATTACCTGTTTGGCGAGCGCTCCCGCATCAAGTGACACGCCTGATTTGAGAGTATAGTCGTTCTTTTTATTATTATTGTGATTAGTTTGAGTCAAGATGGTGCCGGGAAGCGACATCGGTGATACTTTTAGATTCGAAGTAGTATTGTCGATGGAAAGAAGCTTGTCCACCTGAATAAAAAAAAAACTTGTATAAATGATTGTAATTCGCTAAGGTGATTACCATTACGAAATCGACTACAGTATTTATAATAGAATTATATCTTGTTAAATATAAATATAATTAGTAATTATTTACATTTATACAAAACTGTTTATGGTTTAAGGAATTTATCTTGGATAACGATGTTCTTCAGCATTTACTGACAATCGAGAGGGAAATGTGTACAATAAACTAACATTTCTTTTAAATTTTCCATAAAAACAGTCGCGTATGTAATCTTTTGAAACAATAATGAACGCTTTTATTTATTTTTGATCCACAAAGTTTTTGATTACCTAACCTAACCTTTGGATAAGAAGAACCCTTTTCTATATTCTTATCTCTATTAGATTTTTCACAAAATATTATCGAATACTCCACTTCCACAACGTTACCACCTTTGCTACAAACTTACCTAATTTTCACTTTCATCCAACATAGTAGGGGTACTAATTTAAATTTTTAATTATTCGTTTTTTCTTTCATCTATTTATTTTAACTTCATGACTACATATTTTTCGTTTGATTTATATGCACTTTAATCTAAGTTTTAATTGCATATAATCGTACATGCATTAATTTCAGCTGCAAGTGAAATTTCTGTCACCAATGAAGTAGTGAAGACGTAGTATTTCCTACTTTTTTTACATGGCTTCTTATGATGAAGTTTATTCTTCTTCTAGTGCCTATCGTCTATTGATGTTGTCTATCGATGTTGTTTGTTCACTGCCGCTTTGAACAGTTCTGTAGATATTAACCATGTCCAATTTCTAAGGTTTTTCCCAAGTCTTTCCAGAATTGGTGGCGTGATGTATGTACATATGACACTCGCAGTATTCGTTGCCTACAGGCGTTTTCAGTGAGGCTGCTCCAACTTTCTGCTCCATAAAGCAGCACAGAGATCACATAGCATCGAAGGACTCTGATTCTTACATCGATGCCTAACTAAAGATTACAAAGAACTTTTCGCAGTCGGCTAAAGGCATTTCTTGCTTTCTTAATACGAGTTCTTATTTCGTATAAGTGGTCCCATGAAGTTTATTGTGCAACGGAAATATAATCTGAAGTTATTTTAATATTGATTTATAGAAATGAATAACTATTGAAAGGGGCGCACCGCCGCACTTGGCTAAATTCGACGAAATGGGATTGAACGTCTACAAAACACGACGAATGCCGAATAAAGCGCGAATATTTTCAGTGGAAATGTGTATTCATAAAAAACGCAATGTACCTAATTATTGAAACGTGTACGTAAAAGCGCTCAAAAATATGAGACTGAATTGGTAGGAAGAAGACCAATTCCGAAGTGTTATTTTTACTGTAAATTCAGGAGACCGACGAAAAAAAGAAAAATGATCGGATGAAGAATTGTCCTGTGAAGAAAACATATTGTACGAAAACAACAAAAGTGTATCTAATGTACAATCGACCAACTTTAATTCAGCCAACTCAATGAGGGAATTCTACATGAGGTTTGCAGAAGAGTTTTGGTGATCAATAATTCTTAGGTTCACGGTCTTTTTTATTATTTAGCAGCATTGGACCGTTCAGTTTTTCTAGGTAAAAAAGTGATTTTTTAATGTTTTCTTTACTACTGAACATATTTTTTTGTATTGTATTTTCTATTCCGACATTATTTCTCAGCTGGTCACGTAAAAATATGGGTAATAGTTAGTCTAGCATCTGCTCAGTGGAATGCAAATACTGGCTGCAGAACATCAAGACAGCTGATGAAAAAACCTCTCCGGAAGAGGACAGACGCACTCTGGACGATGGACCGGAGTAGGCTAAGCAGCACGCTTGGCCTGCTCACTGGCCACATCGCACTAAGGGCGCACCTTTTCAAGCTTAAGCTGGCGGCCGAGAAAAACTGCCGACTATGCGGCGAAGAGGAAGAGTTCAGCATACACATTCTGTGTTGCTGCCCGATGCTAGCGGTGTACAGGTATCAAACCTGGGGCCATATGATAATGGATCCAAGCCAACAGGGCCAACAGAAAGCCTGAGGTTCTCCAAAATCAGCGGACTGGAATTCTTATGCCCTGAAGACACAGCGGTAGTCACAGAGGATCAAAAGGTCTAGGTGACATAGGTGCCGATACCAATGGCCCAACCGCAAGATTGTAATGTAATGTAATGTGTAGTCTAGCATTGAAACAACTGTGGAACCCCCTCCAACTCCACCAAAACTGGGTTAACCTAATTTTTGAAGCAAAAAATAAATAGAGTGCCTTAAAAAAAAAGAGCATGCCAATTTTAAAAAGAAAAGACCCGTTATTATAATTACAATTTCAAATAATCGTTTTTTTACGTAATTTGCAGTGGCTGTAGCTCGGAGGGGTGCATTTTAGAAAACATGTTTATTTGAAAAAAGTCTTGTTTTGATTTCAGCAATACGTCCTTAAAATATCTACATCAAATTTTGAATCACTTTATATTTTAACTCAACTCTACTGGCTTCACTTAATATTTTGATAATATAACTGATAGTTTTTGATTGGTTAAATAAAACTAGTATGTGTGAAATTATTATACAGAATATTTGAAAGCAATATTTTTTTTATTTTGTCACTGGCAAAAAGAGCAACCCCATTTTTTGTCATTACTTTTAGTTTCAATACATTTTTAACCAACTTCAAAAAAGGAGGAGGACAATTCGTCTGTATTTTTTTGTTATGTTTGTTACCTCAGAACTTTCGACTGGGTGAACCGATTTTGATGATACTTTTTTATTTGAAAGCTGGTGCTGGCGGTTCAGTGGTAGAATGCTCGCCTGCCACGCGGGCGGCCCGGGTTAAATTCCCGGCCGATGCATTCTTTTTGTGCTTTTACCATTTAATACATAATTTTTTTAAATCGTATTAAGGTATTCGTAAACTACATTTTAAAATTATTTGGCATATCAAAACGGAGACAGATAATTTTCTCGGTAAATGGAATAGTTTACTGACGAGAAAATTAATGTCACTGTTCTAAAAGCGTGGGGTGCTTTCATTCCGAAACGCAGAGTTAGTTTAAAAATGTCGTACAAAGCACTGACATTGATTGACATTGAATTTTTTTTTGACAGTGACAATAATTTTCTCGTCAGTAATCTTATGTAAAGAATTATTTTTTACTTTTTAGTTTGATTAACTCTAAAAGCGTGTTTTTTAGGTTTTTAAACTATAATTTATTATCATATAACCTCAACACAGGGTTGTACAGACACGTGGAAATTTTCTGAAATCGTATTTGTTATTTGTGTTTTTGTGTTAGATCATACGTGAATATTGTTTTATTATTGCAATTAGGTTATGAAAATTGGAAACTAAAGCAAATGTCTAATATAGATTTAGAAAAGTAAGTTGATAAAATTGTATAACTTGATACAAGTATTTACTGTTTACATTCGTTTATTGTACATGTGATTTGAGTGTTTACTATTTAAATTATAGGGAGACAATAGTGAAATCATGTGTTTAGAGTCCAAAAGAGTATGGAAAGCGCAAAGGTCTGAGTGCAAATAAAATACCGAAAACCAAAGCTCAACGCCAACAACAATTCCGGCAGGATAAAAAAAAGATACAAAAAAGTAAAACGTTGAATTCGAATCTTGTCAGGTATTATACAGTGTGTCTACTTGAGTTGGAACCATATGGAAAACTTTTTTATTATTGGTTTTATAAAAAGAATTCATTCTTAGTAAAAAGTTTTGCATGGCTCAAAACTTAAAATGCCATCATCAGATATTAATTTTTTTGAGATATATACGTGGTTTGTCAAAAAATAGAAATTTTACTCAAAAGTAAAGTACCTTTATTTTTTACAATACAGAAAAATGTTATAATGTAAAGTTATTTTTAATTAAAAGTTATATTTTAATATGCAATTACAGCCATTTAGCATGAAAATTCAGGTTTGGTGATTATTTACGTTTTACATTATAAATTATTTGTAGTTATAAATTTCAATATTGAATTTATAATCTCTTATCTGTTAAAAATATGGTTACCTTTTCATTTGTTAATATTTTTAAACAACTTTGCAATTTTAGTAAATAATTACCAAACCTGAATTTTCATGCTAAATGGTTGTAATTGCATATTTGAATATAACTTTAAATTCAAAATGGCTTTACTTTGTAAAATTCTTCTGTATTGTAAAAAATAAAGGTACTTTACTCCTGAGTAAAATTTCTATTTTTTGACAAACCTCGTTTATGCCTTAAAGAAATTGATAGTGGCATTTTAAGTTTTAAACCATGCAAAACTTTTTATCAGGAATAAATTTTTTTCATAAAACCAATAATAATTTTTTTTTCCATATGGTTCCAACTTAAGTAGACACACTGTATATCTTATATAAAATAAAATTGAAATATATATATTTCATTTCCAATAACATTCGGAGTTGAAGAAAATACGTAAGGAACTTCGTTCCATACGGGGGTCCGACCACAGAGTTTTTTTTTTAAAGAATTGATAAATAAATATTCGGTAACCTTTACAAAATATTTGCGATATACTATTAGTAGCCAATTCTGTTAAAATCGTCGCTCGGTTTCGGCTAGGCTCCCTTTCATTAGTTATTTATCTCTACCTATTTTTTTCCAATATAATTTCTGTACCTTTACACAAAAAAGACAGACATTAAGAAACAATTAAAAAAAAATCATTGAAGGTATTAAAAGAAAAATGAAGACGACAAATAAATTAAAATAACGGATCAGTTTGACATTCATGAACTTACAGTAGCGGTACCGTCGTCTTCCTTAATGTTTTCCATTAGTAAGGGTTGTGTGGATCTCGAGTGGGGCATAATGAAGGAGGTTTCCCAATTGTCCGAATTGTCTGGCAGTAATTTTTCCACGGAGGAAGTCGATTCAATTTGGTCAGGGGTAGTGGGGTTTGTATGGTTTGGTATTAGATAATCTGAGGATGTAGGTATCACCTTAAAGAGACACAAAATACAACGCTCGTCTTGTACGTCTTTGCATTTTTTTAGACGGTGGATTAGAATGTGTTAGAATAGGACAGTTAAAGAGTCAATATTTACCTAAATAAATTCGTTCTTTAAAAAAAAACAACGTTGATTTAGTTTGAAATATTTATATCAGTTATTTAGTAATCAACTCACTACACACCCACTCTAAATGAAAAAGTAAATCTGATTATTGAAAGGTGCTTGCGCCCGGCACTACACAGCGTCTTTGAGAAAGGAGAAAATATAAAATTAATCAAATATCAGCATTGATTTTTTGTTTGGTGGTACTGTTTCGAACGAAAGCTCTTAAGTGGTTCGAAAAATGAACTGTAACTTTGAACTATTTTTTATGCTAAAGGGAAAATAAAATCAATTGCTTCCTACGACTTACCACGTTAAATCCACATAGTTTTCTTGGTGTTGAGTGCCCCCGACGTCTATAAGCTGGTAACAGCACTTCACATAAAAGTTTGTAATAATATAGACGATGTACGCGGTGGATAATCCGATTAGAGGATAAGATGGCGGCTAATGGCCAAAATAACGATTGTAGTCACTTGAGAGTAGTTGAACTTGAACTATATTCCTCGACGTCTCTATGAGGACTAGTTAAATCTTTGCGCCGTCGTAAAAGACGATACTAATTAACTGGTTCGTCGATAGGGGCAATTGTTTATAGAAATAACAATATTTGAATTAACTCTAAGCAATAACTTACGTGAGCTTTTCCTAACAGGTACTCTTATGAGCTTTAAATATAAGACTCCAAGTAAACTTCTATAAAATATTGACTCTTTAAAGTAATTAAACAAAAACACTAAAAACAGACGATGGTTGTCTTAGACACCTGATTGTCCGTAAGCAACACAAAACAAATTATCACGACATTTACCTGCAGACAATCCTCTTCGGAACCTGAAGGTCTCATGACAGTTATGTCCCTTTCGTAAGATGGAGGACGTTGAAAAATAGGTAATGTTGCATCCATAACTTCTGGATCTTGTGTGCAATACCCCAATCTTTCCATTATAGTTCCGAAAGTTGGTCGCTGCTCAGGATTCGGGTGCCAACACTGTGTCATTATACCGTAAATTGGACCTGTTTAAATTACATATTTTATTATAAACTTGCTGGTCCGGCAGACGTTGTTCTGCCTTTTTCAGTAAAGTTTCTAAATAAAAAAGTCCGGACAGAAGAGGCCGTTGGAGCAATTGGAAGATAAGTAATGAAATAAAAAGATGGTCAGGCCAATGATCAAGCGTGTGAAAGCGCGGAAAATTGCAGTTTATTTGAATGAAGAAAAATGAGCGGCTTGATGTTTAAAATGACGATTCAAAATTAAAACCGTTCAATAAATTTTGAAAATAAATTCCTGTGTTAAAAAATGAGACATCACAACATTTAAAAGTTTTACATCAAAAGCTGTATATTAAAAACAGAAAATCATTATAAATGAAAATCTCAAAATCTATTTTAATCATTAATTATTGGAAATGAATGTTTATAACCAATATGATATATTAGATTTGTTTCGGCAGCAGATCCAGATAGTTTGAGTACAGTTACTAATGTGAATGCGCAGGTGCGAGTGTGTACTGTTTGCAAATGGTTTGTAAATTGTCTTCTGCAAGAACAGTCCTCGATTCTGTTTTATGTAAGCCTAAAACAAATAAAACACAACCTCAAACATGTTAGCAGAACCGTACATACATATAGTCACACTTTTTTCCCGTAGGGGTAGGCAGAGACCACTTCCTTTCATTTGCTACGGTTCTTACAAACATCTTTTGCTTCCTTTACTTTTATCAGTGCTCTTATACATGCTCGTCGGTTATTGGTACTCTTGACCTGGCCTTTCTTCAAAACAATGTTGATCTGATCGAGATATGTTCGCCGAGGTCCACTTACACTCGTCTTATAATTGTTTGTTATGATTGTTTCGTCAATCTTCCTTTATCCATCTTTTCTACGAGTACAAACCATGTAAGCAATCCTTTAGCTATCTTTGTAAACCACATCTCCTTGTACACCACAGCGTTCTTTTATCTCACTATTCTTTACTTTATCCAACCGAGTCACTCCGGCTATACTTCTCAGCTTACTCATCTCCGCAGCATTAATTCTATTTTTATGCTTCTCCTGCCAAACTCAACATTCACTACCATAAATAAGTGTAGAAACCAACACTCCTCTATGCACATTCAGACGTGCCTTTTTTACACTTTTTGGCTGTTCATAAAGCTATGCAGTGCAGTTATTAGTTTTCGTGCCAACATCCTTCGCTCAATGTCACTGTCATACTTTTCATCTCTCGTAAACTTTGAACCGAAATATACAAACTCATTTACTTGTTCTACATTTTTTTTCCTTAGTCAGAACTGTACAGTTTGTCATGCTTTCTTCTCTTTTAAAAACCATTACTTTCATTTTGCTTACATTTATTTTTATCCCTTTGGTTTTTTAGGACATCATGCATTACATTAACCATCGCCTGCAACTCCTCTTCAGATAACGCTAATATGACTTGATCATCGGCGTAAAGAAGGCATTTGACGATAAAATCATTTATTTTCAATCCATACGCACTCGCTTTAAAATATTTTAAACAATCGTCTATGTATAAGTGAAATAGCCATAGCGAAGCCACACATCCCTGTCTCACACCTTTTTCGATGTTTGATCAGTCCGTGTAAGCTTCGTTTATCCTGACACAAGCATTGGAATCCTCGTCAAGTGATTTCAGTGCTCGTATTAAACTACCGCTCACCCCATACATAGACAATGTCGACCAAACCACAATTCACTCCTTACAAATCTGTCATAGGCGTTTTCCAAGTCTATGAAAGCGCAGAACCAACAGTTAATAAAATGTAAAAAACCTCGCACCATACATGGAAACAAAACGTAAACTGTTCTTACTGTTTTAAAAATCGTAAAAACGTTGTAAAAACATCTAATCTTGAGTCACAGTTTAATTTAGTCAAAAACAGACAATCAAACCTATTGTGAATATGAGTCCCTTTGGTCCATAAATACAGAATGTTATTTACTTGACTACAGCGCCACCTATCGGACCCTAGCAGAGCTATGAATCATTGTCTCGTTAAAAAAATATATTGTGTGAATATAATCTCAATCAGTCGTGCAGAAATTACACGATCACTAACAAACGCACCAATAATTGTAGGCAAAATGAAACAGGGACGTATCTGCAAATTTAGGCATTTTGAGTTACCTTCACTTTAGATAACGTAACACGTGTCACTACAAGTTGTGCTGACCACACGACATTCATTGCAATAGGAAAAAATCACGTAGTGGGCGACATCTATTATTGATCGTCTGAATTTCTCGAGGTGTGAAAAACAAACTAACCACCATTTGTTTATATGGGTGAAAAGTAAACTTTATATATATTATTGAGCAATTTAAGCATTAAAAGTGTTACATTTGTACAATATTTTGTAAAGAATTGGAGTTTATAAACCACAAAATCCGAAAAAAAGGATTAAAAGAGGTGATATGGAGATAAAATCGCAAAAAATATACTCCGTTTCATAATGCTCTACACATGGCAAGTCTAATAAATCATTGCATAAATTTCCTTCAAATCCTAAGGCAGCTCAAAAATGGAAGATGATCTTAAAAATAGGAAAACCAATCTTTTTTTTTTATGAAAATGGTCGCAAAAAGGGTAGACCTATCGTGTGGGCCGCGGACGGCCCGCACTGCGACTATTAGAAGGGGAAGGGATTATAGAAAGGAAATGATTGTGGACACGCTTTTTAAAAAGTTGCAGGTCATGATTCTCTGGAAAAACTTATTTTGGAAGCTTATTCCATTCCGTAGCAGCCCTGTAAAAGAAGGATTCTTGATGAAGATTGGTCCTTGTAGTGTCAAGCTTGAGAGTAAATGTGTGAGACTGATTAGCGTGCCGAGTTCTTCGGCCGAATGTGGCCAATGGTGGTACAAGAGTTTTTATTTCTCTGGAGCATCTGCCATGGAAATATCTGTAGAGCAATGACTGGTCTGCAGCTCTTCTTCTATGTTTTAGATGGTGAAGGGTATCTGTGAGAGTTGAGCTGTTTATCAAGCGAATGAATCTTTTCTGAATGGAATCTAGAAGACGAAGAGAATGGGGGACAGGATGGAACCCTGGGGGACCCCGGCATTGGTTTTAAACGCATCAGAAAAAATACCGTCAACTGCCACATGTAAGGAGCGATTTTGCATGAAGCTCAAGAGCCATTGGCGCAGTTTGGTTGGGAGACCGTAGGCAGATAATTTACTTAACAATGCCTGGTTCCAAACGCGGTCAAAGGCTTTAGATATATCCAAGGCTATTGCACGGGATTCACCAAACTTTTCAATAGTGTTTGTCCAGAGCTGAGTGACATAAGCCAGCAAATCTCCAGTAGACTGAAGTTGTCGAAATCCATATTGTCTGTCATGAATTATCTCAAATTTCTCCAGATATTTGATTAGTTCTGTTTTAATCGCTTTTTCCATAATTTTGGATATGACTGAGAGCAATGCAATAGGGCGATAATTCGCAGGAATAGTCCTCTTTCCTTTTTTCGGAATCGGTTGGACTTTAGCGTTTTTCCACAAAGTTTATGTTTGTTAGCAGCAAACACTTTATAAAAGATGATTTTTTCAGTGTTGTTTGATATTCTTGTTCAATGATTTATCATTTTATTTGTAATTATTCATAGTGATCTCAACAATATTTTGACTTTAATAGGCATTGTGATTATTATGTTATGGACTACTTTTTTCCTTCTTTAGTCGCCTGTTTGTTAGCTCAGCTGTGTTGGTTCGGTCTACAATGTAATCTACTGTTTCAAGGACCATCTTCATTCAATAGTCTCGTAATGTGATTAACAATTTGTAATTTTGTTAATTAAAAGAATAATAAGATTTCTCTCATTATCTTTGTATGAGAAAAATTTGATGTCAATCTCTTTTCTTTAGGATTTCGGTGAACTACAATTATTTTCATCACAACTTGAGGAATGGTTTTTGGTTATTTTTTATGCCTTGATCAAAAATTATTTAGTATAAAAGTAAATGTACATCATTGTTTTGATAAGGAACTTGATTATCCACTGTAAGCCAGTGGAAAGTGAAATCTCCAAAAGACGTAACTGAAATGATAAATCAAAAGGAGCACTGACAGAAGGAAGTAACTACATTTGAAGTACCATTGAAGGGTATTTGGCTGAAAATTACGTAGCAAGGTCTAAAAAAGAAGCAACTACAGTATAAATAGCGCAAGTCAGTTGAAAATTTACGTCAGGTGATTTTTTGAATCGTAGATATCTCAAAACACGGATTTCTCAGATCCGTCCCTCTGTCATTTTAAGATTAGAGACTATTACGATCATGATATCACTAAAATATGATTACTAATAATAATTTGCACTCACCAGGACAACTGGCAGGTGGGTCTAATCTACCACCGCTAGTTACCAGATGCATGACATCTCTATTCGAACGCCCTGTATAAGGCATATAACCCATGGACATTATTTCCCACAGAAGCACCCCAAATGACCATACATCAGTCTTGCTTGTAAAAATACCGTCTAAAAACGCTTCTGGCGGCATCCATTTTATGGGTAGCATGGCTTTTCCGCCTTTCCTATAATAATCTGACCTAAAACATGAAATAAAAATTCATTATTACAAAATATCGAATTAGACTCTGCCCGCATAAACATTTTATGCAAAAAAGCCATTGTCTTTATGAATTTACACGATTCTATCTACGACGGTCAAAATTAATTTTAAATACAAATTTATAGATTATCTCATGATCCAAAAGTTGGCAATTGATTAAAAATAACTTTAATTTAAAACTCTTTTAAATATTTTCATATATTTCATGTTGAATAAAGTATTATATACAATTTTTTTTTAAAATAGTTTACGTAAATACTTCATTGAATTTCAAGGATACTTAACCGCATATTTATGAGAAAAGTTTTACTTAACTACCACATAAAGTTGTTACTTCAATATTAGTTTGGCTGGAAACAAACTCTAGATAGTTTCAGTGAGACATTTCGTTTTTTTTTGTTTGTGTTGATTATTTCGCATATATTTCATTTGTGATTTTTGTGGAATGTAAGAGTAATTAAATAGTTTTTTTTTAAATGCAGAACTTTAATTTTTTTCTTTGTAATCTGGCAGTATATTATTATTTTAAGTAGTTACATTAAGGTTATATTTGAATTTCATTTCTTGTCGTATTATTTTGTCTTCGACGACAAACCTGCATGTTATAGGTTTTTTTGATGTTGTCAGGCTTTTTGCTTTCGAAACAGAGATTGCCATATTCAGAGACTTTGCTGTGCAATTGAAGAGCAATCTTTCAAGGTTGTCTTCGTTTTCTGTAACTAGCACAGCATCGTCGGTATAGCACAGCATTGTAATATTGCGGTCACCCATTTTGTATCCATTAAGTCCACGCACTTGCTTTATTATTTAGTCCATAATTATGTTGAAAAGAAGTGGGCTTAGTGAGTCGCCCTGTCGTATTCCATTTTCTACAGTGATTGGTTCAGTGAGTTCTCCATCGATCTTGGCTTGGATATTGTTGGCACTTTATAAATTCTCTATAGTTTTTATTAAGTCATGGGATACTTGTCTGTTGTAAAGTAAATGTACAACATTATCTCTCTGAACTCGATCAAATGCTTTCTGTAGGTTTATGAAATACCTGTAGAATGATTTGTTGTATTCGATCGACTTTTCTGCGATCTGTCTTATAACAAAAACTGTATTGGTACATGATCTTCCCGTTTTGAATCTTTGTTGTTCATCTGTCAGAGTTATAATATTGTTTATTTTGCTTATTATTTTTGTTGTTAGTTTTAATGTTGTGCTGAGTAGGTTTATGCCTCTGTACTTCTCTGGTGCTTGTTCGCCATTCGTCAGGAATTCTGTGTTAGGCAAAGATCTTTTTAATCAGTTTGGTTAGCTGCTGGATAAGATGTTGTCCACCGTATTTAAGCACCTCGTTGGGAATGTTGTCTGGTCCAAGACTTTTTCTATTTCTTAATTGTCGAAGCGCTAATTCTATATATTTGCTTTCTATTTGTGTGTTTTTATTAGTGATTATATCTGGTGTATTGTTTTGCTCGATTTCGTCCTCTTTCTTGCTGTACAGTTTTGTGAGATATTCAACTCAGGTTTCCTTTGTTATATGTTTAGGCTCTATTAATTCGTCGGTATCTTTTCTTTGATTTCTAATAAATCGCCAGATTTGTTTTTGGAGACCATAAGTCACTCTCCATTCTTTTTGAGGATTCCCAGTGAATGGTCTTAATTTGTCTTACGAGTGTTTTCGTTTCCATTACAGACTGCTTTATATTGTTCGTATGATTCTTGTTTCCTGGTGGTACGGTGCTTTAGGTAGGCTTTCTTCTTTACTTCGTATTTATTTTTAATTTCTAGGCGGAACCATGGTGTTTTTTTAGGTTTTTTGTTGAAACTGTTTATATTGCGGGTTCCAAGTGCTTAGGCTGCCAGCTCGTATTTACATGATCTAGCTCGTTTATTTGATATATACGTAACATGTATTATTAGTTATGTAGCAACATGTTGATTTCACACAATTGTGTTTGGTGGTTATGGTACCTTAGATACCCTAAGATCAGTGTAACTAAATAGAAAAGACTGCCTGCAAATATGCAATGAGAGACGTTACATATTACATAGTCAAGGAGTATCAGGTTCGAAATCTATAGTGGCCACCACACCTTCCAATTAATTTATCATTACATTGCAAAATAAGTTAGGCAATGCTGTTATAAACCTCATAAACTTTTAATTATGCTTTTCATCCGTTTAGCAAAAAAAATTGGAGTTATTTGACTGTAAAATTTTTGTGTTTCTTATCACTTTGATAATTTTATTATTACTTTAATAATTATTTCACATTAAAATGTATTTTTTTACCTGTAGACATCTCTTGACATTCCAAAATCGGCAATTTTCACTACTCTTCCGGGACCTTTTGTCGTAAGTAGACAATTCCTTGCCGCAATATCGCGGTGAATAAATCTGTTGTCTTCTAAATACTTACAACCTTTAGCTATATCAACTGATATTAAAATTAAGTCTTTCATTGACAGAGGGCTGGCTCGTTCCTAAAAATATAAATTTATTTCAATAAGGGAAGGTATGTTATACTAATGAAAAGGTTACTTTAAATAATTTAAGAATTACTTTCATTTGAAAATAATGAAAGTTTTATTTAATTGAGACTAAGACTAGAAGAGACAAACTACAAATTATTTACAGGGACACACTAATTATTCTTAAAAAAATATTAGTGTGGCTTGCAGATGTTGTGAAGGATTGCAATAAACCCTTTTCTCTTAATAAAAAAAACACGTTTTATTACTTTAATAAAAATGTCAAATTGAAATTTCCCAGACAATTTTTAATACTCCTCCACTGAAGTGTTTAAAAAAAATCTATCAGCTATATAGAATTTCCCCAATACATTAGGTTAGGTTAGGTATCATGTGAGTGTGGCGTAGATCACCCCTCCACTGCGACCTTTAGTATGTCTACTGTAGCTCACCCCTAGAGGTTACAGATCACCGCACAATCCAGCCCTTCTCACGTTTATGGTTGTATGAGGTGAGATTTTCTTAAAATCGGTAGGTTCTAGGTTAATATAACCAAATATGTTAAATCTTATTCTTCCCAGGCCGGGGCATAAACGTAGTATATGTTCAGTAGTTTCGTCTTCCAGACCTATCCTTCTGAGGTGGTATCTTAGACGACAGTGTCCTGTAAGTAGTCCTGTTAGAATTCGCAGGTCATTCCTGCTCCATTCTAGGATCTGCTTAGTTGTGTTTCTCAAGGGTTTAGTTAAGAACGCCTTCGAGTGAGTCAACCCTGCTATATCGGACCAGTACGTGAGTATTTTCCTTTCCGCCCAGTCCGAAATAATTGTTTTGGCGCCACTTGTAGTGACTCCAAAAACCGGTTCTGGTCCAGTGAACGCAGATTCGGCCCCCTCTTTTGCAAGGGTGTCGGCTTTTTCGTTCCACTTCACCTCCTGGTGCCCAGGTACCCACAGCAGGGTCACTCTGTTGTTTGCACCAAGCTACTCCAGAAATTCGATGCAATTCTATAGAAATTTAGAATTTATCTTGTTGGAGCTTAGTGCTTTTGAAGCAGCCTGGCTGTCTGATATTATACTTATATTTTTGTTTGCTAGATATCTGTTAGTAAGCTCTCTTGCTCACAATTCGATAGCGAAAACTTCGGCCTGAAAGATTGTAGCATACCTGCCAAGACTGGTAGATATTTCAATCTTTGGTTTCCTGTTGAAAACACACGCCCCAACTTCTTTTGGAGTTTTTAAACCATCTTTGTACAATACGTATTCAGTCTCTGGGAAGAGGATTTCTCCCTTTACCCATTCATCTCTCTTCGGAAAGAGCACTTTAAACGACAATTATACGTGTATTCTTGTGGCTAGCATGTCAGGAACCATCCCGAGAATTTGGTGGTTTTTTGTTTCACTCAGTATCTTGGAGTGGTCCCGAGTTGCACTCCATTAATTTGCCTTTCCAGAGACAGAGATCTGTAGGAGACTATCCTGGCCTTCCTATCTAAGAAAATATTTAGGGAAGGAAGATTTGGGAGGTGTTCCATCGTTGCCTTTGGTGTGTTGGACATAGCTCCAGTTAAGACCAGGCATGCCAGCCGCTGAAGGCCAGCAAACTTTGCTCTAGCTGTCTGTTGCAACCCTTTGGTCCACCAGACTACTGAACCATACGTGACCATAGATATTATCATTGTGATAAATCTAGTAAATCTGTTTGGGGTTTATTCCCCAAGATTTGCCGCATACTCTTCTGAGATTCCAGAGAGAAAACCTGGCTTTGTTTATTGTTTTTTCTCAGGTGGGCGTTCCAGGTGAGTCTTTTATCCAGAACTACACCCAGGTATTTTACTTCCGCCGCAAATGGAATGTTCTCTCCGTATGGGACAGGCTGCCGAAGCTTATCTAGCCCCCAATACATTAATATTCGTTTATGAAAAAAATTAAATAAATATTCCAACCGGTACGTTCTGTAACTAAAATTTTTTTACAATAAAATTTGTTAAGTTATTGTGATAATTTCTTGAAGTTACACAAAATTGCTTGGTTCTTATTTTATCAATTCCAAAATTTTTAATGTATTTAGTAGAACTTTTCAGGAAGCTAGTTAGTTATGAGTATTTGTTCTGACTCTTGAAAATGTTTTTGGTTATTTTTTTTATTCTTTACTTAAAAAAAAGTATTCGGTGATTAAAACATATAAATATTAAAGAATTTCTTACTGGTTTGGGTCTGGATTCTCGAAGGAAATTTTTCAGATCACCCCCAGCAAGCAACTCCAATACAATGAATCGAGGATGTTTATCGAAACACACTCCTATAAAATGAACAATGTTCGGATGATTAAATTTGGACATAATTAGCGCTTCCATCAAGAAATCCATTTCTGCTTGCGACGTCGACATTTCTGGAAGAGTCTTAACAGCTACTGGCATCTCAACCATGTCACATGGACGTTGCTGATAGAAACCTTGGTAAACTTCACCAAATGCACCTTGTCCCAAAGCTCTGAATTAAAAAAAAATGTTTTAAGTCAAAAGTTTCAACTTTAGTCCTTCCTAATTGAAACATTATTTCCAATTAATGAACTGGACATATGACTGCTCAATTTAATAAGCTTATATTGAACTCCCCATAAAAACATTATTTTTAACAATTTAATTAAAAAGTATAATTTATTGAAACTAATTTTTACTGTAAAAGTGTAATTAAGTTCAGCACCAAGGCATTATCTTCGTCTTCTAGATTCCATTTAATAAAGAGCCATTTGCTTGATAAACAGCTCAACTCTCACAGATACCCACCCACTAGATCATGGAAGAAGAGTTGCAGACCAGTCATTGCTATACAGATATTTCCATGGCAGATGCTCCAGAGAAATAAAAACTCTTGTACCACCATTGGCCACATTCGGCCGAAGAACTCGGCACGCTGATCAGTCTCACACATTTACTCTAAAGCTTGACACTACAAGGACCAATCTTCATCAAGAATCCTTCTTTTACAGGGCTGCTACGGAATGGACTAAGCTTCCAAAATCAGTTTTTCCAGAGAACTATGACCTGCAACTTTTTAAAAAGCGTGTCCACAATCATTTCCTGTCTATAATCCCTTTCCCTTCTAATAGTCGCAGTGCGGGCCGTCCGCTGCCCATACGATAGGTCTACCCTTTTTGCGACTATTTTCATAAAAAAAAAAGTGTGTAATATAGTAGGTACTATTACGATAATAATAACTAAATTTTTTACTTTATGCTGATGATCTAAAAAATTTGCTCTCCTATCAGTAATATGATTGTGAGAAACTATCGGAAAATCTGAATCAAATTAGCCAATTATGCAGTCGTAATAATGTAGCGTTAAATCCTACCAAATGTTGCGTAATGTCATATACATTGAGATCTGATCCAGTTATATTTGACTATAGGATATACAATCATTCTCTATACAGACCATCTAATTTTAAGGACCTGGGACCTCTCGACCGAGAGCTGTCTTTCCAAAACCACGTAGACAATATAATTACGGCAGCATGTATGGATTTCTAATTAGAGTAGGCCGCGACTTTAACCATTTAACACTTAAAACTCTTTACTATGCTTTTGTGAGATCAAAGCTAAAATATGCATCGGTTATCTGGAACCCATATTATCAAGTGCATATCTATAAACTGTGGGCAATCCAAATACCTAAGTTTTAAAGTAGATCGGACTTATCCACCAATTGGCACGGCACACAACAGTTTACTGTTAGCTGTTACTCAGCTGTTACAGTTTACTGTTACTCTAGATAGAGGACGAAAATGTTCTGGTGTCATTACGCTACACAAAATAATTAACAACGAAATTAGATGTCAATGCTTACTTTTTTTTACTGAAAATAGTCGCAAAAAGGGTAGACCTATCGTGTGGGCTGCGGACGGCCCGCACTGATACTATTAGAAGGATAAGGGATTATAGAAAGGAAATGATTGTGGACACGCTTTTTAAAAAGTTGCAGGTCATAGTTCTCTGGAAAAACTGATTTTGGAAGCTTATTCCATTCCGTAGCAGCCCTGTAAAAGGAGTAGTGTCAATCTTGAAAGTAAATGGGTGAGACTGATCTGCGTGCCGAGTTCTTCGGCCGAATGTGGCCAATGGTGGTACAAGAGTTTTTATTTCTCTGGAGCATCTGCCATGAAAATATCTGTAGAGTAATGCCTGGTCTGCAACTATTCTTCTATGTTCTAGTGGGTGAAGGGTATCTGTGAGAGTTGAGCTGTTTATTAACCGAATGACCCTTTTCTGAATGGAATCTAGAAGACGAAGAAAATGCCTTGGTGCTAAACCCCCAATGTGCGAGCAATACTCAAGTAGAGGTCAGATTTGAGCCTTGTACGTCGCCAACAGTTGATCAGGAGTAAAAAACTTTCTAGCTTTCCACAGAAAACCCAGCTTCTGGCTTGCTGACTTTGCGATGTTAGCAACATGGTCATGCCAAGACATATTATTAGACACCGTGACTCCCAAAATCGAGGTAGAGGGACTTGATTCAAGGGTATTTCCGTATTACTACATCAGATAAACTTTAAAATTCCCCGTCAGGCATCTCGATACACCGACTCTTACTACACTACAACGCCACGAACAAATATATTTAAAAACTCCCCTGTTCATACTATGTGTAGCAATTATAACTTAATAAGTGACCAGCTTGATATATTCTATTGTAATGTGAGGCAAATTAAGAGCTATTAGCATCAGCAGTAGTATTGTTTTATTAGTCTTAAGCTTTTCTATTGTTAGTACTATTGTGCAAATGTTTACTTTGTTCCTATTCTGTAATTGGAAATCTTTTTTCTATAGAACAGTGTAAATAAATAAATAAATAAATAAATAATGTAAAATATAAAAATTCTGACATTTTTTTTTGATAATCTACAAAACATACCTTATGTTTTAATAAAAAAAGTAAGAGAATAAAATGTATAAGTGAAAAACGATGCAAAAATATAAAAAATAAGAAAAAACGGTTTTGTGGTCCTTTTAATGAATTCGACAAACGACAAAACTGTAAGTGACAGCTGAGGAAATACCCAAAACGCATGTCAGTTTCCACATTCAACTATGCACCGAAATTACCGTTCAGAAAATTGTTCACGACCGTTCGCACGGTTAGAACGCATTTTATCTGTTGTGCACTGTTCAATGTATGTGAAACAAACATATTAATTCACTTTAGTATTCGGATTACAACTTACTTAACTAAACGAAGTTGTTCCCTCGGTATGTCCTTAAGATCTTTGAGTGTATAAACAACCCCTCCGAATTCATAGTTTGGATTATATTCGGTCATCATGCTGTCAGAGGCGACACGCAAACGATCAAGTTGCAAATCGGGCCCAGAAAGTATTTTTCTTCTCATGATACCCGTTGCTCTTAGTTGATATCGATTATCTGTAAAAATCAAACCTAAAAAGTATTCAAAAATAGGACGAATTAAATAACAACATATTTCTCTAACAATTCGCGGTTAATATTGATGATACTGAAACATTTAAAAATTGTTAAATTATTTAATGAAGTCAAATACATTCTGCATAATGGACTAGTTTTTTCCTTCTTTAGCCGCCTATTTGTTAGCTTAGCTGTGTTGGTTCGGTCTACACTGTAATCTACTGTTTCAAGGACCATCTTCATTCAATAGTCTCGTAATATGATTAACAATTTGTAATTTTGTTAAATAAAAGAATAACCAGATTTCTCTCATTATCTTTGCATGAGAAAAATTTTATGTCAATCTCTTTTCTTTAGGATTTCGGTGAACCAGAATTATTTTCATCACAACTTGAGGAACGGTTTATGGTTATTTTTTATGCCTTGATCAAAAATTAATTAGCATAAAAGTAAATGTACATCATTGTTTTATCCCCTTGGTTTTTAGGGCATCATGCATAACATTAACCATCGCCTTCAACTTCTCTTTAGATAACGCTAATATGACTTGATCATCGGCATTTGACGATCAAATCATTTATTTTCAAACCATACGCACTCTCTTTCAAATCTTTTAAACAATCGTCTATGTATAAGTTAAAAATCCATGGCGAAGCCACACATCCCTGTCTCACACCTTTTTCGATGTTAAACCTGCACAGGTAAAAAAAAATACCACACTATATCCAGAAACATACAAACAAAATTTAAAAGTTGGTGGTTTAAAAAAAACAGGATATTCATCGACACTTATAATTAGCAATCAACGAAAACAAAATATTACCCCGATTCACTCGATAACAATATTGACAACCCAATTTTCTGGGCTTTTTTGCTGACTAATTACAACGATTTTGGGTTTAGTACAATTTTAAATGTTCTGATTTACCGATTTACATTGAATTTAAGTACGGTACTGTCTGAATTTTAAACTACGCGCAAGGCCTCCAACCAATTGACGTTCAGTTATATCAGCGCCACCACTCAGCTAAATGCAAAAGCTTGCATCCCGCTCAAGAAATTTCTAACGTAGCAATGTCGTTCTATAAGAGTCATATCTACGATGATCAGGGCCGGCTCTACCATATAGGCGAACTAGGCGACCGCCTAGGGCGCCAAGCAGCCTAGGGCGCCAAGTAGGCGGGCGCGAAGGATAAGCATAATTGGAAAAAAATCTGTTTTGAATTTTGAATAGTTAATTTATTTTTCTTAGACTAGTAGATGCCAGGGAAGTTGCCGAAGATCTCGACATTCCGACGACATTTGAACAAAGGTCGACAGTAACACGTTTGAAGAAAAAAAAGAGACAATTTTCTTTTGAGGGGAGAGACGAACCAGTTGAAGATCCAAAACAGAGATTTAAGTTACTTTTTACTTTCCCATCCTGGACACTGCCATCAGCTCAGTGAAAGAGCGATTTAATCAGCTGCAAGAAGTAAACTCTAAGTTTGGATTTTTATATCATATTGATGCCTTAGAAGACAAACCAACAAAGTATGTCCAAGAGCAATGCCTTAAACTCGAAAAAGCTTTGGCCACTGATCAATCAAAAGATATTGATGCAATAGAGCTGTGTGGTGAACTGCAAGCTATTTCAAGACGAGTGAAAAAACAGTCAACCCCTAAGGACGTCCTCGACTTAATTTTAGAATCCGATATGGAAGAAAATTTCCCGAATTTGTACGTTGCACTGCGGATTCTCCTTACACTACCGGTCTCAGTAGCATCAGGAGAGAGAAGCTTCTCAAAGCTCAAAATCATAAAAAGTTATCTACGGTCATCTATGACCCAAGAGAGATTGGTAGGCCTAGCAACGATTTCTATTGAACAAGAGATTGCACAGAACATCGACCTCAATGGTTTGGTAGCAACATTTGCCAAACAAAAAGCCAGAAATTTTTTTTAAACTTGTTCAATTCCTCTCCCAGTAAATAGTGTAAATAACTTTATCTTTTGAGTTTTATTGAACAGAGATAAATATAAATATAATTTAGAATATATATACGTTTTCTCATTTCCAATTACCTATATTTTGTGGTTGGCAAGTATAGTGGGGGGGGGGCGCCGAGCAATGCTTTCGCCTAGGGCGCCAAAATGTCTTGAGCCGACCCTGACGATGATAATATCTAAAATAACACAACACATTTCTAGCTAGGGAATATAGAAGGCGATTCACCACAGGTTTTATAAAAACGTGGGTACATTCGCATATTTAAAAACCAAAGAAAGTACAAATTTCACCATTCATCATTTTTTGATTAGTATTCAAATATGTACTTAGGCTTACTTACACAAAACAAAACATACAACTCCAAAAGCAACGGTTAGACAAAACACCGTAATAATGAGTACCACCACGAACCACGTTGGGTATGGCCCTTCAGTAGGAGGATCGTCCACAGCTAAAAAAAAAGATCACAATATAACAACAAGTCTGTCGTACCGGTTACACTCTAACTTACGTCTGCAAGTCTTCTTATCTTCTTCCAAATCCCATCTAGGTGGACAGATGCAGACAATGTCGGATCTCTTCGCATTCAAAGCGATACATTTGTAATCGCACTCGCAACCGTCTATTTCGGGAATGATCAAAACATATCCAGGTCCAGTGTTGTAGCCGCTTTCTACAAACGTAAGGTGAGATAAAGTTTTGGAATAGTCAAGGAAAGAATATCCCCCTTCTCCATTCGTCGAGTTAGTTGCAGGGGCATCACCGCCGGCAAAACCACCTCCACCACCGCCATATACACAACCGCCACCTTAAAAAGATAATTTGATTAAAAGAAAAGTTTATGAACAAACAATTTAAATTGCAACAAATATAAGTGTTCGAAATACACATATTTCTCCAGGGCGATTTTCTTCCAAAATGTAATCTTTTCTTGAGGAATATAAATGCTTCAGTGAATCTACTCTTGGTAAGAGATATTATTTTAATAATTTTAACAATTTCTACATTCGTTAATTTTGTGACGCAGTGTTGCCAAACTTAATTGTTCTGCGGGTTTACCTTAGCCCAGTTAGAATTAAAACTGGTTACTTCGCAACGGAGCCAAATCATGCCGTACACAAATAACGACGCTTTGTATTACCGTCCTCAGATGGATATCGAAGGACGCGAAATAGTGCAAGGAACCGCAGTCAACTTGGACCGTCGAGTGGGGAACCAACAATCTTGTTCAGTTCAACGCCCAAAAAACACAAAGTGCCACGTTTTCCAAGAAAGTAAATTCCTCAAATCATCCCATCACAATGTCCGGAAATACCCTTGAACCAAGTCCCTCCATCTCGATTTTGGGAGTCGCGGTGTCCAATAATATGTCTTGGCATGACCATGTTGCTAACATCGCAAAGTCGGCAAGCCAGAGGCTAGGTTTTCTGTGGAAAGCCAGAAATTTTTTTACTCCTGATCAACTGTTGACGACGTACAAGGCTCAAATCCAACCTCTACTGGAATATTGCTCGCACATTTGGGGTTCAGCACCAAGGCATTCTCTTCGTCTTCTAGATTCCATTCAGAAAAGAGCCATTCGTTTGATAAACAGCTCAACTCTCACAGATACCCTTCACCCTCTGGAACATAGAAGAAGAGTTGCAGACCAGTCATTGCTCTACAGATATTTCCATGTCAGATGCTCCAGAGAAATAAAAACTCTTGTACCACCATTGGCCACATTCGGCCGAAGAACTCGGCACGCTGATCAGTCTCACGCATTTACTCTCAAGATTGACACTACAAGGACCAATCTTCATCAAGAATCTTTCCTTTACAGGGCTGCTACGGAATGGAATAAGCTTCCAAAATCAGTTTTTCCAGAGAACTATGACCTGCAACTTTTTCAAAAGCCTGTCCACAATCATTTCCTTACTATAATCCCTTCCGCTTCTAATAGTCGCAGTGCGGGCCGTCCGCGGCTCACACGATAGTTCTACCTTTTTTGCGACTATTTTCATAAAAAAAAATGTGTTTTAATGTGCTGAATACGAAAAAAAAATTAAAAAAATCCTAGATGTCAGGATTTAAAGCAAAATGCAAAATTCTCTTCAAATTTAGCAAATTTTTTTCATCTTTTGGTATTTTTTGTGACTATTTCCAAAAAAAAAAAAAAATATCGTGAACGCCATAGGACAATTCCTGGAAGTGTAATTGACAAGGAGGGTGGCACAGATACAGACATTAAAACCAGAATACAAAAAGCAAGGAGAGCTTTTGGAATGCTTAGCAGGGTCTGGAGTTCGAGAGCAGACACTACCAACACAAAACTACGTATCTTCAACACAAACGTAAAATATGTTCTTCTGTACGAATGCGAAACATGGAAAACCACTAAAAGCTCATCCAGGGCTCTGCAAGTTTTTGTGAACAAATGTCTACGCAGGATATTATGTATTTTCTGGCCGGCTCGCATTTCAAATGAAGAGCTCTGGAGAAGAACAAACCAGAATCCGACCGACACAGAGATACGGAAGCTCAAATGGGGATGGCTGGGTCACACCCTTAGAAAACCTGAAAATAATATAGCCCGAATGGCCCTGGAGTGGAATCCCCAAAGTAGCCGCGCTAGGGGCCGCCCAAAGACAACCTGGAGAAGATCGATATTAAGTGAAATACGAAAAATGAATAAATCATGGCAAGAAGTCAACATGCTTGCCAGAAATAGAGTCCGATGGAGAAACTTTGTTGAGGCCCTATGTTCCGCCATGGAATGATGGGAATATATATATATATATATATATATATATATATATATATATATATATATAGGACAATTACAGTATGCACATACTACATATTACCCACGATTGCCGAATCCCGACGTGATGGAGCCCGAGCCTCATCTCGTGACCAGCAGATGTACTACATAATTTGACCTTATACACATTCTTAATTAAATCACAGTGAAAGTGGGATTAATTATATAGGTAAGCTTTTAAAATTTCTTTAATTTTTTTATATATTATTCAATGTTGAGCACGCTTTTTATCATTAAAAATAAATCGGGAGTATTTGACAAACTGTTTTTATTCACCAATTGTATTTCCTTCTTCCGTTCCCGCTTTCCAGAGTAATCTGGTGGCATCATATGCTCCATGTCGTTCTTGTCGTCAGCTATAATAACCTGATCGTCGGTTTTGCAATTTAAATAGTGATTAATTAGACGTTTACGAATTTCAACACAAGGTTCGTGGTAATATGAATACGATTATTTATAATTTACCTCCTCCTCCAAAACCTCCATCCCCACGTTCATCGGTTGAATTGTAACAGGCTTTCCCGCCAATGCCCCCTGCAAGCAAAGAAGTACCCATCATAACTTTGTGCAGTGAATCTACTAATCCTGGGAACATTTTCCATCCTCCACCCGCTCCAGCACTTCTAAAACAAAAAAAACAATGGCTTTTATATGCGTGTAATAAAAAATTTTAGGTAATTTGTGATCAACATCATAATAACCAAATACTAAACGGAAAGGTAACTAAGTTTAAAAAAATAAAGATGAAGAAACTTACTTAGTACCGTACATCTTTCCCGTAAAAGGCAGCTTAGATTTATTTATCGCTCGCCCGTGTTGTTCCACATTATCGACGCTGAAATGACCCAATCCCAAGCCCCCACCCCCTCCTGCTACCGCTAAAGGAATTTTCTCTTTGTTGCGATTACGCTGCAAAAAATGATAAAACTCAATGATAAAACTAGCGATAATTTTTTCAATGAAAAGTGTTTTTAAATGTAAAACTCGTTGAAACCTATTTATAAAATAATTAGAATTTCGCGTTGGCTCCATATTCAATTTGTTTTCTTGGTACGTAAACATAGTATCTACGTTGTGAAGTAAATTTAAGCACCATATGCATTCAAAGTTGGCACATCAACGGGACAACATTTGGTAAAAATAAATATCAACCCTATATACTGGGATCCTGCTAATTTATTTTTAATTGGTAATGATAACAATCGGTATCCTTCGATTCCCCTCTGCCATAGTATATTGTCAATTGTCATTTGTTAAAAAGATTGGAATCTTGTAAAAAATATTGTCAATTCGAATTGATAAAAAAGATTGATAAGTTATCACGATTCGTTTATATGTCGATGAAACTTCAACAATTGATAGTTTTATGTCATAATCGTTTGATTTTGTTTATATATCGTTTGTACCCAACCCTTGAATGAATGAGTAAATAGGCGTTGTGGAAGGGGTCTAATTTTTCACTAGGCACTTCAGCATTGTCTGCTTTTTGTACCTTTTCAGCTCCTTAGTTTGGCCCCATTTCTTCAATTCTCCTGTTAAGGAGTAGAAGCTCATGTACTGCTATTGCCCCAGGTGGATCACTCCCTTGGTCTTGTATACAACCCAGGTAGTACCTCCATTGGGCGGTGGCTTCACATTCGAAGATAATATGAGTGGCTGTTTCCTCCTCCTCATTACATAATCTGCATATAGGTTCTGTGTTAAACACGCCTATATTGTGCAGATGTTTCCTTAAAGACCAGTGTCCGGTACAAAGCCCTACAACTCTTCTAAGTTTTTCCCTCTTAGCAAGAGCAGCTTTTCTGCCTGCTTAGGTGAGGGTTCTTTCAGCATTAGTTTGCTGTGTCTAGCTCCCTCTGTCTGTGTCCACTTCGGCTGATGCTGAGAATGGATCCAGCCTTTGATCGCTGTTTTAACGCTGGCCTTGGGTATCCCTATTATTGGTTCCGGCCCAATAAATGGTAATTCAGAGCCCCACCTAGCTAGTTTGTCCGCTTCTTCGTTATCAGAATTATCTTTATGCCCTGGCACCCACAAGGTAACCTTGTTATGGTTAGCCAAGGTTCGTAGGTTTCCGGCACATTCCCGGACAATATTTGAGTCTTTTCTTCGTTATGCCAGAACTTTGAGTGCCGCTTGACTATCTGATTTAATGAGGATCGTTTTCTTTTTATATCCTCGTCTTAGATTTTCAACAGCACAAGCGTTTATACCCATCCCTTAATGACACCCAAATCTAAAAGTTAGTCTCGCTAAAAAAAAATGCCAGAAAATCGTGTTACATCCTATGGAGTTAAGTAAAGATAATAAAACCTTCCTCTATCACTAAATACTTATAACTCAAATTTTCATTGATTAAAAGTTTACATATCTTAAATTTTAAAAAAGAAAGTTGATCTTTGAGGAAATTAAAAAAACAAAAAATGTGTGAGCAATTCACAGGCAGTAAACGTACAACTTAAGAAAACAGAGCAAAGACGGCAACATTTATTGTGAAAATAGTTGAAGGGTCTTTTCTAATACGAAAAAGCGATTAACACAGAACTCATCAAATATCTGGAGAAATTTGAGATAATCCATGACAGACAATATGGATTTCGACAACTTCGGACTACTGGAGATTTGCTGGCTTATGTCACTCAGCTCTGGACAAACACTATTGAAAAGTTTGGTGAATCCCGTGCAATAGCATTGGATATATCTAAAGTCTTTGACCGCGTTTGGAACCAGGCATTGTTAAGTAAATTATCTGCCTACGGTCTCCCAACCAAACTTCGCCAATGGCTCTTAAGCTTCATGCAAGATCGCTCCTTACATGTGGCAGTTGACGGTATTTCTTCTGATGCGTTTAAAACCAATGCCGGGTTCCCCCAAGGTTCTATCCTGTCCCCCACCTTAACTCTTTTACACATCAACGACCTCTTGAAAACCACCACGAACCCCATTTACAGTTTCGCAGACGAAAGCACACTTGTCCCAACTTTCACATCATATCGATCACTTTCGGTGAATGATACAAATAGACTCAGACAGGAATAGGGTGATTCCATCAATAGAGATCTTAAAGCAATCGTCGAGTGGGGAACCAACAATCTTGTTCAGTTCAACGCCCAAAAAACACAAAGTGTTACGTTTTCCAAGAAAGTGAATTCCTCAAATCATCCCATCACAATGTCCGGAAATACCCTTGAACCAAGTCCCTCCATCTCGATTTTGGGAGTCACGGTGTCTAATAATATGTCTTGGCATGTCCGCAAGCCAAAGTCTGGGTTTCCTGTGAAAAGCTAGAAAGTTTTTTACTCCTGATCAACTGTTGACGACGTACTAGGCTCAAATCCGACCTCTACTGGAGTATTGCTCGCATATTTGGGGTTCAGCACCAAGGCATTCTCTTCGTCTTCTAGATTCCATTCAGAAAAGAGCCATTCGCTTGATAAACAGCTCAACTCTCACAGATACCCTTCACCCTCTAGAACATAGAAGAAGAGTTGCAGACCAGTCATTGCTCTACAGATATTTCCATGGCAGATGCTCCAGAGAAATAAAAACTCTTGTACCACCATTGGCCACATTCGGCCGAAGAACTCGGCACGCTGATCAGTCTCACACATTTACTCTCAAGCTTGACACTACAAGGACCAATCTTCATTAAGAATCCTTCTTTTACAGGGCTGCTACGGAATGGAATAAGTTTCCAAAATCAGTTTTTCCAGAGAACTATGACCTACAACTTTTTAAAAAGCGTGTCCACAATAATTTCCTTTCTATAATCCCTTTCCCTTCTAATAGTCGCAGTGCGGGACGTCCGCGGCCCATACGATAGGTCTACCCTTTTTGCGACTATTTTCATAAAAAAAAAAAAAAAAACATCCATTTAAATTTTGTCATTTTGTGTCATATGAAACAATTTCACCCAATCATGTCAACATTATACTGATAATTGCAATCAGTACAATTATCAATCACTATGACAACACGATTGAGTTTGACAACTTCATTCCAAATAAATTTCAAAATGTCACGTTTTGGCAATGCGAATGTATAAGTATAAATGCGCTAATCAAAAAAAACTCTTGTACCACCATTGGCCACATTCGGCCGAAGAACTCGGCACGCTAATCAGTCTCACCCATTTACTCTTAAGATTGACACTACAAGGACCAATCTTCATCAAGAATCCTTCTTTTACAGGGCTGCAACGGAATGGAATAAGCTTCCAAAATCAGTTTTTCCAGAGAACTATGACCTGCAACTTTTTAAAAAGCGTGTCCACGATCATTTCCTTTCTATAATCCCTTCCCCTTCTAATAGTCGCGGCCCACACGATAGGTCTACCCTTATTGCGACTATTTTCATAAAAAAAAAAACGTCCATGCATTTTCAAATTTCACCAGGTACTGCTGGTGTTGGGTTAGGACGTGAGGTCAGGTTGGGCTAATTTTTTTACTTTTACTGCCTCAATTAATACCTACTATTATTAGCCAAACCTAACCTAACACCAAAAGTACCTGGTGAAAAATTTTAAAAATTCGGGGAAGTATTAGAAAAGACTCTAGTTCAATTTTATGTAATAATCTGATACATGTAAGTAAAAACTCTCTCAATAAAATATTTGGTTAGCTTGACGTCCTTCAAAAATATATACACTTTTTCGCGAACAATATTTACACTGTCTCTTTAACAGATAAAATAAAATATCTACCAGTCTTGGCAGGTATGCCACAATCTTTCAGGCTGAAATATTCGCTATCGAATTGTGTGCAAGAGAGTTGACCAACAGACCTCTAGCAAACAGAAACATAAATATAATATCAGAAAGCCAGGCCGCTTTAAAAGCACTGAGCTCCAACAAGATAAATTCTAAACTTGTATGGAATTGCATCGAATCCTTAGAGTACCTTGGTGCGAACAACAGGGTGACCCTACTGTGGGTACCTGGGCACCAGGGGGTAAAAGGAACGAAAAAGCCGACACCCTTGCAAAACGGGAGGCCGAATCTGCGTTCACTGGACCAGAACCGGTTTTTGGAGTCACCACAAGTGCCGCCAAAACAATTATTTCGGACTGGGCGGAGAGGAAAATACTCACGTACTGGTCCGACATACCAGGGCTGACCCACTCGAAGGCGTTTTTACCGTTACAACCCTCGAGAAACACAACTAAGCAGATCCTAGAATGGAGCAGAAATGACCTGCGTATTCTAACAGGACTGCTTACGGGACACTGTCGTCTGAGATACCACCTCAGAAAGATAGATCTGAACCAACAAACGGACTGTCGGTTCTGCTGCGTAGAAGACAAAACTGCTGAACATATACTATGTTCATGCCCCGGCCTGGGAAAAATAAAGTTCAACATATTTGGTTACACTAACCTAGAACCTACCGATTTTAAAAAAATCTCACCCTATACAAACATGAACCTCGTAAGAAGGGCTGGATTGTGCGGTGAACTGTAGCCTCTAGGGGTGAGCCACAATAGACCTACTAAGGGTCGCGGTGGAGGGGCGACCACGCCCCACTCACATAAAACCTAAATCTAAACCTAACAGATAAAATTCCCGAAAATTTACAAATACAACACGTCGCAGAGCGTAGCTATGTCTCACTCTTCTTTGGTACCCGGAAATTGTTATGATGTGAAATGTTGCGAAAAATTTAATAGTATATATTTTTTTAAAGAGCGGATATTATTTCAAAATAGCAAATGTGTTAAATTAAAATTTAGTAAACAATTATTAGTTGATTTAACATTTCATTGGAGGTTATCAAAATTAGGTATAGGGAAAAATCACGGAGTGGGATAGTATAATCTTCTCGATGTGTGAACAACAAACTAACGTCCATTTGTTTAAATGGGTGAAAAAATAACTTTATATATTATTTTGAGCAGTTTAAGCATCGAAAGTGTTATATTTGAACGATTTTTTTGTGAAGAATTGGTGTTAATAAACCACAAAATCCGAAAATGCAGAGGATTTAAAAAAGTGATACGGAGATAAAATCGCGAAAAATATGTTCTGTTCTACAAAGCTCTGCATATGGCAATTCGATTATATCTTAACATACATTTTCTTCAAATGGAAGATGAACTTTAAGATAGAAAAACCATTCTTGAAGTTTGTTTTTTTGCAGCAAGTACTTTGTGAACGATGATTTTTTCAGTGGTAATTTTGATATTATTGTCCAATGATCTATCATTTTATTTGTGATTATTCATAGTGACTTCAATAACACAAAGAAAGCGTTTAAAGAATGGTTTTTAATGTTTTTGTCACTGAGACCGTCAGTTCCACATAAAATGATGTGGCCAGCCTTAAAAACCTCTTTACCTTTCTTAATTGGTCGAACACGTTCACCCACATAATACAATATGTCCGAAATTAATATTTCGACTTTCATAGGCATTGCAACAAGAATTCCATGGACAACAGAACTGAAAAACTTCGAAAACAAACCAAAATTGATACCTGGACACACCCGGTCTGTACTGGCATTTAACGAGGTAAAAAAAATAAAAACTGAAACGTCGAAAATAAACCTTAAATCCAGCTTCAATCCAATAGTTAACAAAAAAAAAATCAACTGAAATCTCTGAGATAACTAAAATTCCCTTCAATAAAAACTTTGGCTTTACAAGTGATCAAATGACAGAATATTTGTTGTTCACACCTCGATCCGACATTTTGTCATTTACAGCGCCATCTTGCGGAGTAGGCGACATCTATTATTCATCGTATAAACTTCTCGAAGTGTGAACAACAAACTAATCTCCATTTGTTTATATGGGTGAAAAGTGAACTTTATACATTATTTTGAGCAATTAAAGCATTGAAAGTGTTATATTTAAACGATATTTTGTGAAGAATTGGTGTTAATAAACCACAAAATCCGAAAATTCAGATTTAAAAAGGTGATATGCAGATAAAATCGCGAAAAATATGCTCTGTTCCACAATGCTCTACATATGGCAATTCACAAACACATGTCTATCTAGCTCAATGGTTATTTCATAAGGGGATTGTAGAAGATAGTAGAGGATCTCATGCAAAAATTTTGATGATTTTTTCGTTGAGACCGTCAGTTCCACATAAAATGATGTGACCCACATAATATAATATGTCCGAAATTGATATTTCGACTTTCATAGGCATTTCAGCAAGAATTTCAGGGATAACAGAACTGGAAAACTTCGAAAACAAACCAAAATTGATACATGGACACACCTGGTCTTTACTCGCATTTAACAAGAATCTAGCGACAATAAAACTGAAACGTCGAAAACAAACCAGCTTTAATTCAATAGTTTAACACAAAAAATCAATATAAATCTCTCAGATAACTTAAATTCCCTTTAATAAAAGTGATAAGTGATCACATAACAGAATATTTGTTGTTCACACCTCGATCCGACATTTTATCATTAACAGCGCCATCTCGCGTTACGTGATTTTTACCTAAATATTTATAGAAACGTCATAATAAATATATTTGTCAAAATTTAACATATGATTACATGACAAATAGATGTCATAAAATAAAATGTAAGAATTTAAAAATTGTTATCAGAGTGTGTTAAAATATTATTTTATTTTATTCGCGAAAAATTGCCTACACAACTCGCGAATAACTCACTCAATGAAAGATAGATTAGCTTGACGTCCTTCAAAAATGTTTACACTTTTTCGCGAACAATATTTACACTGTCCCTTTGACAGATAAAATTCCCAAAAATATACAAATACACGTCACCTGAACGCAGTTAATTATTTATTAACTTGTCCATTGCTTAATAGCCATTAGTTCGAATTCACATAAACTAATAACTCAGTGAATATAAAGAAAAACTTCTTTTATATTTACTATTTTAATATGTAAATAATTATTAGTAGTGAATGGAAAATTACCAAAAATATAAATGTTCCACCTCCCCCTCCTCCACCACTGTCGTTAATACTAAGATTCAGGACCCCTCTGATGCCAGTACCAAAAGTTTGCTTGGAATGACAGGACGAATTTTTTTGAATACCAAGACTCTGTAAAAGTAAAATTGGAATAAAATACGATAGGATATTTTATGTAGATTTATTTAAAAACACTTAATATACTTACTTTAACACAAGAGCTGGTTCCTTCTTGTCCAATTAACATATAAATTTCAGTTCCCTGTTTCAGCTCTAAAACGGTCCTTAAAATAGCACCTCTTGAAGAACCCATTGAAGAACTGCCTTTGCCCCCACTTGCTCCACTTAATATAAACCTATAAATAATAGATTTTAATGAATTTTTAGTTAAAATAAAAATCCGTGATGTTATATAAAAGTATACAATATTATTAAATTAAACTTAAAAATAATCCTTGAGTAAGAACATATTGCTCAATGAAATGCAAATACTGGCTGCAGAACATCAAGACAGCTGATGAAAAAACCTCTCCAGAAGAGGGCAGACGCACTCTAGACGATAAACCTGAGTAGGCTAAGCAGCCCACTTGGCCTGCTCACTGGCCACGTCGCAATAATGGCGCACCTCTTTAAACTTAAGCTGGCGGCTGAGAAAAACGGCCGACTATGCGGCGAAGAGAAAGGGGGCAGGATACACATTTTGTGTTGCTGACCGATGCTAGCGGTGTACAGGTATCAAACCTGGGGGCGCATGATAATAGATCCAAGTGATCTATATAAGACAGGGCCAACAGAAATCCTGCGGTTTGCCAAAACCAGCGGACTGGAATTCCGATGCCCTGAAGACACAGCGGTAGTCACAGAGGATCAAATGATCTAGTTGACATAGGTGCCTATATCAATGGCCCAACCGCAAGATTGTAATGAAATTAAATTTAATAAACTTACGTGTAGTAACCTGTAAATGGTACGACCCATTTTTGAACACCAGTTAAACCTGGTTCGTGTACCACTTTAATGTTAACCTTGGTACCATTGTAAGACTTTGTGCAATCGGGTTGAGTAGGTCCAAATCTTCCTCTTGCATTACACGTTGTTATCTTGTATACTGAAACATTTAAAATATTTATAATATGAACACACTAACACATTACGGTTAAAGCTCCTTATTTTCGGGGAATTAGTTTCCGTAAATACAGGGCGTGATAATAATAATAATGTGATAAAGTACTTGTATTACTATATTATGGTGCTTTTATTTTAAAACCAGCCATTCAAAATAACTTTAACCCCTTTAACATCTCCCACCACTTCTTTAAAATGTCAAATAGCAATCCCTTGTGATAGATCAAATGAAAACCCAAGAAAAATGCAAATCATCCATATATATAAACAATTGATTCTATCGATTTATTTTACATTGATTATAATTTTCAGCAATTGTTGTTCTTCTACACCACTTCTTGCCAATTCGCTAACAGCGGTTGATCCATTCGAGTAATTTATTATCTTTTTGTCCTTTACATTCAAGCCAATCAGCAGCAACAGATTTAGTCAGTTTCATTTTTCCAGTGTCTATTTGGTTTTAAGAACAGTCGTGGTGAGGTAATATTGTCGCCTCGTTTTGATATCAGTTTATAAAAAAGACGTACAGGGCAGCTTTGTCTTTCACCATTGAAAACTTGTACTACTTGTACTTATACAGCTTTTAAAACCACCTTAGATTTTGGCACGTTTTACTGAACACCGGATTGTATTCAATGCGTTTTGTTGAAGAGTCAAAATCCACCAGACAAGCAACTGCCTCTTCTCGCCACGCTAATTTTACAGCAGCAATATGGTAAAATTTACGAATAAAAGTATTTTCATCCCATAGCAATATTTTTTTGTTAACTTTAGACAAATGTAACGAAACTGAACTGAACTCACGTTTATATGGATCTGCTTGTAGTTTCTTCCTAATTGCATCGCAGGAATCTCGGGCTGGTTTAATTACTATATAGTTAATCGTTAAATATTATAGCCATTATAGTACTTTTCTTGCAAAAGTTTGCACGAAACGTTCCACATTGTCTTCACCGTTGCTTCTTTAAATTCGGTCCCGTTTTCTTTCTCATATTAACCGCCCAATCTTTTAGTATCAACGCCAATTCTTCTAAGATTCTATGTTCATTTAATTCATATTCCCATTTGCAGCAAAATTCCATAAATTTATTTATTTTATAAGGTTAAGGGTGCTGTCGTAGAAAATTTCCCGGCATAGGCAATCAGAATTTGAGTCCATTTTGCCGTCTCTCCCTTTATTTTTTCTCCATGAGCTTCGTGCTCTCTATGTAGAGAGCTAATGCGCTCATAGGTATCTTCATAACCTCCTCCGGTTCGCAAAATTACACTCCGAAGAATTTATATCTCAGTCAGGCTAGTCCCGCGCAATAGTACAGTACATATTCTGACGTTTCTGTGGCCCCCTTATCACACCTGCGACGGCTGTCGTCTTCTACGAGGCCCAATGTTTTCAAGTGACCCCTAAGCCAGCAGTGCCCTGTTATCAGACCCACTACCATCAATAGTTGTCTCCTGTTTAGTCCCATTAGTTGTTGGGCTATTTTCTTGTCAGATCTCCCCAAGAAGCTGTGGGCCCGACGTGCCTTGGGCTCGTCTCTCCAGAGCTTCCTGTGCTCCCTGTCCTGATATGAGCAGATTTCCTCTTTAGCGTAGCATTCTGCTGCTCCAACTGCGGGTCATAGTATGTCTGAGACGACCCCTCTCGTGTCAGTTCATCCGCCTTTTTATTCCTTTCAAACCCTGCGTGTCCAGGTATCCAAAGTAATGTCACTCTGTTGCGTCTGGCCAGGTTTTCCTGTGCACAGATCAAAATGGCCATAATTTCTACCTGAAAAACCGTACATTCCTCCCCCAGGGCCACGCTTAGTCCCCTTGTCGATTCTTGTAGCCCTATCCCTGACCCAGTCCACTTCGCAGTCTTAGATCCATCCGTATACCAGACGAGATCTTGTCCACGGGTAGGTCCCGGTTCAGTCGACCACTCCTCTCGATCCGGAAATGCGACCTTGTACCTATGTCCGAAGCAGTACTTATTTAACATAAAATGCTGCCTCGCTCTCGCTATCGGCTTCAATGACTTCAGCTCTTTAACGATTGGTAATTCCATAAATATTCCCCAAATATATTTGAGACTGTAGCTTGTATTTCTGGGAATTTTTTTTTTGATTAGCGCATTTATACTTATACATTCGCATTGCCAAAACGTGACATTTTGAAATTTATTTGGAATGAAGTTGTCAAACTCAATCGTGTTGTCATAGTGATTGATAATTGTACTGATTGCAATTATCAGTATAATGTTGACATGATTGGGTGAAATTGTTTCATATGACACAAAATGACAAAATTTAAATGGATGTTTTTTTTTTTTTTTTTATGAAAATAGTCGCAAAAAGGGTAGACCTATCGTATGGGCCGCGGACGTACCGCACTGCGACTATTAGAAGGGAAAGGGATTATAGAAAGGAAATTATTGTGGACACGCTTTTTAAAAAGTTGTAGGTCATAGTTCTCTGGAAAAACTGATTTTGGAAACTTATTCCATTCCGTAGCAGCCCTGTAAAAGAAGGATTCTTAATGAAGATTGGTCCTTGTAGTGTCAAGCTTGAGAGTAAATGTGTGAGACTGATCAGCGTGCCGAGTTCTTCGGCCGAATGTGGCCAATGGTGGTACAAGAGTTTTTATTTCTCTGGAGCATCTGCCATGGAAATATCTGTAGAGCAATGACTGGTCTGCAACTCTTCTTCTATGTTCTAGAGGGTGAAGGGTATCTGTGAGAGTTGAGCTGTTTATCAAGCGAATGGCTCTTTTCTGAATGGAATCTAGAAGACGAAGAGAATGCCTTGGTGCTGAACCCCAAATATGCGAGCAATACTCCAGTAGAGGTCGGATTTGAGCCTTGTACGTCGTCAACAGTTAATCAGGAGTAAAAAACTTTCTGGCTTTCCACAGAAAACCTAGCCTCTGGCTTGCCGACTTTGCGATGTTAGCAACATGGTCATGCCAAGACATATTATTGGACACCGTGACTCCCAAAATCGAGATGGAGGGACTTGGTTCAAGGGTATTTCCAGACATTGTGATGGAATGATTTGAGGAAATCACTTTCTTGGAAAACGTGGCACTTTGTGTTTTTTGGGCGTTGAACTGAACAAGATTATTGGTTCCCCACTCGAAAATTGCTTTAAGATCTCTATTGATGAAGTCAACCTGTTACTGTCTGAGTCTATTTGTATCATTCACCGAAAGTGATCGATAGGATGTGAAAGTTGAGACAAGTGTGCTATCATCTGTTGAAACTGTCAAACATTTTTCCGTTAAATAAACTACTAAAAACAACTGAAAGAAGTGAAACGGAAATAACCAACTATTCAAAGGAACAGCTGCCGATATAGATATTCGAAAGAAATCATAATCACGAGTGCACGGAACAACTCAGATTCATTTCCGATAATTGAAATCATGAATTTTTACCTGTACGATTCACGAAGTCTTTGTGAGTATCCTGAACCGCTTCAGGTCCTTCTCTAACGTCCCAATAATTATACCCAATGAGATCTTCTTTCGGTATATTTAATCCGAAGCATTCAGGACTCAATGAGATGTCATCGATGCCGATGTCGCTCATGAATCTTATTCCTTTTCTAGCTTCAAAGCGTATAAAGTATCTAAAATAGGTAGTTAATTTTTTATTAAATAAGACTAAAAGTATAAATAAGAAAAGCTTTCAAATTTGATTTAATAACTTTTACTTACTTTTGTTTAAGTTTGTTTTATTTTTTATTATTGATATTTCAAGAAATATACACGAGTATCTTATAAAATATGTATACTTTAGTTTTACTATAAATTGTAAATTATATACTATAATTACTGTTACGATTTGTAAGCCCGTCCCTGTCGACTGTCACCTCAAGGCGTCGACCACAATGAGGGGAAAAATGATTGATTTATAGCCGCGGGCGTAATAAAAAACATCGGATGATTCTCGAAAGGTACAATAATTTCGGGAAATGTCCAGAAAGGCATCGCTTAGGCGAGTACATTGGTTTACAGATATATAAATAAAATCACAGATCGAAGTTTTTAGTTTAGTTTAAAGTCAAGTTTTAAAGTAATTATAAAGTGTTATAAAAAGATTGTATACAGTTGTGAATATCTAAGTGATTTCTTAAGTAAAATTGATTGTGTAGAAATATTAGAATAAAAATTGTTTAGTTATTGTACTGAGAGTTTAGAATCATCGAACCCAAAGAATAAATATTGTAACATTACTATAATTGTAAGTTTAAGTAAATGAAAACTTACCTATATGTGATGTTTGGTAAAATAACAACTTGTCGAACCCACTGATCACCATGATCGTCGTAACTCCATAAGATATCTGTAGAAATGTTGTCAGATGGTCTCAGTTCAGTAACTTGTAATAGGATAGCGCTCTTGTGTTTTCCAGTTTTATGCAGATAGAAACGAATCTAAATAAAATAATTATGTAATAATATCAGACATAACTATTACCTACACACTGATATTTGGAGTTAATATTAAGCCAAGAATACCAACAACCGACGAGCATGTATGAAAGCGCTGATAAAAGTAAAGGAAGCGAAAGATGTGTATAAGTGGGAGGAAGTGATCTTTGCCTACCCATACGAGAAAAAAGCGTGACTATATGTATGTATGTGTGTAATATTAAATAAAGTATGGTCACCGGGATATTTAAGCTTTCCGGGCAATGAAAAAGTCAATGCATTAGTAAAAAAGGCTTAAATGAACTACCAATAGGTCCAGAACGATATATATATATATATATATATATATATATATATATATATATATATATATATATATATATATATATATATATATATATATATAATCCAGTATATCTACAGCTGTCGCTGCCTTCCTGCTTTCAGCCCTTGTCTCCAGTTGTCCTTGTCCTGCCAGTCTCCGTCCTGCAGGTTTCTTAATTCCATCGCCTCATCCACTTCGTCTCTCCATGATCGCCTTGGTCGACCTCTCTTTCGTCTGCCTAATGGACTCCACTCAGTTACCTGGTGTATCCAGCGATCCTCCGGAGTTCTTCTAACATGTCCGTACCACGTTAGTTTCTTTTCCTCTATGTGTTCTAGTATGTCTTTTTTTACCTCCATTCTTCTCCTGATCTCCTCATTTCTTATTCGATCTAATCTGTTCACTCCACAACTCCTTCTCTAAAAGTCCATTTCTGTGGCTACAATCTTCCCTTTGTTTTTTTTGTTGATCACCCACATTTCAGCTCCATAAGTCATTATGCTGCGAACTATTGAATTGAATATTCTCGTTTTATTAGTCTTGGTTATGTGGTGTTCCCATAATATTGGGTTTAATTGATTAATACATGCCCTCGTTTGACCTAGTCTATTTTTTATTTCTTCCTCTGTTGTTCCACTTTTTGATATTATAAACCCTAGGTACTTAAATTTGTCTGTTCCTGAGATCTGTCGGTTATCATCTATTTCTAGGTGATATATCCTGTCTTGTGCCGTTGACATATATTGGGTCTTTTCGAGGTTGATTTCCACTCCATTTTTCCCATATTCCTCCTCTAGTTTCCGCATCATAAAACCTAAATCCTAAATCCTCCTCATCTGTCCAGAACTATTTCTATACAAAACAATTATTAAATCAAAAACAAGATGGTGGGAGCAATGCATGAAATCCTCGTAAAGGACTAATTTAGAACCGAACAAACGCAATTGAACTGGCATTATTGTGGGGATACTTTTAGTTTGGAAAGACCTAAAGTAGCTACAGGTCGACTATGCTAGCTTGGCCTTCTGGTTTTAAATGCGCAGTAGCGGTGCATTCGTGGCGTTTACATCGCCTACCAAGTGCAATACGTAGAGAAAATTTAAAACTTGTGATATTGTGTGCAGTCATAAAAGTTCTAAATTTTAAAATTCCGTTTACAATTAAAGTAACAAAAAAAGTAATTAGTGGACAAGAAGCAGTAACTGGAGAAGTTACCATTTCTCTCGCAAAGGTACGTTATTTAAAGTCCAATTTTTTAATTATTATGTTTCTTTGCTATATGTATTAATATAAGAATATAAGAACGTGTTGAGGCAGCAACGGGCATTTCCACTACGAATATTCGATTAATTAAAAAAGGAAGCGAAACGAGTTGAAACGTGCCATTCAACAAAATTGTCAACTTCTAATAAAAAGAGAATTAACAGAAAAGTTAAAACTGTATTTGACGACGAAGATTTAACATATTCCCGAAGAACGATTGTTAATAATGACATAACAGAAAAGGCAGTTACTACATTAAAGAAAGAAATTAAAAAAAAACATTGGATATTAAGGTTGTACAGAAACTTTTCGAAAAGTAATTCACAAAATTGATTTTTGATAGAGAAAAATTTAAGAATACTCGACAAATATTAATGGAACGTCAGCGCATTGACTACTTGGAATTAAATTTCTTTAAAGATGCATCAGTATACATTTTAAAAATATACCTAGTGAAATTAAACTTTAATTTACCATACCTCACTTTCAAATTAAAGAAACCCGTAATTATTAAAACTTAATTCCTTTACCAAAAATTTATTGCGAGTATAATAATTGTTACACGTATTTACTCAGGAAACTTTATGTTCTCTGTCTTTGTTGCACAGTAACTCTTTCACTCTTTCTTTCATGCATTTCAGAGGCCAAGCTAAAGTAGTCGATCTGTAGTTGGAATCACCACCCAGTCAATGAACATCGAAAAGATAGACAAGGTGGAGATATAATACATACACCATATTTCGATAAAATATGAAGCACTATCACAAAAAAGCAAAATCTCTCGGTAAGTCTTTTACTATACAGGGTGCACCGCGACTCCAAAATAAATATTTGTCATAATTTTTTAAATAGTACATCCTGTATATATTTTGTTTTTTATAATCTATTAAATTACAAATACAACCGTCAAGATCACATAATTTTAACCCTATTTATTCAACAGTTATTGAGAAAAATAAATTACGTTTTTATAACCAAAATAATTAACAGGAACAATTAACTTATTGCTGATTTGTTTTCAGTATTTTATTTCTCAGTTCATCCCGATTAACAGGTTTTGTCTTGTACACAATGTTTTTTAGATAACTAAAGAGAAAACAGTCTATAGGTGATAAATCGGAAGATCTGGCTGGCCACTCAATTGTGCCCCTTCTTTCAATTCACCTGTCTTGGAAAACTTTATTTAAGTAATTTCGAACAGCAACACTAAAGTGTGGTGATGCACCATCCTGCTGAAACCAAATGGCAATAAAATTGTTAACAACTGCATTTCTTATTACAGGAACTGTTTGATTTCTTAAAAAATCTAAATACTTTGGTCCGTTCAAATTGATTTCTACAAATAACAGTGGTACCGATAATACCTGCCTTAACATTAACTTTTAAAGGCATTTGTGTCTATGTTCCCGCATCCATCTAGGATTAGTATCACTCCAATATCTACAGTTTTTTTTTTTTTATGTTCTGGTTCCCACGAAAAGGGATATCCTGTAATGTTCAGAGAACATCGTGGGAACCAAGGGAAAGAAGGTAGGAGTTGGTGTTCTTCTTAAATTTCTGGAGGTTGTATGCCTCGGGGAACACCTCCCTAGGCAATGAGTTCCAAAGCCTCGCAATTCGTTGGATGAATGAGTCTTTGGAAAGTGATGTTCTGTAGGTCTCCAAAGTGACCACGAAGGGGTGTGAAGACTGAACTTGACGGGTTAATCTTGAAGAGACTGCCAAAGGAGGAACGATTGTTGATATTTCAGAAGAGCATCGCCCATGAAAATATCTATAAAATAGAGACAAATCGCCAACTTTTCTACGGTGTTCCAGACAAGTGAGCGAGTTTGTAAGCGAGGCATCACCGACGAGACGAATTGCCCTTTTTTGGACAGAATCCAGTAGCTTCAGGATATGTTTAGGTGCTGCACTCCAAATATGGGAACAGTACTTGGCGATAAATGTGGCGATAAATTGTACCATTTAACATAAACGTGGCTTCATCGAAATAGACTATCTTACTTCTAAAATGAGGATATGCATCTACCTTTTACATTATATTTTTACAAAATTCCATTCTGCGGTCATAACCATTTTCAGATAATTCTTGCAATAGCGTTACTTTATAACGATAAAACTTATTCTTCTTAATATTAAATAAAGACCTTTCACTTATGACAATGAAAAAGAATTCATGACATTTAAAAACAATTAATGGTAGAAAAACTTACTACTTTTTTGAAATTTTTTTTACAATTTTAGTTTTAAACCACTGTAACATTGGAACTATTAAAGGTAGAATTATGCGGTCTTGACGGTTGTATTTGTAATTTAATATATTATGAAAAATAGAAAATATATACAGGGTGTAGTATTTAAAAAATTATGTTAATAAGTTATTTTGTACGGTGCAACCTGGACACTTCTAATCGACTCATGCAGATGTCCTGCATTATTTGAAAAAACTTTTATTCAACATTTTTATTTGTAAACCCAACAGAAATCGAAATATTAGTAAATTACGTTACTTTATGTACACACTGTATAACTCAAATGATTATACAAAAGTTTGTAGGTCGGGGTACTTCGTAGGTCAAATGGCTCGAAATGGACCCAGAAGTAAAACCCAATAAATAATAAGCCCACGTTTTAGTTTGGGGTACCCAAGGGCTTCTGTCAGGCACAATCTTTTATTGTTTAATAATAATATTGAATAAATATATAGATAGTCGTTTTAGTCAACTATAACACTTGAATGTTAAGTAAAAGTTGCTTCGACGTAAAATAATACATTATGTCTAGAATACTGAAACAAATACAAATATAACAAAGTATTATAAAAGAGCTGAATATTTAGGGAAACATTTTAAATAGAATAAATAATGATATACTTTTGAGTTAACAATTTAGAGTTCTTTGTTAATAAAACGAGAGCAAATGTGCTAAATTTTTTTAAAAAATAAATAATCATTCTTACCGCGCATGAATTGTAAAATCTAGACGATGAGTTTCCATGAACTTTTGGTGGTGGATTAAAATCAACGCTTCTTATGATTGCTCCAGTAGCAAATTGAGCCTTATCTACGAGCATATTGACGTAAAGATATTTACCAGTACTATTCTTGTACGTATGGTCATAGTTAGGTCCAGTAAAGTTTGTTGGCGTAGACCCATTGTGTCGGATCCAATGCAATAATTTTATATCAATGGGTTGCCAACCACACCAATCGTCCTCAAAGTTACATCGAGAACCGAACGGCATTTGATCTAAAATATAAGATGAAAAACATGACATTATGTTTCGTAAAGTAAGCATTTTGATTTGATGAACATGGCGTTAAATATTGATTAAGACTTACCACAACTTTGTGCTTCGTCATCTCCGTGTAAGCAATCTTTGGTAATATCACAAATACTCGTGCTATTAATACAAATTTTCGTTGCTTTACATTTGTATTGAAGAGTTGAACATGAATCATCATTTTTGTGATAACAATGAAACAATCTGATATTATCAATTGCCACAGCAGCTCCCTGTTCCATATCTTCACTAGGAACGACTTCCAAAATGATAGTAAAATTTTTGGATATTTTTCCTACTGGCATATCATACTTATACCACTTCTTACTGTTGTCCCCCGGTATATTTTTTAGCAGCCATTGAGTATTATCTTCTGACTTGCTTCCTACTATTCTAATTACACCATTTTTCATTTTTTCTTGATAAATCCATACGGCGAATTTACAAGTAGGCACTGTGGGTGCAAATTGAGGACTATTGACATGGAATTCCGTTGACTTAACGTTTGGGCGTAGTAAAAGAAAACTTCCTAAAAAAACAAAAAATTAGATGTATTATAATATTATACATAAAAGTTACCAAATATGTACGCTGCATTTATTAAAAAAGAACAAATAGATTTAGAAGTAGACCATCCACAAGAAATATTTTAAATAAATTGTTTTTTTTAATAATGACCATTATAAATAATAGTTTAATAATGCAAAAAAAATTTCAAAAATATTTAAAATGCTCTTTGCATTAAAAAAATGTTTTATTGACTTTATGGCTTGAATCCGATCCTGGTAAAACACCGATTTATTTTACTATTTCTTTTACATAACAGATGACGCTACAAACCGTGATGTGGATAAAAGATGGTGGTCAATTGTCAAACGTCAAATCGTCAATTGTCAAATTATATTGGACATTATAACAAGTTGAAATAATTCATTCAATTAAGTAATTTTTTACATTAAAAATTAAATACAAAAATGTCGATAGAGCAGCCAGTGAAACTTGGGTAAGTTGTTTTATATATATAAATATTTTTAATTAACCTCTATTAGTGAAAATGCAGAAATGCTTAAGTTTGTGACAATGTGGTTTTTTGCAGGCAGTTTATATCCGATTTGATGAAAGATGGTGTAGAATTTACTTTAAACAATGATGAAATGATGGAAGATGTCGAAAAGGATACAGAAGAAGATAAAGAATATGAGAAAAATCTATTGAAATACATGAATATGCAAGTAGCAGGTGAGGAATTTCAAGATGAAGATTCATATATTCAGGGGCAACCATTTGACATAATTGCTTCAAAAATGTCGAACCTTACTGAAAGTGGCACAATTAAAAAAAGAACAATACGCAATGGATATGGTGAAAAACCCCAAGATTCTGCTATAGTCAGAATTCATTATAATGCATATATTGAATACAATGCTGAACCATTTGATTCCACTTATGCAAGAAATAAACCACATCAGTTTAGTGTCAACTGTGGAGAAGTAATCATGGGATTAGATATTGCAGTACAAAGTATGGAAATTAATGAAAAGTCACAATTTTTAATTCAACCAATGTTTGCTTATGGAGTACTTGGTTGTCTTCATAGAGTTCCACCTAAGACTGAAGTATTGTTTGAAATAGAATTGTTACAAATAGTAAATGTAGGAGCTGCTTCTAAATTTGACCATTTATCTGAAGAAGACAAAAGTAAATTTCAATATATATATGAGTACTGCTTAGCAGTATGTGCTAAGGCAAAAGATTTATATGAAAAAAATATTAATAGTGCTATAAAGGAGTATAATATGGCTGTGGGAAAATTAGAAATGTGTCAATTAAATGATTATGAAGATCAAGTGAAACAACAAGAACTACTTTTAAAATTATACTCAAATTTGTTGGTGGCTTATACTAAAATAGAAGAACCTAGAAAAGGATGTAGAAATTTTAACAAAATTAATGAAATGGTAAAAGGAACAGACATTAAAATTAATGCTAAAATGTATTACAATAATTCAAAATGCTTAAGAATGTTGGGTGAGTTTAATTTGGCAAAGAAGAGAATTGATCTAGCGCACAGGTTAGAACCAAAAAATCCGGAGATTCTGAATGAGATGATAGCTTTAGAAGGTGATATAAAAAATTACAAGATAAAAGAAGCTCAACTAGCTAAATTGTTTGTGACTAGTGGAAAGTAAAGTTTCCAATTATGATTTTGTCTGTAGAAACTTTTATTTTAAACAGTTTTTTTACTTATTAAGTTAGTGTACATAAATTGCATTGAATATTTTTTTAGTTTTTTTTTCAATTTTATATCTTTTATTTGAATTTAATAAAATATTATGTTCAATATTAGTGTTATGTATTATTTACAAAAAAAAAATGTGGACAGTAAGTTGATTATAAATATTCTGTATACTCGTACACACTTCCCAGGCAAAATTTATTTAAATATATTTTTTAACTCATATTTTTTCTTTAACACTTGAGGTGTTTTTTATAGCAGTCTTACACTGGAGTGTTCAATAACTATATCAATTACTTGCTAAAAAATGCTTAGATGTAGATTTTAAAAACTCAAACCATTTCCTAGTATCTATGCCTCAAGGTCTAACAATATCTGCTTTTTGTTGTTTGATACCAGAACCATAATGGTTTGAATACAATAAATTTGTGTTAATGCATGTAAGAAATGAATTACAATTGAAAGGAACCTCACATGGCTATATTCTATAGAGTGGATAGTCTACAAAACATGGCAGGATAAACTGCTTGATGTTTCTAAAAATAATTTTAGATGGCTACAATGTATAGGTTAACATTTAGTGTGGTTGTGTTGGTGTTTTTTGTTGCCATTGTATTTTTTTTATTCAACTACAAATTTAAAATGGGCAAGAAAAACTACAGAAAAAGAAAGAGGTAATTGCTAATGTAATTGAATTTATGAAAAACGAGGCCAAAGCATGGCTTGCAAATTCCAAATAAAAGTTGTCTTTGCTAAGTATTGGCAATCGAAAAAGGTATTCCAAAGTGTTTGAGCGTGAAGTGTTTGGCTTGAGAAGTAGACAACAGGTAAGCAAGCTTGTGTTTTATCTCCGAAACCATCTGACGAAAGGCATCGCTCTGGAGGTTTCATTCTAGAAGACCAAGGACAATAAATTGAAGAAATCGTAAATAATTTTTATATTATACAAACGCAAGGCTGACTTTAAAATAAGTTTTATAAGAAGTATGCGGTACGTAAGTAGGATGGGATGGCAGTCAACTTTAAGAAAAGTATTTTTCAGTTGCAAAAACACCCGATGATACACATGTTAATGGAAAGTTATGATGTAAGATTAAAGTGTGGAGAATATTCGAATAGAATAAAGACGGCTAAGAACTTGCTCTTTTAAAATTTCATAGAAACATTAAAACTGATATCACCAAGGTCTTGTGAAGCAGAAACAAAAGGGTTAAGCAATTATGTTTAGCCTATTACAGTTAGTTTTTTGAACCCTTAACAACTTTTATCAGCAACTGCTCAACTCCCCAAATTTTTTGCTCTGATATGGCCTATTTTAATAATAACATTAGTTGTTACATAATTGTTTAATTTTTCTTTATTTTCAGATCTCGGACATCGAGCCTGTTAAAATTATTTTTGAATTTAAATCAAATAAAAGTTTTTACCTTTAGTTGGTAATTTAAACTTTTACTTTCACTGTTTATAAAATAATAAATTTTTCATCAAGATTAAATTTAATTTCCTGGTAATTATTCTTACGTGATTTAACAATAAAATTAGTTTATGAACCGAGATGCAAGATGTAAAACAAGAAAATTAATTTTCTGAAACCATTCATGAAATACGGAAATTTAATTGAAGCTGATGAACCGCATTTTCTCATTTATCAAATGCTGTGAAAAGCATCGTACATTAATTAAATTTTAATTTTACAAAGTATTCATTATTAAAGAGTAGAAAATGTTTTATTTTAAACATAAAGTAGATAGGCATGTGTCGTAATATGTACACATTAAAATCCACCAGTTGTCTTATTATACTGGTATTTTGTTTCCACTATAAATGCTTATAAACTTGTTTACAATTTAATAAATTTACCTCGACAAAATTTTAACGTTTGAAACATATTATTTTGTTAATTTTAATAGCTTTAAGAACGATAGGAGAGTTGGTACACACAGCAACCGACAGAGAAATGTATGGAAATATGGTCGCCAACATCCAACAATAGTGGATAGGCAGTCGAAGAAGAAGAAGAATAGCTTTTCAAAGAAATTTTTGTAAGTAATTATCATGTCTACGCTTGCTTTATTGACTATAGAAATGCATTTGACCGTGTCAAGCATCAAAAGATGGTGGAAATATAATCCGTAACCGGGATTGACAAAAGATATATTACATTGATAGCGAATCTCTACTGGAACCAGATTGCCGAAGTAAGAATAGACGGAGGAACATCTGACACTGTGTCAATCCGAAGAGGCGTACGACAGGGCTGTTTATTGTCACCACTCCTATTCAACATCTATTCGGAGGGAATAATCACAGAAGCTTTAGTGGAAGACATGGGAGGTATCAAAATAAATGGAGTATGACACCGACATCGTAGTCCTTGCCGATAACATATCAGACCTACAAAATATGATGAATAGAATAACTGAATATAGTGAGCATCATGGATTGGACATAAATATATCAAAGACCAAACTGCTAGTCTTCTCAAAGAGACCCACTGCTGAAACAATTTTGATTAAAGGCAATCAGATTGAACAAGTCTCGTGTTTTAAATATCTGGGTACCATAGTCAACGCGTGGTGCGATCCGAAACGAGAGATCCGTTCCAGAATCGAACAAGCCAGGAAAACATTCATAAACATGAGAAGATTTTTTACTAGCCTTGATCTGAGTTTGGAGCTCAGGGTTCGCATGATTAGATGTTATGTCTTTAGTGTGTTGTTGGGTGACCGTAAAACGGTATTTACGATTACATTTTCTTAATTTTAGAGGATCTATCATCATCACCCTCTGAAGATACAGAATAAGAAAAGAGAATTAATCTTACCTCCATCGCTATTATCAGCATCCGTTCTGGGACCGATTTCGTCGGCTCCATACTTCGTACCAGAGGTGATAAAGAAGCCATTCGCAATATCCTTTCGCCACGTCCAGAGGCAATCGTTTTCAAAATCGCAGTCGATTCCTGACTCGAACTCATTCAGTTTTTCTGCAGCGTGCTGCTTGTGAAGGATTCTAATTTTATCGTTGTTTCTGTTGTATAACTGTTCCAAGTTAGTTTTTCCTGCAAGAGATATAATTGAACCATTATTTTTTAAAAAATTTACAAAAAAATAAAGTATTTAAATACAAAACAATATCCAATGTACGTCATCAATGACGTAGAATCTACGACACATTAATACTTTTTGGAGACACATTTCCATGCGACTTAAAACATACGCAGTTGGCGGCCTTGTCAATCAAAATACATTGTTGTGGCTTTAATTAGTATAGTTTCAGTATGGTGTTGGTTATGTTCACAAAACTATTGTTTCACGTTCAACTTTTAATTTGTGTATTAATCTTAATAAACCGGTTTTTTTAAAAAAATGGATATATTTCTATTTGAAAACAATACAATCTTTAAATTTCTCTATAATTCTGGCAATTTGAGTACGGTGTGTACCCGTGGTCTTTGAACTTTTTTATGTATATGTTGTATTCTACTTTTCTCGGTTTACAAAAATGACGCTCTTTGAACTTTAAAGCTCTTGGTCCTTTTACTACAAACCTTCACTTGGATCTTTTTCTAATCTTATAGACTTTTTTATTCTTGTATTCCTATTAGTTCTACCACTGAGTTGACTCCTGACAAAAGAAATATAACTGGAAAATTCAAAAGGACGACAAAATAGCCAGATGTAAAAAGGGTTAACAAAGTATACACAAGTACGAAAGGTGAAAATCTGAATGTGCGAATATACAGGGTGTTCAAAAGATGCATTAAAAAATTCTCTAAAAACTGTTTCTGAAATTAAAAAATTTAATATTATTGTCGAATAAAGTAGTTACTTATTAAAAATTTCAACTACTTGCGTACTAAGAAGAAATGTAGTCAATATAACCTTAAAGAATTATAGTAAGAAACCGTGTAGCTACAGTGATTTTATTTGGTGAACTGTGAACAGTACGTTTATTGTTTTTTTATCATTTAATTTTTTGAAAAAGTGTGTGAATAACAGAACAGTTGTAGGTAAAATTTGTGTCGTGAAAAGTTGTCCCAGTGGACGTAAATCCAAAAACAAAAAAAATTATCTGCCTCAGCCTCTTCCGTATTTCCAACCAACAGTAAGTAAAACAATTTTTTGCAAAACATTTACTTTATAAACCATTGCTCATTTTTATAATTTTTTTAATCAATGAAGACATATTCATTTTTTATTTATTCAATTTTACAGACGTCGGCGTGATTACAAAATTGGAAAATTTCGCGCTTTCTTTAAAATTTACCCTGATGCTAATGTGGCGCCATCCTAATTTAATGCATTTGGACGAACACTTTTTCATGTACCATCCATAATTCTGAGGTAGAAAAAGTTGATATTGTGTCAGTTTTTATAAAAAGTAATCAAAATCAACGTTTGGCGCGTCTCGAGTATAGGCGACTTTATCATAACAGAAGATTTCCTAGTGAGAAATCATATGTGACTTATATAAACGTTTACGAAATAGTGGTTCATTAAAGCGAAAACCCAGGAATGTTCGAGGAAATGAAAATCAAGAATTAAATATAATTCTCTATTTTCAAGGTAATATATTTATTTAAAAGTTTTTATGTTAGGTGAGTAAAATAATCACATTTTTTCTAGAAAATCCAAGTAAGTCCATACGGGATTGTAGTCGAGACATGAATATTCATAAAGTAAAGTGCAAAATATTTAAAACAAAAATCATATGCACGATTTCAAATATACGAAGGTTTAAAAATTGTCCGACTTGGACAAAGGCGTTTAGAATGTTGTAGATTTATGTTGCGACAATAAGAAGAAAATCCAGATTTTTTAAATTTAAAAAATTTGCATTTCTGGGCGGCGGAAAATCCAAGAAAAACTATAGAAATTAAAAGATCTGGTCGAAAGTCGATAGGTGTATGGTGCGGTATAATAAAAAATCGGATTATTGGAAAATTGTTTTATAATGGGTCTCTAACAGGAATTCGATACCTGGAGGAGCTCCTTCACAATCAAATTGAGGAAAAAATTGGTATGCTTCCTTTAAATATGATCAAAAACTTAATCTAGCTGTTAGAGAATACCTTAATGCAAATTACAATATGTGGATTGGCAGAAACGGAACCATTCTCTGGCCTCCGAACAGTCCTGACTCAACCCCATTGGATACTTTTTTATGGGGATATTTAAAATCTAAGGTTTACATGGACCGTCCTCAAAATATTGAAAGTATTCAAATCAGAATAGAGGATGAATTGATAATTTCAACAACGAAACAGGAATGTTAAGGAGAAGCTTCGAAGATTTAATAAAAAGATATCGATTATATGTAGAAGTAAATGGGGGCCATTTTGAACACTTACTTTAAATTTCAGTTAATATCTTTTATTTTAGTATCCACGGCTACTTTGATATAAAGAAATCGCAGCATTGTCGCCTGGCGTTCTATAGCTGCCCTAGATTTATACGAAAAAATCTATATTTTTTAAAAATTGACAAAGATAATCTCAATAAAGTATATATATTTGAAATCAGAAGAAAGAGCTCTACCGATCAGGAAAATAAAATACAGGGTGTTCCATTTAAAAAATACCAGTGTATGTGAAATTTTTGGATTTACGATGCTTTTTTGAATTTTCTAGTACTGAATTCTGAATGCCCATAAAAATACATACATACATACACATAGTCACGCCTTTTTCCCGTAGGGGTAGTTAGAGACCACTTTCTTACACTTCCGCTACGGTTCTTACACACATCTTTTGCTTCCTCTACTTTCATCAGTGCTCTCATACATGCTCGTAGGTTGTTGGTACTCTTGACCTGGCCTTTCTTCAAAACAATGTTGATCTGATCGAGATATGTACGCCGAGGTGGACCTCTATCGACTTTTCCATTCAGACTCGCCTCATAAACTTTTTTCGTCAATCTTCCTTTACCCATCCTTTCCACGTGTCCAAACCAACTTATTCGAATGCTTCGCTGTTACGTGTTCAGCATACTGTTTTATGGAATGGAAGCTTGGACTTTGACAGATGCGATGTGCAAAAAATTGAAGGCCTTTGAAATGTGGACGTACAGAAGGCTATTAAGAATCTCCTGGGTAGAAAGAGTGCGTAACAACGAGGTACTTCATCGCCTCGACAAGCAGCTGGAAGTTCTGTATACACTAAAAAAGCGCAAATTGGAGTATTTCGGTCACATCTTAAGGAATGACAAGTATCGACTTTTAAAACTTATTATAGAAGCGAAGATCAAAGGACGAAGAGGCCCGGGTAGAAAAAAGATATCCTGGCTAAAAAACTTAGACAATGGTATGGAGTGAGCACTACCACATTGTTCCGCCGAGCTATAGACAAGGTTTAGATAGCGCTGATAATTGCCAACGTCCGAGGAGGACAGGGCACCTAAAGAAGAAGAAACCATCCAAGCATTCCTTTATCTATCTTTGTAACCACATCTTCTTTTACACCACATCGTTCCCTTATCTCACTATTCTTCACTTTATCCAACCGAGTCACTCCTGCTATACTTCTCAGACTACTCATCTCTGCAGCAATAATCCTATTTTCATGTTTCTTCTGCCAAACCCAACATTCACTACCATACATAAGTGTAGGAACCAACACTCCTCTATGCACAGCCAGACGTGCCTTTTTTGACACTTTCTGGCTGTCCATAAAAAATACTTCATATTTGCTCATTTAAACGTTTTTGTAAGACCAATATTAACTGAGATAGCTATTGAGTAAAATATAAACAATTACCCGGTACATTACTGATCCAACCTGTAAAATTATTATTTACAAGATTGTAAATTAATTTACAAAAATTTTTCTAATGTATCGCAAGTAGAAAATTGTTTATAGTTAGGGGTTTATGAGTTTTTCCAATACAACAATAGTTTTTCATCCTTTCTATCTTAGATATAGTTTTGTAATTATTAATGTAAGTCGTTCGGGAAATATTATTAATAATTTTTTTAAACTGAGACCGCCTTACACGTTGTGAGGAAAAGTTTATCCAAATGAACTAATTACTGTGATTATAGAATTACCTATCAAATTAAGAAAGAAAAAATCTAACAACACATCGCCACAAGAAGAAGTGGGTATAGAAAATCAATTATAAAATCTAAAGAAAAGTCCATTATTAACTTTTTTTATTTATTTATCAAATAATAATAAAAATTCTTGCACAAGTTACCTTTTAATAAATTTCTTTCGACGTTCTATGATGTTTCTACAATTACTTAATCGAAACATTTACTTTCTGTAAAATACTCGCAAAATATGAATCTATGAATTATTTATAATTGTTATAATTTATTAATAATTATCATTACTTTTACTTACTATGCTTAAGTCCGTAATCAAAATTAATTTTAGCTGCTTCCGTTTCATTCGGTTCCATTCTGGGATTGGCATCGGCCGCCATCATTTCTTCTTTCTTTTTTTCATCATTTAATCTTTTTCTAATTGCTGCAAAGCTGACGGGCGGAGTTCTTTTAGTTCTAAAAAGTTTTTGGGCGCTTACGGGTGAAAATTTACTTAAAATATAGCAATGAAAAGTGTTGAAGTTTTGGTAGCTAAAATGACTCGAGCTTTGGTAAGAAGTTAACCATTGGTTAACTAACTACTGATTAACTACATGCTTTCCCGCATGAAAATAAATAGAGAAAGAACATGTAGTTAGTTAAACGAAGATGGCTTTGATACAACCCCCTCATAGTAGCAGCCCTCATATACAGGGTGTTAGTAAATAAGTGCGACAAACAGGGGATGATTCTGCATGAAAAAATAAAGTTTTTCTTAAAATCTGACGATTTATTTATTGCTCTGAAACCGGTCGAGATATGCAAATGAAATTTGGTGAGTTTTAAGAGGTTGTTATTGCGCATTTTTTGATATGCAATTAAAAATTATATATTCATCGTTGGTGCGCATATGGGTAATGATCCCAATTTTTTTAAAGACAAAAATGGTACACCACTGAGATATTTTAAATTAAAAATCATGTTTAAATTTCTCGGTAAATTTGTGACAAAAAATCTCTCCTGCCTTTTTTTCATATAGGGCGCCGTTTTTATGCAAAAAAATAAAACATCTTAACGCGTATTTTTCATTTCTTTAATAAATTATCAAGAACTATCTTATACAATAACACAAAATTGGGATCATTACCTCTTAAAACCCACCACATTTCATTTGCATATCTAGACCGGTTTTAGAGCAATAAATAAATCGTCAGTTTTTAAAAAAAACTTTAACACCCCGTATCTCTGAAACGAAGTATTTGCGGACATACGTTTATATAACAAATTGTAATTATTTTTTCATGCAGAATCACCCCCTAAAATTTGTTGCAATTATTTACTAACACCCTGTGTGTAACGCCAAGATAAAATGCTTGCAATAGTTATGTCACACTAACCTTAAATACCTGATTCTCATACTATAATAACCCGGATTAAAAATATCTCTTGTTTCATCTTCGTCATCATTGTTAAATGGACGAAATTCGCGGTGTACATCTGAATTATGTGTACAATTAATTTGTTTTAAGTTATCTTTCTCTTGACTCTCTTTTTTTATTTCAGCTTGGCACTGAATCACGCCATGCTCAAGTATTAATAGAAGTGTAAAGGGTAAAAACCTTTTCACTATTTCCATTTCGAATGCGATTCTAGTTTGAAAAGTCTTGTATCACGAAGAAAAACGGATTCGACATTTTTGCGTTAAGGAAGAGTCTACCTAAAACAAAAAAATTTATTATAGTGGGTTTAATATGCTGTAACTAATTATTATTTACTGAAAAATAATTTTCTTCCCATATTATTTTAAATTATCGATTGGGACAAATTTGCACCATTCGTATTTTTAGAAGTGCCCTATTTGTTCCAATCGTAAACAAAACGTAAATAATATACTACATAAATTACGTAAAAATATAAGTTTTGGTATGCTATTACGCGAAATTAACTGAAATTTTGTATTTAAGCCGTTCGACTAGGCACCTAATAAGAACTAGTTTCAGTTCGACATTAAAAAAAATTTTAATTCGATATCAGTGCAATCTATGTCAATTCGATACCACTACCATCAGTTTTGCAAGATGAAAGTAATGGTTTTTGAAAAAGAAGAAAGCATGACAAACTGCAAGGTGCTGATTTAAAGAGACAAAGGGTAAATAGTGGAGTTTGTACACTTGGGTTCAAAGTTTGTGAGAGACGGAAAGTATGACTGTGATATTGAAGGAAGAGTGTTGGCAGGGACACAAATGAATAGAGCCCTGCACAACTTTATAAGCAGCCAGAACGTGTCAAAAAAGGCACGACCAGCTGTGCATGGAGTTCTGGTCCCTAAAGGCTATGCATTCTCTTAAGCACTTCGACCTATCAGATCTTTTGTGCATAACCCTTAATCTATTCGATTCCCGGGATTCCGAGACTTCGTGCAAAGTTTATCAGTTTCCTGGGGCTAAGTTTCTGACATCGAATGGCTTTAAGAAGGCCGCTTCCAGAAACTTGAGCCTTTTGCAGAAAAGCGCTGGGCATACGCAAAACAAATGTTCTGCAGTTTCAGCGAAGTTCTTGCAGTAGCGGCACTCTCTGTTTTGCCCATCTTTTTCAGGTGATACCTCAAAGGACAGTGTTCAGTGAGGAGTCCCATCACCAGTTTTAAGTATTTATTGGCCAACTTGAGAAGCTGTTTAGCTTGCCTCGGAGAATCCACAGAAGGGTTCTGGGCCGGAAAATTGTGTATTTGCCCCTTCCTTGGCAAGGCTTTTTCGTTGCCTTTAACTCCCTTTTGTCCTGGAACCCACATCAGAGTAACCTGATTGTTTGCTGCCAGTTACAAAAGAAACATAAAAGTAAGACCAACGCTGTGAAGATAGTAGTTTGGGAAGTACAGCTGGAGTGACTCCGATGAACAAAGTAAGAAATAGTGTGATAAAGGAAGATTTGAGAGGAGAATTATTATGTCGCGCCTTTAGTTTTTGATGTGTGGAAAGCGACATATCCAAATGTAGTTCAAGATTTTAAATTGTATAAAATGAATATCCTTCGTGATAGATAACCATGTATCAATAGTTTTTTTCCTAGTTTCAGCTATATTCCGGAAAATACTATCAAAGTTCGTGCTATATTATTATTTTGATTTTTATCGTTATAATTTTATGATTTTTTGATATTTTTCTTTTATATTTTTACGTTTTTATATATTAAGTACTCGTAAGTTACTGGATTATCATTTGTGTTATTACAGTATTCCACATTTTAACTTTTTGTAAAATTAATTTCTTTGTTTCGCTGCACAAGACAAAAGTAAAGTTTTTGTCCTTTTTTTAATATTATTAATAAATATTTATTTATGACACTGGATAGAGTTGGTTATTTTTTTCCTCTTTTGTTTTTGGTTATTTTTCTTTGTGGAAGATATGACACCAGAATGCTTTCGAGTTAACGGTAAAATTAGATTCCACTATCCAATTTTATACAGTGTAACCTCGCATACGAGCGGTTTAACGAGCATTTAAGAAGTGAAAAGTTCGAAAGAGTAAGCTAAATGAGGTAATTTCGGCCATCAAGTATCTCCCACCCTATGGAAAAATTTGGCGCGATTCGTAACCACCGATCAAGCATGTAAACAAACTGACCGCTCAGTACAGTTTAGGCAGTAAAAGGGTTAGGTGCGTCATTTGCACTTAGGATTTTATGAAAAAGCACGTGTTGCTATAAAATTTTTTTGTGTTTGAGGCTACATATTTCGAAAACGGTGAGTAGTAGATTTAATGTATTTGTATACAAAAGAACTAAATTCTGTTGTTTTTCACTCAGTTTACTCGAAAACCTCGTGACTTCAGATATTTATTTTATAATGTCCCATTATTTGTCCCCATATTTCATTTAGTATATCCTTTTTCAGATGCCGCGGTACTATAAGCGAAAAACTGATAGAGCTTCTTGGACTTCTGATACTCTTCAGGCAGCTCTTGCTGCTATAGAAAATGGGCGCGCTGTTCGGGATGTTTCAAGATGTTTCGCTATTCCAAGAGCAACTCTTCAAGATCGACGTAGAAACGGCAAAGTAACTAAGAGTCAATTGGGACGACGTTCAGTCTTTTTTCGAGTGAATTATCGGAGCAAATAATCAATCTTTCCAAGCTATTTTTTGGAATTACGTCGGCACCGATCAAGCAGAGCGCCTACACTTTTGCCAAGTCAAATAATCTGAAAAATCGGTTCAAGGATGAGAAAGGATCAGCAGGTCGTGACTGGTTAGAGGTGTTTTTGCGACGCCACCCCCAAATCGTACTAAGGAAACCAGAATCGACAAGTATTAATCGTGTGACGGCTTTCACTAAAGATGAAATTGGAATTTTTTTACAAATCTCACCACTCTAATGGACAAATATAAATTTTCTCCAACAAGAATTTTCAACGCAGATGAAACCGGCATTACGACAGTCCAACGTCCAAGCAAAATCTACGCTCAAAAAGGCCAAAAAAGAGTAGGGTATTTAACTAGTTGGGAGAGGGGAAAAACCACTACAGTTATGTGTGCATTCAGCGCATCTGGGATATACATTCCTCCAATGTTCATCTATGCCAGAAAAAGAATGGCCGATCACTTGGAGAATAATGGAGCCCCAGGCGCTATTTATAGGTGCTCGAATAACGGATGGATAACCGAAGAATTATTCATCGAATGGTTGAAGCACTTCGAACATTGTGTCAAAGCTTCTAAAAAAGATCCACTTTTATTATTACTTGATAACCACTCTAGTCATTGCTCCTTAGATGCTTACAACTTCTGCAAAGAAAGAGGAATCATTATGCTGACGATTCCTCCACATACATCGCACCGGGTTCAACCACTTGACGTTACTTTTTATGGACCCTTGAAGACAGCATATAATTCAGATTGCGAAATGAACAGGTAGAAGAGAATAAAACAGGTGGAAGGGAGGAAGAAATAAGACAACAAAGAATCGATGCAGACACGAACGAAATAGAAACAAGTCAGAACGTATCATTCAGAGAAATAATACCAATTCCTGGATGTTCTGGAACTAATAATAAACAAGAAAATAGAGGTGGAAAGAAGCAACACTCGCAAATTTTCACATCTACACCGATGAAGGAAATTCTGGAAGAAAAAAAGAATGCAAAAGAGAAAAAGTTGCAGAAGGGAAATCGGGATCTACCAAAGCAGAAAGCAAATAGTGTGAAAAAACAGGTTTTCGGTAACTGATGTGATCGAAGTATCAGGAAAAAAAGACACCAACATTGTCACACAACAGAAAGAGCTTAGAAAGAAAATTAAGATGAACTATCATGATTGTGAGGAGGAAGAAGACAAGTCAGATACCGAAGTTACCGAGGACATTTGTATTATTTGCGGAGAATTCGGAAAAAACCGAGAACTCTGGCTAAGATGTGTGAGCTGTTCTGGATGGGCTCATAAGGATTGCACTGATGGAGATAAAAAGAAAACCTATGTGTGCGATTTCTACCAGTGAACAGAATTGTGGGTAAAAGCGGCCCCCCGGCTGCCATTACCCCCAAGTAGCGGGTAATGCCGGCCACTTGAAATTTTTTTTAAATATATGTTTCCTCAGATAAGTTTTCTTTCATTCCTAATTAACATGTTTCTCATTCCTGAACGTCTTATCTTTCATTGGAACCTTCTAGTTCCCTTCAAAACCTCAAAATCTCCGAGATATTAGATATTTTCCTTAGGTGGCCGATATTCCCCCACTCTACCCTACTTGTTATGGACATTATGATTCTTATATTGCAACATCTGGTAGGATAACTTTCATTACTTAATATTCTATAAAGTAAATTATTTTGATAACTCTACACATTCTACATGGTATTATTTTTATTATGGGATAGATTTATGTTTTTAGGCAATAAAATAATAAATAGTTATAAAATTAAACTTCATTTATAATTTGGAGTTTTATAATAATAATTCATAATCTTTTATGTTTATACAGACAATTTATATTAGTCGCAAAGCATTTTTTATGTTTTAGAGGTATGGCATGTGGTTTTATGCTAAATATTTACAACCAATTCAAAAAATAAAACTTACGAATTTTTAACAAATATTGCTTGTTAATGAGATTGTTCAAATGGCAAAGGTGTGTTGTTTTTTTTTCATCAAAATAACTATTAAAAGTATGAAATAGAATGATTATTATTTCCGGACAGATTTATGATTACCGTTCAGTCTCTAGAGCCAGATGTTCATTTCAATATGAATATTAAATTCCCACGTGCGCTGCTTTTTTTATTAGGGATTAAAATAAACTATTTCACTGTATTATCATTTACTGGCTATATTGATAAACAGGGAGTCGATTAAAAACTTAAATAAGCAATGTCTCTTAAAAAAAAAATACCAAAAATAGGAAATAGCCAAAGAATTTTAAATCGTTTGTACGAAGCTTTTTGTACGTTAGCTTGGGCTAAGGAGCACGCATAATATACAGGAGGTTTATTATTATAAAGGAGGTACAGTAATGATTTAAGGCAGAATCATCATCGGATGTAGGAGCGATCTAATTTTGCTGTAACATTTTTTAAATGCCAATAGGTATACAGAAAGGGGATACTTAAACGCCGAAGGAAAAAACAATTTTTTTTAACAAATTTTGGTTCTGATTAGACAATAATAAGTTTACCCTTGCAAAACAAGCAAACAATCTTGAAGATTATTTTAAATTAAGTTTCTGACCTTTGACACATTATTCAACATGATCATCAACTAGTTAAACCTACTGGTAATGCTATAAAGGCAAGCGAGTTTCCAAACAAACTCATTACTATTTAAAATGTTTACCTCCATAAGGAATTTAAATTATGAAATAACATACGCAATTATGAGACACAATACATTTATATAATAAAAGCCTTTTATCCAATTTAATACCAATTATTTTAAAATCAACTACGCAGGATCTCTGGTGGTAAATGGTATAAAAAATAGTGGGTTCCACACATAAAGCACATTTATACATACAGTGTTTTCATTTCAAAACCTGCCAGTCCAAATAACTTTTTATTTGGCGTAAATATAAGAAAAAACAAAAAACACGTCGAATTTTAAATCAAGGGTGAGGTTTAAAAATTTTATTCTGCTGTTTCCAAGTGGCAACCCTTTAACATCCCCCATCCCTTCTTTAAAATGTCAAATATTAACCCTTACCTTGTGATATATAAAATAAAACTCAAGAAAAATGCAAATTAGCCATATAAACAACAATTTATACTATTGATTTATTTTGCTGATAACAAAAATTTTTGTGAAATAATATGCGACTTTAACAAAAACGAGCTTCGCCACTGCTGGATAGGTAGATATCTAATTAGGGATCAATTAACTTACTTCTAAATACATGACAAATTTTTTTTTACTTTGTTTGTTTTAAAAATATTACTAGTATTTTTAGTTAGTTATTCGTGACGTTAAATTAGCCTTTTTTTGTAGCTGTAGCATCTTGAGTTATTTTAAAGGGTCTATTTTTTGCAAGAACAAATAAAATAATATTTATTTACGGTCATCCAAACAAGTGCGCTCAAGGAATAGTTTAAGTTTTTAATGAAAGGCATCCTGATTAAAATATAGGCCACCAGAACATCACAGAGTAAGTACGGAAATTTAAAGAAACTGGATCAGTTTGTAATAAAAAAATAATAATCCCAGAGTTATCGACGAAGCTGCACAAATTGAAGTACTGGGTCATTTTGCAATAGGTTCCACCTATTTCATTCTAAAAGTATCAATACTTACATATATTTATGTTGGTTCTAAACACAAAGTGTTAAAATTGCATAAGTTTTTTTTCCATAAATTACAAATTCATCATCAGCTTGGTGAAGACGACCGCTAAATTGAATTTTTTGAAACAATGTCCAAAAAATACAAGAAAACGCAAATTTGGTTAAAAATATTTGTTTCAGTGATGAATCAACGTTTTATTTAAATGGCTCTGTTAACAAATATAGGTAATTGTAGATACCTACTAGGATGACGAAAATCCTCACGTGTTTCGTCAGGATATTACTCAGATTCCAGCGAAGATCAATGTATGGGCTGGTATGCTAGGAAATCAGATAATTTTTATTGACCAAAACCTAACGGGAGAATTGTACCTGCTATAATAGAAAATGAAATTAACCCACTTATCACTAAGTCACTAGAAACACAAGTTGATAAACAGGGAAATACGGTGCTAGATGAACAGAATATGGCTGACGAACGATTTCCAAGACATTGGATTGGCAGAAGGGGTTTTATAGAATGGTTGGCTAGATCTCCAGATCTACCACCACTTTTTTTTGTGAGGCTATTTAAAAACATTATTTTACAAAACTCGTTTTGAAGACATTAAAGAACTAAAGCTTAGAATAACTGAAGAATGTAAACGCATACTAGCGAAACTTTTCAAAGCGTTCGAAAAGAATTTGAAAATAGGTTTTTTTTTTTGAGAAAATAGTCGCAAAAAGGGTAGACCTATCGTGACGGCCCGCACTGCGACTATTAGAAGGGGAAGGGATTATAGAAAGAAAATGATTGTGGACACGCTTTTTAAAAAGTTGCAAGTCATAGTTCTCTGGAAAAACTGATTTTGGAAGCTTATTCCATTCCGTAGCAGCCCTGTAAAAGAAGAATTCTTAATGAAGATTGGTCCTTGTAGTGTCAATCTTGAGAGTAAATGGGTGAGACTGATCAGCGTGCCGAGTTCTTCGGCCGAATGTGGCCAATGGTGGTACAAGAGTTTTTATTTCTCTGGATCATCTGCCATGGAAATATCTGTAGAGCAATGACTGGTCTGCAACTCTTCTTCTATGTTCTAAAGGGTGAAGGGTATCTGTGAGAGTTGAGCTGTTTATCAAGCGAATGGCTCTTTTCTGAATGGAATCTAGAAGACGAAGAGAATGCCTTGGTGCTGAACCCCAAATGTGCGAGCAATACTCCAGTAGAGGTCGGATTTAAGCCTTGTACGTCGTCAACAGTTGATCAGGAGTAAAAAACTTTATGGCTTTCCACAGAAAACCTAGCCTCTGTATTGCCGACTTTGCGATGTTAGCAACATGGTCATGCCAAGACATATTATTGGACACCGTGACTCCCAAAATCGAGATGGAGGGACTTGGTTCAAGGATATTTCCGGACATGGTGATGGGATGATTTGAGGAATTCACTTTCTTGGAGTTATTTATATTATTGCCTGCAAAATAACGGAGCACACTTTGAACAGTTACTGTAAATACATTTAAGGAGCTGTTTGTAATTAATTTCATTTTACTTAGTTTCTGTGTAATTTCGCTATGTTTAATGTTATCTGCAAAATAAATCGATATTTATGGCTGATTTGCATTTTACTTGTGTATCACAAATTAGGGAGTTGCTATCTGACATTTTAAAGAAGGGGTGGGAAATGTTAAAGAGGTGCCACTTGAAAACACGACGTGTATTTTGTTTTTTTTACTTAAAATCCAAAGTTATTTAGACTGGCTGGTTTTGAAATGAAAGCAATGTATAAAACGTAATGAACTGTTACAATTGTGCTAAAAAATATTATTTACAATTAAAATGACTCGAAACTTTTTTGAAGATGGTTATAAAACACAAAACAAATATTTTTTCAACAATGCCAGTTTTATAAAGCGGTGAATAAAAATGAGTTTAAACGCCAGTGTTCGTTTTACTACCTATCATTTTCCATTGATCAAAAAAGCATTAATCATTTGAACCAAATACCGAAAATTGAAGGAAAACACACAATAACAAAATTGTTAACCTTATGACGTGATATATGAAATATCGTTACAATGAAAAATTATTTGGAAATCATCCAACGCACACTAAAACAAATGTTTCGATTAAAATATAATATCGTAACTATAAACAAAATTTTTAACAAGTATGGCTATTCTCATAACATGTTTGGAGAAATTGTTGAATTTCAAGTTTGTTAGATGCCTTTGCCATTTAAAAAAAAGTAAAATTTTACATCTCGTTCTTTAGGACCAAGATTTAATGATATCCCTAGTTTTTGATTCTGTAAATTATTTTCTTTTTCAAAATCTTCAAAACAATATCTATCCACATTTGACTTATAAATCTGTTTCGTCAATCTTCTTTTATTCTTCCTCTTTACGTGTCTAAACAATCTAAGCATTCCTTTAACTATCTTTGTTAATAAATCTTCTGCTACACCACAGAGTTACTTAATTACACTATTGCTCACATTATCCATCAGAGAAACCCCACCTATACTTCTCAGACTACTCACTACTTGAACTTACTTTCATGCTTCTTCTGCTAAACACAACATTCCCTACCATACATAAGTGCAGGGATCAGCACAGCCAATCGTGCTTTTTTTGACAAATTTATACAGTGCCCCATTTATTTGTTTTCCTACCAACACCATTCGCTCAATATTACAGTCATAATTTCCGTCTCTCGTAAACTTTGAACCCAAGTATACAAACTCATTCACTTGTTCCACTCTTTCTCCTTCATCATCACCTCGCAGTTTGTCATGCTTTCTTCTCTTTTAAAAACCATTACTTTCGTCTTGCTTACATTTACGTTCATCCCTCTGATTTTTATGGAATCATCGATCATATTAACCTTCTCCCCGGATAATGCTAATATGACCTGATCATCAGCGTAAAGGGAGGCACTTAACGATCAAATAATTCATTCTTAATTCTTAAGATAAACAGCCATGGCAAAGCCACACATTCCTGTCTAACACCTTTTTCGATGTTAAACCAGTCTGTATAAGCTCCGTTTATTTTTTTTTACTGAAAATAGTCGCGGATGGCCAGCACTGCGACTATTAGAAGGGGAAGGGATTATAGAAAGGAAATGATTGTGGACACGCTTTTTGAAAGGTTGCAGGTCATAGTTCTCTGGAAAAACTGATTTTGAAAGCTTGTTTCATTCCGTAGCAGCCCTGTAAAAGAAGGATTCTTAATGGAGATTGATCCTCGTATCATCTTCTTATATCATCTTATTCATTCCTTACCACTCTGTCATAGGCCTTTTTCAAGTCTACGAAAGCGCAGCACTACTGTTTAAACTAAAAATTCTAAATGGTATTAAAATAATTTTTATTTTTAAGGGTAGTACTACTGGTTGTTCTCATATTTTTTATTTATAGTAAATAATACACGTAAACAATGCATATGTATAGAAAAAATACCGTAGATGAGGACTATTAGTTTGTTAAAACGGGAAGTTGTAGGTGTCTGGAACGCACGGTTTAAGAGTGTAGGTGTATGACAGCCAGGGATAAACATATGTAAATTATCTCTTTAGAACAAAGACAACTAAAAGATGAGCCAATGAAGAAGATCTACCACCAATGGTAAAATTAAATTTTTAATCCGAGGCCACACTGGATAGTTAGTGACGGCGTTTTTAATGTATATCTGACTTGTGCTAACTGCATTCCTATTAAAGAGAATGTCTTAATACGGTAAACGGTAGATGCTTTAATTTATTCCTCAATAGTTCTAACACGATTTTCATAGTCTTTATTTTATTAGCTACTAACCCTGTTTAAAGAAATTTTCTACCTCTTATCCATATGAGTGATACAGTTGCTTGTCTTCATAAAGCTAATTAAATAAAGCATTTAAGAAGTGAAAAGTTCAAAAGAGTAGGCTAAATGTGATGTGGAGATCCAACAATAAGCCTTGTGTTACACGCGTCTTTTTACTGTTTGGATCAATGAAGTGTTTGGTCCTTCTGTGAAACAACATTTACTTGAGATGAATCTGCCACTCCATGTCTTACTTGTTATGGACATTATGATTCTTATATTGCAACTCCAGGTAGGATAACTTTCATTACTTAATATTCTATAAAGTAAATTATTTTGATAACTCTACACATACACTCTATACATACATAAAGTCACGTCTTTTTCCCATAGGGGTAGGCAGAGACCTCTTCCTTCCACTTGCTACGGTACTAACACACATATTTCGCTTCCTCTACTTTCATCAGTGCTCCCATACATGCTCTTGACCTGGCCTTTCTTCAAAACAATGTTTCACACTCGCCTTATAAATTTGTTTCGTCAATCTTCCTTCATCCATCCTTTCTACGTGTCCAAACCATCTAAGCATTCCTTTATCTATCTTTATAACCACATCTTCTTTTACACCACAGCGTTCTCTTATCTCACTATTCCTTACTTTATCCAACCGAGTCACTTCGGCTATACTTCTCAAACTACTCATCTCCGCAACATTAATCCTATTTTCATGCTTCTTCTGCCAAACCCAACATTCACTAACATACATAAGTGTTTATACAGACAATTTATATTAGTAGCAAAGCATTTTTTATGTGTTTGAGGTATGGCATGTGGTATTATGCTAAATATTTACAACCAATTCAAAAAATAAAATTTACAAATTTTTAACAAATATTGCTTGTTAAAGAGATTGTTCAAATGGCATAGGTGTGTTGTTTTTTCATCAAAATTTGCTGTTTTTCTTGCACACTTCCTGTTTTAAAAAAATATTGAAATAATGTTAACTCGTTCTGCAATTCAATATACCATTTTGAAATGATTGATTTATTAACATCAATGTTAAACAAACTGTCTCAGTATCAAATTACTAATTTTTTACAAAATTCGTTTAATTGTACCTTTGATGTGACAAAAAAAAATTGACACATTATCAAAACATAGGCGTTGCGTTTCATTTTTAAGAGGTGTTGCACTTTATATTAATTGAGATTTTTTTTGCAAAGACGGTGTAAAAATCGAAAAAAACCATGGATGCCTACATACTCCATCTAAATGCCTTTATAATGATGTGCCACACATGGTACATTCCCTATTTAAAAAAAAGGGTTTGGAAAGTGGGAGGGAGGGGGTTAACAAATATCTGTATCGTAAATATGTTCCGCTTGGAACAAAAATCGACGTGTTTCAGCATTTCTTTAAATTCTAATGATTACTGCTAAATATCGGGGTGAAATGTTTTCTGAGGTCTATTCCATATATTAAAGAGTAAAAGGTTATAAAAATTAAATAAAACTACGTGTGGAACTTAGTTCTACGTAAAGCAATAATTGGGTTATTGTACTGACTAAAGCGCCATGCTATGAAATTTCTCGTTACTTTAGTCTACCTTTTTTATGTTGAACAATTCAAAAAGTACCTTTAGTATACATACCCATCGAGGATATTTACATAAAAATCAAAAATTAATTAAAACGAATCTGAAAGAAAAAGTCCAAGCCCAGACGGTATTCCAAATGAACTTCTTAAATACGACAGGAGAAGCCTGAAAAAATTCCGGACGAATGGCGCCAGAGTACCATAATCTTACTGTTCAAAAAACGAGACAAAAAGATATCCGCAAACTACCGAGGCATGAACCTTATAAATTTAACCTTAAAGCTAGTAACAAAGATTATGACAAATAAAATAAATGAACTCACCACATTGGGCGATGAACAACAAAGATTCAGATCAGGAAGATCTTGTACAGATGCGGTATTTGTCCTACGAAAAATAACTCAAAAATTCATCGAGTATAACAAACCAGCTTTTATGTGTTTTATAGACCTGGAAAATGCGTTTGACCGAATACAACTGGAGGACGTGGTACACCTTCTATACAACAGGTAAATCCCATATAACATCATTAAAACCATCCAAAATATTTACCAGAGAAACAAAATACAAGCCAAAATTTATGGCACAACTACCAAAAAAATTCCTGTAAATAGTGGTATTCGACAAGGAGATTCTCTTAGCCCCTTATTGTTCAACATCGTTATGGACGAAATAATAAAAAGTACTCGTAACCTAAAAGGGTATAAAATGGGAAACAAAGACATAAAAATTATATGCTATGCCGATGATGCTGTTTTGATTGCAGAAAACGAAGATGACCTACAGAGATTACTATTTAAATTCAGCACAACGGCAAAAAGTATAAAAATGAATATATCTACAGCAAAAACGAAATGCATGATCGCCTCAAAAGCACCTATCAGATGCAAACTGGTTGTGAATGATAAAGTTATACAACAGGAGATAAAATTTTAATACCTAGGCATGGAAATATCAGGATACGGTGACATCGAGGCGGGGGTAAGAAACCAAGCGGCAAAAGCAGCACGAACCTCAGCTTACCTGAACGATACAATCCTCCGAAACAAATATATCGGAATCGAGACCAAATCCCGAATCTACAAGGCGGTCATCCAACCTATATTAACATACACAGCGGAAACTAGACCAGATACATCGAACACAAAGAAAATATTAGAAACCACCGAAATGAAAATAGTGCGCAGGATCGCTGGAAAAACACTTTTTGACAGGGAGAGAAGCGAGGACATTAGAAGAACATGTAAAATAGACAACGTAAATGAATGGATACTAGGAAAAAAGAGAGAGTGGAACGAACACATAGATCGGATGAATGATGGCAGAATGGTCAAAATAACTAAAGACAAGTCGCCCTTAGGGCGCCGAAGTGTTGGAAGACCCCGCAAGAGTTGGAGCGACAACCTCTCTAATAATTGAACGGCTAAGGATACGAAGAATAACAAGCAAGTAAGAGTATGGAGGAAGAATAAATCTCCACAATCTAGACGCACTGTTCACAAGTCACCGTTTAATTGGAAAGTCGAAGCTACACGGTGTAAAGAGTGCAAGCGATCAGAGTATTTTGTGGTTCTTATGAGCACAGTCAAGAGACTATGGACTATGTTCTTTAAACTCGTCAATGGGCCGATAAAGAAATTTTTTTAATAGGCATAGGTCGGTATTTAGAAGAATGAAATTCTTTTGGATGAAATCTAATTTAACCGTATTTGAGCATTATAGTATAGTTAAAATGGTAAAAAAAGAAAGTTTTAGTTGGGGTCAAGAGTCAAAGGATTTATTTACACGCAGAAATATTTTCAATCTTCATTACTTTTAGTTATTTTCATCTATAATGGTACATTTAGTTGCCTGATAATTTGTTGCCCACTTATCCATCTTTATATGTTCTTATTGAAAGAAAATGTCTCAATATTTAAAGCATTTTGAGTACCCACAAATTAAAAAAATTTAATATTACAGAGTTTATGTACCTACAACGAATATGATCCTAACTTATGAATGATTTAAGTATCTCGACGTAATGCACCCACTACATATATTATCTTTAATCTCCTTTATACTCCACAGGATCGATGATTTTGCGGTAAAATTCATGATGGCTTGAATTTTTCAAGTTTTATATCGTCTACGTTTTCCATTATATTTTATATTGAACCAAGACCATTTCAGGTACGATAACTGCAGTATTCACCGAGTACATTTATTTTGACGGTAAAAAACCAACTTTCAGGTACAGTAAAGCTATATATATATATATATATATATATATATATATATATATATATATATATATATATATATATATATATATATATATATATATATATATATATATAAATTCGGGTTAAAACGTTCTTCGACGTCTTCCGATCTCCAGTCTCCATTGATCCCTATTCATCCATAAATCCTGTTCTAAGCCTTTCTCTCGGACTTGATTATCGATACCCTCTCTTCAGCTTTTTCTGGGTCGCCCTCGTTTTCTTCTTCCTTGGGGTGTTGCCACGTCTTTTTTTCGTTCTCTATAGAGTACTCTGCCAGCGGTCTCTCTACTGGCAAATTATGCCCGAGCTCAGCCGTAGAGGGTAGAAGAAAAAAATATATATATAAGTGAGCCGCGCCACTGACTTAGACGGTTCAAGCCGGAAACCCCTAGGTCTTATAGGCACTAGCAGAGCCACACGATAAACAACTGAGATTATGGTGAACTAAATAAATGAAATTATAGCTAAAATATATTAGATACTTTACTCCTACAATAAATCAAAGTACACAGTTCAATAATAAAATTATAACAAATATAGTCAAATTAACAGCTAACAATAAATCAAAGTACACAGTTCAATAATAAAATTATAACAAATATAGTCAAAACCAACAGCTATGGTAAATTTTTCTGCTAAAACAAACCAAAAACTCAAAATTCACAATTTTACAAAATAACCAAAACAAAATTGAGAGTAACCGACTTTACCAAGTTACCAATAAAAAACGTATATAAGTCAACTTTTTAATAATACTAAATCAAACGTTCACATAAGGCTGCTAATTTACTCATGTTTTTACCATTTACATAAAGATTTACACTGTTAAAACAATCGAGTTTATTTAAAAATATCTTTACAATGGTTGTCTTTTAAAATATCAATATTGTAGGATATTTACAAATAAGTATGAAGAAAACATTTTTACTTGGATATAAAGAATCATTGAGAAGATTATCCTAATCAAAGTTCAGCCTTGGCACATTATCCAATGCAACAAATAGTTTCCAACCATGTACTATATTAATAAATTAAAACAAAACTTAATCGTGGTGTCAAAATAAGTCACTTCGTTAAATATTCAAAAATAATCACTTGTTACCTTTGGGTATACGAATGCACTACTCCTGTGGCCGGTTTGTTTATGGAACGGCACCTGCTAATTAACAATGGTTATTTTAACTCGACACCAAAATCCAAAATATCAACAACGAAGGTAAGATAGAATGGTCAAGTTAAAAATTAAATGGTTTTTCTTCAAAATCCAATTAAGATGACCCAAATACAGCCAGATATGAAAAGAAAACCGTAGAGGCTCCGCACACTTGTTAATATTACACCGACCCAAAAACTCTCACCACACCACTCCCAAGACTGTCTCCACACGACTGGACTCCTTCCCAAGCCGGATATCAAGAAATGACACGGAATTGGCGTCAAACAACAATATTCGCAAGTCCATGCTCCACACCAAGAATCGCGCTCGTCCGTGTTGATAGCCAGCCCCATCCACACAGAAATGCAAACCAAACAATAATATAACCGACAACACACAACAATCGAGGCCAAAAACCAAAGCAAAATCTAATAACGAAAACACCTCACTCAATCTCCAGCGATCAACAACTGAATTCCACCACAACAAGGTATGCAACACCATTTACAACATATGTACATTCAAGCTACAACAAAACACGGCACGCGACACTATTTACGAGTACCTGAGGAATACAAAACTATCAGAGACACAATTATAATGGAACTGTAGAAGAGAAAAAAAGGCACGTTACAGTGTCCAGTTTAAGATTTGCTTAGGTAATCTGTCCTCATTCATCCTCTAAACGTGTCCATACCATTTCAATTTTGCAACTTGAATGTCGTCTTCTATTGTATGTTTGACCTGCATAATTTTTTGAATCCTTTCATTTCTGATTCTTTCCAATCTTGACTTTTCCTGGGCTAAAACCACTTGGTCGTCGGCAAAACACACAGTGTATAAAGTTGTGGTATTTAGTGGGATACCCTTCCGTGGGATACACTTCCGTTTCCACGGTTTTAAGGCTTGTTCCTTCTTCTTCTCAGTCTAACGTCGAGAACGACGTGTAGTGATCAGAAGTTAATGTCAGGTGTTACTACTCAGAACTCTTCTTATAGTCTCTCGCCATCTCCCACGGTCAGCAGCAGTTCTAATGGCTTCCTTTAGTGGACGCTCTGTTACTTTTGATACAATGTCTGTCCATCTAGATGGGGAGCGTCCGCGTTTCCTTTTGCCAAGGGGTTTGCCGTGGACAATTAGTCTCTCAATGTTGTAGTGACGAGTTATATGTCCGAAGAAGTTCAGTATTCGCGCTGATGTCGAGCTACTGAGACGGTTTGATGGTCCAATCTCGTTCAGCACTGACACATTGGTGCGATGTGCCGTCCACGGTATTCTTAGCATTCTTCGCCATACCCACATTTCAAAGGCATCGCCTGTCGGCTGCCTTCATAACCCATGTTTTGGAAGCGTACCTTGTAGGCTTGTTCCAGGTAGATTTTAAATAGCGTCGTTGAAAGACAGAATCCCTGCTTCAGGCCCTAAAGCTAAATATTGTAATAAATAAACTAAAAATTTGTCAGGTAGTGTTTAGAGTCCTTCCCGAAGAATGAAATATTTTGCGACCCAACTAAGAAGTATTAAAAGGTAAAAGAATAAAATAGTATAAAAAACCCCAGCATTTTTCCTATTACATAAACATACAATCTTTATATTTAAAAGACCTTGTTATCGTTAAACCGATTTTCGTCGTTTGCTACAGCTCTTTAGATTTTGCATTGTTTTTAATGAGAAAATGCAACATAATCGCAGACTTTTAGTTCATATATTTATTACATATTTAAAAACTCTAAGTGCGTACGTAATTTTTTACTCCCATACTACTTTTTTACCAAGTCATTAGGTACAGCTGTAAAGATGAAAATACATTTTTAGTAGCTCTTAAAAATGTAACTTGGTTTCCTTAAACGATTTGTTTTAATTTTTAGTATAAAAATAGAAAAATATATGAATAAGAAATTTGTGAAAAAACAATAGAAAATACACCCAACACCAATTTATGGTAGAAGAGACAGATTGTATAAAAAATAGTATTAAAAATTGCAATAATTCTGATGGAGTACAAGTATAAAATGGCATACAAACTTCCTTCAAAATTTTGTACAGTAGACCTGAGTTAAAGATATTCTTATATCTCTTAAAAAATCATTTGAACTTCCTCTATTCAAAACAATATTTTATTCGAATTTTAAAAAAATTGAAATAATTTTTCTATTGTTTCTTGATGCAGAGTCAGAAATCATTAGACATAACTTTGACAACGTTGTAGCGGAATATACTTGCACCTAGGCGAGGGTAGGAATCGTGTTTCATTTTTGTACATCCCACAACAAAGCAGATAGGAATGGTTTCAGCAATATTGCCGACTCTGTTTTCCGTTCAGTAATTTTTCTGATTTTGTAATAATTAACAACAGAAATAACAAATAAAACCACGTTGTATTTAAATAAATTTCACTAGTACAATGAAGATTATTCTAAAATTTATTTGCTTCGGAGAAAAGTAAATAACTTCTTAAAGTGTCTATTCGGTCCGAATGTTGGCAATCATTCTGGCTATCATTATCCTGTTTGCTGCGGCACGGTCGTGGTAGTAGAGAACCACGTTCTCAGGTACTTCAACCACGAGATACGTCATCTTCCCGGTCCTTTCTTTCCGAATATCTTGCCTTGGAGAATCCGTTGTAGAATTCCGTATCGACGTTCGTTACGCATAATGTGACCAAGATATTCAAGTTTTCTGGTCTTTACAAAATCCACGACTTCTAACTTCTGGTTCATTTTTGTTAGCACTGATTGGTTGGTTACATGGTCTGTCCATGGAATCTTCAGAATTCTGCGATACAGCCACATTTCAAAGGATTGTAGTTTTTTTGTGGTAGCCTCTGTCAACGTCCATGTTTCTACTCCATACAGCAAACAGAGAAGACGTAGCATCGAAGATACCTTATTTTGGTATTCATTTGTAAATTTTTGTTTTTGAAGAGTGATGCCATTTTTAGAAATATTATTCTGGCTTTCTCTATACGGCAGCGAATTTCAAGTGAGTGATCCCACTGCTCATTTATCATGGTTCCTAGGTATTCATATTGTTGCGTTCTTTTGATGTTTTCATTATTAACTGTCAGTTGTACATTATTGATAGGGGATTTGCTAGTGACCATATATTTAGTTTTTTTAATGTTAAGATCAAGCCCATATTGATGGCTACTTTCAGTTATTCGCGTCATGAGATATTGAAGGTCTTCTAGATTATCTGCGAGAACTACAGTGTCGTCGGCATATCTAATGTTATTCACTTTCTCCCCATTAACGAGTATTCCTGCTTTGATCTCCTCCAGTGCGTCTTTGAAGATTTGTACGGAGTATATATTGAACAGTAGGGGTGTAAAATACACCCTTGTCTAACACCTCGTTGTATTGATATGGTATCTGTACGTTTTCCTTCCACCCTAGCAAATGTCGTTTGTTGCCAATACAAGTTGGTGATTATTCTCTGGTCCTTCTCATCTAGGTCCCGTTGTTCTAATATTCCTATTAATTTGTGATGTTGGACTCTATCAAATGCTCACTGATAGTCAATAAAGCATATATATATATATATATATATATATACACATCACCGAATTAAAGTAAATGTTATGGTCTATTTTTATGCATTGTAAATAGTAGTCAGTTAAGGTTTAGTTTTATTAGTTAAGAGCAAATACTTCAACCTGCAACATTGTTAGATTAGACAAATATGTCCCCACTCCGTTGTTTTAACGCAAGGTGATCAGGAGTAGACAGGTTTGCAAAGTTGCCGATGTCAACTTTCGCATCAAATAGATTATAATGTCTAATGATTCGTGACTCTGTCTGTATACAGGTTGGGCCATAAGTCAATTGTCAAAAATACATATTTATAAGGCGAGTGTAAATGGGCAAGTTGATAAAGTCGACCTCGGCGAACGTATTCCGATCAAATCGTAGTTGTTTTGAAAAAGGCCAGCTTAAGAGTACCAGCAAACGACGAGAATTAATAAAAGCACTGATGAAAGTAGAGGATGCGGAAGACGTGTGCAGAAACCGTAGCAAGTGAAAAGAAGTGGTCTCTTATTAATTTACAAATTTTGACGGGATTGTGGCTTGATGAAATAAACTTTTTATCTGGGGATCATGAAGGCCATCAGTTTTGGGATTCGTAAAAACCCAGTAGACGCAGTTGTGTTTGTGCACTTTGCCATTTACCTGAAAAGTCGCTCCAAAGAATGTTTTTGTAAAAGTTTGGATCGCCATCTTGTTGGATTGTTTACAACAATGATGTCTAATTCAAAGGCTAATTTGTGCCAAACAAACAAGGTTTACCTTTTGGTGGGCCGTAAAAAAAGTTAATATTCGTAGAAACGTAGGTTTATTTCGAATAATATAATAAACATATATAAAAGAACAAAAAAAATTTAATGTTTACGTCCCGGAACTTGACATCTCTTCTCTGATACTATTTTTCCTATTAAAGAAGATTTTGTTCGCAGTGATTACTTTCAAAACTGACACAAGGTGAGCGTCATTAATATTGTTTCTAACAGGAGGCTTATTTCCTTTCATAGCTGAAAATAATTGCTCGCACCATCGATAAGTACTTCCGAACATAGAAAAAATTTCATATGCGAATTTTCGAGTATTTTTAAACCTACACAAAAGATCTGATAGTTCTTAAGAGGCAGCATGGCCTTCACGACCCACCCTACAATCTACAAACCTGACTGATAAATATTTGTAACATTCAGGTAAACCCACTTCAATGAATTTTTCCTTCAAATTTAAGTCGCACTAAATCTCTACAAAAGCCAATCAAAGAACGCAAAAGGAACGATTGAGGATGTAAACAAGGCAAAGAATGAGTATAAAAGGTTAAAAGGTTTGAGAAAGAGGATACACAAGTAAAAAGCTGTGGTGTTAAAGAAGATGTGGTTTCAAAGATAGATAAAAGAATGCTTAGATGGTTTGGACACGTAGAAAAGATGAATGAAGGAAAATTGACGAAACAAATTTATAAGGCGAGTGTGAATGGAGGTCGACCTCGGCGAACATCGATCTCGATCAGATCAACATTGTTTTAAAGAAAGACCAGGTCAAGAGTACCAACAACCGACGAGCATTTATAAGAGCACTGATGAAAGTAGAAGAAGCAAAAGATGTGTATAAGAACCGTAGCGGAAGTGAAAGGAAGTGGTCTCTGCCTACCCCTACGGGAAAAAGTCGTGACTATATGTATTTATGTATGAATCACTATCACCTCCATTTGCATATGGCTAGGTCTATATTTATATGTTAAAACAAAAAAAAATGAATTTTAAAGAATTAAAATCTTTAAATCTTGTGTCAAATTCAGTTCTAAGATTTGAAATTTTTTCTGCGTATTTTTGATACAATGCAGTATCATCTAAACTTGATTTGTTTATGTTGCTCGTCGGGAAGTGCGTTAAATCTTTATTTTTCAGTTGCTTTTCCCAAAGAACAAGCTTACATTGGAATGCTTTAATTATGTCAAACATTATCGTAATGATCTAATCTTTTCCTTTTAACAATAAATTTAAATCGGTTCAGTGTGAGGTTATATCAACTATGAAGGATAAATCTTGCAACAATATTGATTTTTGGTTTTTAAAAACTGACATACTTCTCTCGGTATAAGTAGTAGGACAAACCTGAATATGCACTATCTAACTCACTTAAGAAAGCAGTAAATTGTCGTTGATTTATGCCTCGAGGTCTTATTAAATTTATAAATTTTTTATATATAACAAAACATTCTCCATGTTCATTACCTTCGTGAAGATAAGCACCGGGACTGGGGCTGGAATTTATAGTCGTCAGAATGGGATCGAGGAGTCGATCTCTCTGGGCGAGTATGTTACAGTTTTTCATGCTGAAACTGTAGCAATTGTGCACAGACGGCGCTCTCCCTAGGGGAGACCGGCAGCAGGTGCATCAAAGTATGCTCGGAGAGCCAAGCGGCAATTAAAGCGCTAATGGCTCTGGCTCTTAATTCACGATTAGGTTGTAGACAGACCCTAGAGGCTTTGACGAAAAGCAAAAAGGTCACTTCTGTCTGGGTTCCTGGTCACTATGGTATCAAAGGCAATAAGAGGGCTGATAAGTTAGCAAAAGCGAGATCGGAGACAAAGTTCGTGGGTCCAGAGCCAGCACTTGGGATTTCCTTCTGTCTAGGCAGACGGGCAATTCAGGGCTGGCTCAGGGACCTGAACTTAATGTACTGAAAAATAGCAACCAGAGACAAGTGCACACAGGCAAGGATTCTCAGCTCAATATTATTATTATATTACCTTCGTGTATAGTACTTCTTGATGTATAATACAATGCGTATGATGAATTTTTGAACCGAAATTCCACTTATTAATAATCCATATTTTCAAAAATATATTTTTAAATTACTGTTAATTATTTAACAGTTGAACATTTAATCAACTTATCCTAAAGCATTTTGTTTGTATTTTTTTAAATTATTTCCACATTTTTCATTCGTCAAAAAGTCATGCTTGAATAATTATGAGTTAGTCAAAATAAATGTAAGCATTTTGTTCAATAAAAGCAAAACAATGAGTACAATTAAGAAAAATTTTAGCGAATTCTACCCATTTTATTTTTATTCTGCATCGGTTTGTTATTTTATTATGCAGTGTACATAAAGTAACGTAACTTGCTAATATTTCGTTTTCTGTTAGGTTTAAAAAAAATGCATAATAAAAGTTTTTTCAAATAATTCAGTTACGAAATCTATATTGGCTAATAGGCAGGCCCAATTAATAGTACAAACTAAACTACTGATATATAAAACCGTATTAAAACCTATATGGACTTACGGGATAGAGCTATGGGGAACAGCTGGCAATTCCAATATAGAAATCATGCAAAGGTTTCAGTCAAAAGGATGATTCTCAATGTCCCGTGGTACATCACCAATAATGCCATGCAAATAATTCCCATCAAAGAAGAAATAAAGACACGTATAAAAAAATACAAGAATAGACTGAGAGTGCACCCAAATCATCTTGCCAGGAAGTTAATGCAGAAAATATCTGCAGTGCGAAGGTTTTTTTTTTATGAAAATAGTCGCAAAAAGGGTAGACCTATTGTATGGGCCGCGGACGGCCCGCACTGCGACTATTAGAAGGGGAAGGGATTATAGAAAGGAAATGATCGTGGACACGCTTTTTAAAAAGTTGCAGGTCATAGTTCTCTGGAAAAACTAATTTTGGAAGCTTATTCCATTCCGTAGCAGCCCTGTAAAAGAAGGATTCTTGATGAAGATTGGTCCTACTAGTGTCAATCTTGAGAGTAAATGGGTGAGACTGATCAGCGTGCCGAGTTATTCGGCCGAATGTGGCCAATGGTGGTAAAAGAGTTTTTATTTCTCTGGAGCATCTGCCATGGAAATATCTGTAGAGCAATGACTGGTCTGCAACTCTTCTTCTATGTTCTAGAGGGTGAAGGGTATCTGTGAGAGTTGAGCTGTTTATCAAGCGAATGGCTCTTTTCTGAATGGAATCTAGAAGACGAAGAGAATGCCTTGGTGCTGAACCCCAAATGTGCGAGCAATACTCCAGTAGAGGTCGGATTTGAGCCTTGTACGTCGTCAACAGTTGATCAGGAGTAAAAAACTATCTGGCTTTCCACAGAAAACCTAGCCTCTGGCTTGCCGACTTTGCGATGTTAGCAACATGGTCATGCCAAGACATATTATTGAACACCGTGACTCCCAAAATCGAGATGGAGGGACTTGGTTCAGGGGTATTTCCGGACATTGTGATGGGATGATTTGAGGAATTCACTTTCTTGGAAAACGTGGCACTTTGTGTTTTTTGGGCGTTGAACTGAACAAGATTGTTGGTTCCCCACTCGACGATTGCTTTAAGATCTCTATTGATGGAATCAACCTGGTTAAAACGAAAAGTGACCAGTAATTTAATGTAACTAAAAATATAAAAAAAAGCGGCATATCAGTGGATGTACTCGCAACATGTCATTATAAATTATTATAAATATTACTTAATGCTTACACGCTTTTGTGAAATATAGGCAGATTGTAATAAAATTGGGATGTTAAAAAAAAATAATTCAGGCCATCTGCATAAGTCGATTTAAAGTATACTCCAACCGTTACTCCAAAATAACTTATTGACGTAATTTTTTAATGCTACACCCTGTATATATTTTCAGTTTTTCATAATCTATTAAATTACAAATACAACCGTCAAGACCGCATAATTCCAACCATATTTATTCTACAGTTATTGAGAAAAATAATTTACGGGAACTTTTTTATTACCAAAATAATAAACAGGAACGAAAAACTTATTAATCTTATTTAATGGATGTTCAAATTGTCTTACCTCTTCAATTTGACAGTATACAAGTCTATTATAAAAAGCTGATACGGTATTACGCAATTGCTAATTTGTTTTTTGACGGGCTGTTATCAGTATTTTATTTCTCAGTTTATCCCGATTATCAGGCTTTGTCTTGTACACAATGTGTGGGAGGTGTGGCTGGCCAATTAATTGTGCCACTTCTTTCAATGTATCTGTCTTGGAAAATTTTATTTAAGTAATTTCGAACAGCAACACTAGAGTGTGGTAATGCATCCTGCTAAAACCAAACGTCATTAAAATTGTTACCAACTGCATTTCTAATTGCATAAACCATTTGATTTTTAAAAAAATTTAATTACTTTGGTCCGTTCAAATTGCCTTCTACAAAGAATGGTCCAATAACAGTGGTGCCGATAATACCTGCCCAAACATTAACTTTTAAAGGCTTTGGTGTTCCATGTTCCCACATTCATCTAGGATTAGTATCACTCCAATGTCTACAGTTGTGGCAATTAACTGTACCATTTAACCTAAACGTGGCTTCATCGAAAATAAGGGGCTGCATCTACCTTTTGCGTTATAGTTTCATAAAATTCCATTTTGCGGTCATAATCATCTTCAGATAATTCTTGCAATATCGTTACTTTATAAGGATAAAACTTATTCTTCTTAATAATGTTACAGACGGATTCCAAACTAACATCATGTTCTAATGCAGTTTTCCGAATGGATGTAAAACGATTTTCTACAAAACTATGCGTAACGTCCAAGGATTTTTCATCATTAGTTACGGTCTTTGGTCGGCCAGTTTTAGGGCGATTTTTAGTTGAACCCACTTCTTCAAAAAGTTTCAAACTCCTTTAAACTACAGTTTTGGTAATTTGGATACGTATCATTAAATAAGTAAGCTACCTCATTATAAGTTCTTTTACGATCTCCGTATCCTCTCATCATAAGAATCATTATTATTTCCTGTTCGGTAAACATACTTAAATTTTAAAATTAACTAATTACAATAAACACCTTTCACTAATAACAATGAGAAATAATTCATGACATTTACATATACAATTTTTTTATAATTTTAGTTTCAAACCACTGTAACTTTGGAACTATTAAAGGTAGAATTATGCGTTGTTGACGGTTGTATTTGTAATTTAATATATTATGAAATATTGAAAATATATACAGGGTGTACTGTTTAAAAAATTATGTTAAGTTATTTTGTAGTAACGGTGCACCCTGTATACTTCTAGATGGCCTAAATTATTTGAAAAAAAATTTATTCGCCATTTTTTTTTGTAAACTTAACAGAAATCAAAATATTAGTAAGTTACGTTTCTTTATGTACACACTGTATATATTGTGTACCAATATTTTGGCCGGGTCGCAAAAATGTTTCTTGTGTTGTGGGCGAGTTTGAAACCCCCGGTGTACAGATCATCTGCATTTAGATATTGAAGTAAAGTAGGACTATATGGTTTTAATTGCAGATTCTTCTGAATCCTTCTTAGGCTTGTTCTTGCTATTCCACACTCTTTGGATGCTTTTCTTAGAGATTTAGTCGGTGATTGCACAAAACACTGTGCGACAACATAAAATTCTCTTCTGAAGTAATAGACTTTGGCCTACCTGAACGAGGAAGCTCTGCTACCGATCCATTTTCTTCCAATGTTAAATTTTATTTGCAAATAACTTGTTGAGAAGGAGATTGGATGTTTGGAAAACAAAACACAAACATCACCGTAGTTAAGGTCATGTTTCCATCATGTTTGCAAATTTACTCATTGTTCTCAGATAACATAACCTTAGACTGCTAGTGTCAACTGACTTATGGGTACTACACATTAGTCAAGTTCACAACTGACTAACACTACGCTAGACAAAAACAAAGTCTAAGGATTTTTAGTGACAACTGACTTATGGCCCACCCTGTACTCAAGATTTTTTATGCTTTCATAATTACTTTTTCAATTTTTAATCTTAATTTTAACATTTTTCCGATCAAACTACAAATAAATGATAAAAATATAAATGTACAAAATTATCTTGTTGACGATATTTTTTCGTTACTGTTTTGACGAAAAATTATTTGGAAGCCGTCCAATCTGCACTAAATTCGCTAATTGTTATGATAAATAAATACGCAAATAAAACTCCTTAATCAAAATTAGGTGTACAAGTATGCAACAGTCCCGATAGCAGGTTTCATTCCGTAAATGTCAAAAGATACTGAAGGGGATTTGGGTGAAGCAGGAGCTTTTTTGATTAATTCGAATTATTAATAAAAATAAACGCACGCATTGAAATCCCAACATTTTTAACATTAAACACAATTAATTACGTTATTATATATTAGTATGTTTTAAAGATATTTTACCTTTCAGCAGAATCAATGCCTGGACCACAAAAATTCATTCACCCTTGGAAGGGCCAAAGATCTAAATTCACCGAATTTCTCTCACCGGAAATATAGTCACGCTACAAGACAGTATTCAATCGTCACAACACAATCGCAACACCGTGTTTTGTTGGTCTCTCGAATCGTGTCACTGGTCTTTAATTTTAAAATTGCAATAAGCGAAGTGGCGAGTAAAAATATCTGTGGGACAATCTCATATATGTGCGCTGGACGAATCAAACGAACCGCGCAATACAGATTTACCTGGGAGAGACGAAGACGGAGAAATTATATCGATTTTTGTGTTCTTTTGGCTCGTATCTCGATTAAAATAAGATGAAACCACCGAGCGGCATCTAACGGGAAGCTGGGAAAGCGGAATTTAATTTTCTGTAACTGGATGAAATGGATACAGTGCTCGCGAGAGTGTGTGGAATCTTATCTATTTTTAAATGCGCGTTAAAGGAACCAAGTCAACGTTTGAAATAAGGGAAAAACAAAGGAATGCAACATACAGTAAAATGTTAATAAAATGTTCGCAAAATGTGTGTTTAATTAAATTCAAAAAATGTTTACATTTGCTAATAATTTTTTTAAAAAATAACAAGGGTATTCAATAAGTGGTCCGCTACGGTTTCTTAAGCCCCGTCCACACCTGAGCAAACGCACCGAATGAGCACTTTACGACGCAGGAGCATTCAGATGTGGACGGGACGCACGAACGCGCTGAGCTCGCTCAAAACGTGCGGCAGCCGATCCGAACATTGTCGGTACATCAAAAGAATTTCTTGCTCAGTCTGGACGGGTTTTCTTTTGCACTGAACACGTTGCGCCGAACGGCCCCGTACATAATGGATTTTTTACATGAGATGTCTTCGTCTTCTTCTACTTGTAAGAGATCCAGATGATCTGTTGATTCCGGACTTGCCTTTGTAATATTTCTTGAGACGTGGACTGCCAGCTGTCTCTCCATCTTTTTGGTGTTCTTCCGGGAGGACGGGTCCCTGCTGGTTTTCCCTCTAGTACAATGAGTGGTAGTCTATCGTCGGTCATTCTCTTCACGTGGTTATACCATTCTCTTCTCCTCTGCCTTCCCCATCTCACCAAATCCTGTACGTCGCATTGTGCTCGAATGTCAGTGTTTCTTACGTGATCTCTTCTTGTTTTCCCAGCTATTGTTCTCAGTACTGACATTTCGGCGACTCGTAGCATCCTTTTGGTCTTGTTGGTATCCTCTCTCGCTTCTATACCATATGTCATTATTGGCCTGATGCATGTCTTATATATTTTGATTTTACTCTCCTTTCGCATATAAGGATTAGCCCATCCAGTTTCCCTTAGACATTCTGATATTATGGCTGATTTGTTAATTTTGTTTCTCATGTCCTTTACCGGGTCGTGAGCGCTGGACATATCTATGCCCTGGTATCTAAATTGCATGATCTGCTCTATGGGTTTATTATCTATTACCAGCTTGCATCTCATTGGCTTCCTAGCGATGGTCATGGTTTTCGTTTTACTTATGGATATATCCATATTGAGTTGCTGACTGATCTGGTAGAACTTAAATAACGGTCTCTGTAGGTCATTCTCACTTTCTGCGAATATTGCAGCGTCGTCGGCGTAGCAGACCATGCTGATAGCCCTATTGTCCATTCTGTATCCCGAGATGTGCTTGCAATTATTTGAAGAGTTTAAAAATCTGCCTATTCTTTGTAAAGTGAGACACGCAATGTATTTTTATAAAATTAAGAAAGAGGATGCTTGGAGAAGGATGGCGGATACATTTAACCGGGATGAGAGTGAAGTTATAAAAAAAATAGTTAGTCTAAAAGGATCTTACCGGCGAGAAAAAGCAAAAATCAAGAAAAATGGTGGAACAGGAAAAGGTAAAAATAAATTTATCAATAATTAAACTTGCTATTAATTACGTTTAATATGTCATAGGCGCCGACGAAATATATGACTGATATATTCTGACTTCTTCGAAGGTATAACTGGGAAGACCATTTACTACGCTTTAGTCTCTTATTCTTATTTTTAAGTAATTCATTGATAATAATAAATGCAACACTAGCCCGTCCTAGATTCTCCATTGCGTTCATCGCATCCATAAATGCGGCGCACAACTGGAGCGGCTCCGAGTGTAGGCTCTTGTGGTTCTGTGAGGAGACACAACAATTTCCCCGAATGAATGCTCATGCGGCGCAAAGTGCTCATTCAGTGCGTTTGCTCAGATGTGGACGGGGCTTTATACATTCGATAACTCGTCAAAATATGCTTGAAATTAAATGTTTATTTATGGTATCCCAAGGAATGTCAACGCTTATAATTTCTTGATTGCGGTGACGATGAAGGTCAACTGTAGGTTATTTGGTGATTTACTTAGTCGACTGCCGATCACATCCCACACATTTTCGATTGGTAAAAGGTCTAGGGATCGAGAAGGCCATGAGATAAAGATCAAGTTATTTTCTTGTAAGAACCTTTTAGTAACTATTGTTGTATTAGGACTTTCGCTGTCTTGTAGGAAAAGGGGTTGGATAAACCCTAGTAGGTATGGCAGTGCAATAGGCTGCAGTAAGTTTCTGTCAATAAAAACTAGAGGTAACCTGATATCGTGTACGTTATCGCACCTAATACCATTAACCACTCGTGTAATGGCTGTATACCGTACCACAGCAAATTCTAAATTACTGCGCTCTTCACGTAATCTTCTCTTCTTCTGAGACCACGACTAAGATGGTTCCATTACGTACCAATAATATGCCCCCTTTTAAATTCACTTAAGTATATGTAATATATAAACGGCGCACTGGCATAACGACTTAATAAATTGAGCACCAATCGCTATAAAATATTGCTTTAAACTGAAGGAACCGCAAGTTTAAAAAGATATATTTTTTTGATAAAGCAAAATATAAAAAGTGTTTACTTGGTAATTTTTGTTTTCTACATTGTTATCTTTTCTTATTACAGTCTGAATATAGAAAATGTCATTGCAATTTATCGATTTATCGTAGTACTTTCAAAATAAAGAACTAATGAAATACAAATAATAAGTTCAACCAAAAAAAAACTTAATTATAAAATAATCAGTGTATAGTTACTACTTATACTCACCAACTCTCTTCAAAAAATTTGTAGCACTTGCATTAAAGCAGTGTATTTCAACCCCTGGGAAGTCGCGAAGCCTCTTTGGAGGGTCCGCGAAGCTTCTATAGAGGAGTTGCAAAAGGTTGTGAAAGCTACTGCAGTAAAAAAAAACAATAAAGTTTAAAAAGATTTATTAAGAAATATGTTAACTAAAGGACATAATCATTTGTAGCAAATAACCAAAAATAAAAATAACTTATGAGAACTCTTAATGCGAAGGTTGCGTTTGTTTTTATTAACCAATTTCTCCCCTCGTGTATTCTTCGATATCGCTTGCATTGAGAAGTAATGACACAGTTCTTCTTTTAACTTTTCTAACACCATTTTCATACCAGGTATAAATTCCTTGATGTTTATATCACATCCGACTTCAATAAAAGACTGTGTCGAAGAAAATGAATCAGAGTGGTTTTGATTTAGAGACGATGACCACAAGTCAATTTTGTTTGCGTTATCTATTGGCGACGCATTCGATGTAAAAAAATATGTTTTACGTACTTAATTATGTATTTATCCGAACCCTAATTGGGAAATTACATAAATATGTTGGATTGAATATTTGTCACAAAAAAAAGCAACGGGTAGGAGGGCCGTGTCATAAAAAAGGTTGAAAAACACTGCATTAAAGCAATGGAAAAGAAAAGTTTACGGCATGGGTGTTGAACTGGATAATGGATTTATTTACACACTACGGTTTGCCGATGATCAGGTCGTTGTAGCAAATGATATAGAGGACATGCAGTACATGATGAGAAAACTAACAGTAGAATACAGCCAGTGGGGACTAACTGTCAATCTGACGAAGACAAGGTATTTATGTGTGGGCGAGGAACCGAACAATCTGGTACTTGAAAATGGACAACAAATTCAATCTTGTCAAGAATACGTATACTTGGGTGTTACATTCGACAGCACAGGAACTGACGTCAAAGAGATCAAAAAAAGAATTGTTCTTGCCAAAAAAGTTTTTGGTTGCCTCAACGGCATGCTATGGAATAAGGAAATTCCTAAGAAACGGTAATATAATATATACGAAACAATGATAAAGAGCACCTTATTATATGGAGCAAAGACATGGAAAGTGAGTGAAAGGAGAAGAAAAAACTGGAGGTGTTAGCGATGAGAAGATCTTTATGTATATCCAGAAGAGACCGAATTAGGAATGAGATAGTAAAACAACGAATGGGTATGGAAGGATCTATAATTCAAGACGTAAATTCCAAACAACTAACATGGTATGAGCATGTACAACAAATGCCAGCATCAAGACTACCTAAACAAATTCTAGAATGGCAGAAGACAATCCACAAAGCCATGAGTAAAAAGAATTTAACAGCAGACGACTGGGAAGACCGAAGGAGATGCAAATTAGGCGTCGGACAACGTCGCAAGACGGTTTAGAACCGGCTTATATATATATATATATATATATATATATATATATATATATATATATACTAAACATTTGTACATATTTTTTATGCCTGCGAATAACATGAATCTCAGTTATAACTTACTTTTTACTTTTCCGAACCGAAGTGTAAAAAAGGAAAAGTAAAATCAAAATCACCAAATCCATGTGCGCTGCACTTACATGGCCCCACGCGTTGAATGGACCATTTTCAGTGTGACGGTTTTTTCAAATTTTATCTGTATGTAGTGTGTGTTGGAAAATCTTGTGGGCACGATATCTTGAGACAGAGAGGCGGTAGGTCACTAAAACTTAGTAGGGTAGAAGTTTTGCCCGAAGGATAAGACCGAGTTCGAAGATGATCCATAACGGTACATTCCTTCAGGTAGCTGCCGTACAAGGTGATCCTCAAATTTACCACATTTTGTACTTTTCGCACGATAACTTTAGGAGAGCTAGGGCGATGAAACTTTCAGGAATTTTTTTTTGACTTTTCCAAACCAAAGGGTAACTATATTAAATAGAAAAGAGCCCTCGGTTTGAAAAAGTTAGTTAGCATCTCGATAAAAAATGGCTTTTCGAAAAGGTGCTAGGATCCAAAAAAATATCAAAAATGATTATTAAACCAATGGTGTCACAATATTAATTTAATTGTAGCGCATGGAAAAGTTTGGGGGGTTTTAAGGGTACAAAACCTCCTTAAAATTTTTATGGGCTGTACAGATTTCGTGGTTTTACATGAAAAAGATGCTCTTACCAAACGATTTTAAAAAAAATATTTTGCCGCAATTAACGTAAGCTGAACCAGTTTTTGGATCCTCCAAATACTGGTCTACAAAGAGTAAGTCTAAAATTGTCGAAATTAGTGAATGTTAATATCTTTATGTTACCTTACCAGTAGTGTTAACAGAGCATTTTGACATGTTTATTACGATGTATTTGCATGAAACTTAAAATTTATTAGATTGTTTTAGATTTTTTTCGTTTTCACTATCCATAACAGGACATAAGTAATTTATCAAGTGATTATGTGTAGTACGAGAAAGTAACATCGGACTAACTTTTTTGAAAAGTTTTAATATTTTTATGTAAAATAAAAATTAAACAAACTTTTTTTATTGAAATACTTATTTGACAATTTACAATCACAGATCAGTTTATTAATAACACTTTACAATTAATTTATATACAACCTAAGCATTCACAAAAATCACAGTGTAACGTAATTAAACGCAAAAAACAATTAACTAGTAAAATAAATAATGCTTCATTACAATATTACTATTATTTTACCTAATACACGTAAATGACCACACATTTTTATGTCAAATATAACAAAAAATGTTAATATATGTAAATTTGGAAAAATTCATTTGAATTACCATGCATGTATATTAACAGCAACAAGGCAATTAATATTTGCAAGTCGTATTGGCTTCATGATATATTGCTTTCTAGGTAAAAATATTATTTAACACCTAATTTTTTATTACACCCATTATATATGCCAAAATTAATTTGTTTCTATTTAATAACCCCAGATTTTTTATGGTATTGTTTGTATTTCACATAAAAATGTTCCTCGTATTCTAACAAAGCATACCTGATATACTTTAAGCCAATCAATATAGTTTAGTGCTAATTTTTTATTTATCATTAGCGATTATAGATTTATTCTCAAATAGTAACAAGAAAAAAGAAACTTTCATCGTTTACTATACTAAAATTTGTTAATTTTATGTTACAGATTTATAATTTTATGGTCTATTTTGATTGACTTTTAGGTAACTTTTATTCATGTAGGTATTTACAATTAGTCTATAATACTTTATATTAAAAATCATATTTATGAGGGAGATTCGTTTACATTCATAAGGTTGTGTATTATGGATTGATTCCAGAGGTCGACTTTAGTAGAATTTCAGACACCAGCATAATAGCCGCCACTCCGATGACGAATAGTCCCGCAGGAACAGCAGATGCTATTTTTCCTTATAATAAAAAAAAATTATAATTAAGATGATTCTAGTATAACAAGGAAAAATAATGTCAAACGGTTAAATGACTAATAATGTTACAAGGAAATAATCAGTAACGGAAAATGTTTATATACGAAAGCAAAAAGAAATGTAAAATAGGTAAAGGGAATTGATTACGGTGATGTATCAGTAGAGAAAAGTTACTATGAAAGGTTAAATGGAAATAACCATCATAATATATGTTTTGATATTTAATTTGTTAGTAAGAATTAATAAAAAAAGAAATCTTTAGGATGGTTATCATATTTAATTTTTAGAAGAAATACATATCCGGAAAGTAGTCTTTAAAACTATTTATTAGCTCGGAAAGATGTTCTTGAATTGAAATTGATATTTTTTTTGTGTTATTACAATTTTTGCCGCGAACCAGCAGAATTTTTTTGCTACCCGGTGCCGGGTCGCGACCCACACTTTGGGAAACGCTGTACTAAGGTGCTATACATATATCACATTGCACGTTTTCCATGCTTTTTTAATCCCATCTTTTCCTACCATGTCTGTGACGGTAAACTGCAGTCTAAATTTTTAGAAATTCCGAATTGCAGTATAAATTATAGGTTACCAGTCAGTTACATAAAACAAAATTGCTCTCCAAATAAAAGTACCCACAATTTAAATATTATTTTTCAAATCTGTAGGTATTATAATATTTCTGAGTAAATAAAATTAACATTATTTACAAAAATATTAATATTCTCTTAAAGTATTTTAAGTTAAAAATCATTTTTTAAATCTGAATGCAAGATTATTTAATATTCCTTAAACAAGTTTGTACTTTTTCCTTTATTAAGAATTCTTAAAATAATCTTTAAGTTATGAGCTCTTAATTTTTCGAATTTGGATATAGTTCAAAAATGTAGATAATTTTATTGGTATTTGCTATTTGTTCGCCTGTACAGTTTAACAGGTTGACTGCCGATGAATGTAAGCATATTTGAGTTGGTGCAGAAGTATTTTAATTTAGGTTAGGTTAGATGTTTAAATAAATCTACATTCACATTAATCTTACATTACACTGACTTTTTTTAATAAAAGGATTATAGTAAAAATGTTAATGTCTCAATGTTGTTTGTAGTATTAAATCTTTGATTTGCATTTTTATAACACTAATAACTATAGCGTACGTTACTGATTATATACGAGTAGATTAAGCTTATTCCTCTAATTAAGCACTACCTGCTACAAAAATGGGCTGCAATTCGACATTTTTTTGTTACCTTAAATGGATTTTTTATTTCGACTGCTGTTAGTATGTAACCCTACCGTCTAGACACTGAGTCCACCCCCCGCGTCGTATTTGTTTTGTGTTACTTTCAACTTTTAAAGCAATAAAATGTTTAAAATAATTATAAAGGTTATTTATGGTGAAAAAAAATTAAATAGTTTATTTCAGATTTTTTATTAATTTTTTAACTAACAAAATATCTAATCTGCAAAAATGAAAAAGAATTCCGAAAAATAATGTAGTAGTCTGACGAAGCGAGTTAAGGAATAACAGTACCTAATTCAAACTTTAGTATGCCATTAAAAAAATAGTGAATATATTATAAAAAATTGCCTAACCAAAAAAGTAAAAAAACCTCTGATAAGATTGTAAAAAATACCTCGTTCAGAATATTTACTACAACTATATATTTTACAAGATTCCTTTTTATTTTTGCAGATTAGGTAATTTTTGATGAATTTATAATGTCTACAAGTATGAGCCATGTGGAGTAGTCCATTTATATTCATAAAAATAATGTTAATTTAATTTTTTTCTCACCATACAATCTTTACACTACTTTTTCAAATTTACTCGGTTATCAGTGTGTGCAGGAGTATGTGAGCCCTTAAATATAAAAAAATATATATCTTTGTTACGTGCATCTACCCTCTCTACATGTCAAATCACATAAGATAAAAGCATTCTCCTCCCAATCTCAAAAAAATTACGAGGTTTACGGATGCCCTCTTATTATGTTAATAAAAACAAGAAATGACAAGGTTTTGTCTGTAATATATTGAATGTTTACTTGCTTATCTGACTAGTTTTTTTGTTTCCAAGTTGATAAGTTTAAGGCAAGTTGTTTGTTTTTGTATTTTCAAGAATTTTACATCAGTTATTGTTTCCACTTTATTCAGTCAACTGCGATTTAAAATTTAGAATTTTTTTTTGAATAATGCCTAGACGTAAACTTAGTGCGGATGAAGCTAATAGGGCTATTGGTATGATTGTGTCGGGTCGTCTTCAGAAATGAAAGTGTCATTTCGCGGCTTCTCCGTAGATATCGAGCAACTGGAAACGTGATAGAAAGACTTAGAATTGGACGACCAACGTATACCACCCCCGCACAAGATCGTTATCTGGTTGTGTATACCCGTAGAGAACCTCTGAGTACTTGTCGGATTATATAACAGCGTCTATTGAATGCTTAATGCTGAATGCAGTACGCCGAAGATCACACGAGGTTAACTTTCGTTAACGACGACTTTTGAGAAGAGTTCCATTAATACAAATTTATATGCGTGCTCAATTGGATGGGCTAATGAACATGTGAATTTGGAATGCTGAATGGAGATACGCATTGTTCACAGATGAGTTGAGGTATGGACGATTTTCTGATAGTAGGCATGTTCGTGTATGGACTCTTTCTCTAGTGCCCAGAAATTGAAGAGCAGTGCAGAAAGTTTATCCGTTCAGAGGTGGTACAGTTGTTGTTTGGGGAGGCATTTATTTTAATGGGCGTACATAATTGTTAGTGCTTGATGGGAACATGAATGCGCAGGTTTACGTACAAGTTATTAACAATATTATACGTTTGTTTCATGCTGCTATTGGACCAACTTTTTAGACGATAATGCTCAACCACATCGTGCAAGAGTAGTCGAAGACGCTTTGAACTTCTAGGGTATCCCGCATTTGGCACTGCCCCCTCTATTGCCGGACCTCAATCCCATCGAGCATGCTTGGGACCAGCTACTAAGAGCCTAGAATTCCCATTAACCACTCCCACAGACACTCCAAGAATTAGACAGCTTTTACCCCAACTTTCTTGACAAATCGATAAGGTCACTTTAACGACCTTATTGAAAGTGTGCAGAGGCGTTGTTTGGCTGTAATTGATATAAGAGGAAAGCATACTCATTATTAACCCATGTACTTACATTTTTAATAAAATTAAAATGGTACACAACATCAAATTGTTGTTTAAAACTGCAAATGTATTGCGCAAAAGGACAAACAAATGCTTGCTAAAAGAAAAAACATTCAATTTATAACACTTGGTGACTAAAAATCGTAATTTGTTAAAACACAATCTACGAGTTTATGAACTTCCTTAACTTTTGTGGAGCAGTTTATTTAAACTTCACTCCTTTAAATTTTCAATACTGTTATGATCTATTATTTTAAGATTATTATTCATTTCGAACAACAGCAAAGCTTGAAGACAGAGAAAAATATAGATTATTGGGAACAATAATGCTGCGGAGATAAGTAGTCTGAGAAGTATAGCTGGAGTGACTCTGATGGATAAAGTGAGGAATGGTAAATAAGATACAGGAATGATTAGATGGTTTGGACACGTAGAGAGGATGGACGAAACAGATTTATAAGGTGAGTGTGAATGGGCAAGATGGTAGAGGTCGACCTCGGCGAACGTATCTCGATCAGATCAACATTGTTTTGAAGAAAGGACAAGCCAAGAGTACCAACAACCGACGAGCATGTATGAGAGCACTAATGAAAGTGGAACAGGCGAAAGATGTGTGTAAGATCCATAGCAAGTGAAAGGAAGTGGTCTCTACTACCTCCACAGAAAAAAAGCGCATGTATGTATAATGGAAAGAAAAACAATAAACGAATATATAAATCAATCAGCACTATTGAAGTAATTAGTTACTTTACCTGATTTTTTCTTATCGTCCCAATCAACCATTCTAGGCAAATCTAACAAAAATAATGTTAAAAAGGTATTAACGCTTAATAAACAAAAATATTTAATAGATTAACAAGATGAATACTACTTACTACGATTCTCCTCTGATGTATCAGTCTTTGTCCATCCTAAAGATCTAGTAATAGCCATCTTCCATCTGGAGTATTTTATGTCTCGTACTAGAAGCATTTTAAATCAATTAACCTCTCCATAAAATATCCCAACACAACCCAACACATTAACAATAAATAAATTGTTACCATTTTTAATCATATTTTATTCAAGAAATAAAATTCAGTAGCGACGTTATCGCTATTTATTAGATACTTTAATTTATATTCAAAAATATATTTCTTACCATCGTCAGATATTTGAGGCGTGAAGGTGTCGCAGGGTACTGGAAGTATTTTTTGAATTTCCCAAACTTCAATGCCTGCTGCTATACCAGCTGCTATAGCAGCTCCTAGTGACGTTGTTTCGACCATTGTTGGCCTTACTAACAAGAAGAAACTGAAGTGGAATTATTTATTGCATAAAGAAAATAGTACATTGTGTATCTAGTAGTAAAAGCAATACATTCCCGGACAACAATGACGACAAGCATTAAAGTCTGGGAATGTGCTTTTACTATGAGGTACATATATTATTTTTTATGAAATCACAATCAATATTATCATAAATTAAGGAATTTTTAAAAATACATAACAATTTTTGATTACCATCTTATTGCTTATGAAATCGTTCTCTTGACAATCACTGTTTATTTATTGTTGTAACAAAAGTCAGAGATTCAGAGTCAAAGAAAAGTGTCAAACCGACGACGTAGTCAAATAGATAAGGAAAGAAGAAGGGAATAGCACGGGAACAGCATGTTAACGAATGAGTCCCGACAGAACAGCCAAGATAGTACAAAACAACACACCACATGGAAGATCTATAGGACGACCACCAAAACGATGGCGAGACAGTTGGCAATCAACCTCGCAAGAATTGCTTTAAAGAAACCGGAACTAAACAGGCGATGCGCCTATATTAAGAGGAAGGAGAAGAAGACAAAAGTCAGAGATTCGCTACTTGGTCATGCAAAAATTTTCCTGGACCGTTTTTGGTACGAAAAAGTTCGTTGCTCAGCAACGGACTAAAATAGAAAGCAGGCATTCTTGAGCGATTTCAAAAAAATTAAATTTTTAAATCCTTCACGTAATATCTAACAATTTAATAGCATTAAACATACTTAAATTTTATTAATTAAGTACACCAATTTTTATTGCTTATCCCATTGCCATTTTTTTTAAATTTATTTTTTGTAATAAATTAGCATTAGGATTCATTGATATATAAATCAAAATCTAAAAGTTCCTTCACCATAATATGAAATGGGTTTGAAACAATAAAGCTATAAAGTTTAAAATACAATAAAGTTTAAACATTAATGTATTATTGCTCCATGTAGGAACAACTGATTTTATCAGTCAAATGGTACTATTTTTACAGAACTTTATAAACAAGAAAAGTACTTAAAGAAAACCTACCAACTGGAATGCCATAATAATTAGCTTGCATCTGCATTAGATAATCATTTATAGTCATTCCTCCATCTACCAAAAGTTTATTTAAGGGAATTTTGCAATCTAGGGCCATGGCTTCCAGTACATCCCTCACTTGAAAGCAGACAGCTTCAAGCGCGGCTTTTACTAAATGACCAGGTTTGGTTTCTTCAGTTATTCCACAAATTACGCTAAAAAATAGAAAATACCAAGTCAGAAGATCTTGTAAAAACTTCACTATTCAGCTAGAAATATTACAAACGTTTTAGTTGCATCTGTAAACTTAATTTTTATTCATCTAATAAAATAAATATGAGTTTTTCACTAAATAGAAGAAATAAATAGAGCACAAGCAAGTTGTAATTAATTATATACTTCTAAATTTTAAGATTTTAAACCAATACTTTGGATTTAATATATTTTTGTAATTCAACATTAAATCTAAAAAATACATATACCTTCTAGCATCTTTTTGCCAATATGGTGCATAAAGACCAGAAAATGCTGGTACAAAAACAACTTCTCCAGTGTCACTTACGGACTGAGCCTTTTCTGTTGATTCTGAAGCATCATGTAATATTTCTAAATTATCTCTTAACCATTTAATGGATATTCCTAAAAATACAACAGGCTATGTAATGCTAATAATACTATGTATAAACAGTCTAAAAATGTGTCATTATAATAATAACATAAAAAAACACAAATTACATTCACACAAACAGAAAAATAATTCTAATTAAGTTCAATTTTATCCAATTAAGATGAAACATAACAAAAACCACTTTTTAAATGCACTATAAAAATAATTTCTACATCTAATTCAAAACTGTAATAAAGTGTAAGTATAACTAACCTGCTATGGCAACTGATCCCTCCAAAGCGTAAACTGGCTTGGCATTAGGTCCAAACTGATATGCTACTGTGGTAAGCAATCCATGATTTGATTTAACTATCTTTAAGAAAAACTTACCAAAGTTACACATTTATACTTTTATAATAAATTAAAATATACTTACATAATGGCCAGTATTATATAAAATAAAACACCCTGTGCCATAAGTACTTTTCGCTTGGCCTACTTCAAAACACATCTGGCCAACTAGTGCAGCTTGTTGATCACCTAAAATCTAAAAAAAGAAATGTTTTTATAATAGAAATAGAAAGCCAGAAAATTGGAATATCTCGGTCACATTATGAGTGGAGAAAGATACAGTATACTACGACTGATAATGGAGGAAAGATTGTAGGAAAGAGATCGGTGGGAAGAAGACGTATATTCTGGCTAAGAAATCTAAGAGAATGGTTTGGATGCACATCCCTCCAGCTTTTCAAAGTTGCAGTATCAACCAATTTTCAAATTATTAATTTTATTTATTTAAACACAAAATACACTATCTTATAATATTTTGATTTTAAAATATTAACTATGATTGAGAAAAATAACATACAAATTACTTACCCCAGCTATAGGAACTCCATCTACTGGTAAATCACTTACAACTATTGCATATATTTCAGAGGAACTTCTGATCTCAGGTAAAATGCTAATAGGAATGTCAAAAATATCACATAGTTTCTTATCCCATTCTAATGTTTTAATATTCATTAACATTGTTCTTGAAGCATTTGTTTGATCTGTAATGTGTATTCCACCATCAATGCCTCCTGTTAGATTCTAAAATAGATAGATAGATTTATAAACTTAACAATGAAAAAAAATAAATAAAAAGATTTTACCCAAATTAGCCAACTGTCAATATTTCCAAATAAGCATCTATTTTCATCTATTGCTTTTTTAACCTCTGGTACATTATCCATCATCCATTTTATTTTCAAAGCACTAAAATAAGTACTAACTGGAAGGCCACATATATTTTGAAGAAAATCTTGTTTACGTTTACCATTTTTTAATATTTCATCCACAGTAGCAGAAGTTCTTACATCCATCCACACTTAAAAAAATTGAATTTTTTTAAGTAAAATATAATTAAATATAACAAACTTTTTATAATTATTTTTTACAATGAAATATGTTGGATATGTACCTATGGCATTGTATAATGGTAATCCAGTAATTCTATCCCACAAAACTGTTGTTTCCCTCTGATTTGTAATTCCAATGGCTGTTATATCTTCATAATCTATACTTAACTTCTCGAGGTTATCACATGTTACGATAATGGTCTCTTTAACAGCTTCAAGTATAGCTAAAGGATCTTGTTCAAACCATCCTTCTTTTGGAACAATACATGGTATATTTACTTGATGGTAAGTGAGAACTTCTGCAGTTTTTGATGCAAAGACCTAGAAAAAGTTATTTAAGATTTTTTTTTACAAAATTAATATTTTAAAGTTTTTTTATTTATTATTATTTAAATTAAATAATATAAAATAAAAGTTAGATTTTCACTATATTACTAAGGATTTTTAACAGTTAATTTGACTCCATTTATTTTTGTAGGAACTATGTAATTATTATTGACATTCTTAATACTATTAATGTATAAACAAATATTAGTCTTTTTATCAAGAATTCTTTATTTTAATATAAAAAAATATATTTGTTTAAAATTTTAAAATAATTATCCATTCTGCAAGACAAACTGCATTTTTTTCATAATAGAAAACTTTTTAAAAAGGAAACTTAAATTAAATTATGTAATTTCAATTCCACTGCTTGTGTCAGGATAAACTGAGCTTGCACGGACTGGTTTAACATCGAAAAAGGTGTGAGACAGGGATGTGTGGCTTCGCCATGGCTGTTTAACTTATACATAGACAATTGTTTAAAAGATCTGAAAAAGAGTGCGTATGGATTAAAAATGAATGATTTGATCGTCAAATGCCTTCTTTACGCCGATGATCAAGTCATATTAGCGTTATCTGAAGAGGAGTTGCAGTCGATGGTTAATGTTATGCATGATTCCCTGAAAATCAAAGGGATGAAAATAAATGTGAGCAAAACGAAAGTAATGGTTTTTGAAAGAGAAGAAAGCATGACAAACTGTGGGGTTTCGATTGAGGGAGAAAGAGTGGAACAAGTTAATGAATTTGTGTACTTGGGTTCAAAATTTACTAGAGATGGAAAGTATGCAAGTGATATTGAGCGAAGGGTGTTTGCAGGAAAACAAATGAATGGGGCACTGTATAGCTTTATGAATAGCCAGAAAGTGTCAAAAAAGGCACGTCTGGCGGTGCATAGAGGTGTGTTGGTTCCTACACTTATGTATGGTAGTGAATGTTGGGTTTGGCAGAAGAAGCATGAAAATAGGATTAATGCTGCGGAGATGAGTAGTCTGAGAAGTATAGCCGGAGTGACTCGGTTGGATAAAGTTAAGAATAGTGAGATAAGAAAAGGCTGTGGTGTTAAAGAAGATGTGGTCACAAAGATAGATAAAGGAATGCTTAGATGGTTTGGACACGTAGAAAGGATGGATGAAGGAAGATTGACGAAACAAATTTATAAGGCGAGTGTGAATGGGCAAATCGGTAGAGGTCGACCTCAGAGAATGTATCTCGATCAGATCAACATTGTTTTGAAGAAAGGCCAGGTCAAAAGTACCAACAACCGAAGAGCATGTATGAGAGCACTGATGAAAGTAGAGGAAGCAAAAGATGTGTGTACGAACCGTAGCAAGTGGAAGGAAGTGGTCTCTGCCTACCCCTATGGGAAAAAGGCGTGACTTTATGTATGTATGTAATTTCAATTTACAACAAACTTTATTGATAAAAAAATTACATTCACAATGTTTGTCTTCTGTACTTGCATTGATAATAACACCAATATTATATTTTTAAGAAAACTAAATTTAATGATTAAAAAAATATATTTCAATAATATTTTCTATGCAACATTATAGAAATGTAATAAGCTGATTTTGAATTTAACACCGGTGTGTTATTAAATTCTTTTTTAGATGCCACTAAAATGTAGCTTTAACAAATTTTATAATTTAAAATTAATAATAACGTACCAAAAATCTTGTACTTGAAGTACCTTCATCTATAGCACCAATCAAAGGACCATATTTTAATTTTGTTTCACTCTTCATGGAGCGTACCAATTTGATTTTGCTATCAGAAGTCTCTAATGTAGTAACCGAAAAATCTGACATACCTCTTCTAATTGTCTTTGAATGCAGTTGAATGTAAATAAATAATCAAATCCACAATAATAAATGTCATTCTCTGTCAAACATGGAGCAACAAATTATGATTAGTGAAAGCTGTCTAACAAACATGAGACTGCGTTCCGAAATTTGTAAACCGCGCTATGTTAGAGTTGTTTGATCACAAATGGCAAAGTTTAACTCAAAAGAAACTTGTTAGTATTTATACTTTAAAAATGGCTACTAAAGAATAATTACAGAATAATTACTTTTAAAATTAAGCTAAAAACATGGACAATGGTTAGTTATTTATTTAAAATAAAAGTGATTTAATAATAAGTTAAAGTATACTTTTAGCTAATTACATTTACCCCAATTAGTGATTGCTGAATTGCTACTAAAGGTTGTGAACACTACTAGTTAGCAAAAAACAAAACAAAAAAAAGTCCAAAAAACATAAATATCTTAAAAATTTGTACATAAAAATGTGAAAAAATGCAAGTTATAAAATATTAAATAAAATTGATATTTTCAGAACGAAGTTTATCAAACTTCCCCGGTTTTCCTTTTAAACTCATAAATGTGTTACATTTTTTAATAAACTAAATGAAGTCCAAATATATTTTTCTGCTACAAATTTTAAGAAAAAAAGTAGTTTTTAGTATTTTTCTTTCACATACTTGTCTATTTAACATTTAGGAACTAATTGTAAGTCAACATACTTTTTCAAAAATAATTTACATAGCTGCAACAAATAAATGTTAAGGTTTGTTTAAAATTATATTTAGCTGACAATTTTATTTTGGTAAAAATAAGATAGGTAGCTGTTTTGTGTTTGTTAATTTATTTTTCAAATGCGCGTATATGTAAGAATAAAAGGAAATAATAAAAAATAAAAATATTACCATAACAAAACACCACGACAAGAATCGTCTGGTGCTGCGTTTTAACATAAATTGCTGATAATGCTGATGTTTATCATCAACGATAGTTCGTCCCTGATTATTATCAATCACAAATACATGCGGAGTCATAGCCTATTGAATTGTAAATTGTTATAACAATAACCACCGCACAAGTTGTCTGCATATTTAAAGTTCGTTAATAAGCTATTCTTATGCGAACGGTTCTTCAAATAATTTCGAATACCATTTTTTTTAAACTAATCGGTAAAGGTAATTATTGACAGAAAATTTAAAAATGTATTAACACGTTTGCTATTTCGATACGAACAGTGTTTTTGGTAATTAATTATAATTACTTGAAAAAGTGATAAAGTAATGTAGTTACTTGTTTCGTTACAATTACAATTAGGTATATTTTCCAATAGGAAAGACCACTAAGTGATGAAATCGTTTCAAACATCTTTCAATAAATAAATAACGATGCTGCCTCAGTGTACCTACAAACAATATCATGAAGCAAAATGCCATTAAAAACATAATTTGTAAAAAACACCGAGTCTCGCAACTCAGTTCTTCTACCGTAAAAAGTTGTGAGATCTATGTAATACTAAGTCGGTTAATTTATTCAGTCCCTACTTAAGGCTCCTTCTGTCTTAAGTTATTACGTAATTAGCTAACCTAACAACTTCTTATAGTGACCATATTAATAATAAAAATCTTTTATGTTTTAAATAAATAGATTGACTTGGCAATCGCACTAAACAATTTAATTTAATATAATATGTATTACTTGTGAGATACATTGTATTTTCATGCGATAGCCAAGTCAATCTATTTATTTAAAACATAAAAGATTTTTATTATTGATATGGTCATTATAAGAAGGTGTTAGGTAATAACTTAAGACAGAAGGAGCCTTAAATAGGGACTGAATAAATTAACCGACTTGGTATTACATGGATCTCAACTTATTACGGCAGAAGAGCTGACTTGCGAGATTTGGTGTTTTTTACAAGCTATGTTTTTAATGGCATCCCATTTCTTTTTATGGATAATCCTACTTTTTTTTCCTTTATTATGCATATACAGGTACACTGATTCATTCACTGTAAATGTAACTTTGTAATCCTATATATTTATATGAGATTACCTTGTATATCACTGGAAAATTTCTATAGCTTTTACACCATGCGGAAATTTTTATGTAGAATAGCTTCTTTTCGAAAAATTAATAAAAATGTTTTTCATTTGCTGCGAATTTTGGGTAGGCACACAATGCATACCTTAAGAAGGGGTATGGTGAAATAATTCTTTTAAAAATAGTCATTATTTGGACTGTATTTTAAACAAAAATTGTGGAAAATACAATGTAAACGTTAGGGCTCATTTACAATTATCACTTTGGATGTTTATCTTGGAGGAATCATCCAAAGTAATAAGTGTAGTTTGCCGTTCATTTTTGTACTCCTTACCAACTTTTGAAGAAAGAGACGTTCCTGGAACCAGAGATTCAGAGTAAAGGCTCAGTGAAAAATGTGAATATTTATTTCCCTTCCAATAATTTCTAAATGATTTCTGTATACTTCAGAATTTTCTTCTGTTCTTTTTCTCGACAGCGTCGACAAAGCAAGTAGATTTTCTCTGCTTGAAACCTATGGTTTCACTCACCAACATCTTTGAGTACGGCCACTTGTCGATATAATATAAAGTTCAGTTCACGTAAAATGAAGTATAATCTTTGCAATCCTTCTTGAACGAGACATCCCGCCACCTGGTACCACAAGTTGGGATGACACTTCACTCAGAGTTTAGACACAAAATAAGAAACAGTGACAGTGTAATCATAATCATCTGTAGCATTACAACCCAGGGTGGGTTTTAACTGCCTGCACCACTTTACGTTGTCCCGCCATCTCAATTTGGGCCTTCCTAGCGGCTTCTCTCCTTGAGGTGCCTCTTCCCATACCGATTTAATAAGTCTTGTGCTCTGACTCCGTTGAACGTGGTCAGCCAATCTCAGCCTATTTGCCTTTATTTCTTGTATTATATCTGGGCTGGCATACAGCTGGGCTAGTTCAGCGTTAGTTCGTATTCTGTATGGGCCTGTTTCTAAGTCGCGACAGGGGCCGTAGATTTTTTAAAGTACGAGGGCAGTTTGATAAGTCAGTGACTTTTTTAATTTCCCGCGCAGTTACTCCAAATGTAACAGTGCTGCCGTCAACTATAATCTATCAGTGGGCAACTTTCTAATTTTGAGCAAGCTACGTCGTGTAGTTGGTGTTTGATAGCCGTTCAAACCAGACAACCTCGTGAATTTTTACGAAAATGGAAAAAAGTGAATTTCGTGTGCTGATTAAGCATTACTTTTTACGTCAAAAATCCATCACTGAAACTAAGGAAAGACTTGATAAATACTACGGGGACTCTGCACCATCAATTTCAATGGTTAAGAAGTGGTTTACAGAGTTCCGTTGTGGTCGTACCAGCACTAGTGACGCCGAACGTCCAGTTCGCCCGAAAGAAGTGATCACGCCGGAAATCGTCGATAAAATCCATGAAATGATATTGGATGATCGGAGAATGAAAGTGCGTGAGTTGGCTCATGCTGTAGGTGTATCTCAACTGAACGGGTACATCATATTTTACACGAATATTTGGACATGAAAAAACTCTCTGCGAGATGGGTGCCGCGATTGCTCACACTCGACCATAAGCGCAATCGTGTGACCACTTCAAAAGAGTGTTTAGCGATGTTCAGCCGTAATCCGGACGAATTTTTGCGCCGTTTTGTTACTGTGGATGAAACATGGATCCATCACAACACGCCAGAGACCAAGGAACAATCGAAACAGTGAGAAGCTCGGGGTGAACGTGGACCAAAGAAGGCGAAACAGAGTCTGTCAGCCAACAAGGTCATGGCCACAGTTTTTTGGGATGTCATTCACATCGATTACCTCAAGAAAGGTAAAACGATCACCGGCGAATATTATTCAAAGCTATTGGCTAAAAAGAAGAAAGTGCTGTTCCATCAAGACAATGCACGTGTGCACACTTGTCTAGTCACGATGGCCAAAATCCACGAATTGGGATACGAACTGCTACCCCATTCAGCTCCGGATTTAGCCCCCTGCGACTATTTTCTGTTTCCAAACCTAAAGAAATGGCTGGGCAGTAAGAGATTTGGGTCGAATGAAGAAGTCATTACCGAAACAAACGCGTATTTTGAGAGGTTTGAAAAAACCTATTATTTGGAGGGAATAAAAAATTAGAAAAACGCTGGACTAAATGTATCGAGCTAAAAGGTGATTATGTAGAAAAATAAAATGTTTATTTGCGGGAAAAAATTTGTTTTATTCAAAAAGTCACTGACTTATCAAACCGCCCTCGTATCTTCCTCTCACAACCTCTTATTATTTGGATATCAATTATGGTCATGGTCCATGTTTCGCACGCATATGTCACTATAGGCCTGACAATGGTCTTATACAAGATGATCTCTAAAGCTCTAGAGAGGAGTTTGGACTTGAAGAATGGTTGAAGGGCGCGGTAACAACATTTATTTCCTTGGGTGATGCGATGCTTGATTTTTTCAGGTATGTTAATATCCGCTGTTATTTTGGACTCGTTTTGACGAAGCGATCACGTGTAGAATTTCTAGAGACGTGCATGTATTTCGTTTCCGCTTCATTCACACGAAGCCCGATTTTTTTGGCTACTTTATCTATACGCACGAAATTTTCTTTCACGTTAATTGTACTACCCACAACAACGTCAATATCATCAGCATATGCCAGTAACAGACTTGGGCCCCGCGGTCCAAATACCTGGGCTCGTACAGCTGCGGCTTTTTCTAGTGCAATGTTACAGAGCACAGGAGAGAACGCATGTCCCTGTTTTAGGCCTGTGTTTATAGCAAACACCTCGCTGTACTCTCCATATACCTTAAGGCAACTTCGGGAACCCTCATACACGCACTGGTTAAACGCACTAGTTTACTGAGAATTCCTAGTTATAACTTCTTCTTTTTCATGCAGCTTCTCCATTATCGGAGGTTTGCTAACATCATGGCAATCCTGACCTTGGAAACTGCTGCTCTGAATAGATCTGCAAAAGACATGTTGAACTATTCTCGCAGATTTCGCAGCTAAGATATTCTTCTTCTTCCAATTGACCTTTTGCCCATAATCTTCCCCTGGATTATCAAGTGGAGTATCTTATATTTTGGACCCCGCATTATGTGACCCAGATAGGTGATCTTTCTTCTCTTCACTTCCTTTAACACCTCCAACTCTTTATTCATTCTGGTAAGCACTTCTTCGTTGGTCGTGTGCTCCACCCACGATATTCTGAGCATTCTTCTGTTAGTCCACGTTTCAAATGCTTCTATTTTTCTTTCTAGTTCTAACATTGTCCTCCAAAGTGATAGTGCGCATAAGGTAAAACCACAGAACTAGATAAAAAAAATGCAAACAAGGGTGATCACTCTGAACGATTCACTTGGGATTTATATTAAAAGTGATACAAAGTAAATGAAACTTAAGGTAAGTGTTATAATGAGTTTTAAAGTATTTATGCTTATGCTTCCTATGCAAAAACCAATACAAATTTAATTTTCGCCAATCTTCTCGTCAAATGAGTGTAGGTAAGTTGTTCGTTATTTTTATTTACCTGTTTTAGGCCAAGATACCAACGGATTTAATAGTTTAACACGTTTATCGACCAACTTTACGGATTTCTGAAAGGTATATTACACATCATAAATACAACTAACGATTTAAAAGAATTTTACAGTTATCATTAGCGCCATCATCTTTACGAAGAAGTCCAATTATTTAGAAAGTTAATCGACAGATTAAGATAAGTAATGTGTTGTGTCTAGATATCTTTGCGTAATATTACAACAATACGATTTGCATTTTTGTCAACAAGGACTAAAGAAACGTCTTAAGCCATTATTCAGATACGCAAGTGGGATGAGCGTCACTTAACGCAATTATCCTTAATTTGTTTGACAATATTGGCCAATTTCAATCGCGCGTACTTTAAATCCATTTTAAATGATATATATATATATATATATATATATATATATATATATATATATATATATATATATATATATATATATATATATATATATATTAGTAATTCTCAGCTGATTCCTGTTCATCAGTAATATTTCTGCCGTCCTTTTATGGCACGGTCCTTTGATATATTATTTCCCGTGTTTTTTTCCTGGTAGGCTTTTCCATTAGTTTTTGTGTTTTTCCGAGACTCTTCTTGCAAGTTCGTCTACTTCTTCATTACCTGCAACTTTCTGGGGTCCTGGAACCCGATCAGTTTGACGTAATTACGGTCTACCAACGTTCTGTGGAACAAGAGGTTTTAGAAAAAGTTCCTATTAAACGTGGCGTTAGGCAGGGATGTGTCATGTCACCAATGCTTTTTAATGTCTACTCGGAAGCTGTCTTTAAAGAAGCGCTTAAATATCGCCATGAAGGTGTCAAAATTGGTGGAAAAGTAATTAACAACATTAGGTACGCTGATGATGCAAACACTACTAAATGCAGTAAACAATGCATGCAAGGAAAAGGGTTTAAGTGTCAACACAAAGAAAACGAAGTGGATGGTTGTCGGTAAAATTAATATCGAGTATCCAAAATTAAAATTAGATGGTAAAATTCTGGACAGAGTACAGGATGGACTGTAGAGTTGAAAGCGATGAAGAAATCTCAATCAGAATGAAACTGGCACGTAAAAGATTCACTAGTTGGCGTTCTGTACTATGTAATAGAAGTCTTTCGATTAACATCCGTCTAAGAGTATTAGAGTTTGGTCTAAGAGTTTGGTCTGTTTTGCTTTATGGATGTGAAACCTGGACACTGAAAGTAAAGCATCTAAATAAATTGGAAGCGTTTGAGTTATAATGGTGCTATCGCCGTATGCTAAAGATTACGTGGACAGCACACGTAACTAACGGACATGTGTTAGAAGCTTCGACAAGCGTCGAGAAGCTTTCCAACAAATTGTCAACTCTATTATAGCCAACGTTTGAAAACAAACATGGCACACAAAGATGAAGAAGCGTTCTCAGTTCTTCTTTGCAGTCAACAAGTATGGGGGAAGGGGTGGTCCGGTCCTGAGGTACCCACTGCACAGGACTAAGGCTGTCTACTACAGGATTTCGCCCGGTTTCCTGTAGGCTCCGTTAGCTACGGTGCTCCCTCAACGCTATGCATCCATCAACACAGGTCGTATAACACTTTGGATTGGGAGTCTTGTAGTCGCCTTTACAACAGGCAGACCATACCTGGAATCTATTTTATTTTACCCGTATTCCCAGGGGAAATACGGATATGTTACGTAAATTACTATTTTATTATTGTACTGGCGGAAACTTATTTGTTTTGATCTTTCTTCATGAACGTGTTCCTCAGCCCAAGCTAAACGAGCAGCGCGATTACAATACTAAATATCATTATAAAATTAAATGAAATAAAAAAGTTTCGTTTAGTTGCAAACGTCATTTGTAGTTGAAATTTTCTTTATTTACTGTTTTTTTTTCTGTAGATGCACTCACGAGCCCACAACTATCGGAGATTGCTTTGCTCCAGTCAGGCAATATACTACTTACTTTAATTTGAAATATTGTGTAATTCAAAGAAGTAACGAACACTAATTAGTATAATTCACTTTACACCAAACAGTTATGGTTCGTGGTAAATTTGCCAAAGATTTTTCCTGTCGATGATCACGCCTTGCTGGACTCGTGACGATTTCAATACGGCAAAGATCTTATTTAGTACGGTCGCAAACCGGCATGCTTCAAACTTATTACAAGGGGGACTCGTATTTACCGTTTCGAGAAAACATAAAAATTGAAATATTTCCAACAAACAGGGTACGCGATTCAATAGTTCATTGCGAATGATTACAACAATAACTGATTAATATTAATGGCTACTAAAGTTCCTTATAGTAACTGGAAAACGTCGAGAAAAAACATTTTTAAAACAATCACTGTGTTAAATTTCTTTAAATTGGTAATATAAATGCTGTTTGTTAGATATTCGAAATTTGTACACGGTGATTAAATACAGTTACAATATGAACTAAAAACAGTAAAACTGCTAAAAACACAATTTGGATCTTTTAACAATATTAATGACATTAAACTACACATATGGAAATAATCTAGGAATATTTAATTTATATTTAAATATTAATGAGTTGCCTCATTAAATATTTTGTATTTTCTGATGTTAAAAAACATTTAAAATTCACGTTTTCATTATTGTTCCATATTTTATGGGTTTCCAATACTGGTAAAATTAAGTTAGTATTGATTTGGGCTCAAAATAAATCACATGAATTTTTAAATTAAACATAAAAAGAAACCATTTAAAATGCGAACAAATATTGAGAGCCACTGGCATGCTATAAAAAAGATCTCGACAAACAGATGTAGCTGCAAGAAGAAAACCTACGGTAACGGCACTTGAGTTACATATGCAGCTGTTGCGCACACATGTAACATAAGTTTCTTCTTGGATCATCATTCATCATAAATCTTTTGCACGAGGCTCACTTAATCAAGCTGCTTGTTTAGCTTGTGCTGAGAAATACTTGTTATGGCAAAATGTCCAAGAAGTCCTATTTGTTTTTTAAGCACCATTTTACAATGTACATAAGGTTTATTTTTTTAGATAAGGTACACTTATGGTTTGGGGCGGAATCAGCTATAGCGGTAGGACCGATCTCGATTTACTTTCTGCAACTTTCTTCAAAAATCAATAGGTACATTAAAAATATACGTCAACTAATTGTGCTTCTATATGCCGCAACGATGGGAGGAAATGTCGTACTGGTGTACGATAAAGTACGACTACATGGTTCGGCACATTTTTTATGATAATAGTACGAGTAATTAGTGTAGTGCTTATGTATAGACAAGTGCGTGCGTGTTACATGTGTATGTGTAGGAGTCTTAACCCAATTAGATATAAGCTGGGACACCACTGGATGTGATTAGGTATTTTTCTTTTTTAGTTTTTTAAATTAATTAAAGTAAAATTGATGGTTGGTCTTTTAGACCAGTTTTAATAGCAGTAAAATGCCAGACAGGGTATTTAAAAAAATATATAGTAACGAAGTATTGTCGTGGCCTGCGCAAATCTCCGGACTTTAATTCAATAAACCACGTGTGAGCAGGAGTTTTCAGAACCGCCAACATTTATTTGAAGCTTTGCAGGGAGCCAGGATAGCACATCTCAACAGGAAATAGAAAAGTTAAGACAATTTAAAGCGGTTGTAAATAATCGAAAAAGACTGATAATTTATTAATTTATTTTTGGAATAAAATAAAATTTAAATTTATGTTTTATATTTTGGTAAATATACTTTTTTTTTGACACAAAAAAGGTTGTGGTTTAATAAACTTTGTCAAAATAAACTTGTTTTAATTTATCATTTGCAAAACCTCATTTTAGTCAAAAATTTCCAGCTTAGATTAATATATTGTAACGATTTTGAGATCTTCCACTGGAATATGTTACGTACGTGAGCTGGGCGGTACTGTGACGTCACAGCCAATGACAAAAATGTTCCAGTACCTTCCCGACCAATTTAGAATTTTTGATAGAATAGTCTGGATACGTTTAGAATTTTCTCGATTTTTCTAGTTTAAACGTTAGATTATAAATTGTCCTCCGTTCGCGAAGGTTATTAATTTTTTTGAAGTTTATAATTGTGTTCACTAGTTTACATCAGTTGTATTGAAAAGTCATAAATAAATGTGCACATAAATTCGGAATTAAAACGTTACAATATTTTTATATTATTTTCAAGTGTTTATATCAAAAGGCATAAAAATAACAACATTTAATTATATTTTATAGAGGGGGACATTATAGTTAAGACAACCTGATTAAATAAATTATATTTTTAGTAGTTACTACTATATCCATTTTTTAATATTAATAAAATTATTATTTATTTAGTTTATAAACTTTTTCTTTTTGACTGTGCTATTCCCATGAAAAAATAAAAAAGACAATATTATTAAAGAGAAAATATACATATGTAAGAATTCCCAAAACAACTTTCTTTTACAATTATTGACAAAACTGATAGTAAACATATCTTTTGTTTTTGGTAGTATGGTAACTAAATGACCAAAATAGAAGAATAAAAAAAATAAAAAAAGTTTAGAAACTTATAACCGATAATTTTTTAAATATACTTAAAACTCAAAAAAGGATTATTCTTCTTTTTCATATACATACATTAATAACAAAAAAAAATTGGCTGCAAAAGACTGATAGATTTTGTTGTCTACTTTTTCGTTCTCGGTAGTATTTTTTCATTTAACCACGTCAATAATTGTCTTGTTGACGAGTAATCTTGAAGAGACGCAGTACCTTCTGGAAAAATTTAATATACGATGTAATGAATACGGACTAAAAATTAACTTTAAAAAAACCAAGTTTATGGTGGTTACAAAGTTCCCACAGAATCTGAACCATGTGAACCTGGTGGTGGCAAACACCACGATAGACAATGTGCCGACAAATATATATATTTAGGTACTTGTATAGAACAAACTGGTGATCAAACAAGAGAGATAAGAACAAGGATAGAGATGAAAAACTTATTTATGATATAAACATGGAACTTAGGACCAGGATGCCTCGTTGTTACGTTTTTTCTGCGCTTTTGTATGAAGTTGAGGCTTGGACCCTCAAGAAAAACCACATGGACAAACTGCAAGCCTTTGAAGTGTGGTGCTATCATAGGATGTGGCGGATTCCCTGGACCGAAAGAATTACTAATGCCGAAGTGCTGAACCGGATGCAGAAGGAGTGCGAAATAGTTAACACCATAAAAAAGAAAAAGCTACAATATCTGGGTCATGTAATGAGAGGACAGAAATACGCACTTCTACAACTGATAGTCCAAGGAAAGATTAGTGGAGGGCTCAGGAACCTAAGGTATTGATTTAATTGTAGCCATGTGCAACTGTTCAGAGCTGCAGCCAATAAGGTCCGGATTGCTGTTATGATAGCAAACCCTCAATAGCACCATAAGAAGGCAAAAGTTGTTCTGCCCTTATCGGTAGATGTGAACCAACAAACTGACTGTCGGTTTTTTTTTATTATGAAAATAGTCGCAAAAAAGGTAGACCTATCGTGTGGGCCGCGGACGGCCCGCACTGCGACTATTAGAAGGGGAAGGGATTATAGAAAGGAAATTATTGTGGACACGCTTTTTAAAAAGTTGCAGGTCATAGTTCTCTGGAAAAACTGATTTTGGAAGCTTATTCCATTCCGTAGCAACCCTGTAAAAGAAGGATTCTTGATGATATTGGTCCTTGTAGTGTCAATCTTGAGAGTAAATGGGTGAGACTGATTAGCGTGACGAGTTCTTCGGCCGAATGTGGCCAATGGTGGTACAAGAGTTTTTATTTCTCTGGAGCATCTGCCATGGAAATATCTGTAGAGCAATGACTGGTCTGCAACTCTTCTTTTATTTTCTAGAGGGTGAAGGGTATCTGTGAGAGTTGAGCTGTTTATCAAGCGAATGGCTCTTTTCTGAATGGAATCTAGAAGACGAAGAGAATGCCTTGGTGCTGAACCCCAAATGTGCGAGCAATTCTCCAGTAGAGGTCGTATTTGAGCCTTGTACGTCGTCAACAGTTGATCAGGAGTAAAAAACTTTCTGGCTTTCTACAGAAAACCTAGCCTCTGGCTTGCCGACTTTGCGATGTTAGCAACATGGTCATGCCAAGACATATTATTGGACACCATGATTCCCAAAATCGAGATGGAGGGACTTGGTTCAAGGGTATTTCCGGACATTGTGATGGGATGATTTGAGAAATTCACTTTCTTGGAAAACGTGGCACTTTGTGTTTTTTGGGCGTTGATGTGTAAAATAAATAAGGTGGGGGACGGGATGGAACCCTGGGGGACCCTGGCATTAGTTTTAAACGCATCAGAAGGAATACCGTCAACTGCCACATGTAAGGAGCGATCTTGCATGAAGCTAAAGAGCCATTGGCGCAGTTTGGTTGGGAGACCGTAGGCAGAGAATTTACTTAACAATGCCTGGTGCCAAACGCGGTTTTGCTGCGTGGAACACTTTAACAGCTAAACGCATACTATGTTCATGCCCTTGCTTGGAAAAATAAGGTTCACCACATTTGGTTTCACCAACTCTGAACCTACCGATTTCGGAAAAATGTCACCTCATACAATCATGAACTTCGCGAAAAGAACTGGATTGTGCGGTGTACTGTAACCTCTAGGGGTGAGCCACAATAGGCACATCAAGGGTCGCAGTGCAGAGGCGGCCTTACAACGACCCACTCGCATGGTACCATTAGATTATTAAAAACGAGGAGATAGAACATCGCCTGAATCTATCGCTGCGGGAAACCCGCCAGTTTCTTGCATGAGTACTTTAAGGGGACCTCAATGCACTTTAACACAAACAAAAAATCAAAATCAACACGTGTATCGAAGTAAAATCGAGACTGGTTCTGCGTTCTTACACAGTTATCTGTTCTGTGGTTCTGATTAGTGTGACCGGCGTGATACGTAGGGTGGGGTTTTGGGAAAAATTCGCAGAATGCGCAAATGCTCTTGTTTTATCTCCCCGTTTTTAATAATCTAAGATGACCTAACCTACCGGTGGGTGGCACGATAAGTTTAAATTGGTACCTATCTAAGAAAGTCGGGACAGAAGAGATCGTTGGCGTGATTAAGGATAGGCAAGGGGTATTTTTTGGTTCAGGTACTTTTACGGGCATACTTTGAACAACTCTCCGTTATTTCGTCACAATCAGATAACTAGTTCATTCAAATAAACATTCATTTTTATTTATATAGATAAAAATTTATTTCGTCTTTAAAAGAAAATATTATGGTAAGAAGCATTTTAATACTCTAAAGACAAATAAATCATTTTTTAAGAAATCATTAGAAATAATGATCCACTTGCAAATAAAGTATTTTTCTTATTGTAAAAATATTACAAAAGTATAAATGATTATTTTTGCAATGTGAAGATTTAACTCGACAAGCCAGTGAAGCGTGCAAACATTTTAATGCTGAATATATACAAGAATCTGAAGATATACACCCATATGCATGCATTATAATTAATGATTATTATATACTACTTTCTTAAAAAATTAAGTTATGCTAATTGAAGTTATTATAAAAACTTTTAATTTATTACTTAACTGCTGGAGAACATAAACTTGTGTACACTTATCGTCATGTTAGAATTTGTAGCTAGGGAAGTTATTTTGTTGTCTGTTCGTATAAATTTTAATATCACTTGTAGATTTAAACGATCAGAAAACGTCGTTTGGAGAAAATGTGTCACTGCTCGTGCATTGCGACTTGAACAACCATTCTGTTAAAACCAGGAAGTAGCTGAACTTTTGGAATAATTTGATCTTGCAAAAGCTGTAATATACCATAATATACCATCAGAACTACTCAAATATGGAGGAAACGCACTACACCAGGAAATATATAAGATGATAATAAACATATGGAGAGAGGAGAGGATGCCGACTAAATGGCAAGAGAGTATAATAGTTCCCATCCATAAAAAGGGAGACAAGTCGAAGTGCGTTAACTACAGAGGTATCTCACTGATAAATACTGCCTATAAGGTATTGGGAAATATCCTGTTGGAGAAATTAATACCATTCGCAGAAAACAGTCTGGGGGAATACCAAGCGGGTTTTAGAAGAGAAAGATCAACTATCGATCAGCTTTTTGTCTTAAGACAACTCCTAGAGAAAGGATGGGAGTTCAATAGAACAATACATAACCTTTTTATAGACTTCAAACAAGCGTATGACAGTGTGGAAAGAGCCCAAGTGTGGAACGCAATGGCAGAACTCTCATTTCCAAAGAAACTCATCCAGATGACAAAACTATGTATGGACGGTGGTAGATCTAAGGTACGAGTAGGCAGCGTTTTGTCTGAACAGTTCGAAATACAAAACGGGCTTAAACAGGGAGATGCCTTGTCACCCGTATTGTTTAACATTGTCCTAGAAAGAGCCATAAGACGGGCAGACATAAAAACTGAACTCCTATCTCCCAAACTAATACTGGCTTATGCAGATGACATTGACCTAGTCGGTAACACTATCTTGACAATGAAAGACATATTCAATAAAACTAGCGAAATGGGACTAAGGATCAATGAAGAAAAAACTAAATATATGTGTGTAAACCGACTCGGAAGAAGAGACAGAATAGGAGAAAACGTATCAATAAACACGTATAACTTTGAAAGAGTGGAACGTTTTAAATATCTAGGCGCAACAATCACAGTAGATAATGATATCACTGAGGAAATAAAAGGAAGAATCCAAGCCACAAATCGATGTATATACTCCCTAAACAACGTCCTTAAATCAAAAAACCTGACACGGACATCCAAAATAAAAATATATAAGAGTATTATTAGACCAATACTTACCTATGGAAGTGAAACATGGACAATGACTAAGGCGAACGAAGAAAAACTTAGACGTTTCGATCGCAAAACACTAAGGAAAATCATCGGACCTCATTACGACCCAGATTCAACTCAATATCGAATTAGAACTAATGATGAACTCAAACGACCATATAATGACAGTGATATCGTCCAAGAAATAAAATCTCAACGTCTGAGATGGGCTGGCCACGTACAGAGACTCCATGAAGAAAGATTGGTGAAAATGATATGGGAAGAGATTCCAGCAGGCAAAAGACCTTTAGGCCGCCCCCGCATGCGATAGAGAGACAACATCCAAAACGACCTGCTGAAAATGAACGTTCCTCTCGACACAAACCTGATGGAGGACCGAGAATATTGGAAGAGAGTAGTAGAGTTAGCCAAGACCCACCCTGGGTTGTAGCGCTAACCGAAGAAGAAGAAGAAAAGCTGTAAATATTTGACAACGTTTAGGGTACCATCGATAAAGAATGGACATATAATTTAGTCTTCTAAAATTCCTGTCCAAATATTAAGTTTTTGTAGGTATTGGGTACACACAGGAATACTCAGATGCTGTTTTTTCTGAGACCGATATCGTAAAATGTGTTTCCTGCGTATAGAAAACTGTAAATAATATATTGTGAAAGGATTTCGCGGCAATCGTTTATTGGTGAATGGTTTTTCGGGTATTTTGGCCATCGTAGGTCTAAGTTTATACTCAACGTTTCGCCATCTCTAGTGGATGGCATCTTCTGGAGATATGTCTGCTTTCTTAAGGCTGACGGTTTGTGCCATTCGTATGTCATGATAGCAGGTTGTATACGTTTTGGTCGGCGGGGCATATTTGAGGGCTGTTCAAAAATTGGTCACGTTCCGGAATTAAAAAAGGAATATTTAAATTTGGTATAAATTCCAAAATAAAATTTCAAAGGAATAAGTTCATTTTACAACACAATCTATAAAAGTAGGATTTATTATTGTTTTATTAAAAAAAGTTGGTTTTTTCGTATTACTGAGAGTAAAGTATATTATAGAAGTTAAGGATTTTTGGTGAAGTTTTCATGAAAGTATCTCTTTGCCACATTTTAATTGTATTGGATAGCAAATATAGTAATAGTAATTTAATTTTTATTTGTTTAAAAATTGAACAATATAAACCCCATTTCTAATACAGTTACAAATTACACTAAAAAGCTGTATGATTATTTTCAACTAATTTTCATGTATTTTAATAAGCTGAATACGAAAAAAAAATTAAAAAAGTCCTAGACGTCAGGATTTAAAGCAAAATGCAAAATTCTCTTCAAATTTAGCAAATTTTTCTCATCTTTTGGTACTTTTTGTCTTAGGGTTTTTACTAAATTATAAGTCAATATAAAAATATTACGGCATATTTTGGACATATACTACGTAATGATAAATATCATCTGTTATAAGAAATAATGCAAGGAAGAGTAGACGGAAGGAAAGGTGTCGGAAGAAAGAAGAAGTCCTGGCTGAGAAATATTAGGGAATGAACAAAGGCATTTAGAGAGGTCGTCGCCAACCTCCGTTAATGGAGACGGCATATGAAGAAGAATTACAATTAATTAATTTACATAAGTGCATTTAAGATATAGAATGCCAAAATAACATATCGTTTAAAGAAAAGAACTTCAAGAGCTAATGGAAACCAGAATCAACATATTGCAAACTTAAATATAAAGACCATGGATGGCAAGTGTGTGAGGACTAAGGTCTTGTGCAACCAGTTGGATATACCAAATAGGAACACTTCTTTTCTGTGTTCAAGTGACAGTCGACACTGAAATTATCACTGGAGCCGGGGATGCTACAGTTGGTCAAAACAATGTCCCCAGAAAAATGTTGGTAACTTCACATAAACTTCTTCTACCACCTCTTCATTTAAAACTGGGGTTGATGAAGCAATTCGTAAAATCACGAATCCTCAAATATTTGATTACCGAGTTTCCAGGCTTCTCGGAGGAAAAATTAAAAGAATGTGTGTTCGTTGAAACTGATATTAAGAGTCTTTTAGTTGATCAAAAGTTTGTCAATGCCATACGAAGGGTTGATTGCATTTAAGGAGGTCGTAGAGAAATTTTTAAGCAATACCAAAGATTTTGATTACAAAAATTCCAATTTCATATTGACTACTTTTCCTCCAATTCCATATTGACTACTTTCCCAAAAATTTAAGAGCTGTGAGTAAACAACATAGTGAACAATTCCACTAGGTCATTAAAATATTAGGGAAAATGGAACATTACAATGATGGCAGACTAATGTTGGATGATTTACAGAAACATTTTAAATGCTACTCACAATCGTAAATGTACCAAGAGGTGTCTCACAGGAAAGAAAAAACGTTTTTAATGTGTAGTAGTGAGCCCTCGCCGACTTTATACCTGGAAGTACCCAGCGGGTACACACAATGTAGTGCGAAATCAAATAGATTTCATCCTGATTAATCAAAGATTTAGATCAACCATCAAGAGAGCCAGCACATATCCTAGGGCAGATTTGCCTTCTCACCATGTACTATCGGTGGTAGTCGTGAAAGATTCTTTGTCAAGTCAAAGAAAGCCAACTGCACAACGACGGATCGCTTTAGAAAAATTAAGAGATCCAATAATAAAATCTGAGATGTGTAACGAGATAAACACACAAATTCAAACAATAACATCGAATATTAGAGAAGATCCAACGCAATCTTGGACAAAGATAATCGGAATAGTAACAAACTCAGGCATTCTTGAAGTTTCGAAGAGTGCTTACCTGTTCCGATTTTGATCTTAACCTAAGAATCAGATTCATGAAGTGCTACGTTTGGTCGGTGCTTCTTTACGGTATGGAGGGTTGGACATTGATGGCGACTGTATTAAGAAATTAGAGGCTTTTGAAATGTGGCCGTATCGCAGAATCCTCAAGATACCTTGGACGGACCGACTGATAAACGAAGAAGTTCTAAGACGAGTCAACGAACAACGTGAACTATTTGAATTGATTAAGAAAAGAAAAACGGCATACTTGGGACATATAATGCGAAACACGAAATATCCATTCTTGCTTCTGTTGATCGAAGGCCGCAGAGGGATCTGAAGGAAAAGAATGACTTGGCTGCGAAATATCAGACAGTGGACAGGACTACACGATATACAGTCACTAATACATACCGCAAGGAATAGAGAAGTAATGAAAAATGTAATCGCAAACATCCGTTAGTGGATACGCATTAGAAGAAGAAGATTAGTGAGCTCATTTCATTGACAGTTCAAAATAGATTTTCATGTAATTAAAAATTAATTTTCCAAGTCTATTTTCATTTATTTTCAAGCATTGCCTTATTAGGTACGATTATCTGAACAGGGTACCTTTGTAAGTGAAAAATAAATTGACCTAAAGCACGAGCCGCCATGGTGTGACGTCATATAGGCAAAAATAATATGCATTAATTACTAATTTGTTGATGGCTTTTACAGTAATTATAGGCTATGTTACCATCAACTTTATTTATACATTATACGTTGAAATGATCCTCACATAAATACAATCGACTTTTAGTTGATAATGAACCAAACATTCCTCATTTCAATATCATCTGGCACTTTGTAAAACTACTTTTCTGGAGTTTTAATGCTAGTATTTGTACAATTAGACACTACACACCAACGATAGCGATTGTAATTCATTATTTTCCCGAAAAACAACAAATATTTATAGCTGTTAACGTTGACGGTCGTACATACACAACTGTTGTTTTTTTTCCAATATTACGTCACTAAAATGGCTGACGGCGTTTTCGTGGGAATAAAAAAGGTTTAAAATTTAATTTAATTTTATGGCAAGAAAGCTTGTTTATTTTGCCGAAATGTATTTTTTTGTGGCTTTTTATTAGGAAAATCAACATTTTGAAGTACTTTTTAAAACATAGTGGAATACCCTATTGTCAGGAAACAAGATATCATTTTAAGAAACAGCTCAAAAAAATATTTAAAATGAGACCTGAGATATTAGCATCTGAAGCATAGATTAAAAAATCACTGATAGATAACTTACTGGTTAAAAAATTTTGAATCCAGCATTTGACATAGGTTAGGTTAGGTTTTATGTGAGTGGGGCGTGGTCGCCCCTCCACCGCGACCCTTAATAGGTCTATTGTGGCTCACCCCTAGAGGCTACAGTTCACCGTACAATCCAGCCCTTCTTACGAAGTTCATGGTTGTATAGGGTGAGATTTTTTTAAAATCGGTAGGTTCTAGGTTAGTGTAACCAAATATGTTGAACCTTATTCTTCCCAGGCCGGGGCATGAACATAGTATATGTTCAGCAGTTTCGTCTTCCACGCAGCAGAACCGACAGTCCGTTTGTTGGTTCAGATCTATCTTTCTGAGGTGGTATCTCAGACGACAGTGTCCCGTAAGCAGTCCTGTTAGAATACGCAGGTCATTTCTGCTCCATTCTAGGATCTGCTTAGTTGTGTTTCTCGAGGGTTGTAACGGTAAAAACGCCTTCGAGTGGGTTAGCCCTGGTAAGTCGGACCAGTACGTGAGTATTTTCCTCTCCGCCCAGTCCGAAATAATTGTTTTGGCGGCACTTGTGGTGACTCCAAAAACCGGTTCTGGTCCAGTGAACGCAGATTCGGCCCCCTGTTTTGCAAGGGTGTCGGCTTTTTCGTTTCCTTCCACCCCCTGGTGCCCAGGTACCCACAGTAGGGTTACCCTGTTGTTCGTACCAAGGTACTCTAGGGATTCGATGCAATTCCATACAAGTTTAGAATTTATCTTGTTGGAGCTCAGTGCTTTTAAAGCGGCCTGGCTGTCTAATATTATATTTAGCATTTGACATAACTTAAATGCCAGTTTAAAGAATATCAACAGCTACTTCCAAAAAAAAAGTAAAGAGTAAAGTGTATTTAAAAATTTTTTGATTAGAGAATGGTTTAAATATTCGTAATAAAATCACTCGTCCTTAAACCCGATAATTACCAATAAATAGTAGTGTTGTGACAGTGTGGTGCTCTAGAAAGAAATAAACAAGTAAGTTTGATTTTATTGGTCGTAAAGTTGTCCAAGACTTACACGAAACCATCGTAATTTCAGTGGTCATGCTGGTTTGTTGAGAGATTAAACCGTGTTGGGAGGAGATATTCCGTTTTATGGCGTTATATATTTGATATGGGCACATAAACATTTTTGAAAAAATACCCTTTGGATAATTTTAAACAAAAATTAAATAATTATTATCTTATGAATGCATGTCGTATCATCTCCCATTAACCTTTTTTCTGTTTTGTTGAGCGAATGCTTGAAAGATAATTCTCACACACAAATTGAGACAATCGGTATCGTGTGACATTCGTTACAAGTCAGAAGGCATTAAATAGGATCAAGAATAAATAAACATTTGTATTTAAACCAGCTGAAAATAAGAGTATTTTTCAGTTCGACAAAAGAATCAGTTAAAAAATATATACGTATATATATATATATATATATATATAATAAAAAATTAAAAAATCTTTTTCGTCAGTTATGCTGTATTAAAAATTTCACCATTTTTGGAATTTTTCAAATTTATTTTTTTAAATATGGGGCATTTCATGTGAATCGGACAGCGAAAAAAATGCAAGCTTCTGAAATTCGTTCAAATTATGCCTAAATGTACTTCCTAGATGGTATGATCGTGAACACACATTTTATTTTTTGGATAAGGCTTAGTTGCCAAGTTAAGTGTCCTGTTTTCCGAATTAAACAAATTTTTAATTTAAATTTTACGATTTTTTAAATTTCAAAATTCTGCCATTTAATCATTTAAAAAAAAAACAGTTTTTTTATATAGTTCCTGTAAAACTCGAGCACATTTTTGTAACTATAATAGTTTTCGAGATATTAAATAAATAAACTTTTAAAAATTCTAGATATAAATGGTGAAGTTTTTAATTTCGCATAAATTTTGAAAAAAAAATTCAAATCGAAAGGGGTCGATTTCACCGATTGGTCGAATTGAAATGAAATAACCCACTTACAGTGTTAGCAGTTTTCAATCGAAGTAAAGTTACATACATACTTAAAGTCACGTGAGGGTAGGCAGAGACTATTTCTTTCCACTTGCTACGGTTCTTACACACGTCTTTCGCTTCTTCTACTTTCATCAACGCTTTCATACATGCAGGAACTCTTGACCTATCCTTTCTTAAAAATAATTTCAAACTGATCGAGATACGTTCGCTTAGGTCGACAACTATCGACTTGCCCATTCACACTCGCCTTATAAATCTGCTTTGTCAATCTTCCTTTATCCATCCTCTTTAAGTGTCCGAGCCGTCTAAACATTTTTTTATATATCTCTGTTACTACATCTTCTTTCCGGCAGACCAAGAAAAGATTTTTTCCTCCTGGTCTATTTTATTGAGATTAAAATTGTAGGGAGAATTTTTTTTTGTTAGTCTTCCAGTCATTGTTGTACGGGAGAGACAATAAACCGTATATAATTTGGGATTTTTTTAAAAATGATTTCAAATTATTTCTGGCTCAGGATAGAAACCTATTCTCTGAGCACTAATAATAAAAAAAATGTTTAACTAATTCGGCAAAATTGATGTATATTACCTAATAATTGAAAAATGTGTTTAAATTTACAATAAATATTAATAATAAAGTAATAAAACGAATGGTATGTTGTTCAAACTAAAATACTGTTATGATAAAATACGTCCCGGATCTATTTTCCGGCCGAGGCGGTCACACAAAGACGAATATATCCCTTGCGGCATTAAAAGACGTCCCTCATCTAGCGAATGATTAATGGTCGCGGTGTGATTGAAGGCGTCAAACAAATCCGGGAACAAAAGAGAATTCCTCGCTCTTTCGAATAATAAATTGTAGGTATATAAAAAGACAGCGGTCGCGAAAGTTTTGAGTTTAGTTTAAAGTTGAAATTATCAAGTAATTATAAAGTGTTATAACAAGATTCTATACAGTTGTAAATTTATCTAAGTGATTTGTCAAGTAAAATTTATTGTGTAGAAATACTAGAATAAAATTATTTAGTTATTGTACTGAGTGTTTAGAATCATCGAACCCAAAGAGTAAATTTCGTAATAACACCTTCGGGCTATTTGTTTTAACACAGCTTAGTAGATACGTTACGAATATAAGATAGTAGCTTAATATGCTTTAGGTTCACATATTTAAGAACATGTATTGAAGGGCAACGACATTCATGTTTAAAGAAAATCTCTCAAATTCCAGTAAGAGAACAAACACTATTTAGTTTAAAATTTTTATATTGTACCAAAAATTTAAATTTTTTACACATATACTCTGAAGGTGACAGTAAAAAAAATTATAAAGAAGTAAAAAAGTTCTAAGTTACACGAACTAATATAATTCAAACAATTTAAAAAATACATACATACATACATATAGTCACGCCTTTTTACCATAGGGGTAGGCAGAGACCACTTCCTTCCACTTGCTACGGTTCTAACACACACTTTTTCCTTCCTCTAATTTCATCAGTGCTCTCATACATGCTCGTCGGTCCGTTGCTACTCTTGACCTGGCCTTTCTTCAAAACAATGTTGATCTGATCGAGATTGTTCTCCGAGATCGACCTCTACCGACTTTTCCATTCACACTTGCCTCTTAAATTTGTTTCGTCAATCTTCCTTCATCCATCCTTTCTACGTATCCAAACCATCTAAGCATTTTTTTATCTATCTTTGTAACCACATCTTCTTTTACACCACAGCGTTCTCTTATCTTACTATTCTTTACTTTATCCAACCGAGTCACTCCGGCTATACTTCTCAGACTACTCATCTCCGCAGAATTAATCCTATTTTCATGCTTCTTCTGCCAAACCCAACATTCACTACCATACATAAGTGTAGGAACCAACACACCTCTATGCACAGCTAGACGTGCCTTTTTTGACACTTTCTGGCTATTCATAATGCTATGCAGTGCCCCATTCATTTGTTTTCCTGCCAACACCCTTCGTTCAATGTCACTGTCATACTTTTCATCTCTTGTAAACTTTGAACCCAAGTACATAAATTCATTTACTTGTTCCACTCTTTCTCCTTTAATCGAAACTCCACAGTTTGTCATTGTCTTTCAAAAACCATTACTTTCGTTTTGCTTACATTTATTTTCATCCCTTTGATTTTCAGGGTATCATGCATAACATTAACCATCGCCTGCAACTCCTCTTCAGATGACGCTAATATGACTTGATCATCGGCGTAAGGAAGGCATTTGACGATCAAATCATTCATTTTCAATCCATACGCACTCTCTTTCAAAAAAGGAGCAGCGCATATAGGAAAAAACGAAAAAAAAAATAGTTATAATGATAGAAAAAGAAAAATAATGCAAGAATCAATCTACACTGAAGGGCCATCCATAAAATCTCTTTTCGAAAACAATAATAAATCAAACAAAAAGTTGGTAATATTTTAAAAAAAATTTATTAGAGTTTTAATAACTACTTTAAATTTATACATTTTGTATCACGAAGCCTCTGGTAACACGATGTCACACTTAATTGATCCACTTCTTTCCCTTTAATGTGAGGCGTAATTTATAAATGGCCCCTTACAAGTATAATAAAAATTAAAATGAATTCGTAAAAAGTTTTGATAGATAACGTTCAGTATCCGTGTGCCGACAAAAATAAAAAAAAAATAAATTTATCAGTTAGATAATTTTTTATTTAATTTTTTTGGATACCTTCTAATCAACTAAACCATAACGTCGCTATCATTTTAAAATATCTCAATCGAGAGTAATAAATTTTCTTAGAATATCTAATTTTACGAGTAAAGTTTAGTTTATGTATCCCGAGAATGATAAATGTCACAATCCCGGTATCTTATCGACAGTGTCAAGTGAAACGATGGTCAAATATCAGAATTTATCAGTAGACCGTGATTAATAACCCAATCTTTTCGGATGGTCCCCCCGTAAGCGTTACAAATGTCTCGGTTTCGTAACCGAACTTAACGTTGAATTATTGCGTTTTCGGGGGGCGGCGTCTTTGAAACCAGTTTATCGTTTTGACAGTTTAACTGAATGCGTTTATTAACAAATACTAAAGGGCTGTTAAAACCCCTTTTTATATTTAGATATTATAAATTATAATTAAAGGACCGGTGTAATCGGTTAACTGTACCGTATCATTCAATTTTCTACTTTAAAATCTTTTGCGATCACCAACAAAACTACAATATGTTAACTGCTTTTGCTTTAACTGCTCTTCTCTAGGTGCCGTCCCCGCTTCGAAGGTTAGCAATCATCATAGCAATTCTTATTTTTGAGACCGCAGCTCTAAATAGTTCATTATTACTGCATCCAAACCAATCCCTAAGGTTCTTCAGCCATAAATTCCGTTTTCTTGCCTTGGATTTTTCCCTACATAATTATTTGTAGCATTTGATATTTTTCTCCCCTCATGACATGTTCCATGTACAGCAGTTTTCTTCTCTTAATTGTTGGAATCACTTCTCTCTCCTTAAGCATACGTCTCATCACTTCCACGTTGGTCATTCTCTCTACCCACGAGATCCTCAATATTCTCCGGTATATCCACATCTCAAATGCCTCCAGTCTCCTCATTTCGGTCACCTTCAGTGTCCAGGCCTCCATTCCATAGTATAGTACAGACAGCACAAATCATCTTATCAAGGTTTAAATCTCTGCAGCAGAAAAGCCTCTTCATTCTTGTAAAGGTGCTTCTCGCCTGTTCTATTCTGACTCGTATTTCTTGGGAGCTGTCATTTTTCTCATTAATGATCGTGCCTAGGTATTTGTATTGTCTTACTCTTTCAATAGGTTGATTCCTCACATATATCTTACGATTGTCTTGAGTTGTTTTTGTTATCAGCATATATTTTGTTTTGCTTATGTTTAGTGATAGTCCATATTCTTCGCTTGCTGTGACCATTCTGTTAATTATCGTCTGTAGATCTTCGTGTGTTCTAGCTAAAATAACTGTATCGTCAGCGTACCTCAGATTATTTATTGTCATGACGTTAATTTTAATGCCCATGTCCTAAACATCAAGTGCACTATTTACTATGTCCTCCGAGTACAGATTAAATAGGATTGGTAATAGTATACACCCCTGACGAACACCTCTTTGTATTTCTATTTCCTCTGATGTCATGTCTTCTATTCGTACTGCTGCTTTTTGGCCATAGTATAGGTTTGAGATTATTTTTATGTCTCTGAAATCTATCCTTCTCTTGACCAATATTTCTATAAATTGGTCATGTCTAACTTTATCAAATTCTTTATTGTAGTCTATAAAGCAGGCGTATATGTCTTGGTTTATGTCTAGGCATCTTTGTGATAGGACATTCAGTGTAAATAGTGCTTCTCTTGTTCCTAGGCCTTTACGAAATCCAAATTGAGTATCGCTGATATCTACATCCAGTTTCCTGAATATTCTATTATGGACCACCTTCAACAGGACATTCAATATGTGAACCATCAGGTTTATTGTGCGGTAGTCAGAGCAATGCCAAGGATTTTTTTTTTGAAAGGGTTATAAAAGTTGATAGCCACCACTCATTTGGTATTATTCCTGTTCTATGTATGGTATTGATTACTTTTACCAAAATATGAATCCGGTCCGCCTCTATCAGTTCAAGAATTTCCGCCGGCAGTTGGTCCGGACCTGCAGCTTTTCCGTTCATGAGCATACCCAGTGCATATATAACTTCATCCTTAATTATGTCCGGATCCAACTCCTCTTCTGTATTTTCAAGATTCGTGTGCCGTCTCTCATCTTCGAATAGCTGTGTAATGTAGTTCTTCCATATTTCTAGCTTTTGTTCTATTTCTGTGACTATTTTTCCGTTGTTATATAATACTAGCTGACCCGGCAAACGTTATTTTGCCATGTAAATAATTTCCTAGTAATTTCTAGTGTAGACAAAAAATAGCTTACTTATTATAAGTATGTATGTATGTTAGAATGTGTATATTGTATGTATGTAAGAATGTGGTATATGCGTGAAATAAGCATGGAGCGCTGTGAACGATGAGGGAATATAAAAATAACAAAAGGCAAACATTATTTTTAAGTTATTATAATTTATTCCTTAAAATTATATATCATTAATTAAACAATTACGACAGTAACACTATTAAACAATATCAATCTCTTAATGCTATAGCGTGAACAATATTTTTTGTTAGTCCATCTGTTGAAATATTAAGTTCGTCTACAAAAATCATTCTCTTTGTGATATTATATTTTAAATCTTTTAAATTTGTTTTGTTCTGAAAGTAAAAGTTTTCCTTTTTGAGTAACATTTGGTGAACACATTTTTACCCTTGAGAAAGGTTTTATTTTATTATTTCGGAGAAAGATAGTTTAAAGCACTCGAACTACGAGTCATAAAAACTAGGTACAATTCGAGTATTGTATAGACTGTATAAACACTAAATGTTATAGATGTAAAAAGGGGACAACTGTAGAAATATAGTTGTAAGTAGTTAGTTCTCTCCGATCCTTGATGGTGTTAAGACACACTTCCGAAAACTCTATTTCAATAAATAAAATCTTTAATTAAATAAAATCTTGATTCATTCTAAAGAAATACACCGTCACTTTTATCCATAATCCCAACACCATCTTTAGCTAACACAAACAAACTGGATGGTTTACCCACTCGAGAGAATGCCACGTATAATTGTCCGTGTGAAAAACATGGTGTTCTCAAATCTATCAATCTTTTTTTTAACTAATCGTGCAAAATACACTCAAAATTGATAATTTAATTATTGATAAAATAGGAATGATTAAAAGTTAATATGAAAGTTACACTGAGATAGCAAAATAATAATTGTCAACGTTACTACTACACTTGATGCATAAACAATAATGATGGCCGACAACTGTGTAGGGAGTGAGAAAGAAAGGAGACCGGCTTCGTTCTCGTCCCTACTCCGTGCTGTTTACTGGGTCAGAAGTGGCACCTGTAGACATCTGGCGGGGATAACTAATTAAATGACGATTGATCAGTTTTCGACCGGAGAGGAAATATGATTAAATTACTAAAATGGCTATTAAAAAATAAGGGTTGATCGTAGAAGGGTGAAAATTGAGGATTGTATGTATTTTTGTATGTTGTATCATAAAAAAATAGAAATTAAAAATTTTGTCTTAAAAATTAAAAAAAAAAAAATAGGGGTGGACTACCCCTAACATTTAGGGGGATGAAAAATAGATGTTGGCCGATTCTCATAGATACCGGATAAGCACAAAAAATTTCATCAAAATCGGGTAAGCCGTTTCGGAGGAGTATGGTAACTAACATTGTGACACGAGAATTTTATATATTAGATATTAAGTTGCTATTGTTTGCTGGTGCCGGCGAGTTATTTGATCTTTTTGTGTATGTTAAAACTGTCGTGTTTGGCTTGTAGCTCCTCAGTTTTTTCACATTTTTGTTTACAATAAACTTCCTTTGCTTTTCTGATTTTTGTAAGAAGTATTCGTTGTATTTCTTTATATTGTTGTTCGTTTTTCCCTTATAGCTTCTTTTTTTTCCATGAGATTAATAATTTCGCTAGTAATCCATTCTTTTTTTCCTGTAGGTTTCTCTGTTTTTAAAACGTCTAATTAGGGTTCCAAAAAGGTTGATTTGGTTCTGCACCATTTTTTGTATATGCTTCTGCAGTTTTGGTATTCTTCCTTGCTTTCGAGTGTTTTCAGATTTTTGTTTAGTCTAGTTTGTTTATTCTAGTTTGGTTTTTTAGGTGCTTTAACAAGTTGGGATAAATATTGCAAATTTATTGTCGAATCTCTGTTTTTTTTCTTAACAATTTTCTTAGATTTTGATCTCCAAAAAAAGATTCAACTGAATCCTATAAAAATATAAAAAAACACTGTATATTATTATTACAAACCTTATGTTAAGTACCTAGTTAGTTACTAATTTTTATTTATTTCTTTTTTAATTTACACTTAACGTTGTCAAACAACACTTTAAGCGTTTTAGCCTCCTCGAACACCGCCCTCTATCCAGTCCTCTCTCTTTCCACTTCTTCCCGTTTTCGTATTTTCATCATATTGGCATCTCTCTCTACATTATCTTTCCACCTTTGTCTAGGTCGTCCTGGTGGCCTTTTTGCATTTGGTCTGCATCTATAAACGGTCCTAATAACCCTATTATGCGAGCCTTCTGAATCTTATTGTGCTAGTGATCCATGGCTGTTTAGTCATTTCCCTTATTTCACCACATGTGCGTTTCCTCCACTGGGTTATTACTGGATCTTGTACGGGTCCACATATTTCTTCTTAAAACTTTATTCTGGAACGAGAGTAACCTTTCTTGTTCTCTAAGAGTCATGGTCCACGCCTCGCACCCGTACAGGATCACATGGATCACTATTGTATTGTATATCTTCAGATTCACTTTTCTTAGTTAATTGCGTGGTCGAAGCAAATTACTCAGGGCAGCTACGACTCTGTTTCCGCTATGTATAATTCGACGCTTAAAGCATTACTTTTTGTACATCATATTTGGAAAATGGTGTAGGTAAATATTACGGAATTATTAAACAAATCTAATTCTTTTTTTTTTCAGGTTTATAATTTCAATTAATATTTATTTTTTAGTGTGTACCCTATTACAAACACTGGAGGTTTTTTGGGACAATAAAGATATTAATATGTAATACTAAATATAAACTGACTAACATTTTAAGGAATAAATAAGTTTGGTTTGTTGTGAAAATTAAAATTAAATATTTTTATACGTAACGATCATTGTAGGCCTTTACGAAAAATATTACACATAATGACAATAAGTAATCTTTGATTCAATCTAATCGATACTCATAAAAAATATGAATATTTTTCAACGGTTCACAGTAAGACAAATGTCAAGTCAAAAATTTGGAATTTCTAAGTGCCTGACCTTTATATTATTAGTTAGTAAGACGCTTAATACTAATATTTCCCGCCGAATCATGTTTACAAATAAATAGTAAATGAGTGAATGATTTCTGTTTATACAAGTGCCTAATAACCGGCAGTTGGATTATCTATATTCGATGGTCATTTATTATGTTCAAGGTGTGTGTAGTGAAAAGTCTTTTTGCTTTTATTTCACAATCTACATTGCTGAGACAGGTAAGACATTATATTTCCACACTCGTTATTGAATATTCATTGCAATTTAACTGTAAAGTTAATTAAACAATTTGTAAATATATGCCTCTATTCAATAACGAAAAACTTTATAACCCCCAAGTTACCCCAAGGATTTGTTTCATTAATCCTTCTAGTCTTTAAATGTTGCAAAGAATTTTTGCGATTTTTTTTTGTTTTGGGTGATACATAATTTTTTTCAGACACAACACTCCGAATCACGAGGAGGAAATTTCTTAAAGAGTGAGTTAAGTTTCCTAAAAAAAACCGCCAAGACCACTTGCTAAAATTTATTCTCACTTCTGCTCATATTAATAATGAAGAAGATGTGGAGATTGGACCTTTGAAAATTAGAATTTCCTGTCTTTCCGACAAAATTTCGGCAAGGTGGGACAAATGTCACAGAAAACTGGAAGATTGTTTCAATAAATACTCTAGTTGGCTTGATTCAGATGACTTGGATTTTAGTATTTCAGTTATCCAACCTACTTGTCAACGCTCGGGACGCCCTGAAATTTTTTTCGAATGTTCTAGTGAGAAAAAAAAAGAAAAGTCATCGAGTTATTGAAGGTAGACTGCGAAAATATGACTTTCGCTCCACAGCACGCGCTTTATGTTTCTGGCAAGCGTGGTGCTTCCAAAGTTGTGAAAGAGGCATATACCTCTCAACAGCTATTTTCTTCTACAAAAAAGTCGACCTCTATCAACATTCGACGTTTTTGGCTCTCTTTTTCGACTGCAATTCAACAAAGTTTCCTAAATGATTTAAAATACATCTATCAGCAGGTTTACGCCACTCCCAGCCGATAATTAGACTTGTATTATTTTTTCCGTATTCTGGGACTTCAAACGTTAAATGTAGGAAAGTTTTAGATTTTAGCAAATAAATTTGATTTTTGACCGCTGTGCGCTCGCCAATCGTGTCAAATATTAATTAGATTTTTTTTATTATTTTTTCCGTAATCTGAGATCCCAAAGGTTAAATATGGACAAGTTTCAGAATTTTGTCCACCTAAATCGGTCATATTTTCCACTGTGCGGCTATAAAAAGCACATTTTATTTTAGTATTTTTTATCTACATTCCTTACAAGCCGGTAAGCAAGAATATTATATTTGTAAACGTAAATATACAACAGATAAGTATACCAGTTTTTAGCATCTTCAACCTTCAGTAATAAACCAAAAACTATTTTACCCAAGCAGCCCGCTGTACTTACGACCATGATCGTTCAAGCGTGCTCGAACCGCACGATCATTTCCTATCATTTGTCGGGCAGCTTGTGTCTTTCTTTCGGTTGCGCATTTCCAAGTGACTCCTTATGCTTGTCGAGCTATAGTATGTGCACACTTGCAATTCACTAACTCAATGGATATGGTTTTGTAAAACTAAAAACTTTTGCATTTAACGTTACGCCAATGCTAACTGGTGGTCTAAAATCCTGGTTCCCAACAGACTACATGTCTTAATGTATTAAAGTTTCACCGTACCATTTTAGCTGGTAAAAGAAGTTGTCAGTGCTAATGAATTACCAATAAATTGTTCAGATTATAGGTGTATTATAATATAATTACAGATATTAAAAAGTTAAGTCGTATTTGCATACCGGACATTAATAATATACACTTTAAAACGTGTAAACAAAACCAATTATCAGTTCTTGTCAAGCGGTACAAGTAGAAATTTAATATTTTCATAGACCCACAGAACTTAATCCTCGTTTCTTGTTCGAGACGCCCACACGCATTAAAGCGTACTTCAATGAAGGCGAGTTTTCTAATAAAGAATTTTATAATTAATTCCCCTTTTTTTAATACAACCCATCTAATTATTTCTCCCACCGTACACAAACAAAATTGATTCTTAATTATTCTCTGTCGACAGAGAAAGAGAAATTAAACATTTTTAATGTAATAAATACAGCAACATGAATATTTAAAAATTTAATTAAGCCAATAAAATAAAAGAGCGACGGTAAACTCGACATCTCACCAATTTTTCAAACCGACTACCGTTATATACTGATATAGATATATTTGTAACCTTATAAAATATATGATCTTATAATTTGGGAGTCATAGACGCACTTTTACTAGGGTATTCTACTAAAATTTAACATAGTAGTAGTTTAAATCGTTCCGTTTTCATAAATTCGCGTTAGAGAATTCATTCTTTTGTCTGATAAGCCACGTGCTCAAGCTCTTTCTGCGAATACTGCACAGTAGAATGTACAAAAAAATAGAAGAACAGTTAAATAAAGCACAAATTGGATTTCGCAATAATCTTGGAACCAGGGAAGCACTGTTTAGCCTTCAGGTCTTAGTTCAAAGATGCAGAAACATGCAACACCCAGTCTTTATGGGTTTTATTGACTTTGAGAAGGCCTTTGATATGGTCGAGCACGTCGAAATGATTAAAAATCTGCAGCAGGTGGGAATCGACGATAGAGACCTGCAAATCATTGCGAATCTTTATTGGCATCAATGTGCAAACATTCGACTTGGACAGAACACATCAAAGGAAGTAGAAATACGACGTGGAGTAAGACAGGGGTGCATTATTTCTCCTTTAATATTTAATATTTACTCTGAATATATCTTCAGAGAAGCCTTGGACGAAGTGGACCTTGGTATTAAGGTAAACGGAATTAACATGAATAATTTCAGATATGCGGACGACACGGTGTTAATTGCTGCTAGTCAGGAAGAACTGCAAATACTCATAAACAGAGTAACCGAGTCATGTAACAAGTATGGACTTGGACTCAATACTTCAAAAACCAAAGTTATGGTTGTCAGCAAAACACCAATGCCACCAATACAAATCAGGGCATACGGGATACAGCTAGAAAAGGTTAACAACATCTCATACCTGGGCGCTAATATCAATGACAACTGGGACATGAGCAAAGAAATAAAGATCCGTATCGAAAAAGTCAGAACCTCCTTCTTTAAATTAAAAAGAATTGGACGCTCACCGACTCATTATTGAAGAGGCTGGAGGCGTTTAAAATGTGGGTCTACAAAAGGATCCTACGAATAAGCTGGATGGATCGAATAAGAAATGAGGTGGTTCTACAACGAATGAGGAAAAACATAGAAATAATAAAAAGCCGAAAACTCGAATACTTCGGCCACGTGATGAGGCACCCAGAGAAATATTACCTCCTTCATTTAGTGATGCAGGGTAAGATTGCCGGACGTAGAGGTCCAGGACGAAGAAGAACATCTTGGTTCCAAAATATTCGAGAGTGGTATCACAAATCAACCGTTGAACTATTCTGAGCTGCGATAAACAAAGTTATTACAGCCAATATGATTGCCAACGTTCGATAATCGGACAGGGTACCGGAAGAAGAAGAAGAAGAAAATTTATTCTGACAGTTTATTTTATTATCACTCATTAGCTCAGTATTGTTAAAGTCAGAGATAATTTTACTCTTTCCATAATTATATATTAGTCTTATTTATAAATCTACTTATATACACTAAGACACCGCATTCATAAATTCCCAAGCGCACAGTTGTCAAACTGCAAAAAAATTAATTCGTTGCAATTTGTTATTCCTAAGCGACTGGATTTTTGGCGCACAGATATAATTTATGCGTGGCAAAGTAGCTTTATTGTGCATTAGAAGTTATATAGTTTGTTAGCACACTTTAATTCGCTCAATGGAACATGCGTTGTTTTATATTTGTTGACACTACACTAATTTTCCGTTTTTAATAGTCCACATGGACAAGTGATATCCAATTGAAGAAATTTTTGGTTGTATTTGTTTATTTCCTATTGGTTTAATAAACAATCTTATTCAATGTTCTGGCTCGCGTCGTTGTGCTAAAGAGATTTTTTTATTCCGGTGTTGTAGTTGCATTTTAATTTTTTAAAAATGGTTTTTGGAGAACTTTTCAAAGTAATAAAATTATGTAGTCCCAGAAAGTTTTAATTAAATTTATATTGACCCATTTTTTTAATAAATACGCAATACGCAGGTATATTTATGAGAATGCTACCCTCCGGTAGTTTAATACGAGCACTGAAATCACTTTACGAGGATTCCACTGCTTGTGTCAGGATAAACAAAGCTTACACGGACTGTTTTAACATCGAAAAAGGTGTAAGACAGGGATTTGTGGCTTCTCCATGGCTGTTAAACTTATATATATAGACGATTGTTTAAAATAATTGAAACTGAATGATTTAATCGTCAAATGCCTTCTTTACGCCTATGATCAAGTTATATTTGCGTCAATTGAAAAGGAGTTGCAAGGGATGGTTAATGCATGATGCAAAGGGATAAAAGTAAATGTAAGCAAAACAAAAGTAATGGTTTTTAAAAGGGAAGAAAGCATGACAAACTGCGAGGTGGGAAAAACAATTAAATGAGTTTGTATAATTGGGTTCAAAGTTTACGAGAGACGGAAAGTATGTAAGTGTAAAAAAATGAACGTCTGACTATGCATAGACGAGTGCTGGTTTTTAAACTTATGTGTGGTAGTGAATGGCAGAAGAAGCATGAAAATAAGATTAATGCTGCAGAGATGAGTAGTCCGAGAAGTATAGCTGGAGTAACTCCGTTGGATAAAACGAAAAAAAGTAAGATAGGGGAACGCTGTTAAAGAAGATGTTGTTACAAAAATAGATAAAGGAATGCTTCGATGGTTTGGACACGTAGATAGGATGGATAAAGGAAGATTGACGAAACAGATTTATAAGGCGAGTATGAATAGGTCAGTAGAGGTCGACGTCGCCGAACATATCTCGCTCAGTCAAGAGTACCAACAAACGACTAGAATGTATGAGAGCACCGATGAAAGTAGATGAAGCAAAAGATGTAAGAACGTAGCAAGTGAAAGAAAGTGGTTTCTGTCTACCTCTTCGGAAAAAAGGCGTGAATATATGTATGTATGTCACCCTCCAGTTAAAGAGTTATTAAAAAAATATACCATCAACTAAAATTAGAAAATAATGGATCCAATTAGGTTGCAGTAAAAAGGATTCACGTTTTGATAAACATTTTAAATGAAATGTTTTTCAAAAAATAAGCGGAATGAGAGATATTTAGTAAGGGTTTATCACTGAAGGATAAAGAATATTAAAAAAAAGTGTATAATTTTTATTCCAATAACATTGTCTTTGCATAAGATTAAAAATAAAATCAAGTTGGTACCGGGTTTCACATCAAAATCCAATAATATTATTAGGAGCCCGGCCCTGCCGACTGTCGTCTAGAGGCGACAGCGCATCGACCACAATTAGGGCAATGCATAATTATGCCGCCGGCGATTGAAAAAGAGACCCAGCAAATTCTAGAATACTACGACTAATAATCCCGAAACAATGTCGAAAACTCGCGTTCCTTCTAGTAACAAATTGAATAAATTAAAAAAAAAGGCAGCGGTCGCAAAAGTTTGGTTTTAGTTTGAAGTCAAGTATTTGAAGTAATTAGAAAGTGTTATACAGTTGTGAATATCTAAGTTATTTGAAGAAAGGCCAGCTGTCAAAAGTACCAACAACCGACGAGCATGTATGAGAGCACCGATGAAAGTAGAGGAAGCAAAAGATGTGTGTACGAACCGTAGCGGAAGTGGAAGGAAGTGGTATCTGCCTACCCCTATGGGAAAAAGACGTAACTTTATGTATGTATGTATGTAAGTTATTTGTAAAGTAAAATTTATTGTGTGGAAATATTAATCCAAAGAGTAAATATCATAACAATATTATAGAGGTGCTCCATTCTTTGAGTTTGAGATATCGTACTTTAAAAAGAAGACAGGACTATTATAAAATCTTAAATAATTATTTTACGTAATGAATTGATACAGTTTATCGGCATTAAAATTGTATGTATGTATCTTGATTAAACTTGTTTTCTCCTAAAATTCTCTATTGGATGAAACGCATTAATTTTGAGTCAAAAAATAACCCAAAACACAATATAAATGTACACTATCGATTAGAGAAATTAAAAAATATAACGAAATATGTGAATGATGACACCAAAATGTTTTTTGGAAACAAAAAATCATTTAAATAACCCGGATACTGAAACAGCCAGAAAAAAAGTTGTTAGATCCAGCAAATAAAAACAAAAATATTTAGCATTAAATAATTATAAAAAATGGTTAGTACATGTGGAAAAAAATAATAACTCGATGTGTAAATTACGACTGGATCAGAATCATTATTTAGGGGTATTTCCTTGGCAAATTTTTCACAGTCGTGAAACGTTTATGCATTCTGATTTCTACATGGGGAACATTTTTCAGGAACAATGATCGAGTTTGATAACACATCTTCAGACAAGTTTGGTCAATAGCCATTGACCACTTCGAAGCCCAGACTCAACTGACTTCACTGACTGTGTCAGGACTACTCACTAAAAACTCCACCCTTATTAAGGTCCGTCTGGCTATTGCATCCGGTGACACTTAGGCCTGTAGACCCATTGTATCTTACCTATGTGTTTTTGTATCATTGTACAATGGAGACTCGGCCAGCAGACCGCCCGGCAAGAACCCGAAAACAGCAAAACACACACTGCGCCGCCGCGAGGCACTGGTCCTTGTACAAGTTTATACAAGATCTGTACTGGGTGGGAACAATGTAGTCACACAAGAACCGCCTATTCCCCCCAGCGCCCCGCAGCAGCACAGCAAACGCTCTATTGCTCCCGGATCCCCGCCGCACAACCTGTAGGCCAGGCCTCCATTATACGGTCTTAGCTGATTCCTGTTCATCGGTAACAGTTCTGCTGTTTTTCCGAACCTCTTCTTGCAAGTTCGTCTACTTCCTCATTACCTGCAACTTCCTGGCGTCCTGGAACCCGTATCAGTTTGACGTGATTACGGTCTACCAGCGTTATCAGTTCTTCTTTGCAGTCAACGAGTATAGGGGAAGCGGTGGTACGGCCCTGAGGTGCCCCCTGCACAGGACTAAGGCTGTCTACTACAGGATATCGCCCGGTTTCCTGTAGGCTCCGTTAGCGACAGTACTCACCCATCGCTATGCATCCATCAGTACGGGTCGCATAACACTTTGGATTGGGAGTCTTTTAGTCGCCTTTTACGACAGGCAGACCATACCTGGGATCTATTCTATTTTCCCCGTATCCCCAGGGGAAACAAGTGAAGCTTGGTTGGCAATAATCATCGCTATCGCAACTTTTGAGGCAGTTGCTCTAAAAAGTTGTTTAAAGTTGCAACCAAACCATTCTTTCAGATTTTTTGGTCATAATTTTCGTCTTTTACTTATGCTTCTTCTGCCTTCTATTTTCTCTTGCATTTTTAGTCGTAAGAGGCTGTAACTTTTGCCGCGCATTATGTGTCCCAAATACTGTAGCTTTTTCTCCTTAATTGTACGTTCAACTTCTTTCTGTTTACTGATTCATCTTCGATGTTAGTAATTCGATCTAACCACAAAATTCTTTAAAAATTTTTATATATTCACATTTCGAAAGAGTTAAGCCGTCTCATTGCATCTGCATTCAGCGTCTATGATTTTGCACCATAGTAGAGCACTCTGAGTTCATCGTAGTCTCAGGCCTAACGTCAAATATCTGCTACATGGTACTTTTTTCATTTTTATAAAGTTGGTACCAGCCTTTTCAATTCTGGTTTTTATTTCAGCGGTAAAGTCATTGTTTTCAGTAATAAGCGTTCCTAAGTAATTGTATCTTTTTACTTTTTCAATCTGTTGAACTTTTTTTTTTATGAAAATAGTCGCAAATAGGGTAGACCTATCGTGTGGGCCGCGGACGGCCCGCACTGCGACTATTAGAAGGGGAAGGGATTATAGAGAGGAAATGATTGTGGACACGCTTTTTAAAAAGTTGCAGGTCATAGTTTTCTGGAAAAACTGATTTTGGAAGCTTATTCCATTCCGTAGCAGCCCTGTAAAAGAAGGATTCTTGATGAATATTGGTCCTTGTAGTGTCAATCTTAAGAGTAAATGGGTGAGACTGATCAGCGTGCCGAGTTCTTCGGCCGAATGTGGCCAATGGTGGTACAAGAGTTTTTATTTCTCTGGAGCATCTGCCATGGAAATATCTGTAGAGCAATGACTGGTCTGCAACTCTTCTTCTATGTTCTAGAGGGTGAAGGGTATCTGTGAGAGTTGAGCTGTTTATCAAGCGAATGGCTCTTTTCTGATTGGAATCTAGAAGACGAAGAGAATGCCTTGGTGCTGAACCCCAAATGTGCGAGCAATACTCCAGTAGAGGTCGGATTTGAGCCTTGTACGTCGTCAAGAGTTGATCAGGAGTAAAAAACTTTCTGGCTTTCCACAGAAAATCTAGCCTCTGGCTTACCGACTTTGCGATGTTAGCAACATGGTCATGCCAAGACATATTATTGGACACCGTGACTCCCAAAATCGAGATGGAGGGACTTGGTTCAAGGGTATTTCCAGACATTGTGATGGGATGATTTGGGGAATTCACTTTCTCGGAAAACGTGGCACTTTGCGTTTTTTGGGCGTTGAACTGAACAAGATTGTTGGTTCCCCACTCCAACCATTAAGATTTCATTTGTGTTGTTGTTCTTACATTTTTATATAGTTTTTTGATATTGAGGGAGAGTCCGTAACTTTTACTAAACCTTACTATTTTGTTAATAACTCACAATAATTCACCAAACTATTTGCTATAATTACTGTGCCGTCGGAATATCTGATATTGTTAATCAGAACTCCGTTCACCTTTATACCGTCGGTCTCATTTTCCAAGGCTTCTAATATAATTTGCTCCGAATACAATAATGGCGATAATATGCAGCCTTGCCTGACTCCTCTATTTATTTCCATTTCTTCAGATTTTTTCAGTCCAATTTTTACTGTGGCTCGTTGATTGTCATACAGATTGAGATTTTTCTTACATCCTGTCTATCCAGGTTTTTGTTTTTAAGAAGGTCTATAATTTGGTCATGCTTTACCTTATCGAAGGCCTTATTATAGTCTATAAAGCAGATATAAAGGTCCTGATTAATATTTACCAGAAGATAAAACAAATGGTGGGATAATGTCTTTCAATGAATAATCCCAAACACATTTAAATACTAAAACATTCAATAAATTTAAAAAAAAATGCCTTTAGTAAATGATAAGAGCAATATTTTTTTCAGGAAACACTTATATAAAAAGAAACTCTTTTAAATAAGCAAATAGTGTTAACTAGCTAATAAAAACAAATAATGAGAGATATGAAACTAAATAATATAGTTAGTGAGGAGATAATGTATTAGATTAGTAAGGAGAAATAAAGGGATTGAATTTTTTTTAAAAAAATAACAAATATAAAGAAATATTAACCGTTAAAAGCCTTTTTACCATCTTTATATGCCGTCTATGTTATTGCGTTTTAAATAAATGAACAGATAACAATATTAATTCGAATCATTATTGGCATCTGAAGTTGTTTGTGTTTGTAAAGAACGACAAACATTCTGAGCAGAGCTCCTAATGAGATATTCAAAATTTTACGAGAATTTCAAGTTAACTTTACCGTTTTGATTTAAATACTTGAAATAGTTTTATTTTGGATGCCGTATTAACTGAAGCCCATAAACATTGAAACGGAGTGATTTAGATGCATCTAATACATTAACTTATGTTTATAAAACTATAAACAAGGTGTACAAGAATTTTGTAAACTACGAGAGGAGACAGAGCACCGCTTAATTTGAAATGGTTGTACGTTCGTCATATTTTTTATGTCGAGACATTTATTTGTCATAATATTAATATGTAGTTGTTAATGTTTATTTGGTACTAAAAATTTTTACATCTTACATTTGTTTACAGAATGAACTTTATTTTATTTTTTTTGTCCAATGATTACAAAATATGTATCTTTCAATATTTTCACAAAAGCTTGTTGTTAGTTCGTAATTATTTTTTTATGGTCCATTTAAACGATAAATCTAATATTTTATTATCTTTATTTAGACTTTAATAAAGCAGGTTGTAAAAAATTAATTTCTCAATTTAAAGTATACCAAATTAATCTACATTTATTGATTTTTATTTTATTAAATTTTATTATTGGAGGGGTAACGAATTTACATTTGTCGGTTTTATTATAAAAATAATTTATTTAGATTTTAATAATAATAAGTACCTTTCAACATATTTTCGAAATTTTATTAAACTTTTGGGTTAAATAATAAATAGTTAATATCAGCAACATTGAAAAGTTAAGTAAAATTAAAATGACGTTATCTGAACGTATTCCTTCCATCTCTTTAAAACGCATTCCTCTTCATACTACCATCTTGGTTTCTGATTTTTTCCAGTTGTGATGTAGTATTTTTACCTCTGGCTGTTCTTATGGACCAGAAAAATTTATTGTTGTTCTGGCAATCTTCAGATAACCTTTTATCATTCTCCTTCTTTCTTGCCACAACCTCTTTTGCCACATCTTTCAACCTTTTACATTTATTCCTTGTATTGTTTACATCCTCAATTGTTACCATTACTATTCTTTAATTGACTTTCGTAGCCAGTCAATCCAACTAGGCTTTTTTCCTCTCTGACATTGCTTTTCGAACGTCTACGCACATTTTCTATATCCTTTCCTTCTTTTACTTACACCACACACTTAAATAGCAACTCCTTCCTTAAATGGCTTCCATAATTCTTCAACCACACATGCTTTCTCTAAACTGTCAAATTTCTCGATTAACTTACTTACGAACTCCTCTTTTACAACTTCTTTTTGTAAATTCTCAACTTTTATACGCTCTAGTACACTAAATGATTCCTGCACACGATGCATCCACCGCTTAAAGTGACCTCTTATTCGGCTCTTTACTAATGTTTATATACTTCACTAATCCAATCAGTATATGAATAAAAGTTGTCCAGAAAATTTCTTTTTGGAATAATTGGGAGGGTAGTTAAACATGTGCTTTTTAAAGGAAAATCAATTTATTGAAATCCTTATAAAAATTATTAATTAGAATAAGTTACTGTAGACAATTTTTAGTTAGTGTCTTGTAGTATCCACCTTCCATCTTAGTTAAATAAAACTTTTCTTCTAATGTCATTTTTTAGGACGTTGGCTTTACCAGTAAACAATACAGTGGTTATAAAATTGAAGATGTTTGCCATTTTTTCTAAAAACCATTGGCAATGCTGCATACAGTAATCATTAGAAAGCAACGATTAAACACATTGAATATGATATGAAAACAATAAATTTTCCTTTAGAATATTCCAAACTGATTTGTTACTAATATTTTCTTGTTGAGCAATTTTTCTGGTACTCGTTTGTGGATGTTTGTCAATAACTTGAAGAACCTGATCTTTAGGTTGTAGATGTTACGCAAATCTTCCAATTATACTTAATTTAGGAAAGTTCCAGTTTCCTGTAAAGAAAAATACAGTTTAGTAAACTATTTAGAACATACCCTCTAAGGCAGCGGTTTTGAAACTTTTTATTTCGAACCCTCCATATATGGTTAAACTGTAATCCACGCCCCCCTTCTTCTTCTTCTTCTTATTTTGGCGCCCTGTCTGTCTTCAGGCGTTGGCAATCATCGTAGTGATAACATTTTGAAAGGTATTAAGGTCGGCGGCCGCTCTGAAAAGTTGTTCAGGTTGCAGTCCTGTCCACTGCCTTATATTTCGCAGCTACGACAGCTTTTTACGTCCAATCCAACGTGTGCCCTCCACCTTTCCTTGGATAATGAGGCGGACTTGGGTCCTCTGATGATATGTTACTAATCTTGTTGTGTGTTCCAAGAGTGGTTTCCTGATGTTTATCGTTCTCGTTATATGTATATAACTGTGCATTTTCTATAACTCTTTTACTTTTACTGGTAATTCTTATTTAAGCTACGTGTTCAAAGCTTATTCCTTCAGTACAACTCTCAAGTTCTCTTGTCACATCTAATCTTGAACAATATTTGCTCTTCATGGCAGCAAGAGTAGAAAAGCCAATTTCACAAGAATAATTAGTAGCACAAGAAATGAGTACTTTTTAAGGAATTTTCACTCAACAAAGGGGTATTCTTTTTAAACACTGATACAGAAGGACGCGGGCAAATATTCCTTAAATTTTGTCTCTAAAGCAATGTCACTTTGAACATCAATAAGGTTTTCCTATCCTATCATGTTTATTGAGCCCTTTTCAACTGAGATTTTTAATGGATCTCATAAAAATACTCTGTAAAACGAGATTTGAGTATTTTTATGTCATTAATAAAGCATGTTTTCTTACTAGATGGGATTGCATTGAGATCTGATTCTTTAGTCATAGTTTGTAGATTTGGAAATAGTTCAAAGCTGTCGCTTTTAATACCTGATTCATACAAAACTGGACTTTTTCTGTCCATTGCAAACTTCGTTTTTAAATAAAAATCTTTAATTAATCTTTACACCCCCCAAAAACCCTTCATCGCGCCCCCTGACTTTTAGAACCGCTGCTTTAAGGCATTACTACTGGCTACTCCATACAAACATGCATATTAGCCATTTTAGCATTAGTAAACACAGGCATCGTCAAAAATATTTAAACTGAATACAAACGTAAAACAATAATTGTCACAATACCACTTATTTTGGGAACCAAACAAAACTTATCACTCATGTGTATAGAAACTTTTAGTCTTAAAATTGAAAAAAGATTCGCCCACAGTATGACTTCAGATTATTTTGGAAACACCCTGTACATTTTATAATAAAACTTCTTATTTTTATTTTATTCTTACTTTTTCAGATTTAAATTTAGTTCCATCACTAATTTTCGATTTAATATAATTCCAAATGTTTATAAAATATGTGTATTTTATTATTTAAAGAAAACACATATTTTTTCTCTTTTTGAAAAAGTCATGCGGTGGAAGGCGTATCCATACTTACATGTACATTTGTCGTTTAATGGGTAGTATCGTCAACGGTAACTGTATTACTGTTTTGGTTCATTCAATTAAGAGACCGCCAGACAAAATGCACGAGCTCATAATTTCAACAATTCTTCGAGTCTATAAACAAGTACGTAAAAGCTCGTTTCCTGGTTCTCTTCTTCTTCTGTTCGCTCACGATGTTTTGATTTCCTTCGGAGGATTGTGCACGACACTTTTACGGTTAGTTTACACCTTTTACCAGAATAGGTATATTTTTATTAAAATAGCTGTATTTATCTATAATTGAAAATTAAATAAATATGTGAAATAATTCGCAAGATTAGGTACCTATCTACAAATATTACCATTTGAAGCAGAACAATGTTTCCCAAATACGCGTAAAAAAATTTCTATACACAGTATGTTAAAAGACTTAATGCCAAAAATTTGGAAGCAAGCAAATTAAAATAATGCGAACGCTTTATACTTCCAGCTTTCGTTATTTAAACCTATACAGGTTAAATATTAATATTATAAGTATACATTAACAAATTGATCAAACATAAAATGTAAATGATCTCGATTGTAGGATCCAATATGTAAAATATGGTAACTATGGTACTTTCCTCATTCACAGTTACATCTGGTTTATTACAGGGATCTTATTTAGGACCCTTATTTTTTAACCTGTTTGTCAACGACTTAAATGATGTTATTCTTTATAGTGCATTTATTTTTGTTGCTCACGATTTAAAAATGTTTAAATACTATGATCTGACAGAGAATTGTTACAGTGTGATCTATCAAATCTAGTACACTGGTGTGATATGTATTTACTGCAAATAAATGTAAAACAAATGACACTTTTTCTCGATATAAAAATTTCTCAAATCATGTATACAAAGTAATGTACGCAAAATTAAAAACTGCAATTGGATACAATTAAAGATTTAAAAATCATTCTTGACTAAAAATGTCCTTTAAACCTCACATTTCAGATATAACTTCCAGAGCTCTTTACTATCAGATTTGCAAACGAATTATCTCTCTGCTGGAGAGTATCCAAAATAAGTTTTTGAGGTATTCTGCACACAAAATTAAAAATCACATCGGTGAATAGGTATACCTGCAAACTTATATTGAATATTACTTAACTTTTAGAAGAGTAGAATCTAATCATACACTTTTTTGGTCAAAAAAAATTTATGAATAATAAAAATAAAAGTACTATTCACATACATTTAGCTTCATTTATTCTTCACAAATAATACACACCTACATTAATACATAATATGCATTAATATTATATGTATTAAACTATTACCAAAAAACAAAAATACACTCATTAATTTTAACTCATAAATACTACGTGATAGGAAACATATTACTATTCAGCTTAATGTTGAACTTATAACAGTCAAAACTAATGAAATCGCACTTATTATTACTCGTAAATAACGTTCCAGCAGCTTGCAACACTGTAACAAAATGGCTACGAGATTTACGAGAAATACTATGATCTGTCGAACTTCAGCGATATCATTCATGGAACGAGTTGCGGCGTTGTCACTGTCGAAGCAAGAAATTTCCATGGGACAACAGAATCATATATCCCTGATCAAAATGTTAATTAATACCTTGATAATTCGATTGCTTTATTCAGGTTTTTATAATATGTGAAATATTATCCAGCGAGTGCAATATTTGCCTAGTATTGTAACTAATATGATCAACGAATCCCATGGACATAATAATAATAATTAGAAGAATTTTCTTTTGTAACAGAAACCTAGGCAACACTACATTCCAGTCGGTCATGCTAAGTCTATACAGTGGACCAGAAGTTTCAATTAAAAATAATTCCGTCTCGTTTGGGTAATACATTACATTACATTCTTGCGGTTGGGCCATTGGTATAGGCACTTAGGTCACCTAGTTCTTATGATCCTCTGTGACTACCCTAAAGACACAGCGGTAGTCACAGAGGATCATAAGAACTAGGTGACCTAAGTGCCTATACCAATGGCCCAACCGCAAGAATGTAATGTCATCAGAATTACAGTCCGCTAGTATTCAAAAAACGCAGGATTTTTGTTGCATACACAGAATGTGCTGAAGAACCTTAGGGATTGGTTTGGATGCAGTAAAAATGAACTATTTAGAGCTGCTCAAAAATAAGAATTGCTATGATGATTGCCAACCTTCGAAGCGAAGACGGCACCTAGAGAAGAGAAGAATAAGTCCATGCCAAATACATATTATGTAGATTTAGATCTTATTGCTTTATATATAGGATCATTTAAAGAGAGTGTTAAAAAATTGTAAAAAATTTAAAACTATTTTTGTATTCTTACTCATAGTTACAGCTTGTATGTATATTTGTGACTGTTAAATATTTTGTAATAAAATGAAAATGTCGTCAATAAGTAAATAAATTATTTTATATTATTTATATATAGATAAGAATTTTGCTACAAAAATCAAAATGTTAAAATAAAATATGGTAAAAGATGGAATAAAAAAATATTTTCTATCGACTGGGACAGGAGCATTTTAAATGTGTTAAGAGAAGGAAAATGTATAAAGAAGAATTTTATTCCAAAAAATAAATGGTAGGTAAATGAATAAAGAATGTAAGGTGTATTTCCTGGTTGAAGAATCTTAGACAATGGTACAATTGTCGTTTTATTGACTTGTTTAGAATTCTAACATCAAAGATAAATTTAATCACGAAGAAGAAGAAGTAGAAGAGCCACTTACGAGTACAGAAGATAAGTTTTAAGTAATAACTTATTGGAATTAAAATAAACAGCTTACTTAAAAAATTATTTGTACAGTGCAGTATCAAAGTACTTATACTTTAATGCAATTGCTCATGTATCTATTCTTGCTGTTGAAACTACAAAAATGGGTCTTCTCTGTATCTTTTAAAACAGAATTTGAATAAGTAAAAAAAATACGTTTAACAAAAACAAAGTGCATCTTTCGTAAAGTTCTTCAAATCATACGATTAAATTGCATTTATGTTCATGTTCCTGCAGTCACCATGTGCTATGATGGGACATTACGAATATTATGCCTCCTTCATCCATTACGGTAATGTCTTCCACTAGATTCAGTCCTGCTGCAACCTTTGCTACGAAAGCTACGTTCCTACGTTCGTCCGATCAACGCTACCGCATATAGACATATCGAAACGGGGCCGTTCAAAAGTTTTCGGTTTGTAAAATTTCTACAACTAAATTTTAAAATCAATCAAGAGGTTTGTTCGGAAATATTGTTTATTTTGTCGAGTTTTTTGTAATGACTGTTGGTTTGTAAAAGTTAGATTTTAGGTAAGTCATTTATGTTTACTTCAATTTTTCATTATAAGAATATAAATTATTTCGAGTTATAATCCAAATAAAGAAATATATGCATTAACATATTAATTTCTTATTTTTTGATAAACAAATTTTTATAATATAAATTTTTTATGTCGAATTAAAAATCTTACACAAATTTAAAAATATTTTATTTTGTTTTTAAAATTAAATTGTTTTAAAGTAATTTAAAATCATAATATTACTTTTTTTACTGTCAATTATTAATGGATAAATAACAATTTAACACAATAGCTCCATGCAGTCATTTCTGTGTAGTTTTTGTATTACTTTCATAGTTTTACTTACAACGGTTAAATTTTAATAAATGTTTATTGTTAATTATTTTTAAATCTTCAAGCATGTTAGTGTCATTTAAAAAAATAAATTTTAAAAATAGGAATTCTTGTCATAAATTTTAATTGGGATTATTTATACAATCACTTGTATAAATATATCTTAAATGAATACGATAAGTAAATATGACGAAATTACTTTTCTCTAAACCAATAGTCTGTAATTAATATACGTTCTAGCCAATCAAAACATTATTATAGTGGGAATAATCTACTAACATTATTCCAGCTGGAATTATTCATGTACATTGTTTTTATTGAATGACAACCACATGACAACGTATTTTCTTGATCTGACGCGTCTGTCATAAATTTTCAAGAAATTCGTAAAATGAATCCCAATCGATGATTATATATATAATCAATAAAAATGCATGTAAGAATACCATAATCAATGATATAAATTTGTTGAAATAAAAATATAAAATCTTAAAAGTGATTTTTATTGTAACGTCAAAAAATAATCTATCGAATACTACACGAGAGTTCGATAAATTAGATAATAATTCTCCAGGCCTTTTCTCAAACTTGTTGCCATTTGTCAATAGCGATATGAGCCCTTTGGGCTCTCGTGTCTATCGCCTGGCAACAAGTTTTCTAAAATCTGTCGAATTATTTTTAATTTATTCTCACTTTCTTGTGATATTACTACAGAAAACATTTTGGTGAATACACAAATATAATATTTTAGATTAATAGTTCATTAAAAATTTAAAAATAAAATTTGTGAGTTGGTATTTGATAACAAAACCTAGAAAAAATAAAATAAATTTTTTTATTAACTATAATAGAAAAATGAAAAAGGAAAAAAAAAAGTAAATGGTACTGAGCGTTGTGAAAAGTGGAAGAAAAATATAGAAATAAATATATAAAAAAAAATCAACAATGATTTGAATAAGAAGTCGAGAAAAAGATACTAATATTGTGCATGGCAATTGAAATCACCGGATGTTTGTGGAAATAACCACAAAAGTAATTAAAATATTTTTAAAGAATTTAAAATTGGTTTGAAAAGATCAACACAATATTTGAACGAAGATATGTATAAGAAAAAAATTACAAAATTTCAAAGGTACTAAAATCCAACAAAATACGTAAAAATAAAAAACCAAAAGTTCTATATTTATAGTTTCTCTTTAAGAGTTATTACTTGTTCGATATGTCATACAAAACATATTCTTCATGCCACTACCGAATCTTACAAAAATATACCTTAAAATTAACACATGGTTTATGACAATTTAATTTCATAGTTACGGTAATAAATATGGAAAATTAAAATGCTGTGAATGTCCCTAAAAAGACTGGTGACATGGGATTCTATGTTAAACCGAAATTGGTCTGCCCACCTATCTTTAGGCATCGGGCAAAGAGTGTGATGACAATGGGACGTCTAAATCAAATTTGAAAAAAACGTAGGTAGTAAAATTTTATTTTGTCAACAGGCCATCAATAAATTTACAGCGGACATAAAACAGATTCCATAACAACATGCCTTATAAATGTCTAATAGTAAATATTCCAATGTTATCCTGTTTCTGGATCACAAAAATGATTTAGTTTTTTATTGAATTTGAGTGTTAAATTGTTAATACTGGTTTTAATTATTTATATTTTAAATATACAGTGCTTTCAATTAAAAACCAGCCAGTCCAAATAACTTTTAATTTTGAGTAAATATAAGAAAAACAAAAAACCCGTCAAATTTTATATCACACGGAAAGTTTAAATATCTATCTGTCTATCTATCTATCTGTTATTTAAATGAAAAATAGAAATCGGAAAAATATGGAATAATAATAAACGGAAAGGTAATAAATAATATAAGATTTGTTGGAGAAAGTAATGTACTACAGATACTTAGGGACTAACACACAAAAACGATCAAACAAAAGAGACAAGAACCAAAATTAAGACGGCTAGAAATGTTTTAATTGAATGAGAAAGATTCTCTGCAGCCGAGGTCTTTCGATAAAGCTAAAATGAGAGCGTTAAGATGCTATGACGAAATGGAAAGTTGGACACCTAAGCAAGAACATATAAATAAAGTACAATCCTTCGAATTGTGGTAATAAAGAAGAAAGTTGAGAATATCAAGGACTGTAAAAAGAAAAAACATCGAGGTAATGAGGAAAATGGGAAAGAATTGTGAACTGATGACAACTATAAAAACAAGAAAACGTTAATACTTGGGACATAAATGAGAGGGGAGAAATATGAGTTGCTACGAGTTATAATGCAGGGAAAAATAAAAGGGAAACGAAGTATTGGAAGAAGAAGAATATCGTGGTTGAGAAATCAGAGGGAATGGTATCGATGCAACTCAATAGAATTGTTTAGAGCAGCAGTAGACAGAGTAAAGATAGCCAGGATGATAATATCTAACCTCCGATAGAAGATAGCCAATCTGAAGATATTTAAGTGCGGATTTTAAGAAAATAAAAAATTCGATTTTTTTAACCAGCCTATACCTTACTAATTTGGTAGTTTCAGAAGAACAGTGCACTTAGATTAAAATTGGCTTTTACACACTTACAATTAGAAATTAATTAAATTTCTTAAGCACTGTAACGTCCACCGATGAATTTAAAAATTATAATTTACGAGTACATGAATCATTCTATTTAATAGATTCATTAACATTTGAGAGATATTTTGATGTGCAACAAACATTTTATCCATTCGTATAATAAAGCCCGTATACAACAACTTTATTATGAAACGCAACTTTTAATAACATGCAATTCATTTTGCTTAGCAGTAATTAGTTCTTTGTTCTAAAAAACATCTCTTCAACGGTCATTTGTTCCTTGTGACAGCTAATTATGCATTAATTATTATTATCTCTATTGGTGGTTATTGGTTTATACCTTTATAAACCAAATTTGTCGTAAAGTTTTTCTTAGAAACGCCTTGTAAAATCTGTTAACTCTCATTTCTGATAATCCAGTTTCCAAATGAGCTTTGCCATAGATTTACTGATTAGGTATATCATTTCCAACATCATCAATTTAGTTGGCATTACTTTAGCAATATATCTGGTTTTGCTCCAGGATTATCTTATCATAGAGTTAACAGTCATAGAAAAACTAGAATTCATCTAGAAATAAATAATACTTTCATAATAGTGTAGTAATACGAGGATAGTTCACGAATTGTGTCCCTTACATAGTTGGCGTTGAATGACAAATGCAAATAAAGTGTCAGGCAAAAGCTTATTGTATGACAAAAAAAAAAGCAGTTCGTGTTTGTTAAATATTAATTTTTTTCCATTGAGGAGGGCGTGATTTTATAAAAATGGACAAAATTGAGTTAAGAGGTGCGATAAAGTACCTCTGTAAAAGGGGTTATCACCGCAAGAAATTTATAAGGACATGGTAGACGTATTGGGTGACTCTGTCCCTTAATCCCCCGTAATCAAGAACTGGTCACGAGATTTAAAACTGGAAAGAGAGAACTGTTAACATACACCAGGTGCAGATGCCCCCAAAATTGTGGTGACCAAAGAATATGTAACTTTAGTCCATAACATAACATAACAAATTAAATGAAATATTGTACATCAGGAATTGGGTCTCAAAAAACTTTCTGCACGTTGGGTTTCACGAATGCTGACTGCAGACCAGAAACGTGTTCGCCAGGTTGCAGCGGAGACAAATTTGGAGATCAATAACAGGAATCCCGATGAATTTAAGTGAAAATTACTTACAGTCGACGAAACATGGGTTCATCACTTTGATCTAGAATCCAAAAAACAAAGCATGGAATGGCGGCATAGGGGTTTCCCTCTCCTTTGAAAATTTCGTGATGTCCCATCAGATGGTAAGATCATAGCTACAGGCACCCAGCGACGAAGTTATGTCGGCGGTAGATAAATGGCTGAAGACTCAAAGTTTTGAATTATTTTTCAAAAGGGTTTGAAACACTTTTAACGCCAATATACCAAGTGTAAAAACGTTTCAGGTGACTGTTGAAAAATAAATTAGTTTCATTCTTCTCATGTGTTTGCTTTTATGTTAGGAACAACAATTCGTGAACTATCCTCGTATACGTTCCCTTTCTAAAATATCAGTTTGATTTAACATCATTTTTTAAATCAAATAAATCCAATTATTTCGTTTTCATATGATCTAAAAAATACGAAATGTACTTTGTTAGTATTAGCTTCATTTTAAAAATATTCGCAAAAAATGTTTAACAAAATTTAATTAGTGATTGAAAGAGACGCCATACCAATTTTTAATACAGACCTTGTATTGGTTAACAATGGGACATTTACATGATAGAGGTTCATGAAATATGGATTTATATTTTTATGTCATAAGTATTTCCTGGATGTCTTTGTGACGATAAAAATATTGTCACAACAGGAAAATGTCGAAATACTGATAAACATGCTAATGGCGTATATGGTAAAAAAATGTTGGTGGTGAGCTTTTGTTATCTAAATAAAGGCTGTTTCTAGTTTAGACTGTAAACAAATGTTGAGTAACTGTTTTACTAACGCAAGGAAGATGGAATAAGTCTTGATGTGTTTTTAAACACGATTCAGTTAACCAAAGTTATCAGTTTTTGATTCGATTTGTAGTTTATTTATTACAATGTGAAATCGAAATAAAAGGTTACACAAACTAAAAGAAGCATTGCTTAGCGTCAGTGGCGTCTCTTCTCTCTATTCTAACCGTTTTCTATCCTTTGGATATAGACCACCTATTCGCCTCACTATATCTTCGACCCTGGTTCTATTTCTTATCCACTTATTGGTTTTATTATCTTTAAGCGTTATTCCTAGCATTTTTCGTTCTATTGCTCTTTGGTGTATCTTTAATTTATTTTTTCTTTGTTAAAACCCATGTTTCGCATCCGTAGGTTGTTACCGGGAGAATGCATTCCATGTAAACCTTGGTTTTTAGTTTGAGGGGTAGGTTGGAGTTGAAGACGTGTCGCAGTGACGTAGAGTTGGCCATTGTCGCCCGGGGCGGAATCATTATTTGCCGCCCCTTTGACGTCATAAAAATATTGATGTTGGTAAGAAAAAAAGCAATCATATAAAAGAACTGAGCGAAAAATATTTATTTCAAAACCATGTAATATAGTACTTCGGTGTTCAAAACCTATTACACTATCAAAATAACGTTTAGTATAAGTCTTAAATTTTTCAGGCCTTACGCGCAGCAAAATCATTTATAACTTCGTCAAAGTTAATTTCGTCCGTCACACTTTGTTCTATTAACAACATGGCCAAATCAACCAATCTTAAGGAGCTCATGGTAGACCTCAAATAATCAAGTAGTTTTTTATTAATTTCAGCTTTGAGAAGCTATGCTTACATGAAGCAACACTATAGTTCGAATTCGAAGCATAATTACGATATTACATAAGCAAATAGCATAATAGCATTGCTGAATAAATTCTAAAAGCTCGAGAAATCCTTTCATGGCATTGTCTTGAGCTTTAGCATCAGCCAGAGTAACGAAATTGCTTAACCTTTCGCTCCCGATTTCCATCTCATCCACATCGATATCACAGTGCTCTTCTCCGAACTTACACTTGTATTCTGGGTTCAGTAACTAATTTTCGAATGCTCTTATATTGTTACTTGAAGTATAAAATTCTTTTGGTGTAAAAATAATAAACTGGCATATTTAGTGATTCATTTTGGGGCAGTCACGTTCGTTTTGTTCATATTTTCCGTGACACTTATAATAAAAAAATAAACTAAAACTTACTATTAGAAAAAAGCCTGGCAGGAAACAAAACTGCAAAATTTTTGCCAACCTCCTAATGGTGTCGCCCAGGGTGGTCCGTCCCTCCGCTCCCCACGGTATGCCACTGCTTAGCGTATCTTTTTTGTCGTATGTCAATTGTGGTAAATCCGTTTATTTTGTATCACAAATTCCAGCAATAGTTTCACTCACGGCTCAGATTAGATAAGATTTGAACACAACCCTACATATGAACTTTTTTGTATCTTTTAACTTGATGTAAGTATACAATTTTAATCTGTTTGTGTCACATACAGACAATTTTAATCTGTTTTACATCGTAAATGTCGATATTTTATGGATCTCTTCTTTTGCATGCTATCTTGACGAGCAAGCACTGCAGTTGACCTTCTAGGTTGACAGCGCGCTGCTAAAATTATAAATTATTTTTCTTTATTGGTTATGCCACGTCCACACAACTTTACTTTCACTTAAACAATATTAGATATTAATGTGTATATTGTTAGTATACGCGCTTCCTGTGGTAAGAACTCCTCCTCCAGCACTAGCTGTTTTACAGAGGCTGTTGGGGGTCGTGTTTTAGCTCTCTGGTTTAGGTATTTCTTTTCCCAAGCACAGGAACCGGGAATGGAACCTCGCAGTGGTATAGCACGTGTTCCTTTTTAAGAAAGAAACGGCATTGTTCTCAGCCACTCATAACTTACAAAGGTGATTAATTATCAAAGGTGATTATTTTGAAACAATGTTTACAATTGTATGTATGTATTGCTTAACACCTCCCATGGGGTTGCGCTGCTACATAGAAGCTTTCTAGATCATATATTCGGGTTTGATCAGGCCCAGTATTGTAATTTACCGATTTCTTTGCTTTTTTTATTCCACTTTCTAATCCCTTGCCTTTTCTTTAGCATTCACTATTCCCATTCTTCTTAATGGTGGCTGTACACGCTCGCCGAGACTCTCTCGGTGAATTTTTCGGCCGAGAAGTCTGTCACCGAATGCGTATCTGTTCACACTCATTCTGTTAGTTGTACTGAAGTCTCTCGCGATAATGGACGTAGAATTAACTGCTGCGATTTTGCTGTGAGCACGAGTGTGTAGTTGTTCGATCTCGTTTTTCTCGCGAGAGCCAACTAGACCCTTTCGCCGGGAACACACGTGGCGTTTTTTTCGACCGGATTTTTTACCGTCGCCTCCGCACCAGTAGTGGCTCTTAGGATGATATTAGCGACGTACACATTGTACGCTGACGGCAGAAATGCAACCGCCCACTGCCGTCGGACGCTGTTGTGTACGCGTTGGAAATAGTCTGATTTTATGATGGTCGAAGAGGTTGTCATTAATAATGAAATATTAATTCAGTTTGTACACGAAAGGCCTGTGTTCTGGGACAAAACATTGGACATTTTTAAAAATAGGAACGTCACAAGGAATGAAAGAGACTTTTTGCACAGTGGTCCGTGATCGACTAATGTGTGGCGTCGGTATAATAATTAGACAGCGACGGATATTTAGAATGTTAACCGCCCAGTTTGTAAACGCAACATTTATGTTAGAGCAGCGACGGCAAAAAGTCCGACCGGACAAAAACGTCAAATTTGTTTCCGGCCTTTGAGTCGGGCGCAAAAACCGACAATTAACCGAGATCGACCGAGGCGATGCGAGGGAGAGCAAGACGAGACGAGAGAATTGTGTACATACTCGCTCTCGCCCTGTCTCGGGGTATTTAGGCGAGTGTGTAAAGCTATGCTTCTACCATTTTTATAGCAATTTTTCACTCCTCTCTGTTCTGGGCTAGTTCTGTGGCCTAATGCAGAGAGAGTTCAGTCAAGCTTGTGATTCCGTCTACCCATCGGGTTGGAGATCTCCCTCGTGACCTTCATCCGTCGACTTTGCCTTGAACCACCAGCTTTTCCAAAGCATCCGGTCTTCTGGAGACATGCCCGAAATACCCCACTTTGTTTCGGTTAATTCTCTTGGACAGCCTGTCCTCGATTTTTAGTTCTTCTAGGATCGATACATTGGTGCGGTGCTGCGTCCATGATATTCGGAGCATTCGTCGGTAAACCCACATTTCAAATGCATCTATTTTCTTTCTGTCCGCTTGTCTGATCGACCAGGTTTAAGCCGCGTATGATGCAATTGGGAAAATTAAAGTAGAGACCAGCCTGATTTTCGTAGCTTTACTAATTGACGTGTCCTTCCATCTGTGTGTCAGTTTAGCTGTGGCCGTTCTTGCTATTGCTATCCGTCGCCTTATTTTGGCTTCGCTACCTCCTGAGTTGGTGATGAGGGAGCCAAGATAAATAAATTTATCCACTACTTCAAAACCGGCTACCTGTCGGATATGCGGAGAGTTGTTCGTTTTCCGGTCTACTATCATGACTTTGGTTTTACTGATATTTAGTTTTTAGCCGTACTCTTTGCTTATATTTCACAGTCTTGTCACGATCATTTCCAGCTCAAGTTGATCTGTCGCCAATATGATAGTATCATCGGCATATCTCAGATTACTTATGTTCCTTCCTCACTGTAATGTATTAGGATCGCCATGTATTGTTAGGTCCCTTGCTCGTAGGTTTGTTGAAGTTTCGGGTAAACTCTCGTTAATTAAAAAGAACGTTGAACTTAAAAATATGCTTAATCTAGTTTAGCAATTCTACATTTTAATGTCGTGATCTTGACCGTCACTGCAAAGTAGAGCAGCGTAACGACCGATCGAAGTAAAACAATAACACACTATTCATTCCGGGACATCTTGGTTGCGAAATAAATACGAATGATTAATAAACACAAACATTATTACGTGCGTCTGGCGACACGTTCCAAGTGAATTCAAAGTTATTCCCGTGAACGGTCAACCGAGTTCATTTATTAAACCTTTTTTACATGTTTTCCTGGCTAATGGCACTACACTCCCACTGCAATCCACCCATACCATTCATCGAGTACTTTGCGCATATCCACAACTAGATAGCAATATACCTAAATATTTATTAAAATTTATCGACTGCTTCAAAAAAATGTTTTCCCCATTTTCTTTTTCCTTCGTAACTCTCATAATTTTTGTTTTGTCATTATTTATTTTTAACCCGATCTTCTTTTTTTTATTTATGATTTCTTGAAGCATTGAGGATATTATATCTTTTATTTTTGTTACAAGTACTAAATCATCTGCATAAGCAACTAATTGGCTTCCTCTCGTTCTAACAGTGCCTTTTTTTAAATTTGTTCAATGGCCATATTGAAAAGCGTTACGGATAAAGAGTTACCTTGTTTAATACCTTTGTTTATTCCCAATTCAACCGTTTCTTCTTGCTGCTTTTTGAATGTAGACTCTTATGTCTTTCATTGTTGTTCATATACCCAAGCCTTCTCAGTTTAGCTGCTACTCCTAGTTTCTTTAGTGCAAACATAAGCTCACCCCTGTTAACTGAATCAAAAGCTTGCTGTAAGTCGATAAATAACAATTCTTTATCTGCTTTGTATACGTGTGCTTTTTCAATTATCTGTTTTATATGTTGTTGATTTTCCTTTCATAAATCCGAACTAATATTTTCCTATAGTATTGGTTGTGACAGTTTACAATTAGTGTTCAATATTGTTTAAAAACATTATTTACAGTCTGATCTAGGTTAAATTTTGGTCCTATGTATAGGCTTTAGCTTTTTACTGTGTTTAAAACAGTGAATTAACAGATTAGAAGTACTTACTGACTATAATCAAGAATAGCAATTTTGAATGTTCGCTGTTTTGATGCTTACTGAAGAATGCTATTTACGGTAGTGTCTGATTTTGGTTTGGGAGAGTTATAAAGTAGGAAATTGTCACCTTAAAATTATTAATTCAATTTCCAGTAAAAGGAGATTGCTAATGTAAAGAAGTGTTAGCACGCACTACCCATACTAAGTTATATATTTTAGAAATATTTATGGTCATTCATGACTGTCATTTGCCTGCACAAAAATGATTTTAAAAAATTAAAGCTGGTACTGCCATCAGCAAAGCTGTGGATTAAAGGAGCTCGTTAATTCGGATTAATGGAAGTTTGTTTGCCTTAAGTGGTTTCAAACATTGGTGTTAGAATGTTTACATAAAAACTGTTCGATAGATACGATAAATTAATTATGGTTATGAATCTGAAGTACTGTTCTACATAAAAATGATTAAAAAAATTAAAGAGTAATAGCCCGATATTAATAGCTTACTCATTCTAATCTCGTAATTACCAATTACGTACGGTAACTTCAAATTATATTACGGCTCGTATGGTCCAGTGACGATTCTTCGTCGAAATGGACATATTAATAAAAGTATTCAGTGACGTGCACGCGTCGATTGTATCACTACATTTAAACATTATTATAAAGATGATGATAATACAGGTCTAAAAGGTTCTGTTGCTGGAAAACTGAAGGTCATTTCCAAAGTAATCCGAAGAATTCGAGTTTAAAGTGAGAATTGAGCCATTACGACATAATTTTAAGATATTTAAAAAGATTAAACATTTGAAAACGTTTTTGGCAAGCAAATATTAATCGCTAATTTATTACCATTTTAGGAATTTATTAATTGGAGGTTAATGTGATTTTCATAAATTAACAATATAAATTTTCTCTGAGTGCGCTTTTTTAAAACCATACGAAATGTTTTGCTTGCATAAGAAGTTAGTAGATTAAAGTATTATCTTGCATGAGTAAAGAGTACCTACTTGAATTTTGTAAAAAATAAAAATCATAATAAGATGAAAGTTAAAATATGAATATTTCCTTCGTATGGCATGCTAATTTTATAAAACTTAGGGTTTTTCCGTTATCCCAGTTCATTTTGTGCAATCAATCACCTGCACATAAAAAAAAAGTTGTCAGTACCTACTTCTGACCAGACCAACTTTTTGATGTGTAACATCTTTGCTCTCGCCTTCTTACATGTGTAACATCTTTCCTCTCGCTTACTCGCAATTAGTGGGAGTGATTTCGGAAATGTATAGCAGTATTAGTAACAGATAGTCACGTAAGCACGCGCTATTTGATTTGACGAATGAGCGCGCAGTTAGAGTTGGCCGTGAGATAGACGTCAACTTATTTGTCGATAGTTGATTTGACGAATAAGCGCGCGGTTAGAGTTGGCCATCAGATAGACGTCAACTAATTTTCCGAGAGTGTTGTGTATTAAGTTTGCTGTTATATGCATAAACTATATAAATAAATATTTACTGTTAAGTCTTAATAAAGTGCAGATCATTGATAAAAAATTCAAGTAAGTAATAATAAATAATTATTCGAATAAAATATTTCAGTATTTAGCTTTCTTAAATTTTGAGGTTGATTTCTGTCACTCCTAGAGTCAATTAAATAAAATATAATTTTTATTAAAAAGAATTATTGTTTGTTATGATAAATTATTTCAAATAATACCTGACCCATTTTTTTCAGAATATAATTTTAAAATTGCTTATTACTAAGGTAAGATGTCAAATGCGACTAATGAAGACTTGCTCGTTTTTTATATGTTTTACGATGCCGTTTTGCTCCATCGGGCTTGAGTTTCGAGTAAATTGCGAAAAACGATCAAAATCGCGAAAAATTGAAGTGTGTTTGAACTTATGAGAGCAGATTTTTTATTAATTTTGAAGCCTTCAATCTAAATATAGTGCCTTTTCTGTCTATGCGAGTTCAAAATTCTAAGTTATTTTTAACAAAACCCCCTGAAAATAGCTGAAAATCGTAAAAATAAACTTTTCCGCTTGCGTCGAACTTTAATTCGAATGATCTGTGTAGCGGATTTCCTTTTGTTTTCTACTTTTGTTGTTTTCCTCTTTAGCTATCAACAAATCCGCAATCTTTGCCAACTTTACCAAGCTGCTTTTTCACAGTCGTTCATTGTGACAATAAAATTTTCGTCCTTAAGGAAAATCCAAATTTGTGGTCCATCGCAAAATCCTTCTTTTTACTTGCATCACTAATTGCCGGGAACTTTTTTTTCTAAATACCAAAAACATGTGCCATTTTTATCGAGAGCTGTGACATACTGCTTTATAAAAGCAAGCTTAATATGCAGTGGTGGTAGATTGTAGGGGGGGGGGGCGTAAAGGCTATGCAGCCTTAACCTATTCGAGGCCCGGGATTCCGAGACTTTGTCACGTGCCTATTTTTTCCCTTCTGCAGTTCCATTATAATTGTGTCTCTGATAGTTTTTGTATTCCTCAGGTACCGTATTTTGTTGTAACTTAAATATATCATTCGTTGTAAATAGTGTTGCATACCTTGTAGTGATAGGATTCGATTGTTAATGGCTGTGGCATTTTTCGTTAATCGATGGAGATTGAGTGGGGGTTTTGTTATTAGATTTTGCTTTAGTTTTTGGCCTCGATTGTTGTGTGTTGTCGGTTATATTATTGTTTGGTTTGCATTTCTGTGTGGATGGGGCTGGCTATCAGCGCGGACGAGGCGATTATTGGTGTGGAGCATGGACTTGCGAAGATTGTTGGTTGACGCGTGTTCCGTGTCATTTTTCTTGATGCCCGGCTTGGGAAGTAGAGAGTCGTTTGGTGTCAGTCGTTTGGTGGCAGTGTGGTGGTGAGAGTTTTTGGGACGATTTGATATTAACACGTGTGCAAAACCTCTACGGTTTTTCTTTCATATCTGGCTGTATTTGGGCCATCTTAATTGGATTTTGAAGAAAAGCCATTTAATTTTTAACTTGACCATTCTATCTTACCTTTGTTTTTGATATTTTGGATTTTGGTGTCGAGTTAAAATAACCGCATGCGGGATTTGATGGAGGGAAGCCATTGTTAATTAGCAGGTGTCGTTCCATAATCAAACCGGCCACAGGAGTAGGCCACAGGAGTAGTGAATTCGTATACCCAAAGGTTACAAGTGATTTATTTTAGAATATTTAACGACGTGACTTATTTTTGACACCACGATTAAGTTTTGTTTTATTTTATTAATATGGTACACTGTTGAAAACTATTTATTGCATTGGATAATATGCCAAAACTAAACTTGGATTAAAATAATCTTCTCGATAATTCTTTATGTCCCCATTGTAAAAAGAAATATTTTTAAATAAGCTCGATTGTTTTAACAGTGTAAATCTTTATGTAAATGGTAAAAACGTGAGTAAATTAGCAGCCGTATGTAAACGTTTGATTAAGTATTATTAAAAAGTTGACTTGTATACGTTTTTTTTTGGTAACTTGATAAAGTTTGTTACTCTTAACTTTGTTTTGGTTATTTTATGGATTCGTAAAGTATCTAATATATTTTAGCTATAATTTTATTTATTTGGTTCACCATAATCTCAGATGTTTATCGTGTGGCTCTGCTAGTGCCTATAAGACCTAGGGGTTTCCGGCTTGAACCGTTTAAGTCGGTGGCGCGGCTCACTTTTATATTTTTTTTTCTTCTACCCTCTACGACTGAGCTCGGGCATAATTTGCCAGTAGAGAGACCGCTGGCAGAGTACTCTTTAGATAACGAAAAAGACGTGGCAACTTCGTACAAAGTTATGCAGTGGTGGTAGAAGATATTGAGAAAAATGTCGCAAGAGTAACGTTGCAATTTTCTGATTACAAAAAACTTTCCATTGATGATCCGAATATTTTATTTTTTTCAATACTATCTGCAAATTGTCGTAAGTGTCTTTTAAATTGATCGAATGAGCTATTGGGATAGATGCATATGTGTTTCCAATATGTAGAAGAACAGCTTCAAGAATTTTTTTTGACGCAATTTACTTGATGGATCAAAACGGATTCAGGGCATCAAAAAACATATAAAAAAGTAGGTATGGTCAAAAGTACAGACAAATTTTTTATTGTGTGCCAGTGAATAAAAAACGAAACAAAAAAGAGACGCTTGATGAACTGGACTAAACTGCTATATAAAAGGAGGCAATTTAATCCACAAATGCCGTTCACATGTAACCGAATTTTTCTTTGATGCTGTCAAAGTTACCGACTCTTATCGGATGACGTTTGAGCTGCCTGGGTCCATATGCGTCGCACAACCGCATGCAGTTAGCACATCGATGACACGTCCATCAATCAATCATTCGATTGCAATATTTCGATTATACGCGCCAACCTTTAAACTTTCAAACCTTACACCGCGATTGGTCGTTTGCGATAACACTGAAAATAGTTGGCATATTTTCCGTGGCTTTTGTTTACTTCTGTGAACTGTACAATACAGTATATTATATTTGGTTTTAAAGAAAATTTTCAACTTTTGGATGTACCTACTCTATTTTTCATTAATAAATAAAAGAATCGCAGAATTTCTTCTCATATTTTATTCTTCTGCAACAAACCTTACGGCTATTTGGATTATTAAGTTTACGCTCATCATTCCACTCCAAAAACATGTTGAACGGCACTCTTCATTCGTAAAAAAATACCGTGACAGCACAAGTGGGCTGTTAGAAATCTTAAAGTGATGACAGCATTGTTTGTGAATTCGTCTCTGAAGCCAGTTTCAAGAGTTAGTTGATACATTGACTGAATGAAGTCAATCAGGGATGGACTGAAAGAAATACCGTTATAATATATTTTATTGTTTCAAAATGACTATAAATTGCACCTTTATGATTGAAAATTAATTTATTATGTAATACCAATAATTCAATATGAAATTAAGCATTTTCTAAATAATAACGTCAGTTTAGTCAGTTATTTAGGGGATTAATAAAGGACAAAATAGTAAACTTTTTTTTTCATCTTTGTAATAAAAAAAGCTTGTAATAAAAAAGACCTAGGTGCTTCCCAATGCAAAGCTGCAAGCATCAACTAAAATGTGACTATAAGCAATATTTCTTTAGATATTTAGAGTAATGACCATGAAAGTATCTAACAAAAATAATTAATCTTTATGTAGATTTGACGACGAAAGTGGGTTTTCATTGAAAATGAAAAAGCATAGTTGTCTGAAACAGCAGGTTTTGTACATGGATAGAGCTTTTTATAATTTGTTATACAAATATAGAAATGAAAAGGACTGTAAACGAAACGCTGTAATGTAAAAGAAGATGTGGTAACAAAGATAGATAAAGAATTGCTTAGATGGTTCGGACACGTAGAGAGGATGGATAAAAGAAGATTGACGAAACATATTTATAAGGCGAGTGTGATTGGGCAAGATGGTAGAGGTCGACTTAGGCGAACATATCTTGATCAGATCAAAATTGTTTTGAAAAAAGGCCAGGTCAAGAGTACCAGCAACCGACGAGCATGTATGAAATTGCTGATGAAAGTAAAAGAAACGAAAGACGTGTGTAAGAACCGTAGTAAATGGAAAGAAGTGGTTTCTGTCTACCCAGGCATGACTATACAGGGTGACTAACCAAAAAAGAAACAGAGCCATTTGCAGGAACCTCGTCAACATTTTAAAAAACGCTCAGACCCGTCGATTTTTTATTAAAAGTGGACACTCTTTTTCGGTATTTTTGACTCCACTTCTTTCAACCCCAAGCGAGAGTAAGAATTACCTCAAAATTTTTAAATAGCATTGGGGGTCGAATAAGATGTATTTTAAAAGCTCCTTCAATTATCTATACAATAGTCTTTAAATTTTAAAATTCCACCCATTACTTATTGAGAAATTAGATTTTAAATGTGAAACTTATCTGCAAACAATCACGAACGGTAAAAATGTCACTCATTCGAGTTAAGTACGCCAATGGTATAAATTTAGTACCTAGTACCTAGTTTTTTCTTGCACGGGACGGTAAATCGCCACAATTGCCTTTATTGGTCCGATTCAAACCCAAGAGTTTTTCACGAGGTGCACAGCAACCGGAGAAATTAAATGTACGGGCTGGCATTTGCGGTGGGTCCTTTTTTTCTACCAGGCAATTTGACTGGCGAAATGTATTTGCAATTACTGGAAGACGCTATTGACCCTGCCTTGACTTATATGTATTTGAAAATAATCCACAGTATGACGAAGATCATTTTTATTTTCAATGCTCCTCCGCATTATGCGGCGATTGTTCGTCAGTATTTATACCAACGTTTTCCACGGCATTGGATTGGGAGAAGAGGCAGCATTGAATGGTCTCCACGATCGCCAGATTTATCGCCCCTAAATTTTTTTTGTGGGGACATCTGAAAAAAAAATCTATAAAACACAACCAGCGTCGTAGAAATTTTTCCATCAAAGAATCGTTAACGTGTGCCGTCGAATTACTCCGAAAATTCTTCGGAATGTGCGCGAACGTTTTGAACAAAATCTTTATTATTGTATGGAAGCGTGCGGTCATCAGTTTGAACATTTAATCAATTAAGTAGTAAGCAAGCAACTAAAATAATTGGAATTTTAACATGTATTTTTTTTAAAGTATTGGGAGGAAATGTAAAATTTAAAGACTTTTGTATAGAAAATTGTAAGAGCTTATTCGACCCCCAATGCCACTTAAAAATTTTGGGGTAATTCTTACCATCGCTTGGGGTTGAAAGTAGTGGAGTCAAAAATAGCAGAAAAGAGTGTCACCCTTTTATCAAAAATCGACGGGTCTGAGCGTTTTTTTAAAATGTTGACGAGGTTCCTGTAAATGACTCTGTTTCGTTTTCGGTTGGCCAGCCTTTATGTATGTATGTAAAGGGCAGTGTGTCAAAGTACTGAATGCGTAAGATAAGATACTCCACAAACGAAGATTTTTTATAATATTGTGTCATTTCTTAAACACACATTTTTTGATATTAATCTATTTTAGAGTTCATAAAAATATTTATGATAATGAAAATTCTTAGTCTTATAACTTAAGTAATTCCAGTCCAACACTGAAACTTATACGTTGTGTTCTTTAATTGATTATACAATGCACATGCTGGGCGTCAATTAACATAAGCGTATCGTTACAATTTTTACGAGGTGTAAAAACAGGTTGGAAATCATTGTATAGTAGTTAAATTCAATAATATCAATTTGTTCAATAGATCAGTTGATTTACTTGTTTACAGCAAGAAAATCGATTTAAGCAGTTTAAAACACCATTATTTTATAGTGGTGCACAAAACATAAATATATTTGTAATGAATATAAGTTATAAAATAAAAAAAATATATTGTTCGTTAAAATGATTACGTTTACGATGCATTAAACTAAATAAGTAACTTAAAAATAAAAACTTTTAATAAAAAATAAAGATTTTGTTCGAATCTTAAAATGAGTTAAATACATTTCTTATAACCTATTGTTTTGTTGAAATTATTGTAAAAGAAAAATCGAAATGAATAATTTCCCAAAATAGCGGAACAGTTAAAGCTAAATTATTTTTTATTAACAATATTTTAGTGTATTAGTAATATTTTTTTAAATTTAGCAAAAAAATACCCATAACTATTTACCTTTTTGTAACAAGTCATTTTTATTAATTAGTGTAATAGTAAGCATATTTACAAAAAAAAACGATAAGTAGTTTAGTGGATCAGGTCTACAACTTGCATCAAGATATTCGATGTCAAACTGTTTGTACATCATACAAAGCACAATCAGTATTATTAATTGATAAATCACATGTCTAAAATAAAAAAAACGAAATGTTTTCACGATCTACTATTCTCAATATTGATTCTTGACCGGGAAGAATAATTTATCTAATAAATAATGGTGGCAGAGATGAATACAAGTACCTTTGACACATCGTGCCAGTGGATGACAAATAACGTCCCATTTGTTATTGAATATTTCAATATTGTATTCTTTCACCGAGTTGACAATGCAAGAATATTTAATTTTCTCTTATCTGATATATCTAATATATAAATAAAAAAAAACAGATTTTTGTGGGAATTAGTTGGATAAAGTAAAAAATAGTGTGATTAGAGAACGCTGTTGTGTGAAAAAAGATGTGGTTACAAAGAAAAATAAAGGAATGTTTAGATGGTTTGGACACGTAGAAAGGATGGATGAAGGAATATTGACGAAAATAAAGCGAGTGGGAATGGACGGAAGTCGGTAGAGGTCGACCTCGGCAAACATATCTCGATCAGATCAACATTGTTTTGAATAAAGGCCAGTTCAAGAGTACCAACAACCGACGAGCATGCATGAGAGCACTGATGAAAGTAGAGGAAGCAAAAGATGTGTGTAAGAACCGTAGCGGAAGTGGAAGGAAGTTGTTTCTGCCTAACCCTACGGGAAAAAGGCGTGACTATATGTATGTATATAATTAACTACATAGTTTATTTAATGAAAAGTTGAATAAACACAAGAAAAATATTATAAAACATTTTACTATACTAAATTAGGATAAGTGTACGTAATTACAGATATCTAGGACTTTCAAGATTTGTAACCTTCAGCTTATTATTAGTTGGCATTAGCGATTCCTCTTGTCTTTTGCTTTCTTTCTGGGTAAAAGAGCAATCTGTGGCTGGCTTAGAAACCAGAACTAAATGTATTGAAAAACAAATACAGACTGGCAAGTGCCTTCATAGGTAATTCTCCCCAAGTGGACTTAGCCCAAAGCATTGAGTCACTTAGTAGAAGGGATGTCAGTCGAGCAGTACTGACGGGTATCATGATACCCTTGGACACTACATGCACAATCTGGGGCTTTTCAACATCCCCAAGTATGGAAACCAGCCTCCATATCCTCGGTCAGTGCCTAGCGTATGTTAGACTGACTTTGCTGGGTTCAGATTTTCTTGTGTCCTAGCATCTAAGGCAAATACCGATCGGCGACTTGCTCCTATTCTGGAGGAAGTCAGGTATGGTATATCGCTAATTGCTATCATAGTGAAACACAATGGACGTTGTCTAAGTGCCGTTGGCGGAATTCAGAAGAAACTGCCACCCTAGTTTTATTATTATGGCCATGTGTTGTTGATAAATAAAATGCGTCAATTTTGGTTGATTTTGTACCATAATTTTGATATTATTTTTTCGCATATGTAAAGCTTATACAGTCGTTACCAAAAATATTTGCTTAGAAGCCGAATGAGCAAGTTTGCATTTAAATTAAGTGGAACTCTACCAACAAAAATACTACTTTTTTAAAGATTGAAAGAAAGAAAACACAGTGTGGGTAAACTCGGACAGAAACCTGGATTATTTAATATTGTATTTATAAACTACTTTGTTATTATAACCGTTTAGGTAAGCATTGAGTTTAAGTAATAAATTTTTTGGCTAAATTTGGACATGGACGTATATAATGGTAATAATACTCACAATGCTATAATAATTCTGAAAAAAGCTTAGTGAATAAAGTTTATAATAATAATGCATACAGTTGGTATAAAAAAAAATTAAATAAAAATTACAATTGGTTTTAAAGTAATTTGAGGTTAACCGTCTAAAATACCTAATAATATTACATTAAACAAAAATTAATAAATTTAAAAAAAAATTAAAAAATGTATCAGAGTTTTAAAAAATTGAGTTGCCATTTTAAAAAAAGGCCTTTCTTTTATAAACTTAATGTCAAAATTTTTCGATCTAATAAGAATATCATAATTCAAACAGGATTTGAAGCAATATCACATAAAATATTATTTGAACCCAAAGAAAGGTAAATTGATAGTCAGAGAAGTGAAAGAATTTGGAAAATTTGTTAAAAGTTATCTCATAAAATCAAAAGTTTTTAAAAAAACGTAGATAATATGAACGGTCATTTAGAATCATTGAGTCAACGAAGTTTTATTGGAGTAAATGTTATTAATAACATCTAAAATTACGGTTAATGAAGCAACAAATTATAAAGATAAAAAGTACAAAGATTATGCGAAAAAAAAGTATTTTAGTTGATGTTAACAATAATTATTAGCAGGAGTAGTTTAATTATTATGAAAGTTAGGTTATACACTACTTACTTTTTTCTCTTTTTTTGCAGTTGACTACACAACAATTTTTAGGAACCATTTTTAATATAAGTATGTACTCTTTTAACTCATTAATTCTAAACGCCAGCATGATTTAACAATATTTTGTCCGCATCGAGCGCTAGGATCGAATCATGTGTCCCCACCATAGGGTCCGCTCCGTGCCAATAATGTATTCCAAAAACTGCTACTTGAGAATAAAATAAATTATAGAATTGTTCAAGGATTAGTAAAGGACGAATAATATTCTTATATGTATAGTTTTTTTCAGTGTTAATTTATCACATATATACTTATAATAAATACCCAATAAATAATGTACATTCCGATATAGTCAGAAAAGAAACAAACCGATTCCAATCGTTCGAAAAATTTTCAAGTCAAATAAAGACTATAAACTTCGAAACGTCCCATTCAAAACAAAACAAAAAATCGAACAGATCTTAATCCGCGATAGCACTTCCTAAAAAAGTATTTATACGCCATCAATAAGAAACGGTATATATCTATTTTATTTGCGATGAAAGGAAATGCCTAAAAGGATTTAAATCGAAGCAAAAGAACGCGACAAAGGTCGTGACGGCTTTTATCCATATCGCGATAAACAACGACGATAAATTTTTATTTGATTCATATCGTGTTTATAGAACTCTCCTTTTAAGAATTCCCTACGGTAAATGGTATTACTACGGCCCGATTTTTATTTTTTATTTTTCGTAAATCTGCAGCGATACCGTTGTTGAGTTCGTTGTATGGTGAATAATGGTATTTTGTACTTGTAGATAAACGCGATTGGCTTACTTATGCATACGTAGACGTGGGTGTATGAGGAACAATATATCGGTAGTTTGCAGGATAACACATTTTGAAGACAGTGTTTGTGTATTTTTGCAGCTAACGTCGATAGTAGTTCTACAAAATATAAACGAGTAGATTAGGGCTATTGAATGACATTAGACAACAGAGTCTAGGTTAGGTTGGGTTGTTAAGTTTCATGCGTGTGGGGACTAGTAAGGCCGCCACTGCACTGCGACCCTTAAATGTTCTATCATGGCTCACCACTAGAGGTTAAAATTCACCGCACAATCCAGTACTTCTATACTTGGAACCCTATTTACCCGAAGCAAGGGCATAAACATAGTATGTTCCACACATCAAAACCGACAAACTACCCCATATGTCCCTCCCTTACCTGGTACCGTCTTGTGGACATCAGCATCGGGTAAGGGCGACATATTAAACTGCGTTAATAATGTGCTTGCTGTTGGTGTTCCCTTTTCTCTTTTTCTTTTGTTTCCATTACCTGAAGATATACCCTTTTTGACATCTCTGTGTATAAGGGATCGTCTCTTTCCTGACAATATATGCACCTATTATCCGGGTTTTTCCAATTTTATGGGTGAAGGTCCTGAAAGATCCCTGACCGCTGACCGCTGATTCCTTCTTTTTGGTTCTCGTGCTTACCCCGGGTATTTGTTAGTTCAGACGTATCCTTTCGAGGCGGTATCTTAGACAACAATTTCCTGTAAGCAGTCTCGTCAAAATTCGCAGGTCTTCTTTGCCACGTCTTTTAGTTCTCTAAAGAGTACTCTGCCAGCGGTCTCTCTACTGGCAAATTATGCCCGAGCTCAGCCGTAGAGGGTAGAAGAAAAAAATATATAAAAGTGAGCCGCGCCACCGACGGTATAAGCCGGAAACCCCTAGGTCTTGTAGGCACTAGCAGAGCCACACGATAAACAACAAACAATTATGGTGAACTAAATAAATAAAACTATATTTACAATTCCCGCAATATATTAATTAAGTAAAAATGATGTTCTGATTTTATTTTTTTACAACAAATTCTGTATTTTTGTAAAGTGGATTAAACGAATTTAATACACTTTTCTTAAAATAATATTTAAATTAATTATAACAATCTTTTAGACAATAATAAAAACCTAATGGTGTACAAAAGAGAATTAACAAAAAAAATGTTCACAATATTTAAAATTTCAACAATAATTGGTTTTATATAGAATTCTTGATAGCAAAAAATTTAAAAAAAAATACGAAATAAATGGACTTGCAACAAAAATAATAATTTGAAACCATTACAATAATTACATAATGTATATCCAGTAATGTATACATTCAGATTCAACTTGGTGCAGGTACAAATTTAATAAAAATAATTTGTTACTTCTAAACTATTGAAAACACTTAGATCAAGCACATAATAACTGATAAGTTGATAAAATTAAACTCAATACTATGTAACCAATTGAAAACTTCATTGAGACGTCACTGTTACATCGATGATCCAAGAAACAGAAACACCAAGTAGTATTATCATAATAATTTTTGCTAAAAACACCAAGCGAGTCTTTTTAACATTGAAATTTATCGTCGATATGGATGATGGTTATGGAACAGCACGTGCTAATCAACAATGGTTTTCCTCAAATAAATCCCACATGTGGTTATTTTAACTCGACACCAAAAATATCAACAACGAAGGTAAGATAGAATGGCCAAGTTAAAAATCAAATGATTTTTCTTCAAAATCCAATTAAGATGGCCCAAATACAGCCCGATATGAAGATAAAACCTTAGAGGTTTTGCACACTTGTTAATATCACACGACGATACTCAAATCCTCACTACCGACTCCTAAGACTGACACCAAGCGACTCACCCCAACTACTCACTCCCAGTCCGGATATCAGAAATGACACGGGACACGCGTCAGCCAACCTTCGCAAATCTATGTTCCCAACTCATAGTCGCGCTCGTCCGTGTTAATAGCCAGCCCATCCACACAGAAAAGCAAACCAAACAATAATTTAGCTGACAACACACGACAATCGAGGCCAAAAATCAAGGCGAAATCTAATAACAAAGACCCCCACTCCATCTCCACCGATTAACAAAAATGTCACAGCCATTAATAATTAAATCCTATCACTACTAGGTATGCAACACTATTTATAACGAATGATATACTTAAGTTACAACAAAATACGGTATGCAAAACTATTTACGAGCACCAGACTATCAGAGACACAATTAATAATGGAACTGTAGAAGGAAAAAATAGGCACGTGACATCTTCTTTCTTCTTTAAGTTCCATGTACTCCTAGTACGTTGGTAACCAGTATTTGTAACCTAATTTTATCTACTGCCGTACGAAAAGGGGTTCTGGTTCTGAGGCCATACCATTGTCTTAAGTTTTTGAGCCATGATGTTTTTCTGCCACCTTGGCTGCGGCGGCCCTCAATTTTGCCTTGTATAATGTTTTGGAGAAGTGAATATTTTTCGTTTCGTCTCACATGTCCGAAATACTCTAGCTTCCGTTTCTTTATTGTTGTTATTATTTCGGTTTCTTTGCCTAGTTGTTGTAGCACTTCCTGATTGGTTTTGAGTTCAGTCCATGAGATCTTCAACATTCTTCTATATGTCCACATTTCGAAAGCAAGTCGTTTGCACATACTGTTGGTAAGTGTCCATGCTTCCATTCCATATAAGAGTATACTGAATATATAGCAGCGGAGTATTCTTATTCGTAGTGTAATTGGGAGGTCTCGACTTGTCAGTACTTTTCTCATTTTGATGAATGCTGATCTGGATTGTTCTATTCTGCAGCGGCTCTCTTGGCCATTATCATTTGACTCGTTTAGGTCGTTCCTACTTAAATGTGCCATCAGACCAGTGCGTGAGTTTTTTTTCTCCACCCGATCCAAAATAATGGTTTTAGCAGCACTTGTGGTGACTACAAAGACTAGTTCTAGTCCTATGCACGCAGATTTGTATCTTTTTTGCCCTCTACCTTCTAGTGCCCAGGAAACCACGACATAGCCATTTGAATGTTTGCTCCGAGGTACTCCAAGGGTTCGATGCACTTCCATACAAGCCTACAGTTAATCTTGTTGTGGGTCGGTGCTTTAAGAGCAGTCTGGCTGTATAAAATGATACTTATGTTTTAATTCACTACAGCTCTGTTAGTCAGCTCTCTCGCACAAAATTCGATAGCCTGAAAGCCTGAAAGATTGTAGGTTCGGTTTCACCCACTTATCTCTCTTCGAAAAAAAGACTTTGATTGACTTTTCTACGTGTATTTTTGTGGCTAGCATGTCAGAGACCATTACAAGAATTTGTTGTTTTTTTAATTCTCAGTGATCTCAAAGTCACTTTTCCAGAGACAAGAATCTGTAGAAAACCATCTTGGCTTCCCTCTGTAAGATTTTTAACGTTTTGGCAAATTAAATTATTTCTACAAAATAGTTTCCCACAGTTCTGAAGGGGCCCAAGAACAATTGGATGTAATATCGTCAAGCAATTCCTTGATTTATGCAGATGTCAATCGTCAAGTCAGGAACTGGCCAAAATAACTTGAAAAATTTATTACGACTGCAAAATTATATATTTGTCAATTCCACTTAGTTTATTCTTGTTCTACATAGGTTTACTAATGTTGAACACTACAAGAACCTTTTTTTGGACCAACACATCGCCAGACTGAATCAACAATCAAGTCATGGATCGGCCACCACTGCATACACAGCTTAGCGCCTTTAAGATACTTGTTAAACAATACTGCAGGAATTTTACACAAGCCTATATTTTCAAGTGAAATAAAATTTATTAGGTGTTCCAAAATTTGATTTAAATTATGCCAAATCATTTTAAATTTACATATGCTAATTTATTAAGTATGTCAAAGCTAACGAAAATTAAACAAATAGATTTTAAATTGAAACAAACACACGCGACATTCAATCTAAAACAAATAAAATCATAAAATTTTTGTTAATAACAGTTTTATATAATTAATTGTTTATTAATCCTACGATAAGTAAGCTGAAGTTTAATTATATCTTTGAAATGGTAGATCATTAAAAACATAAAGAAAATAAATTGCTTGGAAATTTTGTTTTTTACATTGTGAATGTAGATTAAAAAGAAATATGCATTCGTGGAAAAATTTATTTTTTTCAAATTAAATAAAAGAAATTTTCGATGTAAATCCGATACATGGATCGCCACTTGTTGATTTCATGTTCATAACAAAAACATTAAACTTTGAAAAGAATATAATCAGAGACATATTTGATAAGATATCAAGGAAATTATTGCTTTAGTCTGTTAGCAGCTGTGATCTTATTAACTTGTGTAAGTTATTCTCTGTACTTATTGATAAAATTCTTATTTTTAATTGTTATTGAGATCTAAGAAGGACTCGATATGTGGTAATTTTAAATGAAAGATAACTTGTGTAATTCGTTGCTTTCATTATCTTTGGTTTAAATAAAAGTTTCAAAGTTGATATGTACTTGTCGCCATTTGTTTTTGTAGTCTATTAAATAATATTGTTATTCAACAAATTTTTTCCATAATCGAGTATTTGATTCTAGCATTATAACTGTATTATCTTTGTCTTAAATAATATGTGTTTATAAAGAGATTTTACTCGAAAACAGATGAATTTCTACCAGTAAAAAATGGCCTTTTGCTCTTCGCAGTTCGGAATTGACAACAAACTCAACAATTTTGTGTTCCCTGTGGACTCAACATACTCAATATATTAATTATTTATTTGTGTAAGCCTTATTTATTTAGGAATCCTTAATGAATTCGTACGTGTTCAGTATTTGGAGTTTTTTAAGTGAAAAAATAAACACGTCATCACCAGTTGGAGATCTGAGATGAAGACAAACATGTAAGAAGTTTGATAAGCAATTTCAATAAATTTAAATGATCAGATATACAAACAACAAATGAGAAATAAAAAAAAGGACCGTGTCTCACCTCCGCATTGTAGCGTTAATTTAAAAGATTTTTAAATTAAAAGGTATGAGAAGTAAAAACAGCGACTTACAACACAGAAGTGCCTTGGTTGGTAAGAGGTTCTAAGCTAAAAAGAATGCATATAACTTAAAAATGATATTCAATTAATTGTGGAAGTGAAGATATAACTGTCTCCCAATTCAAAGAGAAAAAAAGAATGTGATTTTGCCCTTCTCGTCGATATAATTCAGATTAAATGACAATCATGAACCTGAAACTAAAAAAACAGTTTATTCAAAACATGTTTGATTAAGTTAATGCTTTGGAAAGTAAACTCAAAATTTGGAACAAACATCTACTGTTAAACAACGTTACATTTTGCACACTTAAGAATTCCTTTAAAAACCCAAAAATATGCCCAGCATTTACAAAAATTAGTAACTGAGTTTAAACCACGTTTTAAAATAATAAGATTGTTTTTTTCTTCATCATTTAATAGTCAAAACAGTTTCGGATGAGGGTTACCAATAGAATTAATAGATTTATAATACGATACGATTTCAATAAATAAATTTCAAAATATTGACATACATAATTTTTAACAAACTTACATGTTTGCAACAATTAGTATTTATTATTTCTATTTAAAATAAACGTTTTATTTCTGTAATTTTTAATACCAGGCTTTTTTGATAATAAAGAGATGATGTTAGTTCATCATTCATACAAGACGACGATAATTAGGCGCACAAGTAGGTACCGTGGATATAATAGTTTGTTAATAACGATCTTGAATAATTAAAGGTAAAATAAATTTTAGTTTAAAAAAACTATAAAAGACGCTTTTACAGTTACACAAACTAAAAAATAAAAAATAATTCTTAACATAAGAATAAAATTACTGACGAGAAAATTAATATCACTGTTCTAACTCACGCTCTTGCCATTCATCCCTCGGCACGTTCTCACCAGTACATTGGATTGGGTGAATTATAATATGACATTGGATCTGCGCGCATGCGTAGTTCCCGCACTAGTTAGTTTTATCTTTTTTACTCTCATGCAAAGGATCTCTGAACGAATTCTGGCGTAACTAATGAGAATAATCGGATAATTTGATCGAATTATTGCATTGTCGTCGGTCTTTGACAAGTGTGCGAGGTTTGAATTAAATCTGATCGCTTAAAGTAGGGCAAAATCGAGGCCAAAGATTCCGTTACAAACATACAGGTAAAGCTAATACAAGCGTGTTAATAAGCATATTAAAAATACACCGGTTACACTGAAAACATTGTTAATATATTAAAACAAATTGTATTTAAAGAAAATTTGGTTTTTTTATTAGTGTTTTTAAAAAACTAAAACTATACTTTTATGCAACACAAAATACAAACTACCATTTGTATTACTGCAAATTGCTAGTAGCGCCATCTACTAGATAATAGGCAAGCTACTTATTTTGGAAAGTAGAAAACTGTCGCGTATTTTTGTTTTTTAACGATATTATTTCTGCATTTCTGCAACACTATGACATTAGAACTGCGCGCATGCGTAGTTCACGTACTAGTTCCATCTCTCTTATACTCATGCAAAGGATCCCTGGAGAAATTTATGAATCCTGGCGAAGCTAATCAGGATAATCGGATATATTGATCGAATTATTGCATTGCCGACTTTCTTTGACAAATGTGCGAGGTTTGAATTAAATCTGATCGCTTAGAGTAGGGCAAAATCGAGGTCAAAGAGTCAGTTACAAACAAACATACAGGTGAAATTAATATAAGCGTGTTAAACAGTGAAAAATTTATCTGTAAGTGGATTTCACGATGCGAAGATGTTGACAGTCTGTAGCTGCACAGTAATTGAGTTATAATATTTGGTGGTCTTTATTGACACATCTAAAGATGAAACTATGAAAGACATTTACTCAGAGCACAGTCCTTTGATGGATCTGTAAAATAGAGAAAAGTCTGTCGTCCCCTCTTTACAATGGATCAATAAAGACTAATTCATTGTTAAACCTGCTGTCTAAATATAAACACCTAGACTAAATTAAAGCAACAATATGAAATTATTCAAAAAATTAATTTATCTTTTTTTTATTTCCGTTTTAAAAATTTATCAAGTATATAGTAGGCTATGCACATTTTGTCTCGTTGTTAATGACAGCTATCAAAGCAAATCGTTTAGATTTACACTTTCAAAAAATTTAATAGATGATAAACAATTTTCTACGGTACTTGCGATATATTTTTGTTAAAAGTAATCCAAAAATTGTTTCTTTTTTAAAAGTAATAACTTTTTGTGGTAAACTGTTTAATTTTTGAACCCGAAAAATTAGATGAATCAAGCAGAAAAATTAACTGAAAAAGAGGTAATGCGGACCCCAGTTTTATTAGGTGAGGGATATTGTCAAAGTTATATTGGCAATTTGTTAGGCAAAAACATTTCACAATAAGTCGTATGGTAAGATTAATTAATTTCTTTTATAATTTCATTTGATAACTTTTTTAAATGTAATAAAAATGTTCTTTTCGAATTTAATCTAAATTCGTTTAAGTGCAGCTGAGTTTGCGTTGTTACTTGACAAAATAGTCTTGCTACTGTATTTTTATTGCACTTTTAAGCAAAAATCACTTAAATTATTTCCTCTTTGTGTAAAAATACTTCATGATCCATGTGAACGACTGATTACATACATACATATAGTCACACCTTTTTCCCGTAGGGGTAGGCAGAGACCACTTCCTTCCACTTTCGCTACGGTTCTTACACACATCTTTTGCTTCCTCTACTTTCATCAGTGCTCTCATATATGCTCGTCGGTTGTTGGTGCTCTTGACCTGGCCTTTCTTCAAAACAATGTTGATCTGTTCGAGATCGATTTTCGCCGAGGTCGACCTCTACCGACTTTCGTCCATTCGCATTCGCCTTATAAATTTCTTTCGTCAATCTTCTTCTTTATCCATCCTTTCTACGAGTCCAAACAATCTAAGCATTTCTTTATCTATTTTTATAACCACAGCGTTCTCTTATCTCACTATTTTTTACTTTATCCAACCGAGTCACTCCATCTATACTGCTCAGACTACTCATCTCGGCAGCAATAATCCTATTTTTATGCCTCTTCCGTCTAACCGTCTTTGGCTAAAGCCATAAATAAGAATTTCACAACTTCTTCTTTACCACCACTCGAGAGGTCCGACGGCACGACAGCCGTATCTTCCAAAGAAAAAGCGGATCTGCTGGCCGAAATGTTCAGCTCTAACTCAACTCTCGATACCAATGGTAAACAACCCACAACGATACCTAGAATAAATGCATCAATGCCTGAGGTCGCTATCCGCCATCGCACTATCAGGAAAATCCTACGAAATCTTGACTCTAATAAGGCAGTAGGACCAGATGGAATTCCGACAATTGTCCTGAAGACCTGTGCTCAAGAGCTCACCCCAGTTCTCTGTAGACTCTTCAAGTTATCATACAGCAAAGAAGTATTTCCGTTCATGTGGAAAAACGCTAAAGTCCAACCGATTCCGAAAAAAGGAAAGAAGACTATTCCTGCAAATTATCGCCCTATTGCATTGCTCTCAGTCATATCCAAAATTATGGAAAAAGCGATTAACACAGAACTCATCAAATATCTAGAGAAATTTGAGATAATCCATGACAGATAATATGGATTTCGACAACTTCGGTCTATTGGAGATTTGCTGGCTTATGTCACTCAGCTCTGGACAAACACTATTGAAAAGTTTGGTGAATCCCGTGCAATAGCCTTGGATTTATCTAAAGCCTTTGACCGCGTTTGGCACCAGGCATTGTTAAGTAAATTATCTGCTTACGGTCTCCCAACCAAACTGCGCCAATGGCTCTTGAGCTTCATGCAAGATCGCTCCTTACATGCGGCAGTTGACGGTATTTCTTCTGATGCGTTTAAAACCAATGCCGGGGTCCCCCAGGGTTCCATCCTGTCCCTCACCTTATTTCTTTTACACATAAACGACCTCTTGAAAACCACCACGAACCCCATTTACAGTTTCGCAGACGATAGCACACTTGTCTCAACTTTCACATCCTATCGATCACTTTCGGTGAATGATACAAATAGACTCAGGCAGGAACAGGTTGATTCCATCAATAGAGATCTTAAAGCAATCGTCGAGTGGGGAACCAACAATCTTGTTCAGTTCAACGCCCAAAAAACACAAAGTGCCACGTTTTCCAAGAAAGTGAATTCCTCAAATTATCTCATCACAATGTCCGGGAATACCCTTGAACCAAGTCCCTCCATCTCGATTTTGGGAGTCACGGTGTCCAATAATATGTCTTGGCATGACCATGTTGCTAACATCGCAAAGTCGGTAAGCCAGAGGCTAGGTTTTCTGTGGAAAGCCAGAAAGTTTTTTACTCCTGATCAACTGTTGACGACGTACAAGGCTCAAATCCGACCTCTACTGGAGTACTGCTCGCACATTTGGGGTTCAGCACCAAGGCATTCTCTTCGTCTTCTAGATTCCATTCAGAAAAGAGCCATTCGTTTGATAAACAGCTCAACTCTCACAGATAGCCTTCACCCTCTAGAACATAGAAGAAGAGTTGCAGACCAGTCATTGCTCTACAGATATTTCCATGGCAGATGCTCCAGAGAAATAAAAACTCTTGTACCACCATTGGCCACATTCGGCCGAAGAACTCGGCACGCTGATCAGTCTCACCCATTTACTCTCAAGATTGACACTACAAGGACCAATCTTCATCAAGAATCCTTCTTTTACAGGGCTGCTACGGAATGGAATAAGCTTCCAAAATCAGTTTTTTCAGAGAACTATGACCTGCAACTTTTTAAAAAGCGTGTCCACAATCATCTCCTTTCTATAATCCCTTCCCCTTCTAATAGTCGCAGTGCGGGCCGTCCGCGGCCCACACGATAGGTCTACCCTTTTTGCGACTATTTTCTTAAAAAAAAAAACCCACATTTACTACCATTCGTAAGTTTAGGTACCAACACACCTCTATGCACAGCCAGACGAGCCTTTTTTGACACTTTTTGGCTGTTCATAAAACCATGCAGTGCCCTATTCATTTGTTTTCCTGCCAACACCATTCGCTCAACGTCACTGTTATACTTTTCATCTTTCGTAAACGTTGAACACAAGTACACAAATTCATTTACTTGTTCCACTCTTCCTCCTTCGATCAGCACCTCGCAGTTTGTCATGTTTTCTTTTCTTTTAAAAACCTTTACTTTCGTTTTGCTTACATTTATTTTCATCCTTTTGATTTTCAGGGCATCATGCATAAAATTAACCATCTTCTGCAACTAATTTTCAGATGACGCTAATATGACTTGATCATCGGCGTAAAGAAGGCATTTGACGATCAAATCATTCATTTTCAATCCATAAACGACTGGTTGTCATTTTTAAACTTGACATTTCCGATGAAACTTTTTATTTTTATTGTTTTAATTAACTTTGGAAATGAACCGGTATCAGAGTATAATATTCAAGAACTGACGAGAAATAATTATTTCTCTGAAACCAATTAAATTGTCACAAACTTCTCAGAGTTTGCCGTCCGGAGTGTCCGGCTAACTCGAGCTCCCTTCAATGTTTCAACTCTTCCGAATAGTGAAGCTCTTGCGATGTGCGTTCTTCAATTTAAATCCGCAATAAATCTTCAGAGTGTGCACACAGCGACCACAGTATACGCGTCGTTCATAAACCATAATCCAACCTGAGAAATATCACGGGCCAGGTCCGCAACGCCGGACACTCCATTTATCAATACCGACGGGCATGAATAAATTAACATTGTCTTAGAATGAACTGCGAGATTAAATGGCATTAAGTGATTTATCATAAAACGCCGGGAGAAAATCCAATATCCGCGTTTTATAGCTCGTCAATGTATCATTGCGATATAAGCTATTTGCCAATTTCCCGTGGAGTGGTTAAATAGTTTATATCTATCTCTTTCCGATAATTCTACAAGGTAGTTAAAATATTTCAGCGTCTAGAACGCAAAAACAGTACCGCGGTTTGCTAAAAACTGCCAGGTTAAGGCATCTTCAATGAATTAGTTTCACCAGAATAGGTATATAGAGATATGAAAAAGCGGAGTATAGAAATTTCAAGGCAAAATCTTAAAATGCATGACAAACAGTCGACCAGCACAAAATATAATAAGTATTCGCGACAAACACTCAAGTTATTAATTACACAACTCTGATTTGAAAGTGAATGGAATCCGCATCACTAATATAAGATACGCAGACGACACCATCGTCCTAGCCGATAACAAATCAGACTTGCAAGAAATGATGGACAAGATTAGACAACACAGTGAACGATTCGGACTACACATGAACATTTCCAAGACCAAATTGATCGTTTTCTCCAAGGCACATACCACCGAAACGCTTTTGATCAACGGCAGAAATATCGAACAGGTATCATCCTTCAAAGATCTTGGCACCATAATCAACTTGCTGTGCGACCCGAAGCGAGAAATACGTTCTAGAATGGAGCAAGCCAGGAAAATTTTCACCATAATGAAGCAGTTTTTTACCAGTCTTGATTTGAGTTTGGAGCTCAGAATGCGCATGGTCAAGTGCTATATCTTTAGTGTATTACTGTACGGTTGTGAAGGCTGGACTATCGATCCAAAAACTGAGAGAAGTATCGAAGCTTTTAAGATGTTTGTATATCGCCGTATGCTTTGTATCTCATGGATTCACCGAGTTACAAACGAAGACGAATGAAAAAGTAAAAAGAGTTATTAACCATCATTAAAGAAAGAAAAACAAGATATATTGGCCATATCATGAGAGGCGAAAAATACGAATTACTGATAGTTGAAGGAAAGATTCATGGAAGATCTGTTGAAAGACGTCAGAACTCCTAGTTGAAGGACATTAGAAGATGGTTCGGGTGCACTTTGACTGAGATATTTAGAGCTGCTGTATCCAGGACATTGTTAGCCATATGGATCGACCTTTTTCGCGAAAGCGACAGAACCATCTCGAAGTCTCTAGACGCGGAGAGAATTTACTAGACGGAGGCCGACAAAGCGCTTCATTAATATGCACTCTAGTTGTGGTCGACACTCGGACGCCGACAAATAACAGGGCCGGGTTGCAACAATACTTTGACATGATCAAAGTGTGGACATAATTATACTTATAATTTAGAAACATCTATATATATATATATATATATATATATATAAATGAAAACATATTTGGATGTATGTCCTTCAAAAATTCCCAAACGGCTGGACCGATTGGGATGAAATTTTTAAAAGTTCTTTTATACATACCAGAGGTGGTTTTAGTAAAAAAACTTTTATGCAGAAAGTGGTAATGGTACCTCCCATACAACGCAAATGAAATATTCGTTGCCAAACACCTGCCATTTCAAATTTTTTATTCGAAAAAATTAAAGCTGTCAAACACTTATGTGTTTGAGTTATATCAATTTGAGAAAAAACATTTGTGATCGAAAATCTTTGTGAAAATAAAAATCTTTTTGATACAAAAACTACCGCGATTTTGATTGAATACAATTTTGGATTGGTTTGGTTTTGATTTTGGACTGTTGGATAACAATTTTGATATTGACTGAATTGGCTGGTTTTGATTTTGGATTGGATGATAACAATTTTGATATTGACTGGATTGGCTTGGATTTGATTTGGACTGTTGGACAACAATTTTTTTTTTGACTGGATTGGCTTTGTTTCAAATTTGGACTGCTGTCAAATTTGGTGGTAATTTAAGTATTGTTTGCAATTGTGAGTAAAAAGTTTATTAAAAGTTGAAAAAAAAATTTACCGAAAAAAATGTTAATATTATTTATTTATCAGCTGACATTAAAATAAAACATTTGTTATACATATAAATAAAATTTTAATATGGATTGGGCATCCCAGAAAAAATTAAATAAAATAATGGGGTGTAGCAACGTACACCGAGTTCTGCTAGTATTCATTTAAAACACATTCATTTAAAACACATGCATTTAAAAATGATCCCTATTTAGATTTGGGTCTAAAAATTCATTTAATAAATAAAAGTTGTGTTTAAATAAAAATTTCCTGTCACTAGAGCTGTAGGATAGGGCGGCAGGTAGCCTTATTTTAGCAATCAATTTGTTGTAAAATAAAGGCGCTTAGTAGTTGAACGGCTTCTTTAAAGTCTAAGAAAGTTTTTTTTTACTGAAAATAGTCGCAAAAAGGGTAGATCTATCGTGTGGACCGTGGGCGGCCCGCACTGCGACTATTAGAAGGGGGAGGGATTATAAAAAAGAAGATGATTGTGAACCCGCTTTTTGAAAAGTTGCAAGTCATAGTTCTGTGGAAAAACTGATTTTGGAAGCTTGTTACATTCTGTAGCAGTTTATTCTGATTTGTCCATCCTGTCTTGTATCATAGCTGTGATTGTCATGCATCTTTTGCCATCTTTCTCATTAGTTCCGATGCTATGAGCACTTAAGTGACGGTAGTTAGAACGTAGCGGTCGCTCAGGGGCCCTTTTTCGGTTACTTGCCTCAATACTGCTGTACTACGGAATAATAGAGTGAGGCGGATTTCTTGTTTGACCTGGGGTAGAACTTCCTCGAACGTTTACGATATTTCGACAGAGCGTCAAGTTTGCATAGTTCAGCTCCGGCTTTTCTCGTTTTCGCTACATTTTATTTCAAACGCGTTTCTAGCTCTAACATTCTAGATCAAAAAGGTATTGACCAATCGTTTTAAAATTTGTTGTGAATATCCTTTATTTGATTCGAATCCATATGAACCTAATTCTGGGATTATATTATTATAAAAAATATATTTTTTTATGTAAGAAAGGTGAACAAATATTATGTAAAAACATGACATTGTGTTAAAACACCTCAAAAACATGCAATTTTTAATTTTTTTGATCACAATTAGGTTCATATTCTTAGGAAATATGTTGTTAACGAAAAAAAAATTGTGATGATAACAGATAAAAATTGCGACTATAAGAATGCCCACCAGCAAAATACTCGGATTGCAATCGTCCATGGACAGCAAGTTCTAACCCCAATTCTAAAGTGTACTTCAAAACATGAATAAAATACCCTCCAAGTTTAAACAATTTTTGATTATTCCTTCCCAGTTTAAAAAATTCACAAAAAACATCAAAATTCTTTCTTATACCATTTTAGAATCCTTTTTCTATCCTGGAAATACGTTTTTAATCATTGCTTTTGTTCAACATGTGTAAATGTTGATATCCTGTATGGTTGCTGTCATTTATATTTTTTGTTGAATGTTTATTGACCGAAAATTTTTGTTTATGTCGAAATTGTGATAACTACAACTGCTAAGAAAGAATGTTTGTTTTCTCTTTGGTAATAACTTATGTCAATTCGAAAATATATCATTATGTCCAAAAACAAGATAGCGATTAGTTACTATTGTTAACCTTTTTTTAAATGCATTAATTAGTTTTCTTTAAAACTTTTGATTTTTTATAAATCGATAAACCTAAAAAAAATATATTTAAAGGTTAGTGATCCCCAATATTTTTTTAATTAACGAGAAGCTACGTTCTTAGATAAAACAGATATACTTCCTAAAATGTATTTTTCAATACGATTATTAGCAATATTTATAAAAAAAATTAATTTATATGGGTTTCAATATTTAAAAAATTTAAATTATAATATTTATATCAGTGTTCATTACATGTCTCTTTACTGATGGCGCAAATTAAATTATCAGTATTATCGTGATGTAAAAATTATTTTAGTATCAAATAATTTTAATATTTATTTCTTGATTATACATTTTATTTACATTTGAAAATAAATAATCTGGTGATGAATAATAAAGACATGTTTAAGAAACAAATAACTCGTTAGTATTTATTTTATTTTTGTTTAAAATTATCAATTAATCACTTCTGCGTATCCTGTAATTAAAATGTATTTAATACTAACGGCAGACTTTGTTGGCTTGCCCCTACTTCGGGGATATTACTAACGACCACGAAAACTTTTATATTTCATCCCCTTGCTTTTTTTGTATGGGTGCTAGCATAACTGGAAATGTTACTATCAAACTCAGCGTCACCAAAACCTTTGAATTCGACACTAATAACAGCCGTTTATATTAGTTTTTATATTCCATCTCCTTACCACTCCCTTCGTAGGGGTGCTTACAAAATTTATAATGCCATTATCAAGCTCAGCGACCTTAAATCGTAATGGCTTATCTAGATAAAAAACTATCCTATCTCTCAAGTTGGAGCAATCGATACACATTTACAAAATTTTATTAAATTCGCACCATGAATTCAACACTAATATCAGCTTTTTTTAATAGTTTTTATATTTCATCCCCTTTTGTTGAACCGATCGCTACCAAACTTTCCACCTTATCTTCAAACAAAAATATAATTTTATTGTACAAATCGTTTTTTGATTTTTAAATTACATAAAATTATGCTTTGCAGGCGTTCGAATCAACTTTTGAAACACTTTTTTATCTCTGAAACATGATAAAGACTAGCAGATTCTTGAATTGGTGAGAATCTTTGAATGCTTATCCATTCAAAAATCAACCGTCAGATGATAAATCAAGTTAATATGCGCAATAAGACGCATTAATTTGATGCTTTTCTTTTTCAAATAATAAATTTTTTGACGTGCCATGTAAAAGCTCTAGCATTGTCATGTTGAAAAATAATGCAATATTTTCGGTTTATTTTTTCTAATTTCATTGATGACTTTTTGCAAACATATACTTTAACCAAAGGAACAATTAATCAATTATTTTAGAAATGTTATGTAAACGACAACTTAGAAAAAATAATCATTTTTATTATTTATATTTATATAAAAATTTATTAACGTTTTTTTGGATCATTTTGGAACCCCCAAACAAGTTAGTTTCGAGCAGATACCTTTTATTAAAAATGGTTGATTATTTTTTAAAAAATGCCCAGCGTATAAGCTAATTTGAAAAACAATTTTGCCACTGAAGACGGTATCTCCAAAACTTTCATTTTGAACTATCAATTGCTTCTTCCAGCGCCGAAGACCATTGGCGACAGCTTATTTTTCACGTATTTATTCAAAAAGAAACCATTATTATGTATAATATTAACCATCGCCTACAACTTCTCCTCATATGATGGTAATATAACCTGATCATCGGTGTGAAGGAGGCAATTGACGTTTAAATAATTTATTCTCCATCCATACGCAGTATGTACTCCCCTTAAAATCTCTTAAAAAACCGTCTATGAATAAGTTAATCAGCCATGGTGAAGCCACACATCCCTGTCTAAAACTTTTTTCGATGTCTGTGTAAGCTCCGTTTATCCTGACGCAAGCACTGGAACCCTCGTAAAGTGATTTTAGCGCTCGTATCAAATTACCACTCACCCCATACATAAACATTGTCGACCATAATTCATTTCTCACCACTCTGTCATGGGCCTTTTCCAAGTCTACGAAAGCGCAGTTGATCTTTTGACTTTTAGCCAAAAATTTTTTTGGTATGCTGATCCTGATCCATACATCCCCTTTCTATTCTTAATTCAGCTTGCATTTTCCATATCTATTTATTAGTTTTTTTTGTCACTCTTTTAATCAATACCTTTGCGCACAGTTTGCTAACGATGCTGATAATTTTTTGCATTTGCTACTTTTATCTGATATTTTTGTAGCTAATACATAATAAAATAACTGTTTGATACTTGATCCACTGTTGTTACCAGCCTACTGCTCATCCAGACCTACTCTTTGTATCTGCCTCCTTTTAATTTATATTATCTGACGTAAGTAGGATCCCTTATCCAACGGAATCAAGGGCGTTAAAGAAATGTCACCGACATCAATTTTCTGCTGGTTTAAGTTCATTTGTTTTGTTAATTTCGGGCTTGCCGTCATAGCATTTCCTATAATGTGGACTGCCAGCTATCTCTTCATATTTTTGGTGATCTTTCTGCTGGACGATTTTCGGTTGGTTTTCTTCTTGTGCTACGCGGGGTAGTCTATCATCGATCTTCTTTGTTTTCCCCATCTTACTATGTCCTATATGCCGTTTCATTTTGAATGGATCAACTTCTTGTATCAACTACTTTTCAGTATCCATCTAATTAATACGTTACTCATCCCTACTTTCAACAGAATGTACACCTGTTCATTTAGCAGTTGCAATGAGACACTAGTTAGAAGAAGAGATACTACTGAGTGGTCATTTATTAGTTCACCATACTTACCGTTTTTAGACCAATGTTTACAAAACAACTAATCAGGAATTTGATTTCATTCTGTCATTCTGAAAACGGTCAAAACGTGGTATCTCTTTTCATCTCCAAGTTCGACTTTTTGTTGCTTCCGGCAAATACCAATAAATATTTCAAACAATCAACTGGTTTCAGTGTCGGCCAATAAAGCTGTTATAAATTATTTCATTGTTGTAAGAAGGTCCGCGTAAACGTAAATTATGATTAATTATTATAAATCGGGCATATCAATCTCTGCCATTTAATGAAGGTAAGAGTGTGTGTGTGGTGCTGCGACGCTTCGAGGAACATTGCATGCGTGTTCCATTTTTAAATATTAGGCAGCTTAATCCAACAATGAATACGAATTGGAAGCAGCCTTACTGAACTTAGGGTTACTTTATTTATACAGGGTGATTCATTAAGAATGGGCAATCTCTAAAATGGAGATACTACACACCAAAATATGGCGATTGAGCTTAACATGTCTCATACAAATATTGCAGGTTTACGAGATACAGGGTATTTAAAGTTGGAATTTTAATTTTAAATTTCCTAATAATTTTGTGATTTTAAGCAACATCGTCTTGAAAATTGGCAACTTTATGTTTTTTGGCATGAAAATTAATTAATCCTACACCACCGTTATTACATTGACTTTTTTTCAAATAGGCTTGTGTCAGAACTTTCAGTTTTTCGTGTAAAGAAATATTTGAAAATTTTACTATCATTAAGTAAGAGTGTATTATTTGTGGTAAAATAAGAAAATGCCACGACATAATGAATTTTCCAACAGTGAAATGCGTGATATGATTTGTGTTTTTTCTCAGTCAAATTATAGTGGACTTGGTTCAGCAAGAAGGTGTTTATAATCACACCCAAATCGAAGACAACCCAATCACAAACTGTTCAGACGGATTTATATCCGCCTAGGCGAAACAGGGTGTTTTCGTCCAAAAATCCACATGCTCTAAAGGAACGACATTTTCAGCATGAATTCAAGGTAAATATTTGGTGTGGTGTGATATCTGGTTTTTTTATTGGTCCTTTTGAACTTCCTCCTAATCTAAACGGGCCCCTCTATTTAAAATTCCTTGAACAACAGTTAAACACACTACTAGAAGATGTACCACTAGCCACCGATTCTTTTTATGCATACCCCTTAGCAAAACCATTTTTCCCTCATGTCATTCAGGTGTTAATTAAACCAATCGCTGCTTTTTTGCTTGTTACTTCTGACTTTTGTTTTAGTAGGGAGGCACGTATTTATTGCCGAGGTTATGAGCGAAAGGAATATTTCCAATATTATCACTAATGTTGATTCTTTAATGAAACTGAAGCTTACGGTGTAGTAATAATTATTTAGATTCTTGAGACCCTCGTCCGGGAAAGTGTACATTATAATTTTTTAATTGAAATTGAGATAACAATAATTTCTTCCGAAATGCTTTGACAACTATAACCTCTCATATTTCTTAGCTTTATTTTTTACAATTAAATAAGTTGAGTCATCATTATTTGTCCTAATTGGTAATAAAAATGAATAAGTTGCTTCTTTATTTTTAATATCAACGACAAAAATAACGGCGATTCAAAGAATAACTTGCCGTAATAGGCACATAAACAATAAATCGCTTTTAACGTCCGTAGGAGTAGCCGTTAAACTGCATTTTAATGCGCGTTCACGCATAAATAATATTTAACGTGAAGCTTTTGTGACTAAGGATAAAAAATATACGTGCGCCCGAGTGAAAGACAGAACAACATTTAAATGAAACCGACAAATGTTTAACACATATTTTAGCCTGAAAATAAAATATACGAGTATCGACCCAGAGAAACCCGACCTGACGTGTGAATAGCGGTTGTTGATTAAAAAGAATATCTATGGTATAAAATATTAACCTTTTAAAGCTTAAGTTTAAAGTTTGACGACGCTTTGTTGTTTATTATTTGTTTGATAGCCATTGATAGTGAACGCTATTACTGAATTTATAAACATGAAGAGGAAGGAGATGTATGGATCAGATCTTTTCATTACGAGGTATAGTCGAAAAATTCTTGGCTAGAAGTCAGAAGTCTATTGCGCTTTTATAGACTTGGAAAAGGCCCCATGTATGGGGTGAGTGGTAGTTTAATACGAGCACTGAAATCGCTTTACGAGGATTCCACTGCTTGTGTCAGGATAAACGAAGCTTGCACGGACTGGTTTAACATCTAAAACAGTGTAAGACAGGGATGTGTGGCTTCACCATGGCTGTTTAATTTATACATAGACAATTGTTTAAAAGATTTGAAAGAAAGTGCGTATGTATTGAAAATGAATGATTTGATCGTCAAATGCTTTCTTTACGCCGATGATTAAGTCATATTAGCGTCATCTGAAGAGGAGTTGCAAGCGATGTTTAATGTTATGCGTGATGCCCTAAAAATCAAAGGGATGAAAATAAATGCAAGCAAAACGAAAGTAATGGTTTTGAAAGAGAAGAAAGCATGACAAACTGTGGAGTTTCGATTAAAGGAGAAAGAGTGGAACAATTAAATGAATTTGTGTACTTGTGTTCAACGTTTACGAGAGATGGAAAGTATGACAGAGATGTTGAGCGAATGGTGTTGCAAGAAAAAAAATGAATAGGGCACTGCATAGCTTTATGAACAGCCAGAAAGTGTCATAAAGGCTCGTCTGGATGTGCATAGAGGTGTGTTGATTCCTACACTTATGTATAGTAGTGAATGTTGGGTTTGGCAGAAGAAGCATGAAAATAGGATTATTGCTGAGAAGATGAGTAGTCTGAGAAGTATAGCCGGAGTGACTCGGTTGGATAAAGTAAAGAATAGTGAGTAAAAGAGTAGAAGAAGATGTGGTTACAAAGATAGATAAAGGAATGCTTAGATGGTTTGGACACGTAGAAAGGATGGATGAAGAAAGATTGACGAAATAAATTTATAAGGCGGATGTAAATGGACAAGTCGGTAGAGGTCGACCTCGGAGAACATATCTTGATCAAATCAACATTGTTTTGAAGAAAGGCCGGGTCAAGAGTACCAACAACCGCCGAGCATGTATGAGAGCACTGATGAAAGTAGAGGAAGCAAAAGATGTGTGTAAGAACCGTAGCAAGTGGAAGGAAGTGGTCTCTGCCTTCCCCTATGGGAAAAAGGCGTGACTTTATGTATGTAAGGGATAAACACATTTTTTATCCATTTTTATTTTATTTGTGAGGTACCTTCTGCGAAAAGAATGTCGATATTTTGTATTTCTGTATAATGATTATTATAAGAGAAATGTGACGATATTTCTCAACGTAGATATTGTTTTAGGCGTAGTTTTTGTGGGCTTAGTCAAAATCAGTGTTTTTCGACTTGTGTCATTATTCTTCTAGAGGCCTGTTCGTTTGTTATGCTCACGCTGCTCAAAACTGATTTGAGCAGTATTAGACCGTTCGTTTGTTGTAAGCAATTTTTTAGAGACCGTTCGTTTGACAGGAGCAAGTTGCTATATACCAAATAAAGCAGGATTTATTTGCTCCACCAATTTAGGTAGAGCAGAAAAATCATATCAGTTTGATCTAGCAGAATTTCAAAAATTGGACATTAAAAATGAATAGAAAATTCAGTATAATTAATGGTGAAGTGACTGATGCAAATTTCTGAGTTGAAAAATGATTTACTTAACGAAATGAAAATTTAATGGTTAATTTGGTTGTTTTTTGTTGGGATCAAATATCAAATTGTTTTGGTGGGGGTTTTGTGTTCCTTTTAATTCAGCAGTTGGTAAATGCTCTTTGTGGATTTGTATCACGAAAATAATATCAATCTGCACATTTATGTCATTTATTGAGCAGCGTAAGCATGACAAACGAACAGGCCTTAGGAGTGCCATTTTGGGAATATCACTTCGAGATCACGTACGAAACAAAGAAATAAGACGATGCACTAAGGTAGAATAAAGGATGTAATAGCACGTCGCCAATTTAAAGTGGACTTGGGCAGGACACGTCGCCACACAGGAAAATACAAGATGGACAAAACACATTCTACAATGGAGACCTAGACTCTTTAAACAAAGCTTCGGACGACCACTAAGAAGGTGGATTGACGATATAAGATAGAAAGCAGGAAGAAACTGGTACCAAATGCAAGGGATAGGTTGAAGTAGAAAAGACGAGGTCCAGTAGTGGACCGAAAAGGGCTGTTAAAGAGAGAAAAAGGATGGATGAAGGAAGATTGACAAAACAAATTTATAAGGCGAGTGTGAATGGACGAAAGTCGGTAGAGGTCGACCTCGGTGAACATATCTTGATCAGATCAACATTGTTTTGAAGAAAGGCCAGGTCAAGAGTTCCAACAACCGACGAGAGCACTGATGAAAGTAGAGGAAGCAAAAGATGTGTGTAAGAACCGTAGCAAGTGGAAGGAAATGGTCTTTACCTAACTCTACGGGAAAAATGCTTAACTATATGTATGTATGTATATTTTGGTGGACTTCGACATATTTTGCTATTTTAAATAAACTTTGGTAATAAGGCTATCTATCTATCCTAAGTTACGTCAGCTCTCTTTGTCAGTGCCTACCGACGTCAAAGGCAGCAAACCCGACAGCGATGAGTTGTAAGTCTACGAAGATTGCGAGACAGACTTTTACTATTTTACGCACTTGCAATGGCGATATTTTTTTTTCTCTCACGTGACTCGGTAAAGATTTCTACTTCCTGCTTTACCCCCCAAATTTAAGTTTACCTTTTGCAATGGGTAATTACCTTCTTGATGCATTTGTAGTGCATTTGATAAACTGTCGAATGATCCCAAGTTTTTCGTAAAATTTTTAGATGTTTACATCTTTTTAGGATTTTTTTTTTTTACTTTTTAAACTACATGGTTACAACAATCAACAACAATAGATAATAATTAATATTTACAATACTGTCAAAAGGTCATTTTGTAATGGCTTTACTTTTCTTTCGGCTAGTTCCTTTAAATCTGGATAAAAAAAATTGGAATCAAATATTGATTTTTTTAACCTATTTTAGGAAAGACCACAAATATAATTAAATAAATTAATAAAATGTTTCATCTGTGGTACCTTCATACTTTCTACAACGAACAAGAATAAATCTTATTTCAACACGAAAATAAAACCGAATTTTTTTTTACTATTTATCTTCAATATTTGATATTTATGCTACAGGTAAACCAGGATCAGGATGGTATTGGTACTAAACGGCGTTCTTCAGGAAGACTGTCCACCCGATTCGAGATCTTTGTATCACACTCATCCTATTTACAGAGAAACTGCGGCGCAACTTCTCAATGTACCAAACAAAATCATTGGTTCCGTTGGACTTCTCTATGTACAACAAAGAGAGCTAGCAGCTACTGTGCCACATGACAGTAAGTATTGGTTAATAAATGTTTTTTATACTTGTATAATTGCTAGTTTTTGTTTTTAAATACAGTGTGGAACCTCGATAACTTAAATAACTTAATAAAGTTTTGTGTTTCCTTCCACTCAGAGCCAAAAATCTCTTTTACTTAAAATATGAATTCTCGATAACTTAAACAAATAATTTGGGTATTTGACCTCACTAATTTAAAATATTATTTCGATCTCAATAACTTAAGCAACTATCAATGACTTTTTTTAAATAAATGAGAACAAATGCTAAAGTTCTTTATTGCTTAAACGTGTTCACCAGAAAGCTATAAATACAACTGTATTGCCTATCGTCTTTAAATTCTTTAAAGCTCTACCTGAGGCCTAAGTATACTAACTTATTTGGATAATTAGCTCTTAGCAGTAATGGAAACAGTTATTCACAGTGTTAAAAGTGAAGACATAGACGAAGATTTAAACGACCAGCTACAAGCACATCAATCAGAGAAGCAAGAAAAACTATAAACACTTATGGAGTATTGCAGTAATATAGAAGACAATATTTTTTCTTCTTTACTTAATATTAAAAATAAAATTGATTCAGAAAGTTTAATCTGCTTCAAGCAAAAGAAAATCACCGACTTTTTGGTGTATATTAAATAACTATATTAAACAGATTTATAAGGCGATTGTGAATGGGCAAGTCGGTAGAGGACGACCTCGGCGAACATATCTCGATCAGATCAACATTGTTTTAAAGAAATGCCATATCAAGAGTACCAACAACTAACGATGAGAGCGCTGATGAAAGTAGAAGAAGCAAAGAAAACACAAAGCCTAGAAAAGATAAAGCGCCACATTTTTCAAGTGAATTCCTCAAATCATTCCATTACAATGTCCGGAAATATCCTTGAATCAAGTCCCTCCATCTCGATTTTGGGAGTCACGGTGTCTTGGCATGACCATGTTGCTAACATCGCAAAGTCAGCAAGCCAGAGGCTGGGTTTTCTGTGGACAGCTAGAAAGTTTTGTACTCCTGATCAACTGTTGACGACGTACAAGGCTCACATCCGAACTCTACTTGAGTATTGCTCGTACATTTGGGGTTCAGCATCAAGCCATTCTCTTCGTCTTCTAGATTCCATTCAGAAAAGGGCCAAGATTGACACTACAAGGACCAATCTCTATCGAGAATCCTTCTTTTACAGGGTTGCTACAGAATGGAATAAGCTTCCAAAATCAGTTTTTCCAGAGAACTATGAACTGTGCAGCCCACACGATAGGTCTACCCTTTTTGCAACTATTTTCAGTAAAAAAAGACGTGTGTAAGAACCGTATCAAGTGGAAGAAAGAGGTCTCTGCCTACCCCTACGGAAAAAAGGCGTGATTATATGTATGTTTGCATGGTCTTTATCTTATCTAGGTTCTACTGTATTTCTATATTCTATGAAGATAAATGTATTCGAAGAGCATTGAATGGATAAATATGTATAAGTATTAACTTTTTAATAAGGGTTTTAAAGATTCGAATGTTAAAGGAGGTAACTTTAACTAAGAAAGTTTTCCAACTGCAACTTGGTTCTACAATCTGGTTAGATTTATCTGATCTAAATGTTATTGGTACAGCTAAACTGAACTATAGAGAAATCCCAACAGCCTTTGGAAGTTGGTAGAACAACTAGAGATTGAGGAGGAGCTTTAACCTACTGGAAGGGTACAATAGACCCTATCAGGTCGAAGTGCATACTTACAAAAAGCCTCCCGTTGGAATCTAATTAGAATCTATTAGTAAATTTTATGAAAAAAAGACACATGAACCAAAAAACTGAATAATATCTTAAACAGAGATTCATACATCTATAACGTTTGGGTAGATTGGCCAACAATAGCGGTTGCTGTGGTTATAATATTAAATATTATTGCAAAACAAAGACTTAAACTGTACGAAACAATTTGATTTTTCCAAATATAGACTTTCTTCTCAAAATTTTTAAAAGCAGTTGCGTAATATCCAAAACGAGAGAAGATACGCTTTGCTGTCATATCGTTTAGACCCATTGATTGACAATTACAAAAATTTTAAATCCAATTTGGCTAAAATTATGTACGGTTGCTGTTTCCACGTAATTGAGAATCTGTGGATGCTGGTTTATTAGAAAAAATAATCATTTGTACGGACATAAGTAATTTAGTTTGATTAGAAAACCGTGGAATTAGAAGCGGATTTCCTAAAATTGTATTTACAATTTCCATTTCTATTCGCAAGTTTAATATTATCTCCAAATTGGTGAAACTGATTAACTTGTAATGATACAAACATCTTTAAATTTTTAAACTCGATTTGAAGAATCAATTCGATCCAGCATTGTAAGATTAGCTATATGATCAACGAAAAAACCATCTATAGAAATGCAATTATCGAAAAAATTTGAGTGCAGTTTATTTAGACAAAGTATAATTTATTTGTTCCAAGCATTATATTCTTTTAATTAGGTTAATTGCCGTTTGCCCAGTAGTTTACGGTAAAAATATTGCCATTTAGGTCAAACTTACAATTCTTACCATTTACCTAAATAATCCTTAAGAACCCCAAGTGTTGGAATTTATGCTCTTTCTTCTGCGCATTATTGTTTTTCATTTCTCTTCGATAATCTGATACTTTTGCTGACGAGAACCTTGAATTCTTTAAACCAAGGTCAATAATTTTTCTTTCAAAAGATTATGATAACAACTATTACATTAATTAATGTGAGCTACCACATAGTTTTTATTCCAGTTGTTTGTAACAGCCCTATTTGAGCCTCCCAATAGCATATACAGGGTGTTTCTAAATTTATTCGGAAATATTCAGGAGGTGATTGCCCGTATAAAATTATTATGGATCTTTTCTATAAAAAGTAGTAGTTTATTATTTAATAAAGAATAAAAATAATAATATTTTATTTTATTTTTTTTACCGAATCTATTGGTTATAGGAAAAAACTTTATTAATCTTCTTCTTGCTCTTTAGTTTTATCTGTCGATCTGTTAATTGGGTCGCCTTAGGATATCTTGGGATGTTGATTGCCAGCTGTCCTTCCATATCTTAGGTGGTCTTCCTGGGGGTCTATCTTCCGCTGATCTGCTCTGGAATGCTATCCGCGGTAGTCGATCTTCTGCCATTCGGGTTACATTGTCATTTCCTTTGCCGCCGCCGTCTCACTACGTCCTGCACCTGACATTCATCTCTTAATTACCTCGTTCCTGACTCGGTCTTTTTTTGTCTTTCCGAGTATGCTTCTTGGGGTTTTCATTTCTGTTACACGCAGCATGCTTTTTGTTTTAGTTGGCTCTTCTCGAGCTTCAATACCGTAAGTCATGATTGGCCTAACGCAGGTCTTGTAAATCTTGACCTTGCCATAAATATATATTTGCTATAGAACCATAGTCTAATACTGATCTAATAAGGGATTTATTTAGTAATACTAGAGTTAGTCCGTCAGCAACCCATTTCTGGCTAGCCTCCACTTCCAGAATATTCAGTCTTTTCCGTCATTGTAACACTAGATTATTAATGTGTACTTTCCAATTTAATTTACTATCTAAGTGCATGCCTAGAAATTTTGCAGATTTGATATTAAATAAGGTAAGTGATGCTAATTTCCCCCACTTATAATGGAACAGGAATGTTGAAAAAATACCGGTGGTTAGTCCTTTGTGAGTGCACGGAAATACAAGAATAAAATACGATTCACATTTTCTTTTTGTCTTTAACTCCATTGTTAGTAAAATGATTTCAATAAAAAAATGCTTAATAAATCAATACTTTATATCTAATATGTTTTTAGTAAAATATGTAATAGGAGATCTACAAATTTTCTAAATTTTAGAATATTGTCGAAAAGCCTTGTATTACCAATTAATTTTTTTTATGAATAATACGAGCTTGACAAAAATTTCGGCATTTTACAATAAACATGCAATGAAGGGAACAATTCATTGTTCTGAACGAACGAATAAATTAAGGGGAACGAAACAATTAATTTTTCTCTATTTTTAGAAAACGTGAACATTCTTGGAGCAGATGATGTTACCACCTGCCTTATAGTGGTTGTACGACATTCTGGTGAGTATCATGTATAAGATCAAAAAGTTATGGCTCAGTTTATCATAAAATAAATAAAAATACGAGACTGAATAAAATTTGCATGGGCAAATAATTTAACTTGTTTATACTTTTGGTGCACGTTTTCAAATAAAAAATAATTGCTCTAAGATTGTGCTCAATATGAAGAAATAAAATATAAATTTATAAAATTATTATAGGAAATTAATATTAATTTTGTAGAATACATTTTCTCTTGTTAAAACTAAGCAGGTATCGGCAGGTTTTCACACAAAGTTTCTGACTTTTACTAAATTTGGGCTTCTACAGTTTGAAAAGTCTGAAATGAATCAAGAATTTCCTGCAGCTGGGGAACTAGAGATGTGTTGAATCAGCATTTTCAAAAAGCTGTGAAAGCTGTTACTGTTTCACCAAAAAAACTGTGACAAGTCACTGCTTTTTTTTGGAGAAGCTTTTTATGAAAGTTTGCATGAACCTGTTTCTGTTATTACGCCCAAGCTATACTTATAACTATATTTATAAAAATATTGAGTTTGGCTTGCAGATGTTGTGAAGGTTTTTAGTGAATTCTTTGTCCTAAGAAACATCTTTAACATCTTTAATTACATGAAATTTCCTAGACGACTTTTATAACTCTTCTCGTTTGGATCAAGCAAATGTTAAAACAACATCTTTATGCCACACACAGTAACCCCAATATATATTTTTTTAAATAAATATAAATATTTCAATAATACGAATGATTTATTAAAACTTTATTAATGTTTTAAAAATATTTATGAAATACCCAATAATAATTTTGATCGAATAGCCGCCCAAGTAGTAAATTAAATTCTATAAGGTTTGTAAAAACAGCTACAAGATATATCTTATAGGATACTACAATTCTTATAACGGTCTACAAAACAATTAGATCCTTATACAAGAAAAAAGGGACCATTTTTATACAACAGTTTGGTAGTATAAGAGTTTTATTAAAAGTTTATATGACTATTTTATACACATTTATACAAGTCTCATACGATTGTTTTATGCTCATTTATGCAGCTACTATAAAAAAGCATTTTATTTTTTAGTGAAAAATATTAGAACCAAATTATATTTTAATTTAAAACTGCATTTTATTGTAAAAATGAAGACTTATTAAAACTACTTGGGCCGTTTGGGCGGACATCGGTAGTAAAAATTATAAAATCATTTGGAAGGTTAGTATAACACAAATTTTGATACGCCACAAATTTTACTGATATATTATAGGTAATTTAATTTTGGTTAAGTTTCAAGTAGATACTTAAAAAAATAAAATAAAAAATCATAAAATTAATGATTTTAATAGCTTATTACTTCATATGACAATTCTTTCACAATATAATTCTCTAAATAATAATAAAGTCACATTTTTCAATTTAGTTTCACGTTTCCAACTCAATTGCTTATAATGGTGGAGATAGCCGGTACAAGAATTCCTTATTTAAACATGGCGATAATACAATAATTTTATCCCAAAAAAATGCCCTTAACAATATTTCATTGTAAAATAAAACGGTATACGATAAAACTGTTTTATGAATAATAGGCAATATTTAGGCAGTATACAACTATTTTTGACAAGTAATAATTATATTGAGATTAGCAAAAAGTAGAGGTTGCCGCATCTCATAATATGGTAATAAAAAATTTTCCTACGACCACGTATAAAAACACCATAAAGCACACTATTTTGTTATTTGGAAAGTAGCTCATATTACCATGGCATTGTTATTTGAATAAAATATTTTAATGGAAAAGTCACTTCAGCCTTATGATGTAGACTTTGGAACGAATTTATTCTGTCATACACTGTTTTATCCAATAAGGCATTTATAAAAGAGAAAGGCTGATAGTATTTAAAGTTCACGTATAAAAGTGTTTTAGAATGCAACGCAATTGAATGCTATAAAATATTTATTATACAACATTATACAGCTTTAATAAGACAAGCTTAAGTAACTATTTTATAATATTGTAGTTACTAGTTATATAGTATATTATAGAACTCTTATACAATAGTATATATTGTAAAAGTCACTATATATTCATTTAATACAAAAATTTTCTTTAAAAAACAAAATTATTGCAACAAAAGGCTTAATAAAAACAAACAGTCCTATTCGACTGTTTTACAATCATTCAGTCCTTTTAGAATTCCATTTTGCTAGTTGGGCTTACATAAAAATTTGTAAAAATTTGTTTTATTAGTAATTAGAGCTCACTATTTCCGTGGGTGTATCATAACGACATCAGTACAAGAGTTGCCTAGACCTTGTGCTCACGATGCTAATGAATTAAAAATAATTAAAAAAAGTTTATAATAATGGCACGCATGAATAAAAAATGTCTCTTGGTGAAAGGCGGACACGCATTAATAATTGCCCATAAAAAATAAAATCAATACTGTTTAAAATTTTAGATTTTGTTTATCTCTATTTTTATGGTTCTAGCAATAAATATTTTTCACTATTTCATTTCTGTCACCGAAACTGTGGGAATTTTAAAATAACGGATATGTGGAGTGTTGAACTCGTTCACTATTGAGGCTAATGTTACATTTTTCACAATTTATTGTAGAAAAATTTCAAAAATTTGTTAAAAATATTTAATGACAAGAAGAGGACATTAAAATGATACAAAAGAGATCTCACTCATCACCTTAACTCATTCTCCAGCCATTTGCGTCCAGTTAGTGTTGATCTTTTTTAAATCATCTGTCCATCTGGTGGGTGGTCTTCCTGGGTTTCGTTTGTCTGACCATGGCCTCCATTCCAGAAGTTTTTTCGTCCATCTCTGATCTGTTTGTCGTGCTACATGATCGGCCCACCTCCATTTCGACTTTAAGATCTTTTCAATTAACCAAAGGAATATAAATAAATAAACTCGCCGGTTATTTTAAAAATCCTGCAAAAAATAGTCTTTTTTAAAGTAAGCAATATTTAAATGTTAATCATTCCTAGCTACTTGTAGTTGTGTTTATTAACTATACGTCATAATTAATAATGATTGCAACAAAAGATGTAATGAAATTTGATTTAACTTTGGGCGTCAAATTTGTGTTACTGTTTAAAAAACTAATAATTCTTACTCAGGGCTTTGTGAATACTTAATTTCTCGATTGAATTAATTTTGAGGGAATGGAGAGATCAGTTCATTGACTTATCCACCCTTTTTTTAACTAACTGAAATTAAAAAGCTAAACCACGTTAGGGTGCCAAGTGATTTTTCTGAAAAGTTAATCAAATTTTAAAAAAATTTAAACATACTATTTAATTTAATACTTTTAAAACTTTGAAACGAGCAAGGTATTTATATAAATACAGGTTTATTACAAACATTTTACCCTGGAAAATAAATGATCAAAATTAACAAAATTAAAAAGACAAATAGGAAAATTAAATTAGATCCAAAACGGAGATAGGCGAAAAAATCCAAAAAACTAATAAACGGAAATCCACAACGTCTGGGCAGCTAAAAATCCAATGACCGAAAAGCGAAAACTATGATTACACAACCAAAAATCTAAAAGGCCCGAACGGCAACAGACCAACGTCTGCACGGTGAAAATGGTCTAAAAATGGTAAAAGCCGGCGAAATGTCAGCGCAAAGCCCAAGCATCAGTAATAAACACAAAAACCAAAAAGCAGTGGACAATCAAACAAAAGAAGTCCGAGACAGACTAAAAAAAAGTCGTGGACACCAACCAACCAAAAAAAGTCGATAGCTAAAATAAATGAAACTAATAATAATAATTGCGAATAATATTCTCGCCATTAACAACAAGGCCTTTGGTATTAAAAAGTTAAAATGAACCAAAAAACTTGCCGTCAATACCGAATTACAACCATAAAAACAATTTTAACAAATAATTAAGCATACTCATTATTTCCCCAAAGAAAAACGTAGAGCATATAGTTTTTAAAATAATAAAATAAGATCACTGTTATTTTTGAAAAAATGATTTAATAAATTTAACTCACGAATTATTTCACAAATCTAACTACATTAAACTTATAATATAACAATTATCGACTTTTAATTTTTGGACTGAGACTTGCTTGACAAATACGCACCTTTCAAACCAAATCTTATCAGCCGCTATCGCTTCAAACACAACCAGTGACGGCCTCGGAACTAAAATAAATTCGCCAAAATGCGAGGGCCGGCTCTAATGATTTTCTATCACAATCTCTAGAAAAAATTTGCGTTGCACATCGTTAAGTTTATGTTGTGTTATGACGGCACATATTCTTTTATTTGTGCCCAAATAAGCTCAAATGATAATTCTTTAACCTATTATTGTTAGTGGTGTTGGTGTTTTCAATTAAACATACATACATATAGTCAGGCCTTTTTCCCGTAGGGGTAGGCAGAGACAACTTCCTTCCACTTACTACGGTTCTTCAATTAAAACCAGTATTTTATTTTTTCATTAAGCTGTAGGTAATGGTTCTTTTAACCTTAAATGGTCCAAAATTAACCGAATTATTGGGAAGTAGATCCAGCTTTTGAGAGAAATACTCTTTAAAAACATCGAATTTTATTTCTTCGAAGTAATCTTTGTCAGGCTTTGATACAAATCCAAGCAAACCACTATACACAAAAACTCCATCACTCTTTTATTACTCTGTTAAAGTAATAAAAAATATTTTAAACAAAAATTTTATTATTTTTTTGGTTGAATCTTCTGGACAAGATTTAATAGATTAATAATTATAAACGTAGGAATAAAATTTTAACATTTTTCTTATAAAAATTCAAATTTTAGAGGTTAACTTTATTGTTCTTGCTGATCTGCTCCTAGAAGTTTACAGATCAAGACACAGTTTACTACTAAATTAATTTATTAAAAAAAGTAATCTACAATACTTATAACAAGTGTAAATTCTAATATTGTACTAAATATTTGTAATCGTTATTCTTAAAAGGGGTGGTTATGGTTTCTAAAAATTCATCTTATTTTTATTGCTATCGTTTAGGTAGCGTGCTATAAAAGCTAAGCAAACGGAGTAAAACCCATATAGTGAGAATGTGCATTTAACGAAAAGGAAAAAGTAGAGTTAATAGCTTTGTTCGCCGAGCTGGTTTTTGACGAGTTCTTGACTGAATTACAACTAGTTTGGGTATAAGAATGTACGCCTGCGTGGTTAGAAACTAGATAGGAACCAATCCGGATGGTTAAAATCTCCGCGAACGACAAATTCAAGGATCGTGACATAACACAAAAAAGAAAAAATTTAAGAAGAATAGGTCACGTCATTTTTGTTATTGAGCTATCGTTCTTTTTTTTAGGTACTTCTACTTCTTGTAAAATAAATTTTAAACTCTTTTTATAATTTAATACCAGAGAGATTATAAATTGTTTCTATGTGTTGACCGCTTGAAAATGTATCCCACTTCTTAGTTACAGTCCTGACTGTAAAATTATACTTAAAATCGAAAATTAACCAAGCAAATTAGATTGTAGATTGTAGATTGTAGGGGGGGTCGTAAAGGCCTCTCAAGCACCTCGACCTATCGGATCTTTTGTGCATAACCCTTAATCTATTCGAGGCCCAGGATTCCGAGACTTCGAGCAAAGTTTATCAGTTTCCTGGGGGCTAAGTTAATAATATCGATGGGCTTTAGGAAGGCCCCTTCCTGAAACTTAAGCCTCTTGCAGAAAAGCGCTGGGCATTCGCAAAGCAAATGTTCTGCAGTTTCAGCGAAGTTCTCGCATTAGCGGCAACTATCACTCTCTGTTTTGCCCATCTTTTTAAGATGATATCTCAGAGGGCAGTGTCCAGTGAGGAGCCCCGTCACCAGTTTCCTTGGCTGACAATAAATTTTAAAAAGACCAAAATGATGACTAACATGGTTCCCAGTGATCAAATACAAATTAATAACTACAAAGTAGAATTGGTTGACAAATATATATATATATATATATATATATATATTTGGGTCATGAGCTTAGAATAGCCAGAGACAATCTAACCTGAGAACTAAACAGATGAATTACCCTGGGATAGGCGGCGTACGGAAATATAAAGGTCATCCTTAAAGGAAATATCCCAATTCGCTTGAAACGGAAAGCATTTAACCAATGAGCATTGCCGGTTGTGACCTACGGTGCGAAGACTGTAACGAAGAAAACCGGAGAAAAACTAAGAGTAACACAAAGGCGAATGGAGAGATCGATGCTTGGCCTGATCCTGAGGGATCTAGTGAGAAATGAAGAGATACGCCGACGTACTGAAGTAGATGATATTATACAGCGAATCACTACTCGGAAATGGAAATGGGCTGGAAACATTGCAAGAATGGAAGACGTAAGATGGACCAAAAAACTGTTGGAATGGAGACCAAGAACTGACAAGCGTAGTCGAGGCAGACCTCCCACTCGATGGACGGATGACCTGAAGAGGATAGTAACAAATTGTATTACAACAGCCAGGGACAGAGAGAACTAAAAACGTTTGGAGGAGGCCTGTGTCCAACAATGGACGTAAGGGGCTGCATGATGATGATAATAAAGTCAAGCCAACGTTCGGGCAGGACAACGTCTACCGGGTCCGCTAGTATGAATTATAAAATTAACTCCAAATCATTTTCATATATTTTTTTATTTAAATTGGGTGCTTCAATTTAAAAAATACCGTTGTGACCTTCAGTGTAAGTGGGACCACTAAACATAAAAAAAGCTAAAAATTGAGCTTAAGTTAAATTGTGCATATGTTATCAACATGCAACATAGTAAATTCTTTTTTGTAGACAGAATCTCGGAAAATAGTTTAAAAAAATTCAAGAATGATTTTGTCAAGATGATGATGATGATATCATGTCGACATGCCAATATCACCAAATAAAAATGTCGATAATTCAACCAGAAACTTTAAAACTTTAATATGCGGTTACACCTATAATAATTACAGAGTACGGCGAGATGATTAGTAGTTGCAAATCTTTAGCCAGCACGTAGATATGTTTTTAAAAAAATACACGATTGGACATTCCATTTTGTTATCATTATTATATTGGTGTGTGTGAAATGAAATTGCTATTAAATTTTATTGTAATTTCTTTACATTGCGCCACAGCTGGCTCTATTATTAAAGGATTTTGTAACACCTGTTATTCAGTCTGCGTCTGTAATTTCTTCGAGGACCAAGGTACGTGCAGCAAAATCTTTAATGGATAGATACTGGTCGGGCACTACCCGGCTCATCTTCATTTCAAGTAGAACTTCTTGAAACGAGATATTATACTCTTTTTTTTCGTTTTTACTCCTGCTATATAAAAAATAGAAACTTTTTTTATTAGTATTGATTGACACGATAGGAATGTCATTATTTTTAAATGGAATGTTTACGGTTTCTAGTAAGTATTTGCTTACCAATAGCATCATCCAACAAACTGGATTTTTGTTTAGTATTTGTTTAATTAAGTACCGGAAATCAGTAAATCCATTTTATTTTTATAGACGATACCTTAGTAGAATTTACAAATGGCTTTTCCAGTAGGTGTCAAAAGCTGCACAAAGTCTACATCCTTGCACTCCTTATAGGCGAAGTCAGAGATATGACTATAAAAAATAGCTCCTGGTCTAAGCTTAATCCTTTAAAGTTATTTTATGGCTTATCTACGAAAAACAATCGATAGATACTTTATAATGTCTGGGTATATTTTTAATTATTTTAGGATATTACGAGATATGGGAATGATTCTTTTGGTCTTGTTTGCAAAAATGAAAAGTATTTTTGGGCTTTAAACAAAAATCTTAACGCTTAGGATATGACACGTACCTACATGTTGATGTCAAACTACATCCAGTCTAAAACAGTGCTAACTAAATAAAAAAAAAGCAGAAGTGGTTTTTTTTTATTAAGTTAGCAGGGATGAAACGTATTTTTGGGCTTTAAACAAGAATTTTAACGCTTAGGATATGACACGTACCTACATGTTGATGTCAACCTAGATCCAGTCTAAAACACTGCTATAACAAAATAAAAAAAAACCCAAAGGGCAGATATCTATATTTTATCAGGTAGCCAAACAGCATTAAAAGCTCTGAGGTCATACACTTGTGAGTCTAAGCTGACTTGGGACTGTAAATAAGCCCTGAGACAAATGGCAGCAAACAATCAGGTTACTCTGATGTGGGTTCCAGGTCAAAAGAAAGTTAAAGGCAACGAAGAAGCAGACTGCCTTACCAAAGAAGGGGCAAATACACAATTTTCTGGCCCAGAACCCTTCAGTGGACTCTCCAAAGCCCACTTGAAAGAAGAGGTTCGACGCTGTGAAACAAATGAAATGAAATCTCACTAGCATAAAGTTCCAGGACAAAGACAAGCGAAAAGGCTAGTAAGCCTTTCGCCAAGAAAAGTTAAACAGCTTCTCGAGTTGTATAAGAAAGACTTAAAGCTGGTGATGGGACTTCTTACTGGACACTGCCCTCTTAGATATCACCTAAAAAAGATGGGCAAAACAGGGAGTGATAGTTGCCGCTACTGCGAGAACTTCGCTGAAACTGCAGAACATTTGCTTTGCCCAGCACTTTTCTGCAAGAGGCTTAAGTTTCTGGAAGAGGCCTTCCTTAAGTTCTCCGATGTCAGAAACTTAGCTCGCAGGAAACTTTGTACGAAGTCTCGGAATCCCGGCCCTCAAATATATTAAGGGTTATGCACAAAATATCTGATAGGTCGAAGTCCTTGAGAGGCAGCATAGTCTTCACGACCCCCCTACAATTTACAAATAAAAAAACCACTTCTGTGTTTTTTGTACAAGTCTAAAAGCATTAGATTTAATTAAGTTACCTACTAGCTCCTTTTATAGGGTTTTTGAAAAACATATTAATTGAATGAAAGAGAAACTAACATCTTGGAATTAAGTTTTTATTCAAGTTGACAGATTGATATTTTGTCTCCCATTTTTAATGATCTCTCTTTTTTCTTCAAAATTATATAAGGAGAATGACTTTTTAAGTAGTTGATCGATTACGCAGCGGCTCTCATCCATGTTTAATTGCACGCACACTGCAAAGGGCAGCGTAACGACTACTAACGAGTAAGTAACCAAAACAAAAAATGGTTACAAACCTACATAATATCGCGGTTCGCCCACGCTCTCGCGCTGTTGAATTCAAGCACGCGACTAGACACGAGCCTGCTCCGACCAGTAGCTGACGGACCATCGCGCGTATCCACAAACGAAAGTGGTAACATAACGCATAACCGGACAGTATAGAGCATATTATTTTTGTGCGGCTAATTGACTATTTACTGAATTACTATAACATATTGCTGTTGGTTTAAAAATAAATAAAATTATTTTCAAGTAGTCATAACATATTTATTTTCAAGATTTTTGACTGTGGTAACAGTAGTTACATGGACGCTTCGCCACTGATGGAGCTGTTTACATGATTTGCATTTGTCTTGCGTATTTATTTAATGTATCGCAAGGTAGGGGTTTCTATTTGACATTTTAAAGAAGGGGTGGTAGATGTTAAATGGATGAAACTTGGAAACAGCGGAATAACATTTTTAAACCTCCCCTTTGATTTAACATTCGAGCTGTTTATAATAAACTTAATTTTAGTTTCTGTTGTAATTTCGCTATGTTAAATGTTATCTGTAAAATAAATCGATCGAATAAATTGTTGTTTATATGACTGATTTGCATTTGTCTTGCGTATTCATTTAATGTATCGCAAAGTAGGGGTTTCTATTTGACATTTTAAAGAAGGGGTGGTAGATGTTAAATGGATGCCACTTGGAAACAGCGGAATAACATTTTTAAACCTCCCCTTTGATTTAACATTCGAGCTGTTTATAATAAACTTAATTTTAGTTTCTGTTGTAATTTCGCTATGTTAATTGTTATCTGTAAAATAAATCGATCGAATAAATTGTTGTTTATATGACTGATTTGCATTTGTCTTGCGTATTCATTTAATGTATCGCAAAGTAGGGGTTTCTATTTGACATTTTAAAGAAGGGGTGGTAGATGTTAAATGGATGCCACTTGGAAACAGCGGAATAACATTTTTAAACCTCCCCTTTGATTTAAAATTCGACATATTTTTTGTTTTTTTTTACATTTATGCAAAATCAAACGTTATTTGGACTGGCTGGTTTTGAAATGAAAGCACTGTAAATATTTATTGTTATTTATAAATCTTGACGCACTGCGTTGCCAAAAAATTGTACCGTGACGATGTTACGGTACAAAGTTTCGTTGCAAGTCTATACTCACGTTTAGATTCCCATATCCAATAATAACTAATGAACCTTGCAGCAATTCGAGCAATAAAAAGCCGAGAACATAATCCACCTGATTAATTGTAAGTATCGATACCATAGAAAACGTGCAGCACATCGATGTACGAAGACAGTAAAAAAATACTGCTTATACTCGTATTAATGGGGTTATTATGATTATTATTATTATACACCTGATATATGAACCATTCACCGTGAAATCTAACATTTGCGGAAGAAAGTTAATTTTCTTTAGAAAAAAACTAGTAATTGGATATTTGAACTTAGAGGGGCACGCCTTCTCGTGAAAAGGCTAGACTTAGGAATGTGTTAAATTGAGAGGAAAATTATGCAAATTGGTATTTCGAAATCTAATGCTTTTTAATCGTTTTTAGTTATATCTTTATAAGTATCATTTACAACCAACAAACCTCCGAATCAATCTTACGTTAAACGTATTTAATCGGACAGTATTTCCATTTAAAAATCAAGTTGAGAAGATACCAAATTATACAGATTTAGTTATGAATAAAAAATTAAATTTTTAAACACGAATTTTTGGAACAAAATTTGTTTTAATCGTAAACAATATTTAAATTATTCTATTATTAATTATTTGGTAAGAGATCAGGGAATAAATAAGTACCCAAAAAATTAACCATTTCTTTAATATTATTGCTCATGCACTTCCTAAGACTCGGTTATTCCCAAATATGGAACTAAAACGGTTAAACATCACCTAAAAGACACAGACTCACACAAAAACTGTTTCTTCATCATGTAAATCAGGGGTTTGTTAACTTTTAAGGTAACGGAACCATAATCAAACTTTTTATTAGAAATATTTCAAAGGTAAAATAATTTTATTCTTCATTTTTAATTTAAAGAATGCAATTGTTTCAATAATATTTGCTTTTGGTTCGATATTGTGTTCGACGGATGTATGCGAATGTCTGGGATAGCATCCAATCTCGACATGAATTTGTTTTTTGTATAAATGTAAGCTTAAAAGCCTGATACACAATGATACGATGTGACAAAGGAGAAAAAAATTTAAAATAGCCTTTATAGCTACCACAGGGTATTACTCCTAACACCAACCCAAAAAGACACAAACTCAAATTTGTGTTTTAATGTAAAAAAACTCTGAAGATCTATGAATGCTTCGTAATCCAGGACGGTTAGCATTTAAAGGTTGGTTGACTTCTGATAAAAAATGCACAACGTAAATAATTTCGCGGAACCCTAGTAACTTTAGGAATCACTGATCTAAATTACAGATTTTGTTTTAGTTATTCTATTTGAATATTCATATGTTTTGCTGAAGTTCTTACAGGGTATATTAAAATTCATGTTAAAAAAAGTTTAATATTTTAAAATTATTTTATATACCTAAAACTACTAAAATAAGTAATAATCAACAAATTTAAAAAAAAATGAATCAAAATTTTTTTTAATAAAATTTTCAGTTATATATTTGACACATGGAGAATTTGCAATAATTTAATTTAAAATTTTAAACGTGGGTTATTTTGTTTAAAATTAATATTAAAAATTGTTTTTATGTAAATTACATAATTTACTTATTTTTTAAAAACGTTATTTTCGAGTTTTGTAACAATGTCATCTTCTTGCTTCTATTTTTTTTTGTGTCTTTAAACAAATTAAATAAATGATTAGTGTCAAATACTGCATTTAATCTGTCTATTATGTTAAAAATTATTGCATTAATTAATATGTAAAAAATTAAATGGATTTAACATTTGTATGTTCTGAAGGTTTAAACGATGGTGGAATTATTAAAATATTGACATATTTACAATAAAGCGTTGAATATTTAATTTTGCATAAGTAAATATAAATTATTTTTTTAAAGATAACGGTAAGCTTATTTTTTATTTCTGATCCAAAAAAATATGAATAGGGCCATCATTAAAACTTTCATCAATTTCGATTTATTTCCTTTTACTAAAAAAACTTTAAATCCCTATTTGGAAGATTTACGCCCGTTTAATGCATTAAATCTTACAAAAAATCGTTTTTACTTGTTTACCGTACGGAAGTATCTACTGATTCTTACTTGGAGGTATAAAATTTCTTCTCTGGTTTCTTTTCAATAACGTATTTTCACACTTTTCAAAAATTATTCAATGATTTCTTATTAAACTTATTACACAGATATTGAAAAAACACACATTCTAAACTAAATTTAAATTTAAAGATAAAATTACAAAAATCTAAAAATTTTATGTCAGAAGAAAAATGGGAATAATTAAAGACAATGTTTTTTAACAAAATTGTGAATGTTTAATAACTACTGTAGTATTTGAGTTTAATAAAAAAAATAAAGGAAATATTTATATAATAAATTTTGGCGATTATTTAACACTATAATATATAGTCCAATGAAAGTGCTTAACTTTTGAAAAGGACCAATAAAAACAAACTATCTAAAAACACTCAATGTTACCATGAAATTTATTGTGGCATACATCAAATTTGTCTTGGAATTTTGAAGCGTCAAATCCGATTTATATTGATAGGTCTGAGTTAAATTCTCGTCTAGTGTTTTTTTTAAAATTATGTTTAAAGAAAAAAATCTACTTTTCTCCAATATAGGCAGTGGTTTCTTCGCCCTGCAAGATGTTATTCTTTGTATCTTTTTTGGATTAAATCCTGAATCCTTAAGATCTTTAAGGATTTCTTCTACAGGTGTCTCTGCCGGTAGTCCTTTTAGAATTACTTTTGGCAGTTTTTTGCTAGGTAGTATTTCTTGATGTCACGAAGGTAATGAATTGGAAGACATCAAGCTTAACCAGAAGACTATTTAGCTCAGACTAAAAGGTGGTAGCTGCGAAACACAAAAAGTTTAAAAGCTGTAGTGTGGGCATCTCTAACCCGTATGTTTCACATTAAACACCAAAAAGGTAATGAATTGTGTTTCTGAAGTCGTCTATTGTAGTTAGGTGTATTCTAGCACCATACTCGTATAGTTTGGCATTGATTAAGTAAATTTTCTTGTCTTGGAGGTCCTTTGATGGACATTTTTATAAATCCGTATATTTTATTGTGATTGAGGTATTTTAACCCCACGAGTGTTTTTAAACAATTTTTGTCGTTTTTTAAAAATTACGCAAATATCCATCTGCAAAGTAAGTGTAAAATACCTCTCGCCCATAGCACGTGGTATTGTGTTAATATGATGTCTTGCGAAATTTAAATGCCTAATTTGCAAAAAAGGGCAGAGTATTCTCAAAAATTATCACCTTTAGTGGGGTTACCTTTAAAAATTATAGAGAATTTTCTATTTTAGGATCTGGTGCTGTAGCAATGGCCCATTTGGATGGATCTGGCACCGATGAAGCAGTTTGTACCATGGTCCAGAGAGTCCAAGAGCTAGCATTGGGATATCCGGAAGGTCGTATAGAACTTCAGCTCATTGGTGGATTTAACGACCCAAGACATTACTCCGACGAAATTTTTTTTAATGTTATAAGTAAGTTATGAGTTGTACATATTTCTGAGGTTATAAACTATTCTTTTTGCTTCTCTATTTATAACAAGTATTTAAACTAACACGCTAGTAATTTATTGTTTTTTAGGCAAAAAATCCAATAAAAAATCAATTGGGTATATTCCCAACCCATTAGGCAAGATTTTTTAAATTAAAATCTCCAGAAAGTCTCAATTCGCGAGTCACAGGCGATCTACCATGTTTTTTTTTAAACACTGCTTTAAAAACCTGCTTCGTCTATTTTTTTTCGTTTATAATAGAATTTTCAATGACAGCAGAGATTTATTCATTAATACATACATATATTAATTTAGCGACATTTTTGAAAAAAATATTTGCATAAAAAATTCGTTACGGACCCAATTTCAATTTTCCTCTTTTTTTTTTAATATGTAAAAACAATTTTAAATAACAAAAGATTGGTTAAACATCTAGTTGTGGTATGTCACAAAAAAAGATATCTGTACGAAAAGTAATAATTTCATTAAAAAAACATAATAAACCTGTGACAACTAACCAATAAAGTTTGTTGTCAAGCAACAACGCAAGGAATTTTACAGTTTTGCTATTAGTTTCTTAGTGTAAAAGTTAAATTTTCAGTTTTTTGTACATTCAGCAAAGTTTGTTTGTAGAGTACCATTTCTACTAGATTAGTGTGTTTGCCTACTATGGTTGTTTCGTATGCAAATAATATTTCTTCTTCTTCCAGTGCCTGTCCGTTACCGGACGTTGGCGATCATTCTGGCAATAATTATTTTATCAATGCGGCCCTAAATAGACCCGTGGTGGAGGTTGCAAACCAAGTTCTCATGTTTTTAACCCATGAGATCCTTCTTCTGCCTGGTCCCCTCTTTCCAAGCACCTTTCCCTGTAGGATAAGCTGCAACAAGCCGTATCTTTCGCTTTTTCTCATGATGTGTCCTAAGTATTCCAATTTCCGACTTTTGACTGTACTCATGAACTCCATTTTCTTGTTTAAAATGTCGAGTACTCTTTTGTTTGTAACATCTCAAATGCGTCCAACCTTTTACTGGCTGCATCTGTTGCAGTCCATGACTCAACTCCATGTAAGAGCACAGAAAACACATAGCATCGGAGAAGTCGTATTTTAGTTGTTAAGTTTAGAAAGTGGCATTCAAACAATTTCGACATTTTAAGGAATGCAGCACGAGCCCTCTCCATTCGACAGCAAATAATATAAAATTTGTATTTTTAAATATGCATTCATATAGATTAAGAAAAGAACAAAACCCCATGTTTTATCTGCATTTTCGGAGATGTTTTATTATTATGTGTGATGTATTGTGTTCGATCATTTAAATACGATGTTAAGAGAAGAACGCTGTTGTCATCGAAGCCGTAGTATTTTAATTTGGACAATGGTAAATCGTGGATAGGTCTAAAAACTGAGCCTGGATTCCCAAAACCCTTCTGGATTTGATCAGTTATTGCAAGAATCGCCGAGGCCGTAACCAAACTGTTGGGTAGCGACAATGTTATTAATTGTTAAGTGCTTAGTAATATAGAATTTCAATGCTATTTCAAATACTATACAAAAAAAAAGTATCACAGAAATAGGACGATAGTTTGTTTATTCCTCTTATGAACCAGGGCACTACCCTGAAAAGTTTTAATATACTGGGAAACGTGTTTTGTTCCATGCAGAGGTTTGAATTGTTTTAAATAGTTTGTCTAGTGCTATTTTCTAGCGCGCCAGTAACTCTCAGCATTCGTTTGTGTTTTAAATAATGTCTTGGTTTAATTTTAAAAATTCGTTTATTTCAGTGTTTGAAACCGATATAATATAAAACAATAATAAAAACCTGTTTCTTTAAATGTTTTTGTTTTCGTTAAGCTTTTTTGTGCTAAAGTAAAAACATCAGATCAGAAAATGCAGTGATTTACAACGTGAGTTAAATACAACTTAATAATATTTATGTATGGCCTCAGTCAGCAAAAGTCAGCATAGAACAGATAACTTTGGAGTCCACATCCATCAGGAGAAGGGTACGGCAAGGATGCGTACTATATTCACTACTCTTCAATCTATATTTAGAGACTATATTTAAATAAGCACTAGAAGGAGTCAACATCGGTATAAACATAAACCTATCCGACCTACAATGTCTGTCGGATAGTATAGCGAGAGGTTCGGTTTACAGCTAAATACAACCAAAACCATAGCATTCTTGGAGATACAACAGAACGCAAATCTCGCCATCAAATGGGAAAACCATTGATTAAAAGGCATCATTTCAATACTTAAGGATTTCTAATAACAACCAGTGTAACTCAAAAAAAGAGGTACTGGAAAAATCGAGCAGACAAGAAGGACATTTATGAACATGAAAACAATGTTTATTAGATCAGACCTCAGCCTGTGCGCATGAAAAAAGATTGGAAGCTTTCGAGATGTAAATTTACCGACGTAGGCTGAGTATTGTGTGGATTCACATAATAACAAACTAAGAGGTACTTACCTACATGCACAAGCAGAGAGAATTACTACTTACTACCCAAAAATGAAAGGCACAATACCTCGGACACGTAATAATAGGCGAAAATAGTATATTTCACACCTAGGGCAATAAAGTAAGAAATGTCTTAGATCACATGTTTGTTGACCTAAGCAAAGCCGAGGTCATCGTATATGTATTCTGAAACATTTCTTACTTTAATACCCGTGGTGTGTATACTATTTTTCTCCCGACTGTAGGCTGAAAGCAGCAACTTTGATTTGCGTAGCGGGCCGAAAGTGACGCTTTCTGCACACTAGGGAGAAATAACTATTTTGATCACCAACCTCCGAAAGAAACGGCTAAGAAGGAGATCTTCGTGTGGGAATTTTAGGTGTTTTTTAAATTTGTTTTAGTTTTAAACGGTATTTTTACCAAGTGCATAGAGGTGTGTTGGTTCCTACACTTATGTATGGTAGTGAATGTTGGGTTTGGCAGAAGCAGCATGAAAATAGGATTAATGCTGCGGAGATGAGTAGTCTGAGAAGTATAGCCGGAGTGACTCGGTTGGATAAAGTAAAGAATAGTGAGATAAGAGATAGCTGTGGTGTAAAAGAAGATGTGGTTACAAAGATAGATAAAGGAATGCTTAGATGGTTTGGACACGTAGAAAGGATGGATGAAGAAAGATTGACGAAACAAATTTATAAGGCGAGTGTAAATGGACAAGTCGGTAGAGGTCGTCCTCGGAGAACATATCTCGATCAGATCAACATTGTTTTGAAGAAAGGCCAGGTCAAGAGTACCAACAACCGACGAGCATGTATGAGAGCACTGATGAAAGTAGAGGAAGCAAAAGATGTGTGTAAGAACCGTAGCAAGTGGAAGGAAGTGGTCTCTGCCTACCCCTATGGGAAAAAGGCGTGACTTTATGTATGTATGCATGTTTTTACTATCTTACATATTACATATATTTTACATGACAACTGATTGAACTAATAAGATGCAAGCGGGAAATGATGTAAATAAATTAGTAATACGAAGCTGTGCGGGTAGTAGACTCTCTTTTATAATTCGAGTCGAAAAAAGAGTCGTTTAAAAGTTTAAATAAATAAATGGGACTTGAATATGTTTTCTTTAAAACTGTAAAATATGATTGTAATTATAAAGTTTATTTTGACGAGTTAAAATTTTTTTCCTGTAACAATAAACCGTTTAAGGTGTTATTTTTTTTTGGGGCTTTTGTGTTCGCTCATTAGCTTAATATGCTCTACTGTTACTTTTTAAATATATATTCTTTTAGATTCGTTTCATAAGCACCCGATAGAAATCGATCTAACTTTAGCATGCACTGGAGAACTGAATACCACCATTAGGGGAGGCATTCACTGGCCCATTATTTACGGTGTCGGATTTAACGTAAAGACTGGCGAAATTTTTCCGGCAACTTTTCCAGACAAAGGTCCAGACCATTCGTTAAGGTGTGCCCGATATCTTACGGGAGTACCACAGGTAATTAAAAACTGATGTCTAACAACATACATATTTACAGGGTGACGCCTTAATCGAAAATAATACACTGGCACGTCCATTTAATCAAGCAGTTTCAGCAATATCTACTAAAAAATTAAAACCTACTAGCCAAAAATATTGTTGTTATACCAACAAAAATATAACATCTAACATCTAAGTGTAAACATATACAGATACTGTTCGATGGTAAAAAATAAAAGTTATACTTTGAAATTCAAGTTTCAAGTTATTTAAGTCTAGCGCGTGTAGACACTAACTATTGTGACGATTGTAACGGAGTCGATACGTTAAATGGCAATTAATTGAAATATATAGCTGGTTTTTAATACGTTATTCGTTATTTAAAAAGAAACAGGTCTGTACTTTAACGTATGACTAATTAAAAAATTTAAAACATTTGCATTAAAAAATTATTGGATATTTTTCTTCTGGTTCACCTGTTTTGTTAAACAAGTTGATATCATTTTTTAAAATTATTGTACGTGATGCGTGTGGACTGTAATTTTAAGATAGATAATTAATTAATAACAATTAAAGAAAATAACTCAATAAGCGTATAACGAGAAAAACCTTGGAAATGACAATATTCTGCTCACCTAAATCTTGCGTGTTGTATGGATTGTTAAATTTTGATTAGAGACTTTGGTGCTGGCACTGACACAATAATGTTTCGTTTCACATACGTTTTTTTTTCTACGAGACGAAAGTAAAAGCTAGGTTCACACGGAGTCGTGAAATGGGCGAGAGGACTATCGCTGGACCAGCTGGTCGTTGTCACTACCAAGTGTGAATGGGGGTAGTGGTACCGGAAAATAGATTGGTCGTGATTACTCCGGCATGTTGAAGTAAGCACGACCGGTTTAGTCATAAAACGTCCACTAAACTAAAACTTTGATTGTGCGTACAAGTTTTTTATGGTTTTTAAACGAGATTTCTTGTTTAGCCACATTAAAAACCACAAAAAGCAAAAAACACACGAAAATCAAAACAAAAACAAGACACCATGATTAATAGCGACTATTGTGTAAACTAAAGGTCGTAAAACATCAGTCGTAAGAATTAAGCAAGTCGTGAGACATGCCTTAATATGAACATCCAAAATACTAGATACCTCAGCGTTGGGACGAAAAACCAGAACTTACAACTAAAGAACTTGGATATTGTAGAGCTTGTGAAGATTACAAATACTTAGGAGAGGAAAATACTCACGTACTGGTCCGACATACCAGGGCTAACCCACTCGAAGGCGTTATTACCGTTACAACCCTCGAGAAACACAACTAAGCAGATCCTAGAATGGAGCAGAAATGACCTGCATATTCTAACAGGACTGCTTACGGGACACTGTCGTCTGAGATACCACCTCAGAAAGATAGATCTGAACCAACAAACGGACTGTCGGTTCTGCTGCGTGGAAGACGAAACTGCTGAACATATACTATGTTCATGCCCCGGCCTGGGAAGAATAAGGTTCAACATATTTGGTTACACTAACCTAGAACCTACCGATTTTAAAAAAATCTCACCCTATACAACCATGAACTTCGTAAGAAGGGCTGGATTGTGCGGTGAACTGTAGCCTCTAGGGGTGAGCCACAAAAGACCTACTAAGGGTCGCGGTGGAGGGGCGACCACGCCCCACTCACATAAAACCTAACCTAGGAATAACATTTAATAAAACAGGGAAAGATAAGAAAGAGGTGTGTTGGTTCCTACACTTATGTATGGTAGTGAATGTTGGGTTTGGCAAAAGAAGCATGAAAATAGGATTAATGCTGCGGAGATAAGTAGTTTGAGAAGTATAGCCGGAGTGACTCGGTTGGAAAAATAGTGAGATAAGAGAACGCTGTGGTGTTAAAAAAAAAAGTGGTTGCAAAGATAAAGGAATGCTTGAATGGTTTGGTCACGTAGAAAGGATGGATAAAGGAATATTGACGAAACAAATTTATAAGGCGAGTGTGAATGAACAAGTCGGTAGAGGTCGACCTCGGCGAACATATCTTGATCAGATCAACATTGTTTTGAAAAAAGGCCAGGTCAAGAGTACCAACAACCGATGAGCATTTATGAGAGCTTTGATGAAAGTAGAGGAAGCAAAAGATGTGTGTACGAACCGTAGCAAGTGAAAGGAAGTGGTCTCTGCTTACCCCTATGGGAAAAAAGCGTGACTATATGTATGTATGTATGTATGAGTGATTTTGATTGTTAAATTGGTAAGACTTAGGTCGGGATTTTAAAGAAAACCAAGTATTATAAAGGCCAAAAGTAGCTATCTAAGTTTTCAGAGGGTAAAAAGTTTAAAATGTAACCAAAATATGCTTCTTGAATTATGTTGACACAGTCACAAAGACATAAAAAAACTGAGTTTTGTTATTAATAAGTGGTGTGTCCTTCCCGATTATTTTTAACAACTATACATCGTCTTTGCGTAGATAGAACCAAGTAATACATTTCTTGTTGATGTAGCTATCCATGCTCCCTGCAAAATCTCAAACAATTGTCTTTCCGCCACCTCTTAAAGCTCTTCGCTAATGCATGGCTTGAAAAAATAAATAATTTTGTTTATTTCTTTGTGTCGGTGTCAACGTAATTCATAAATATCTCAATTATATTTAGATTTTATGTTGAATTTGTTTTTAAACTCCTTGTATACTCGGAGAGCCACTTTAAATAGTCTTGAATATGCAACAATAAATCATTGATAGTTAATAAATTATTGTCTGTCCGAGGAAATATGTGTTTTTGTTATTTCGAAATGTTCAAGATTTTCAAAAAACTGGCTTGCCTCAGATTGTGCATAAGGTATCCAAGGGTACCATTTCCATTATTTAGGGTATAAATTTTGTATTTCAGTTTTTTTTTTCACAAACACGAAAAAATTTTTACTCTTAATTGGTTTTATTTCTTTTAAAGAATATTTTTTTGTAAGAAATTTATTTAAATCGTAAACATTGCTAACATCCAGGTAATTACTAAGTCTTCCTATATTTTATATGTCTCTCGTTAAAAAACGTAGTTTATTTTTTTAGAATTATGTTTTTTAAATTGTCTATTTTAAATAGGTTTTGGATATTTACGATTGCGGATTGGGATTTTTAAGAATAGGGCCATTCAACTATGAACCACTGCGTGGAGTCGATTTGTGGCTAGAACAAAGTGACGATTTTATCTTACAACATTTATCCACATCCCCAGAAGTCCAACCACCACATTTTGTAATGCAGGTTTGTAATCTTCATTAAAAATACAATATGTCAAATCAATAACTTACAATGGCAGATATCATTTGAATGTAATATGTCAAAAACGATCTAAAGTTGTTTCTTAGTTAGAAACTCCAAGTTAGAGACTCTACTACGATATATTAAAAGTGGGTAGTTGCTATATTTTTATATTTTAGTTTAGATAAGTAGGAAGTGGTTAGCTTTACATTATACCACCTTAATTTTTTTTTCAATAAAACATGCTGTATCTCAACTGACATGAATAGGTTTAACTTGGTTGCTCATTAAATTCTTTCTATTTTAACAAAAGAATGGAAGTCGACTATTGGCTATCAAAAATTGTTTTAAGCCAAGAATAACACATAAACAATTATTAGATTTACTTTAATTAATTTAATGCTAAAGACACTTGCATGGCTTTCAATGCAGCTTTGTGGAGATGGCCAATGTCTTAAACATATTTAATATAAAAAATCTTGTCTTCTTAGTAATGGTTCAAGACTTTTTAATGCATTACCCACGGAAATTGAAAACCCAACATCCGTAAGAAATTTTATAATTTAAATTAGTAATTGTATTTGAATGATATTTAAAATCATGAAGATTCTGTAAAGTTGCACTATTATTAATGTTAGGAAGAAGCCTTAAGGGTGAGAATAATAAATATTTAATTTCAAATAATGTAATAATGATCACTAAACTATAAACAATCGTCAGCTGTGCGGAAACACTCTATCTCCATTTCCAATCGTCTAAAAATGTGTGTAAAGTGCTAGAACCAATGTTGAATCAGGTATATTATGTTTTAGATAAGAGCGACACTGAAATACATTCAAGAAAACCAGTTTCCTGCAGTAACCGTCTTCAGAGACAATCGTCCACATTATTTTAGAAGAGACGAACATTCGGGCACTTGGATACCATACAGATTTTAACAGTTATTGAACCAACGCACTATTGTTTACTAATTTGTTGCTTTCTCTGATAAATGCATTTATGGTTTTATAAAGTTTTAAGCTTGAAGAACAACGGAAACATTGCATGAAATCCAATTCTCTATATGTCGATTACTCTGAGATTAAACGTTAGAACGCAACAGCAGCATCTTTTATTTAAACAAATAAATTGTCATCTATGTTACCGTGTACAAAAATATTGAAAATATTGTAAAGATCAAGCTTAAAATTATATAAAAACAAATGTTTCTATATTTCTAATTGTTTTAGTTCAATCACAAATGTATAAGTTAAAGATTGTGTGAACCGAAGTATTTGTTAATAGTAAAAAATGAGTGATAGTACTTACTCATGTTAGACTATTGGGAATTTTAACTAGTTTTTTTTACTAAATTTTATGTTCTTTTTCGTTTTGTCTTTCATTACAATATTACGATATTTATTCGTAAACCAAAAATCTGGTTATTTTTCAACAATATACAATATTTTATTTTTGCTCTCATTCTAAAGAATTCCATGTAGAATAGACCACAAGTATACTTAAAAATTAAAATGCTATGATTTTTTGCAAAAAATGCGGTTTGAAAATGACAGTATAAGTTTGCGCGTCTTTGCTCCAAGGACTAATATTCGATGCTGTGAAGACTTTTTTGATTTGAAAAACGACGAAAGTTTAACTGTGATTTATACATACCCTTTCATTTCTACATTTGAAAACTCTGCATTTTCGACAGAAAAGGTTACAACCATGTTTGCTTTGATGAACCCGACTTTAATTTTTATTTGAAAAATGCAATTAATTTTCACAACAAAGTAATGTTTACCTTTAAAACTATAACCTCAAATAAAATGTCATAACAGGAGTGACGTCACTAGACGCTGATTGGTGAATTGAAATACGTATTTTTAATTTGTAGTTATTGTTAAAAATCAATATTAATAAAAGTAAAAACGTTGCGATGGTCTTCAATTTACATTTTTTTAACAATTTATTTACAAAATATCCATAAATATTATATTTGTATTTTCTCTTTTAAACGTTTAATTATTATTGAAGCTTAGCATTCATACTGCAATCATTTTTTAATTATTGTGTCTGCATTGGAAATTATTATTACTATTTTTTTTTTATCCAACTTTGAGATTTACAAGCTAGGAGCTCTAGAAGCCTTATTTAGTAACAAAGTTCCTGTAATTTTGATAAAACCTGCACAAACGTTTTTCTTTGAGTTCCTCTTTATTAAAGTGTACAGTTTTAAAATTGGTAAATTGTTTGTGAATGTTAATTTTTTATAGCCTGCCTCATACTTAGAAATTTGTTTCTTTATTCTTAAGATTTCCCTATTTTCTTTAAGGTCCAAAGACACCCAATAAAATTTATTCACTGGTAAAATAGATTTGAACGAAAGATTTTGCGGAAAATCTTTGGGCCTACAGTAGATGAGAGAGCTGGTCAATATCGAATAAGAACGAATGAGGAGCTCAAGAACATGTACAAAAGATCGAGTTTAGTAAACGAAATAAAAGCACAAAGGCTCAGATGGGCCGGACACGTACAGAGATCGTCGAATGAACGTCTTGTCAAGAGAATATGGGAGGAAAACCCAGTAGGAAAGAGACCTTTAGGAAGATCAAGGCTCAGATGGAGGGACAATATCGGAGATAATGTAAAAGTCTTGAGATTACGGAACTGGATGAAGGTTGCGTTGGACGTAGGTGGAGACGAATCGTAGATGCAGCTAAGACCCACGAATGGTTGTGACGCTACGAGAAGAAGAAGAAGAAGAAGTAAAATAAAAAATACTCTTTTGGCTTAGCAACAACATCAAGTAGCTTATCGTGGTATTTAAAGCATAAAATGTTAACTGAACTCTGACTACGTTTCTAATGCAAATGCAGTAATTTTTGTTTTGATGAAAAAAACTTTGGCACAAATGATTTTCATAATACTTTAAGTTCAACTATAAATAATATTGTAACGTTTTACTAAAATTCACACTCAGGGTTCGAATTTGTAAGCACATTTATTTGTAAAAATACAACACAATTTATGTCAACCAGCGAACACAATCATTAACTTTGGAAAACTGACTAACTCTCGCGAACGAAAGCCAATTTGTATATTTAACGTTGAATCGAGAAAAGACGAGAAGCTTCTAACCGTATCCAAACTGTTCTAGCGAAAATTCCAGATTGGTCGGGAAGGTATTGGCTGTGACGTTACCGTACCGCCCAGCTTAGTGTAACATTCCAGTGGCGTATCGCAAAAATCGTTACATATATTTTATAACAGTTATGAGATAAAGTAGTTAAAATACTTTTACAGTGTCAGTTGTTTTATTGTAAGTGGTTCTTAAATGTTTTCTATTAATGTACCTTAATTTTAATTATCAGGTTGTTTTATTATGCATGGATAAAAAACTTGCACGCAAAACTACAATTTATTCTGTACCTACATTAAAATCCATTTAAAAAATAATTATGTATTGATTAAACATCTTATCTTAATTGGTATAATTTCGCGTGAAATACTTTTCGTATATTACGTGACCAGAAAAGAAATATTTTGTGATTTATATTTAACACTGTTTAGTATATAAATAATTAGAGCAACAAAATATTATGTAACATATCACATTTTTAAAATAATTTAGTTTCTTAATATTAATTATTTATTAGGAAAAAATATATTAAATATATCAAGAAAAATAATTAATCGGAAGCAGTTTTTTATTATGAATATTATTTGAATTGTTACTATATACAATATGCTGTATATTTTGTTGATTATTTAATTATAAATAAAGGTTATATAAAAACAAAATCCAGTTTTATCTAAACCATTACAAACTTGTTGATTTTTCATTGAAAAGCTTGCAAAAAGTGGTTCACAATGAAATATGCAATAATTTATACATATTACACCAATGTTTCCTAACCTTTTTTGGGTCAATCTCCACTTAACATCTTAAGGTTCCTTCATAACACACACCTAAATTTTAATATTCAAAAATTAAATTGTTCACTGATTAAAATTAAATGATGGATTTTAAGAAAAAATTAATAGGAAATTTTGCAAATAACAAAATAAGTAAATTTTCATAAAAATGAAATTCAAGAATAAAATAATTGTAATAAAAGATTTGTATTAAGTATTACCGCGCTTAATGGCTAATAAAAATATATTAAACATTCAATTTAGTCTCATGTCTACCTGTTGTGCTACATCCAGTTTATTTCGAATTGCCCCCCCCCTTAACAATCATACTACCCGCTTGCAAGGCATGAGTTAGATTAATGGTAACAAACTTAAATACAAAAAAAATTATGGTATAAATATTATAGAAAACTATAATCATATTTTTGTCAGCGAATAAGATTGAAAATGTATAAATATAAATATATGTCCTACGACAAACGTTGATTTACATCTGATAGATAATCGTGCATAATCCATTTCGGGTGATATTGTTAAGTAAAAGATATAAAAGATATATGATAAATAATCGACCCACATAAGCCTATAGTATAGGTAACAATACGGCGAAAGCGGGTTTTTAAAAAATCAGATTTATACATTTTTAAAAATGATGGTATTTGTATTAAAGGTACAAAAAATTAATTGTTTAAAAAATATACCACAAATTCTTTTGCATAAAATAGTATCCATATTTAAATTATTTAGAAAAATGCTGTTCTTGTATTATCTGTTTAAACTTGATTACGTAAATTGTGTTTAATAAACATTTTATCCAAATCCATGGACTCTACTCGAAGACCTCTATATCACTAGAAAGAGGCTGCTCAGTCTTCGAAACCAAAATAATGGCAATTATGGAGTACGCTCGAGTTATTTTAGATAGGAATTATAAGGGAGTAAGAATTTATATAGCCAGTGATAGTAATGCCACAATCATGATTGTGGCCAACGTAGCAAAAAAAAAAATTTAAGCTGATAGAGTAATGCCAACGTTGCCTGAAGCAACTGGCAAGAGGCAACATATCTGCCTCATTTGGTCACCAGGGCAATAGGTCCAGAACCATTCTAAAGCAGAAACTAAAAGATGAAAGCAAGGACTGAAATCAACACACTGATATAACTTAAAACAGAACAAACAGCCCAAATGCCTGGTGGACTGGCAATACTGTGGGAACAACAATCTTTTACTCTCAAATAGAAAAGGCCTAAAACTGCTAGTTAAAATCATTACAGGTCAATGAACATCTAAAAAAGATGGGCAAGATGGAGAATGATTCCTGCAGATTCTGCGACGAGGACAAAAAATCTGATGTACACCATCTCTGGGTAAATATAAAAATTAAAAGTAAAACTTTTGCTCTTGGTGCAATATACAAGCCTCCAAAAATAAATAATAATTCTTTTATAGCTGAAATGGAAGATATTCTAAGTTTAATACATCCCACTGTAGATGAAATTATATGCGGCGGAGATCTTAACATAGATTTTTTAAATACCGATGATAGTTATGTAGACAAGATGTCATCTGTTTTAGAGTGCTTTGGCATTGGTCAAATCATAGAAACTCCTACAAGAATTACAGCTACTACTGCTACTTTACTTAATGGTATTATTACCTCATCTAACTGGGTTGTTGAGAGGGGAGTTATCCACGCAACAGGTGTCATTGCTGATCATGATATAGCTTCATGTAAAGTCAGGGTGTGTGTTGAGAAGCAGGGTCCTAAAATGATAACGTACAGGTCCTTTAAATATTTTAATGAAGATGATTTTAGAATAGATTTATATAATACTCCATTTTTTAGAATATATGATCAGGAAGGGGTTGACTGAAAAATAACATATTTAATTAACTGTCTGGTTTGCCTGTTTGACAGACATCTACCTTTGATAACATCGCGTGTTTCAAAGCCCAGAGCTCCTTGGTTAACTGGCGCTATTAAAGAAATGATGACAATACGTGATAAAGCACTGAATAGGTATAAGAGAACTAAATCTAATCATCACTTTCAGTTTTATAAGGACATGAGGAACTACACAAATTCTGCTATTAGAAGAGAGAAAAAAGCATTTTTTACATACCAACTTAGTAATAAAAATTCTAAAAATCTTTGGAATACTTTAAGGGCTTATAATGTTATACCTAGCAAGTCAAGCACAATACCAGACAATTTGAAAAATCCTGCTGAAATAAATGAATTTTTTATCAATTCTTGTGTTACAAAAGAACCTCCTGAAGAATTACTTTCGTCATACAAACACAGAAAAATAGTGGAATCAGATTTTGAATTTCAAGAGGTGAATGACTTATTTGTTTATCAAACAATAAATGCTATAAACACAAATGCTGCTGGTGAAGATGGATTAAATTTAAAGCTATTGAAATTATGCTGTCCACATATAATTCCTTACATCACACACATTATAAATTTTTGTTTAACTCATAATATTTTTCCTGAACTTTGGAAAAGAGCCGTTGTAAAAATATTGCCTAAAAAGTCAAATCCACTTGAATTCAAAGATTTGCGCCCAATAAGTATCCTGCCAACTTTATCGAAGGTACTCGAAAGGGCTATAGAAGTACAATTAAAGAAACATATCGATCAGTATTCATTATTACCTATAACGCAATCTGGATTTCGGAAAAATTATAGTTGTACAACGGCACTTCTCCATATTGTTGATGATATTGTTCGAGCCTCAGACAAAGGTGAGTGTACTGTTTTGGTCTTGCTAGATTTTAGCAGAGCTTTTGACACTATCAACCATAACCTATTGCTTGAAATTCTACATTACATAGGACTGTCGAATAATGCTATGAATCTCATGGCATCATACCTTCGAGGTCGTAAGCAAATGGTTTTGGTTGATGGGCAATCCTCTAATTATATGGATTTGAAATGTGGAGTCCCCCAGGGTTCCATATTGGGGCCATTGCTTTTTGCTATATATACTTCCTGTCTGGTGAAAACTCTTCAGATTTGTAATTTGTACACCTGTATGCGGATGATACTCAAATTTATTATAGTTTTCTTCCCAGTATGGTAGTGGAGTCATGTGACCTTATAAATGAGGAACTTGATAGGTTCATTGAAGTTGCAGAGGATCACTGTCTTAGTATTAATTGCAGTAAATCTAATGTTATTCTTTTTGGCAACAAAAACAAACGAGATGAGATTTCTGATAGTGTAAGTATTGTAATAAAAAATGAAGTACTTCAAAACGTAAGTGAAGCCAAAAGTTTAGGGATAATATTGGACTCCCATTTAAAATTTGAAAAACACATAAATCAGATTATTCAACGTGCATACTTCACTCTTAAAACTATTTATGGCAATAGATATTTCCTCCCTATTCAAATAAAATCAAATCTGTGTGAGTCATTAATACTGTCAATATTTAATTATGCAGATGTACTCTATGGTCCATTCTTGTCCAGCCAATATCAAGTAAAAATACAAAAAGTACAAAACTCATGCTTACGATTAATATTTGGTATCCGCAGAAGGGAACATATCTCACACAAATTGAAAGATAATGGTTGGCTAAATATGAGCAATAGAAGGAGATTGCATGCTGCTGTTCTTTTTCAAAAAATTATTTTCGATAAAACACCCTCATATTTGCACAGAAAAATCACCTATCGATCCGATATACATAATCTGAATATCCGATATAAAGGAACCCTTTCACCGCCAATCTTCATACTAGAAATATTCAGGCGTAGTTACACTTATCAAATATGTTCAATATACAATCAGGTCCCTACCATGTTAAAATCCTACAGTTTGCAAAGATTCAAGAAGGCATATAAGAAACATTTGTTTTCAATGCAATCCTGATATACGTACGATGGAAATTAGATTAAGAATAGCTATAATTGTTTTACTTTCATTCTTTTATTTTTTTATATATTGTTAAGTTCAACACACCTAGCGATATACTTAAGGTTAAGTGGAAGAACAGTTTATGAGCTGTTTTTATATCATCTTATAAACTGAACTTCGCCTTTTGCTTTGGGCCTGATACACATTATATATGTATTCTTGTTATCTATATATGTAAGCAATAAAGTCGTTTATTATTATTATTATTATTATTATTATCTTGATAGAATGTGAAACACTATTACAAAAAAGAGTAAGATCGTTCGGTTAAAAAACCTACGAAGTACTTCAATGGGATCAAATTGGACACAGAAGACACATAATAAATAACATAAGGGATGGCACAACAGATCCTAAGGTCGAGGTGCCCAAGTCCTTTTGTCAGGCCCGACCCAATTGTTCAGCTTAATTACTACCATTAATTTTTAACTTTTTTGGTTTTGTTTGTCCAATCGGCATAGGTTTATAGTACAGCAAAATATGTTTTTAACACTTTTTTATAATGTTTTACAAATATAGGGTAGATATTTAAATAGATTGGGTAGATATTTTGCACAATATTTAACAAATGCTTGACAGGAGAAACAATACCATTAGACTGGAGGAAGTCACCTATAAATTCCAAATATAAGAAAGGAAAAAGAGAAAAATATGGAAATTACAGAGAAATAAGTATAACATCATGAGTAGGAAGGTGGTACGAAAGGGTCCCAAAAGCCAGAATAGAAGGAGAAGTTAAAGATGCAGAAGAGCAGAGCGGCGTCCGATCTGGAAGATCATACGTTGATAATATATTTACATTGAGACACCTAGCGGAGAAAAAGCTATCGAAAAGAAGCGAGATGCACGTGACATTTATAGATCTGCAAAAGGCGTTTGATACTGTCCCCCTTCAAAAACTCTGGACAGTTATGAAAAAAGCAGAAATTAGTAAAAAATATATAAACGCCGTAAAAGTACTCTACAGAAACAATCAAGCGGTCGTCCAGCTCGGATGCGAAACCTCTGCACCTTTCTCGCCAACAAAGGGTGTCAAGCAAGGTTGCTCCCTCTCCCCCACACTATTAAAAATTCACATATACGCAGCCTTAAAGCAGTGGATACGGAAATGTAGTCCGATGGGGATATGAGTAGACAACAGCCCCATATATACCATTCTTTTTGCGGACGATCAGGTAGTCATAGCAAAAGACTAACATACTGAACAAACTTGTGGAGGAATATAGTAAATGGAGTTTGAAAGTAAACAGAAAAAAGACAATATATGGTTATAGGTGGAACAGGATAAGATAAAGAACTTGAGAGTGGAATAATAAAAATCGTCAACCAGTATGAATGAAGTATGTATGAAGTTACTATAAGCGAAGATGGGAAGGACGATAAAGAAACATGACTAAAGTGCTACATCCAATCTTGTGGAATAAGAATTTGACAATTAAAACAAAAAAAACCATTTTTAAAACTATGATAAAACCAGTAATGACGTATGGGTCAGAAGTCTGGGTCAAAGACATAAATACGTCTCAGAAATTGTGACTTCCTGGAGGAGATGCTGTGGTCTAACCTTACGGGATCATGTTAGAAATGAAAGGATTAGAGAAAAAATTACAGCACGTGACACATATATATATATATATATATATATATATATATATATATATTTAAATCAGTTTATTTAGTCGGCTAATAAGGTACCTACTTTAAATTTTTAACACACACACAGTTTTTAAAATGCCTAAAGACAGGCTGTCGGTTTTGTTGTGTATAAGACGAAACAGCTGAACATATACTTTGTTCGTGCCCATGCTTAGGAAAAATATGGTTATAAAAATAAGGTTAATAAAATAAAGTTTAACATATTTGGTGTTACCAACTACCGAATTTAAGAAAATCTCACATCATACAAACATGAACTTCGCGAGAAGAACTGGATTGTATTGTGAACTGTAATCTCTAGGGGTAAACCATAATGGACCTATCAACGGTCGAAGTGTCCAAAGTTATGAAAAAAGCAATTAACATAGAACTTATCAAATATCTGGAGAAATTTGGAGAGTTCATGATAGACATTATGGATTTCGACAACTTCGGTCTACTGTAGATTTGCTGGCTTATGTTACTCAGCTTTGGTCTAACACTATTGAGAAGTTTGGTGAATCCCGTGCAATAGCCTCGGATATATCTAAAGCCTTTGACCGCGTTTGGCACCAGGCATTGTTAGGCAAATTATCTGCCTACGGTCACCCAACCAAACTGCGCCAATGGCTCTTGAGCTTCATGCAAGATCGCTCCTTACATGTGGCAGTTGACGGTATTTTTTCTGATGCGTTAAAAACCAATGCTGGGATTCCATCCTGTTCCCCGCCCTATTTCTTTTACACATCAACGACCTCTTGAAAACCACCACGAACCCCTTTACAGTTTCGCAGACGACTGCACACTTGTCTCAACTTTCACATCTTATCGATCACTTTCGGTGAATGATACTAATAGATTTAGGCAGAAACAGGTTGATTCCATCAATAGAGATCTTGAAGCAATCGTCGAGAGGGGAACCAACAATCTTGTTCAGTTCAACGCCCAAAAAACACAAAGTGCGACGTTTTCCAAGTAAGTGAATTCCTCAAATCATCCCATCACAATGTCCGGAAATACCCTTGAACCAAGTCCCTCCATCTCGATTTTGGGAGTCACGGTGTCCAATAATATGTCTTGGCATGACCATGTTGCTAACATCGTAAAGTCGGCAAGCCAGAGGCTGGGTTTTCTGTGGAAAGCCAGAAAGTTTTTTACTCCTGATCAACTGTTGACGACGTACAAGGCTCAAATCCGACCACCAAGGCATTCTCTTTGTCTTCTAGATTCCATTCAAAAGGGGGCCATTCGGTTAATAAAAAGCTTAACTCTCACAGATACCCTTCACCCACTAGAACATAGAAGAAGAGTTGCAGACCAGACATTACTCTACAGATTTTTCCATGGCACATGCTCCAGAGAAATAAAAACTCTTTTACCACCACTGGCCACATTCAGCACTCTGATCAGTCTTAGTCTTACCCATTTACTCTCAAGATTGACACTACACGGACCAATCTTCATCAAGAATCCTTTTTTTACAGTGCTGCTACAGAATGTAACAAGCTTCCAAAATGAGTTTTTCCAGAGAGCTATGACCTTCAACCTTTTAAAAAGCGGGTCCACAATCCTCTCCTTTCTATAATCCCTCCCCTTTCGAAGAGTCGCAGTGCGGGCCCACACGATAGGTCTATCCTTTTTGCGACTATTTTTAGTAAAAAAAAAGTCCTTACTATCCCTGGCTCGCATGATACCTAGCCTAAACTGCTATTAGGTTGGCAGTCAGAAAATACTTTTTAGCTTTCAATAAGAATATAAATCCTCGTTTACGTCTGATTAAATTGTGTTACACTTCAGTCGTATTATTCTTATTTATTTTTGAGGATATGATAATTCCAAAAAATGTTTGTTAAACCATTATCACAAAAATTTTTCAAATATTGAAACAGTTAAAAAAAAGTAAGAAATTCGTCTTTTTACTCTAATGGTCAAATATTCCATTTAAACGTGTTTAAAATTTTAATCTCTTTCTACATGCTTCATCAAGTGCAACTCTCAATTAAGTAGTAAAATTTTAGAGGATGTTTCATAAAACATTTAAAACAAAATCGAGCAAATGAGCTGACTAGAGGAAAACTTTTTAATGAATTGTGATTTGCTAAATAATTTGCTTCAAAGGCAGTTAAAGTTTTAGTAGTTACAGGAGATACTAACTGCTTCAAAAAGGAAATTTTAGAATATACATTTCCCCATTGCTTTGATACTAATAATTTTATTAACGTTTTGGTAAAGAGTGAATGTGGGTAATAATAATTTAATTATATCTTTAACTTTATAATTTTGTTTATTGGTACGCATCACATATTTACAAAGCTAAATTTCATAAATAATTCAACCAAAAAAAACCTCGTCTCACAATATGTAAGTAATATTTCTTTACTTTTTAGATCGTAAGATTTGAAAGTCAAATTGGAAAATTTATTGTATTTGTGACGTGCAAAATTGGAAGATTATTGGTAGATGATTTACACCGCCCAAGCAAATAAATGGAGAGCAACTCGGAGATCACTCCGGGATACTGAGTGAAACAAAAAACCACCAAATTCTCGGGATGGTTCCTGACTTGCTAGCCACAAAAATACACGTAGGAAAGTCGTTCAAAGTCCTCTTTCCGGAGAGAAACGAATGGATGAGGGGACAAATCCTCTTCCCAGAGACTGAATACGTAATGTACACAGACGGCTCAAAAACCCCAGATGGAGTTGGGGTCGGTGTTTTCAGCAGGAAACCAAAGATTGAAATATCTACCAGTCTTGGCAGGTATGCCACAATCTTTCAGGCTGAAATATTCGCTATCGAATTGTGTGCAAGAGAGTTGACCAACAGACCTCTAGCAAACAAAAACATAAATATAATATCAGACAGCCAGGCCGCTTTAAAAGCACTGAGCTCCAACAAGATTAATTCTAAACTTGTATGTAATTGCATCGAATCCTTAGAGTACCTTGGTGCGAACAACAGGGTGACCCTACTGTGGGTATCTGTGCACCAGGGGGTGGAAGGAAACGAAAAAGCCGACACCCTTGCAAAACAGGGGGCCGAATCTGCGTTCACTGGACCAGAACCGGTTTTTGGAGTCACCACAAGTGCCGCCAAAACAATTATTTCGGACTGGGCGGAGAGGAAAATACTCACGTACTGGTCCGACTTACCAGGGCTAACCCACTCGAAGGCGTTCTTACCGTTACAACCCTAGAGAAACACAACTAAGCAGATCCTAGAATGGAGCAGAAACGACCTGCGTATTCTAACAGGACTGCTTACGGGACACTGTCGTCTGAGATACCACCTCAGGAAGATAGATCTGAACCAACAAACGGACTGTCGGTTCTGCTGCGTGGAAGACGAAACTGCTGAACATATACTATGTTCATGCCCCGGCCTGGGAAGAATAAGGTTCAACATATTTGGTTACACTAACCTAGAACCTACCGATTTTAAAAAAATCTCACCCTATACCACCATGAACTTCGTAAAAAGGGCTGGATTGTGCGGTGAACTGTAGCCTCTAGAGGTGAGCCACAATAGACCTACTAAGGGTCGCGGTGGAGGGGCGACCACGCCCCACTCACATAAAACCTAACCTAGCCTAACCTACACCGCCCTGGTCAAGCCAATCCTGGTACAAGTCTATAATATTTTAATAAATAAATCATCCATGAACGACAATTATTACAATCCTATCAATTGTAATAAATAAGCAAATTTATTTTAACTTTTGGTTTACTATTTTCGTTTCTCGAACTAAAATTTCTGAATAGATTTTCCTTGGACTTTATTACAAATAAAAAAATTGTAAATACTGGTAAATTTTTTAAATTTTTAAAGAAACTATGTGACAAAATAAAAATTTAATGTTGTTTTAGACTCTGAATATTAGCAATGTTAAAATATTTTTTTTTAAAACCCTTCATTAAAAATGATTTAACATTAATATATTACTAATTAACTTAAAATTGTTTAAAATTATTTAACAGTAAAAAACAATTGTTACTATAACTACAATGTGCAAATTTAAAAATTTATTTATGGTTTTCTTCAATGAAAAAAACTTTTCAATATTAATCTACCAAATTGCCGTAACTGTAATTCAATGTCATTTTCAGGTAATTGAATATGACTTTTTTAGAAGTCCTGATTAAAAACAAGTTAAAAAAAAATTAATTACGAAGGTTTTTAAGTTTGGTCCCAAAATAACAAGGTATTAATCATTATTTTTTGTAGAAAATTGGAAGTAGCGAAAAGAAATTTCGCCTGAATCAGGACTCTAGAAAGAACAGCTTCTACTTGCCAGCAGAACATTGTAATGTTAATGAATACGAACTGTTACAAGCAACGTTATAAAGAAGAAAAATATTTCTTTCAACTTAAAACAAGAAAATTTTTAATTTAGGAATTTATGCAAAAGAAAAGAGTTTTAATAAAATATAAACTAAAAATAAATATAAAATAATCACCTAATTAACGTTCTTTACAGGCTTGTATGTTATCTATGCCTCCATATTTTTCTCGTTTTAACACTTACAAAAATGTCAATAAACCTATCAAATTATTTATTCCAAAAAATGGTGGTTACGCTTCTCAACTGATCATTGTAATAATTATGAATTATTGACGGAGAGGTTTCTAAAAAAAGAAATGTAATTTTATTGCTAATGACTTGTTTAAAAATTAAAACAAAAACTGTAAAACAATAAAAAAATAACCCTAATGGGTGTTTACTTTAAATTAGTTCAAAAATATTTTGCCAAATTCTTAAAAAAAATATTGGTAACCACAAATCAATAACTACTTACCGAAAGCAAGTTAAAAAGTAACCTCTACCATCAGAATGTAGGTACTTCTCATTCCATCACTACCGAAAATCAAACCACGATTAGTTTTTTAAAGAGTAAAGATGATATCCCAACGTTTTTCCTGAAAAAAAATAATTCCTATAAAAGAGAACTTCAGACTGTATTTGACAAGTTATGTTATCAAATATGATGCACCAAAAAAATATTTTCTCTACGACCATTGGATTCTACATCAATTTCATATGCGTTTTCTATTAATGTATGGATATGGGACCACGACCGAACCATATGAAGACGATCTGCATCGATTTAACCGCACTGCCAAATCACTTAATATGGTAATATCGAAGGTGAGAGAATACACAACGAAGGCAACAAGAATAGCAGAATGCCTAAATGACACAATATGGCGAAATAAAAACATTAAAATAAAAACCAAATCAAGAATTTACAAGGCAATAGTAAGACCAACTGTGACATACACGGCAGAAACTCAAACAGACACAGCGAGAACTAAACAATTTCTAGAGTCAACCGAAATAAGAGTACATCGTAGAATAACTGGAAAGACGATCTTGGACAGAGAAAGAAGCGAGAATATAAGAAGGACATGCAAGGTAGAAAACATCAATGAGTGGGTTCCCAACAACGAAAGAATAGTCAAAACAGCACGCGACAAATCACCAATGGGTCGCAGGAGTTTAGGACGCCCCCGAAAACGATGGAGCGACAACTTAGCAGTGCAATAGGCAGAGGGACGATGAAAAGAAATAGGCGATCCGCCTAGATTCAAGAAGGAAGAAGAAGAATGAATATGATTCCATAGATATTTTGGATCCTGATACATTATTCAACAGCTGACAACCAATCACCAATTTCATAATTCAGGATCCAACAGGCTGGGACCAATGAGAAAGCTGCAATGGATCAGCTTTTTTATGAGTGGGATCTGCTCTTTTAACTCGATATCGCGAATGTCATGTCTACTATTCGATTTCGACAATAAGATGAAGAATTTAACGAGTAATAGTGGTCGTAGAGAAAGTATAGTTTTCTACTCGCGTATAATGGCAATTATTCTCTCGGATGATTTCAAAATTCGCCTGCAGCTCGTTTTCAAATTTTTATCCTCGAGAATAATAACCATCATTAAACGCTCGTTAAAAAATATACTATAACAGAATTCAAAATGAAAAAGTTTGACGGTATAATTAATTAATAAATAAAAAGCTTTAGGGGAAATATAATTATTACGAAAAAATGCTTTTGAAAATTTCAATAAAAAACAATCCAAACTTAAATTTACCTAATATTAAAAAAAATTAAACACTTACCGAATTAAAATAGTGACGTTTCAAAATATTTCTTATCGGTCTCAATAGTAAGTAATTACTTCTCTTCTTCTCTTCTTTTAACTTCCACAGGAGCGAAAATAATACTCCGCCCTGAGGGCATCCTCTTTTCGCCCTAGTTACTATGGTATCCCCTAATACAGTGATGTTCCTTAGGATTCAGTCTATCCAGGCCACACATGATCCTCGACGTCTCTGACCCTAAGAGCTCTGGTGATTGAGTTTATAGAGGTGTTGTCGAAAGCACCTTCTATGTCTAGAAAGGCCGCTAAGAGTACCTCTTCATTTTTAAACGTGTTCCCCACCCTCTTTGCTAGTTGGTTTCTAAAAAAACTTAAATTTCTAATTAATTTTAGTGATAGTTACAATTTGTTAAAAAAAGTAGTTAAGAATATTTAATTTTAATATAGCAAAGTGAGTTTATAGTAGATTCGTTATATTTAAAATCCTAAGTTGTTGTTTAAAATGCAATGTGGTGAAATAAAAATTGACTTTGTATTGGATTCTAAATATTAAAGTAAAAATATTTTTATAGACAATGGAAAAAGTTAAATTAAATTAATTAAATTTCTCATTAATTTTACTAATAGTTACAATTTGTTAAAAAAAAGTAATAGAGAATATTTAATTTTAATATAGATAAGTTACTTTATAGTAGATTCTAAACCCTTAAAATGAGTTATTAAAAATGCTATGTGGTGTGTTGAAGATTAATTTTGTGTTGGACACCTTATAATTATTGTTAAAATATTTTTTTGCGAACAAACCCCAATTTGAAAATGATTACATTTTAAAATACTACTTAAAAATCTTTGATTTGTGTTATATATAACTACTTACAATTTCCCCTGGGGATACGGGGAAAAAAGAATAGATCCCAGGTATGGTCTGCCTGTCGTAAAAGGCGACTAAAAGACTCCCAATTCAAAGTTTTATACGACCTGTGCTGATGGATGCATAGCGGTGGGGAAGCACCGTCGCTAACGGAGCCTACAGGAAACCGGGCGAAATCCTGTAGTAGACAGCCTAAATCCTGTGCAGGGGGCACCTCAGGGCCGGACCACCCCTTCCCTTATACTCGTTGACTGCAAAGAAGAACTGAGAACGCTGGTAGACCGTAATCACGTCAAACAGATACGGGTTCCAGGACGCCAGGAAGTTTCAGGTAATGAGGAAGTACACAAACTTGCAAGAAGAGGTTCGGAAAAACACAAAAACTACTGGAAACGTATACCAGGAAAAAAAACACTGGAAATAATACATCAAAGGACCGTGCCATAAAAGGACGGCAGAACTGTTACCGATGAACAGAATTCAGCTAAGACTGTATAATGGAGGCCTGGCTTGCGGGTTGTGCGGCGGGGATCCAGGGACAGTTCTTGGGTGACTACATTGTTCCCACCCAGTACAGAACTTGTACTAACTTGTACAAGGTACGAAGGTACTGGATTGGGTGCAGCGTGGTTCTAGGTCCCAGGAATTGCCTGTCTTTTTCAGACCAGTGCCTCGCGGCAACGCAGTGTGTGTTTTGCTGTTTTTGGGTTCTTGCCGGGTGGTCTGCTGGTCGGGTTTCCATTGTACAATCATACAAAAACACATAGGCAAGATACAATGGGCCAACAGGCCCAAGTGTCACCAGAGGCAATAGCCAGACGGACCTAAATAGGGGTGGAGTTTTTAGTGAGTAGTTCTGACACAGTCAGTGGAGTCTCACAGTAGACCTTGAACTTTCGGACTCATAACCTCTTCATAAAGGATTTTCTTCACCTCTGAAAAAAAAACTACTTTCAATGTGCTTATTTTCTTCAAAGAAAAAAACTTAAAAATTAACCTACCGTATCCATTATTGTAACTGATGTAACAATTAAATTTTCTTCAAGATAACAGCACATTACACTTTTTCCACTTCCTATAGATAATTCGATTTAAAAAAAGAAATACACTTTTCAACGTAAATAAAATAATTGTAAAAAAAGTGTTTTAAAAACTTACCGACCGTCGCAACGTTCCTAAAAAAAACAAATTGTTTAATAAATACAATTAAACTTTTACATCATATTTATGTTTAAAAAAAATTTTATTGTTAACTTTTATTATATTTTTCTTGCTTAATCCTTTAAAAAGTGTATACAAGAGTTAATAATTAATTTTGTTTATGGTAATTATTAAGAATTGGAATCCAGTCTCCTTGTTTTTAATGGCATATGATTGTATCCTTATTCTTGGAATGTATCCAGAATGTTAAACGGATGTGTGCATTAATATCAAAATAACAATCGAAATTCAAAGTCAATCAGTGCAAAATTTTGTAACTACTTGCACTAAAGAGTTATCGAAGGCGAAATGGTACTGGTAACGTTTTTAAAAAAAATATTTCCATTTATTTAAAATAAAAAAAAAATTTACTACAGATGAACATTTAAAATACTCACCTAACTTACGTTCGTGACCGGCTTGTATCCTAATTAGGCTCCATATTTTTTCCGTTCTGTCACTCACTAAAATGTGTTAAACACAATGATACAGCAGAGGTTATGAAATATTGATGGCGATGTTTCTAAAAGAGAAAAAATTGATAAGTATTTTTACACAAAATCACCAACACTATAAACATTAATAACAAAACTATAAAGTATTAAAACAAAACATAAAGTATTTACTTTAAAAATGAGTTTGCTAAATTTAAAAAAAATTTATCGAACAAATTTTCAAGTTTAAAAACCTTACTGGGACAACAAAGTTCAAATTTTTCATTATACTTTTACCGATCATAAATCCATCCTTTCTACGTGTCCAAACCATCTAAACATTCCTTTATCTATCTTTGTAACCACATCTTCTTTTACACCACGGCGTTCACTTATTTCACTATTCTTTACTGTATCCAACTGAGTCACTTCAGCTATATTTCTCAGACTACTCATCTCCGCAGCATTAATCCTATTTTCATGCTTCTTCTGCCAAACACAACATTCACTACCATACATTAGTGTAGGAACCAACACTCCACTAGACAGACGTGCCTTTTTTGACACTTTCTGGCTGTTCATAAAGCTATGCTATTTTCCTGCCAACACCCTTCGCTCGCTCAATCCCGCTTGATATTGAATTTAGGAAAAATTAGTAAAGAAAAGTGTTAATATTTTAGACTCCCCAAAATGTTGTATTCGCAGAATAATAAGTTGGTATTGTTTTATTTACAGTCAAAGCATAAATAAATAAATTCGTAGCAGTTATAAAAATGTATGTGTTAAAGACTCACCGAATTTTTGCAGAAATTTTCCAGCACCAGCATTTCACCTCCATCAGCTCCATTTTCAAATCCATCACTCACGAAAACGCGATCGCGATTTACCGATTTCAAATACATCCCGGTGAAGTTCTTTTATAACGATAGCGTCCTTTTACACAAAAATACATACAAAAGTTTCATACATCTTAAAATTTTCAGAAATACAGTTCTGGGGCAGTGCGTTAGAGAGACCTTCGAACTGTGGTCGTGCAGCCTTGTCCATGTACCCCAAGAGACCTAAAAATGCAAATCGCTAGAATAACACCTCGCTAAAAAACTGCCAAAGGCATAAATCAGCTTGATGTTAAAATAACTATTCACACAATTAGGTACCCAAGTGCTACATGTCTTTATTGTTACCTAGAAAAATTAAGATCTCGTTTACACACTTTTATACATTTTATCATATATTCAAGCTAAAATATGCAGTTTTTGTTTGTTTTTTTGTCAAGCAAAATTAAATAAAACTTTAATAATTTAAAAGTATCTTTATATTATTAAGTGATAAATTTGGTTAAAATAATCATATTTTAGCTTTAAAAGGTCAATTCTATACTATTAAAAAGAAATAATAAAAACGGCTCTTCTTCCTGGACAACAAACAAAGATCTTCTCAGCTTTCTTTTTTCTCGATCCTAAATAATAAATCACCATCATGTCGGAACTACGACTACTAAATATACATTTAATTTCCTTTTTTTGTTAATTTTATGTTTGAAACTTATTAAAATAGGTGATATTTTCAATTCCATAAGGCTGATGTGTATATTTTTTATGTGTAAACAAATTCAAAAAAAATTCACTATTTAAAATCGTCTTATGATTTTTTTCTCCAATGTGCTTTAAGCAAAATAAAATTATTATTTAAATAAATATTTTAATTATTTTACTCAAAACTTTTAATTTTTTTTTAAACTTGGTCTTTATGAATATTTTAAGACATAGATAACTTTTTTTTATTTGGATATATATAGTTAAGTAGGTATATTTTTAAATTACCAATAATTTTACAACTTTTAAACATAAATTTTATTATATTTTTTAGAAATAAAAACTTGATTATAATTTTTTTTAAATTCAAATTTGTCAATTTTTTTTATCATTATGGTGATTTTTAAATATACATGTTAAAGTAAATTCTTACAACACTGGAAATGTATACTGCAACGAATATTCCCTATACCCTAACTCCTAAAAGATGTAAAAAATTAAAAATATACATACTCATCCATACCACTCACCTTTTACCGAAACCAAGGGATTAACCTTTGGAAATAAACGATACTTGCTAACTTAATGAAACATTCAAAAAATTCCCGTAAAATCGTACGGCGTAATTCTACTAGAATTCCAGAATATTTTACATTAAAAGTACGCACTCATTTCTCAAAGATTTACCCCCGGACCGAATAATGAAAACGACTAGACTGACTATTCACTATTCACTATTTATAATTACGATATAAGTTCACTTGGAGTTTACTTGTACCTGAAAAAAATAAAAAATAAACTATTTTTAATGATTTACAAACCATGTTATAGCAGAATCGGAAACACAAAACGACTTTTTAGAGAATAACGGACTTGACTATAAATTGTATACTCAGAAAAAATAAATAATTTGATAATTAAACGAAAAGTGTTAAAATTGTTTTTCTTTGGTTATATTCATTTTAAAAAAATATACAAGAACCAAAATACTGCTTGTTAAAATGAAAAAAAGAATTAAAAAACTAATGTACCTGTAAAAAAAAAATATAACTCTTTGATAAAAATGTAATTAATAAAGATTTACCGTTAGTACGATGAAAAGCATCCTCTACCTCCATACATACTTTTCATATCACACCCGAACACAAGAACACAACTCCGATAACGATTCTGAAAAAAAACGTATTTTTTAATTTTACTTTATAAATAACATAAAAAATTAAAAATATATACATTAACAAGAAAAATAAGACAGTTCCATGGCTCTCGAAATTTAAACTGCAACTAGTTTTTGAAATATTTTACGTAACAAAATCTGTTACTTACCAAATAAAAGAAAGTAACATTTCAAAATGTTATTGGACTCAAAGGCAAGTAATAACTCCGGACAAAAGTTGGAGCCTCTTCTATTAAATTAAGTACTCCGGCTTTGACGCTAAGGCCATAATTACTGTGATTTCAACGGAATAGATTATGCCATAACTTCTTATTTAAATCGGAACTTGGTCTATAAGGTTTTATCTTTTGCTTGCCGATTTTAGTTTTCTACATGATTAACTGTTTCTAGTAGCAATTTTAAAATTTTAAATCCGGTATTGTTAAAAAAGTTTAGCAACTTCAGTTACTTGTACCAATTTTCTACAAGACTTACAGATTCTTGTAGTTATTTTGTTATTAATAGCAGTATAACGCTCCTACTGTGCCACCTAATGTGCTAAAATCTGGTATTATTATTAGATTTCATTGAATGGCGGTGTTTCTGAGGTTTGTTTTTTTTTTAATTAAAATGTAAATGTCGTAATCACTCCAGCTGTATATAGAGTAACTGCTTCCCTAAATTTATTTTAATAATATTTCTAATCCAATACGGCAGTATTGTTTGTGGTTTTGGCTGATTAGAGTATGCCATAACTTATTAAATTTATAACCTGGTCTTTGGGATTTTATTTATTGTTTGCCTACATTTAGATCTTAAATCTTTTGTATTCTTTTTTTAATGTTTTTTTATACGGCTTTTTGTTGTTAATTTGTTAAAATATCTGGCCTTACATTATTTACTGCTTAAGCAATATTTCCTAATCACATTTATCTGCTGAAAATTTGCCAAATCTGAATTCAATTTTATTATTGGTGACAATTTGTTTTACTGATTTCAATCTAAATATTAATATGCGCAATGGCATTCGACACCGCCAGGAAAGTAAACCTGGGCAGAAGTTACTGCCTCTCCCACTTACCCTCTTCAGCTTTGACGCTTAGAGGAACACATCTAATATCTTGGTGAATTATTAAGAGTATGAATATGTTCACGACCTCTTAGTTGTGCCAAAACCTGGTATTATTACCAGATGTCTTTGCCAGGCGGTGTTTTTGTTTTTCTGTCGTTTATTTGTCAATAATAATTATCTTAAATTCTTGGGCTCTTTTTTATTATTTTGCTGCTTGGATTTATTTTTGTCACTGCTTTATGTACTTAGTTATTTTGTTATTATCTTTGATCTAATGTAAGAGTCTGTCACATCAGTTTTTTTTTTTAAATTTAAAAATTGTTAGACAATTTGCATGCTCTTATACATGCTGATCATGTTATAGTTGGTCGGTTACTGCATCTTTTAAAGTTCCGATAAAAAAAAAATAATTTTTAATTTGGTTGTACTAGAATTCTACACACATGATTCAAATGAATTGACAGAAACCTTTTTCGTAATGGTGAGATTCCGGTTTCACTGCATATACTCAGCACTGGACTTATTCGAAAAGCTCCAATTGCTTTTGATGTTATCCACCTGCTGGTCTGACATCTTTGGTTTTCTAGTACATATGTTTTGATAATAATAAAGAAATGATCACTTTGGTAAAAATCGTTGTGCCAAACTGAAGGGTAGGTAGCTCTGTAAGCTACTCTTTTCGATACCAGTGTAGCCACCCCATTTGAATTTACAAGACATATAAACTACGTTATAAGAGGTGTCAAAATGTCCTTGATCTTTTTAGTGGGTTTATGCTATGCCACATATATCGATGTTTTCTCCGATTAGTTCTTATTCGAGAATATGTAACTTGCCAAGATGTAGGAGGCCTCTTACATTTCATGTGCCTAGGATGATTGTCTGACGCAATTTCGGAGTGTTTCTTCCTGTCGCAGATTTCGCATGATGTCGATTGGTTGTCTACATGCACTTTCCCGGTCGCCAATTTGACATCAGTAAGCCGAATGCCACTCGGATCATATGACTCTGACCTTTATTTTGTAAAAGCAACTCTAATCTAAAAGAGAAGCTCTCAAAGCTAGAGTGTTCTAATTACCGAAGGATAACTCTCTTCAACATAGCATATAAAGTCTTCTTTAACATTCTGCTAACCAAACTATCCAACTTCTTTTTTTTTACCCGTTTAGCGTCCAGAATTGGAAATAGGCCTCCCTTAGTTTTTTCCATTTTATTTTATGCTGGGCAATTCTTATCCATGTAAGTCCCGCCAACTTTTTTATGTCATCGTACCAACGTGTGATAGGTCTTCCCCTTGCTTTTTTTCCGGTCCATGGTCTCCATCGCAACACTCTTCCATTCCACCTATTGTGTTTTATACGGGTGATATGTCCTGCATAGACCCATTTAAGCTGTGCTGCCCGGTCTATTATATCTGTTATTTTAGGCTTGCTTTTAATTAACTCATTTCGTTTTTTGTTACGCAGAGACACGCCTAATATTCTTTTTTCTATATTTCTTTGGGATACTCTAAGCTTGTTTACCATTTGCCCTGTGAAGGTCCATGTTTGAGCGCCGCAGGTGGTTATACGAATACGAATTGTCCGTACAGCTGTGATCGCAAATACATGGGTATTTTTTTGTTGGTAAGTATATTTTTTAGTTTTGCGAAAGCCGCCCATCCTAATCTGATTTTACTTTTGATTTCAATATCTTTGGTTTCCTTTTTAATAGTTATTCGTTGGCCCAAGTATGTATAATCCTTTACATTCTCTATTTTGTTATTGTTTATTATGATATTGTAATCCACCGGGCACATAGTTTTGGTTTTATTTATATTGATTTAAAGTCCTACATCCTTTGATTTTTGGTTCAGATCTGAAATCATTTTTTACAGGTGTTTAGCGTCATTGGCAAACAAAACTATGACGTCTGCGTATTTGAGATGTGTTAATCTCTCGCCGTCGATGATGACTTCCTCTGCTGACCAGTCTAACTTTTTGAAAACTCCTTTAAGGGCCAGAGTAAATAGTTGGGGTGAGATTTGTCGCCCTGTTTAATTCCCCTATGCACGATGAAGGAATCTGTTGTTTCGTGTATTCTCACTGTTGCTTTCGCGTGGTCGTGAATCTTTTTCGGGTCGCCATAGCTCACTAAAAATTGCCAATATTCAATAGAAACGAAGACTTTCTCGTAATCCATGAAGGCTGTGTATAATGGCATGTTGTTATCTGGCATTTCCTTATTTAGAATTTTGAAAGTCAAGAGATGATCGCATGTGCTGAAGCCTTTTCTAAATGCTGCCTGCTCTAAAGGTTAATAATCATCGAGTTTACTACTGATTCGGTTAGCAATAAGTCTGGTGAATAATTTATAGATGTGTAAAAGCAAACAGATTGGTCTATAATTCGGCAAAAGTGTCGGGTCTCCTTTTTTGTAGTGCAAAATGATTATGGATTCGTTCTAGGTTCTAGTTAATTCTTTAGTTTTAAAGCTAGTGTTAAAAAGTGTCTTTAGCTTGGTGATGATTGTTTCTTTTGCCTTCTTGATCATTTCTATTACTATGCTGTTGCTTCCAGGGGCCCTATTATTTTTTGCTGTATTAAGAGCTTGTGTGGATTTCTTTTGACTCTACATTTATTACTTTCTTTAATATAATCGTTGCTGGTTTTCTTATTTGTGAGGTGTCTTTATTGGTGATCTTTAGTATTTCCTTCTTATATTTGGTTTCCGTCTGCTTGAAGTCTTTTAGGGCTATTCATTCTTTTCTGCCGTTGTTTCTTCGTAGGCATCTCATGTTTTTATTATTTTATATTGCATTTTCTACTTTTGTTATGTAGTTTTCTTCCAAATTCTTGCGTATCATTTTTCTTGCTTCTTTTCTGGTCTCGCGGTATTCTTCTCTGTTTTGTTTGCCTTCGCTGTACAAGGTCCTTTTTCTTATCAGTTAAATCGTTTCCGGTCTTAGTTTGTTTGTTTTCTTGTTTTCTTTTTTGCGATATTGAGTGCTGTTTCTGTAATTGTTGTTGTTAGGTGTGTTGATTTATATTTTCTCTTAATTTAGCTTTCAATTTGTTTTGGTATGAGATCTTGTTGCTATCAATTAAGTCTGTGTTTTGTTTAATATATCTTTTTGGCTTCTGTATGGACAATTTGGTTTAACGATCCGGTGGTCGCTTTCTGTATTGAAAGAGATTAAAATTGAGATGTTGGAAAGAAGTTGTTTATTGCATATAGTATTCTGTTTTCGAGAAAGTTGCATAGTATGCTTCCTCCTGGGTTTTTTTCTCCTAGTCTTGGATTACCGATGTAATGCTCGTCATCCTATAGGTTTTTCCCCATTACAGCGTTAAAGTTGCCAATAATTAATTCATGGTTACATTTGTCTTTGTCTAGTGCTTTTCCGATGTCCTCATATAGAATCTCTACTTCTTCGTCTTCGTGTTTTGATGTCGGTGCATATATCTGGATTGTTTTAATTTGGTGGGTTTTTTGACAACTCCAAGGTTAGATATGTTACTCTGTCCGAGATTTCATTGTGGATTTGAATGTATTTGGTCTAATGCCATGTCTAAGGTGTTTTAGGATGTACTGCGCCAGGCTATCCAAATGCGAGTTGGCAAGATCGAGGATAGTGTAAAGGAAAAATTTGGGTTTGGATAAAGGAATGGGAGAGAGGACATTGGTTTCCCCCGTATGGTCTTGGAAGATAAACCAATGCTCGCGTGGGCAGGGGCGCGTCCCTGAAGTAGATCTATCATCTATTGGGAATATAGATGAGTATCTACCCGCTACCCGCACTATCCAACTGGACTAAAGAAATAATTGGACAATTCTAATGTGGTTTTAAAAAAGCAAGAGGTACGGTGAACCAGATATTTGTAGTTAGGCAAAGCATGGAAAAATGCTATGAACACAACACAGATCTGCATATGCCATTTGTCGATTTTAAACAGACATTTGATAGCATCCATACAGGCAATTTATTAAAGGGGGATACCTAAGAAACTCGTGAAACTTAAATAATTCTGCAAAACGCCAAATGTACTGGTGGATGGACGTTGCCGGGAAGAGTTCACGCTGAGCAGAGGAGTACGACAGGGGGATGCTCTTTCTGCAACCCTCTTAAACTAGCTCTCCAGAAAGTCTTCGACAAGATTGCTGACACTAAAATCATCGTTTATAAATCCAAACACATATGTGCCTACGCTTATGATATCGTAATTATTGCAAGAAGTAAACAACTATTGCTCGAAACCTGCTCTAAACTTTACAAAGAAGCAGAAAAAATGGGGCTCGATATCAACGCTACTAAAACAAAATACATATATGGTCATATCGACAAATAAAAGCAGAAGGAGGAAAAAAAATAACGGGGCGACTTTAAAAATTTGGACCATTTTGAGTATCTGAGTTTAGAACTCAATGGTAGTAACAAAATTAGTGGTAAATCAAGAAAAGAATTATGATGGCTAGCAAAGACTATTATGCCAAGTTAATAATGTTAAAATCTCGAATTTTTTCAAGAAACACAAAACTCAAAATTTACAAAACACTTATTCGACCAGTGGCAGGCAACTTACGGATCTTAAACTTAAAAACTGGAATTTATCGACAAGCGACGCTAAGAGACTCAGAATTTTGAAGAGAAAAATCATGAGGCGTTTATATGGCCTGTGTGTGTGAGAAAGAAGACTGGCGTATAAGAACCAACAACGAGATAGATGACTTGGCAAAGAAGACCAGCATGACGAGGATGCGGACGCAAGGTAGACCACGAAACAGATGAAAGGAGACTGAAGAAAATGACTCAAAAACGATGAACATCAGAGGCTGGGGACACACCGCAGCGGACCGAGTGGCTCGGAGAGACGTTGTGCAGCAAACCAAGACTCACCTAGAGTTGTATAGCCAAAAGAAAAAAAAGAAAGAGAAGAAAGTAAAGTAGTTAAAAATATTTAATTTTAATATGGCTAAGTAACTTTATAGATATTCTGAACATGTTTTTCAACATAATTCGTTATTTAAAATACTAAGTGGTGTATTGAAAATTGACTTTTTATTTGACTCTAAATATTATTAATGGTAAAATATTTTTTAACAAGCCTAATTTAAAAATAATAACATTTTAAAATGCTACTTAGTGACTGCAAAATTTTTCATTTGTGTTAATATAACTACAATGTGCAAATCTAAAAATGAATGTAAAGTTTTTTTTAAAGAAAAAAACTTTTAAATATTAACCTACCGTATCTATTATTGTAATTGATGTAACAATTAAATTTTCTTGAAGATAACAGCACATTACACTTTCTCCACTTCCTATAGAAAATTCGATTCAAAAAAAGGAATACATTTTTCAAAGTAATAAACTAAAATTTTTAAAGAAAATGATTTTTAAAAACTCACCGACCGTCGCAACGTTCCTGAAAAAAAAAGCATATTGTTAAATAAATACAATCAAACTTTTACATCATATTTATAATGTTAAAAAAATTTATATATATATATATATATATATATATACATTTTTTTTTTTTTTTAAAATGATATTTTTTTGTTTTTACATAAATTGGTGGTGATTTACATTTAAAAACCTCTAAAATATTGTCTCGTCTACATTAAAACATCCAATTCTACCCTACAAGATGGTTTCCAGGAAATGAAAAATTTTTAGGAGTGAGTTTGGACTGAAGCTCCATTTCTATATATTATTTACAATTCTGATATTATTTACAAATACCATCTTGATCACAATGAAAATATGTTAGGTACTGGAGGCTTTTACTTGTCGGTAGAACATCAAGCAGTAATATCAAAATAACGTTTTTAAATAAAAATATTTCTCTTCTTTTAAACTAGTGTTTTTTTAATTTATGATTTTTATAAAAAAAATTATTAAAAAATTTCAACTACAGATGAACATTTAAAATACTTACCTAACTTACGTTCGTGACCGGCTTTTATCTCAATTAGGTTCCATATTTTTACCGTTCTGTCACTCACTAAAATGTCTTTAACACAATGATATCGCAGCTGTAATGAAATAATGATGGCGATGTTGCTAAAAGAGAATAAAATGATAAGTATTTTTACACATAATAAACAAAATCACTAACACTATAAACTAAACATAAACAACAAAACTGTCACATAAAGTATTTACTTTAAAAATTAGTTTGCTATTAATAAATTTAACGAAGAAATTGTTAAATTTGGGCAACTTAACGCAACAAAGTTCAAAAAGAAGAATCTATGACATACATTATACACGAATTTTTCTTTATACTTCTACTAATCATAAATCCGTTTTTTGGTAATAGCGGGGTAAAGGGATTTGTTTACTTTAAAACTACAACATTATTAAACAAATCATAAAAATCAAGAAAAAAACAATAAAACATATAGTCACGCCTCATTCCCGTTGAGAGACAGAGAACACTTCCTTCCACTTGCTACGGTTCTTACACATATCTTTTGCTTCCCATACTTTCATAAGCGCTCTCATACATGCTTGTCGGTTTTGGTACTCTTGACCTGGCCTTTATTCAAAACAATGTTAATCTAATCGAGATATGTTCGCCGAGGTCAACCTCTATCGACTTGTCCATTCACACTGGCCTTATAAATTTGTTTCGTCAATATTCCTTCATCTATCCTTTCTACGTGTCCAAACCATCTAAACATTCCTTTATCTATCTTTGTAACCACATCTTCTTTTACACCACGGCGTTCACTTATTTCACTATTCTTTACTGTATCCAACTGAGTCACTTCAGCTATATTTCTCAGACTACTCATCTCCGCAGCATTAATCCTATTTTCATGCTTCTTCTGCCAAACGCAACATTTACTACCATACATTAATGTAGGAACCAACACTCCACTAGACAGACGTGCCTTTTTTGACACTTTCTGGCTGTTCATAAAGCTATGCTATTTTCCTGCCAACACCCTTCGCTTGGTTAATCCCGCTTGATATTGAATTTAGGGAAAATTAGTAAAAAAAAGTGTTAATATTTTAGATTCCCCAAAATGTGGTAACCGCAGAATAATAAGTTGGTATTTTTTTATTTACAGTCGAAGCATAAATAAATAAATTCGTAGCAGTTATAAAAATGTATGTGTTAAAGACTCACCGAATTTTTGCAGAAATTTTCCAGCACCAGCATTTCACCTCCGTCAGCTTCATTTTCAAATCCATCACTCACGAAAACGCGATCGCGATTTACCGATTTCGATTACATCCCGGTGAAGTTCTTTTATAACGATAGCGTCCGTTTTACACAAAAATACATACAAAAGTTTCATACATCTTAAAATTTTCAGAAATACAGTTCTGGGGCAGTGCGTTAGAGAGACCTTCGAACTGTGGTCGTGCAGCCTTGTCCATGTACCCCAAGAGACCTAAAAATGCAAATCGCTAGAATAACACCTCGCTAAAAAACTGCCAAAGGCATAAATCAGCTTGATGTTAAAATAACTATTCACACAATTAGGTACCCAAGTGATACATGTCTTTATTGTTACCTAGAAAAATTAAGATCTCGTTTATACACTTAAACTTTCATACATTTCATCATATATTTAAGCTAAAATATGCAGTTTTTGTTTGTTTTTTTTCAAACAAAATTAAATAAAACTTTATTAATTTAAAAGGATCTATCTATATATTATAAATTGATAAATTTGGTTAAAATAATCATATTTTAGCTTTAAAACGTCAATACTATACTATAAAAAAGAAATAATAAAAACGGCTCTTCTTCCTGGACAACAAACAAAGATCTCCTCAGCTTTCTTTTTTCTCGATCCTAAATAATAAAAAAATCACCATTCATTATGGTGATTTTTAAATATACATGTTAAAGTAAATTCTTACAACACTGGAAATGTATACTGCAACGAATATTCCCTATACCCTAACTCCTAAAAGATGTAAAAAATTAAAAATATACATACTCATCCATACCACTCACCTTTTACCGAAACCAAGGGATTAACCTTTGGAAATAAACGATACTTGCTAACTTAATGAAACATTCAAAAAATTCCCGTAAAATCGTACGGCGTAATTCTACTAGAATTCCAGAATATTTTACATTAAAAGTACGCACTCATTTCTCAAAGATTTACCCCCGGACCGAATAATGAAAACGACTAGACTGACTATTCACTATTCACTATTTCCAATTACGATATAAGTTCACTTGGAGTTTACTTGTACCTAAAAAAAATAAAAAATAAACTATTTTTAATGATTTACAAACCACGTTATAGCAGAATCGGAAACACAAAACGACTTATTAGAGAATAACGGACTTGACTATAAATTGTATACTCAGAAAAAATAAATAATTTGATAATTAAACGAAAAGTGTTAAAATTGTTTTTTTTTGGTTAAAAAAATATACAAGAACCAAAATACTGCTTGTTAAAATGAAAAAAAGAATTAAAAAACTAATGTACCTGTAAAAAAACAAATATAACTCTTTGATTAAAATGTAATTAATAAAGATTTACCGTTAGTACGATGAAAAGCATCCTCTACCTCCTTTACATACTTTTCATATCATCACACCCTAACACAAGAACACAACTCCGATAACGATTCTGAAAAAAAACGTATTTTTTAATTTTACTTTATAAAAAACATAAAAAATTAAAAATATATACATTAACAAGAAAAATAAGACAGTTTTTATCGTGTTTTGTTTAGTTTATATTTGAAGTTCATACCCAAAAAATTAAAATAAAAATATAATAATTAAAAATAGTGTCAAATGTTATGAAGAAATTTATGTTACACAACAAAACAAATTATACTAATAGAACTTATTAAAATAAAATTATTTATTTACTAATACTTACTGATACTACGGTTAAAAGTTTCATCCTTTTAGATTTATACTTTTTATTGCCTCATTTGTTAAAATAAGAACCAATATATTCCTAAAAAAAGGAAAAATGCTCATTAGTTTTTTAAAATGAAAATTAATTAAGCGCCATTTACCTTAAATGTTATGTATTTGTATTTCTCATTCCATGGCTCTCGAAATTTAAACTGCAACTAGTTTTTGAAATATTTTACGTAACGATGTTATCCCGACGTTGTTTCTGTAAAAGTAATTCCTAGTTTTTTAAAGTTACAAGATTGTAACAATGCATTAAAGAAAACTTTAAATTTTATTTGATAACTTTTTTTCTTAAAATAAATGTTTTAAGTAATTAACAATGTTATTTTTAAAGAGTATATTTACCAAAAATGTTAAAATCTCAGCAGGTAAAAGTTTGACAGTAAATTTAATTAAATGGATTTTTTTATACTTTATTAAAACATGGTATTTTTAAAGGAAAAAGCTTTAGTTACGTAACTGCAAAAATAAATATAATTACTTTAAAATAATTCTTTTTAAAAATTTCAATTAAGAAACGATGTAAACTTAAAAATACAACACAAAATCTGTTACTTACCAAATAAAAGAAGGTAACATTTCAAAATGTTATTGGACTCAAAGGCAAGTAATAACTCCGGACAAAAGTTGGAGCCTCTTCTATTAAATTAAGTACTCCGGCTTTGACGCTAAGGCCATAATTACTGTGATTTCAACGGAATAGATTATGCCATAACTTCTTATTTAAATCGGAACTTGGTCTATAAGGTTTTATCTTTTGCTTGCCGATATTAATTTTCTACATGATTAACTGTTTCTAGTAGCAATTTTAAAATTTTAAATCCGGTATTGTTAAAAAAGTTTAGCAACTTTAGCTACTTGTACCAATTTTCTACAAGACTTACAGATTCTTGTAGTTATTTTGTTATTAATAGCAGTATTACGCTCCTACTGTGCCACTTAATGTGCGAAAATCAGGTATTATTATCAAATTTCATTGAATGGCGGTGTTTCTGAGGTTTGTTTTTTTTTAATTAAAATGTAAATGTGGTAATCACTCTAGCTGTATATAGGCTTCCCTAAATTTATTTTAATAATATTTCTATTTCACCACGGCAGTATTGTTTGTGGTTTTGGCTAATTAGAGTATGCCATAACTTCTTATTAAGAATGCTAGAATCCTACACATATGGTTCAAACGAATTGACAGAAACCTTATTCGTAATGGTGAGATTCCGGTTTCACTGCATATACTTAGCACTGGACTTGTTCGGAAAGCTCCAATTGCTTTTGATGTTATCCACCTGCTGGTCTGACATCTTTGGTTTTCTAGTACATATGTTTTGAAAATAATGAAAAAATGATCACTTTGGTAAAAATCGTTGTGCCAAACTGAAGGGTAGGTAGCTCTGTAAGCTACTCTTTTCGATACCAGTATAGCCACCCCATTTGAATTTACAAGACATATAAACTACGTTATTAGAGGTGTCAAAGTGTCCTTGATCTTTTTAGTGGGTTAATGATATGCCACATATATCGATGTTTTCTCCGATTAGTTCTTATTCGAGAATATGTAACTTGCCAAGATGTAGGAGGCTTCTTACATTTCACGTGCCTAGGATGGTTGTCTGACGCAATTTCGGGGTGTTTCTTCCTGTCGCAGATTTCGCATGATGTCAATTGGTTGTCTACATCCACTTTCCCGGTCGCCAATTTGACATCAGTAAGCCCGAAACCGATCTGACGCCGAATGCCATTAGAAACATATGACTCTGACCATTATTTTGTAAAAGCAACTCTAATCTAAAAGAGAAGCTAGAGTGTTCTAATTACCGAAGGATAACTCTCTTCAACATAGCATATAAAGTCTTCTTTAACATTCTGCTAACCAAACTATCCAACTTCATCTTTTTTTCTACCCGTTTAGCGTCCAGAATTGGAAATAGGCCTCCCTTAGTTTTTTTCATTTTATTTTATGCTGGGCAATTCTTATCCATGTAAGTCCCGCCACCTTTTTTATGTCATCGTACCAACGTGTGATAGGTCTTCCCCTTGCTTTTTTTCCGGTCCATGGTCTCCATCGCAACACTCTTCCATTCCACCTATTGTGTTTTATACGGGTGATATGTCCTGCATAGACCCATTTAAGCTGTGCTGCCCGGTCTATTATATCTGTTATTTTAGGCTTGCTTTTAATTAACTCATTTCGTTTTTTGTTACGCAGAGACACGCCTAATATTCTTTTTTCTATATTTCTTTGGGATACTCTAAGCTTGTTTACCATTTGCCCTGTGAAGGTCCATGTTTGAGCGCCGCAGGTGGTTATACGAATACGAATTGTCCGTACAGCTGTGATCGCAAATACATGGGTATTTTTTTGTTGGTAAGTATATTTTTTAGTTTTGCGAAAGCCGCCCATCCTAATCTGATTTTACTTTTGATTTCAATATCTTTGGTTTCCTTTTTAATAGTTATTCGTTGGCCCAAGTATGTATAATCCTTTACATTCTCTATTTTGTTATTGTTTATTATGATATTGTAATCCACCGGGCACATAGTTTTGGTTTTATTTATATTGATTTAAAGTCCTACATCCTTTGATTTTTGGTTCAGATCTGAAATCATTTTTTACAGGTGTTTAGCGTCATTGGCAAACAAAACTATGACGTCTGCGTATTTGAGATGTGTTAATCTCTCGCCGTCGATGATGACTTCCTCTGCTGACCAGTCTAACTTTTTGAAAACTCCTTTAAGGGCCAGAGTAAATAGTTGGGGTGAGATTTGTCGCCCTGTTTAATTCCCCTATGCACGATGAAGGAATCTGTTGTTTCGTGTATTCTCACTGTTGCTTTCGCGTGGTCGTGAATCTTTTTTGGGTCGCCATAGCTCACTAAAAATTGCCAATATTCAATAGAAACGAAGACTTTCTCGTAATCCATGAAGGCTGTGTATAATGGCATGTTGTTATCTGGCATTTCCTTATTTAGAATTTTGAAAGTCAAGAGATGATCGCATGTGCTGAAGCCTTTTCTAAATGCTGCCTGCTCTAAAGGTTAATAATCATCGAGTTTACTACTGATTCGGTTAGCAATAAGTCTGGTGAATAATTTATAGATGTGTAAAAGCAAACAGATTGGTCTATAATTCGGCAAAAGTGTCGGGTCTCCTTTTTTGTAGTGCAAAATGATTATGGATTCGTTCTAGGTTCTAGTTAATTCTTTAGTTTTAAAGCTAGTGTTAAAAAGTGTCTTTAGCTTGGTGATGATTGTTTCTTTTGCCTTCTTGATCATTTCTATTACTATGCTGTTGCTTCCAGGGGCCCTATTATTTTTTGCTGTATTAAGAGCTTGTGTGGATTTCTTTTGACTCTACATTTATTACTTTCTTTAATATAATCGTTGCTGGTTTTCTTATTTGTGAGGTGTCTTTATTGGTGATCTTTAGTATTTCCTTCTTATATTTGGTTTCCGTCTGCTTGAAGTCTTTTAGGGCTATTCATTCTTTTCTGCCGTTGTTTCTTCGTAGGCATCTCATGTTTTTATTATTTTATATTGCATTTTCTACTTTTGTTATGTAGTTTTCTTCCAAATTCTTGCGTATCATTTTTCTTGCTTCTTTTCTGGTCTCGCGGTATTCTTCTCTGTTTTGTTTGCCTTCGCTGTACAAGGTCCTTTTTCTTATCAGTTAAATCGTTTCCGGTCTTAGTTTGTTTGTTTTCTTGTTTTCTTTTTTGCGATATTGAGTGCTGTTTCTGTAATTGTTGTTGTTAGGTGTGTTGATTTATATTTTCTCTTAATTTAGCTTTCAATTTGTTTTGGTATGAGATCTTGTTGCTATCAATTAAGTCTGTGTTTTGTTTAATATATCTTTTTGGCTTCTGTATGGACAATTTGGTTTAACGATCCGGTGGTCGCTTTCTGTATTGAAAGAGATTAAAATTGAGATTTTGGAAAGAAGTTGTTTATTGCATATAGTATTCTGTTTTCGAGAAAGTTGCATAGTATGCTTCCTCCTGGGTTTTTTCTCCTAGTCTTGGATTACCGATGTAATGCTCGTCATCCTATAGGTTTTTTTCCATTAAAGCATTGAAGTCGCCAATAGTCTAGTGCTTTTCTGATGTCCTCATAGATTCTCTACTTTTTCGTCTTCGTGTGTTGATGTTGGTGCATTTATCTGAATTATTTTAATTTGGTGGTTTTTTGACAACTCCAAGGTTAAATATGTTACTCTGTCCGAGATTTCATTGTGGATTTGAATGTATTTGGTCTAATGTCATGTCTAAGGTGTTTTAGGATGTACTGCGCCAGGCTATCGGAATGCGAGTTGGCAAGATCGAGGATAGTGAAAAGGAAAAAATTGGGTTTGGATGAAGGAATGGGGTAGAGGACATTGGTTTCCCCCGTATGGTCTTGGAAGATAAACCAATGCTCGCGTGGGCAGGGGCGCGTCCCTGAAGTAGATCTATCATCTATTGGGAATATAGATGAGTATCTACCCGCTACCCGCACTATCCAACTACACTAAAGAAATAATTGGACAATTCCAATGTGGTTTCAAAAAAGCAAGAGGTACGGTGAACCAGATATTTGTAGGTAGGCAAAACATGAAAAAATGCTATGAACACAACACAGATCTGCATATGCCATTTGTCGATTTTAAACAAACATTTGATGGCATCCATATAGGTAAGTTATTAGAGGGGGATACCTAATAAACTCGTGAAACTTAAATAATTCTGCAAAACGCCAAATGTACTGGTGGATGGACGTTGCCGGGAAGAATTCACGCTGAGCAGAGAAGTACGCCAGGGGGATGCTCTTTCTGCAAGCCTCTTAATCTAGCTCTCCATAAAGTCTTCGACAAGATTGCTGACACTGAAATCATCGTTTATAAATCCAAACACATATGTGCCTACGCCTATAATATCGTAATTATCACAAGAAGTAAACAACTATTACTCGAAACCTGCTCTTAACTTTACAAAGAAGTAGAAAAAATGGGACTCGATATCAACGCTACTAAAACAAAATACATATATGGTCATATCGACAAATAAAAGCAAAAGTAAAGAAAATAACGGGGCGACTTTAAAAACTTAGACCATTTTGAATATCTGGGTTTAGAACTCAATGGTAGTAACAAAATTAGTGGTAAAATCAAGAAAAGAATTATGATGGCTAGCAAAGACTATAATGCCTTGTTAATAATGTTAAAATCTCGAATTTTTTCAAGAAACACATAACTCAAAATTTACAAAAACACTCATTCGACCAGTGGCAGGCAACTTACGGATCTTAAAACTTAAAAACTGGAATTTATCGACAAGTGACGCCAAGAGAATCAGAATTTTGAAGAGAAAAATCATGAGGCGTTTATATGGCCTGTGTGTGAGAAAGAAGACTGGCATATAAGAACCAACAACGAGATAGATGACTTGGCAAAGAAGACCAGCATGACGAGGATGCGGACGCAAGGTAGACCTCGAAACAGATGAAAAAACATGGCAGAAAATGACTTAAACAAGATGAACATCAGAGGCTGGAAACACACCGCAGCGGACCGATCGGGTTGGAGAGACGTTGTGCAGCAGGCCAAGACTCACCTAGAGTTGTAGAGCTGAAAGAAGAAAGTAAAGTAGTTTAAAATATTTAATTTTAATATTTAAGTGACTTTATAGTAGATTCTGAACATTTAAAATGTTTTTCGGTATAATTTGTTGGGTATTTAAAATGCTATGTGGTGTGTTGAAAATTGACTTTGTATTGGACTTCATATTATTATTGTTGAAATATTTTTTTAAGAACAAACCCCAACTTGAAAATGATAACATTTTAAAATACTACCAAGTGACTTACAAATCTTTGATTAGTGTAACATATAACTACTTACAATGTCCTAATTTAAAAATTAATGTAAAGTTTTCTTCAAAGAAAAAAACTTTTAAACATTAACCTACCGTATCTATTATTGTAACTGATGTAACAATTAAATGTTCTTCAAGATAACAGCACATTACACTTTTTCCACTTCCTACAGATAATTCGATTTGAAAGAAGAAATACATTTTTCAACGTAAATTGTAGAAAAGAAGTTTTAAAAACTTACCGATCGTCGCAACGTTCCTAAAAAAAAAATGTTAAATAAATACATTTAAACTTTTTTATCATATTTATAATGTTTAAAAAAAATATATTGTTAACTTTATTGTATTGCTTAATCCTTTAAAGAGTGTATATAAGAATTAATAGTTAATTTTATTTATGGTAAATATTTATATTTGGGATTCCACACCAAACTAGCTCCAAATTTTTTTTCTGGAGTTTGAAGGTTGTCCAAATTTAAAACACTTTTTTCCTTGCCGCACTGCTTCCACTGCTTTTTACTCCAAAAATTGTTCAGGCAACGTTTTCCAAATCATACCTTTTCTTGTTTATGATTTTTACATTAAATGTCGTAGTTAAATATTGTTTACAATTTATAATTTTTTATCCAGTAAAATTATAAATTTATTTATGTTGATAAAAAATAAAAACTGGGTGATTTATCTTTTTTTTAAATTTTAAAAAAATGGTGTTTTCTCGTTTTTACATAAACTGGTGATTTTCATTTAAAAGCCTCTAAAAAATTGTCTCGTCTGCATTAAAGCCCCTTACAAAATAGTTTCCGTGAGGGTGAAAAATTTTTAGGAGCAAGTTTGAACTGGTGCCCCAATTATTTACAATTATATTGTTACATACAAATACCACAATGAAAATAAATAAACTAAGTTATTTTGGGATTGGTACTGGAGACTTTTACTTGCCGGTAGAACATCGAGCATTAATATCAAAATAACAATCGAAATTTAAAGTCAATCAGTGCAAAATTTTGTAACTAATAGCACTAAAGAGTTAACGAAGGCGTAATGGTACAGGTGACAGTGCAAAATAAATAGCTTGGCGGGCGAGAGATCACAAAATCTGCGCATTCGAATAACGATCCGATCGGCGACGACGAAATTTTCAGTAATCGTAAGTCTCAAGTACAATCGAAAGAAGAAGTTTACGAATGTGAAGTATATTCAGCCGAATATTTGTTATTTTAGAGGCCAGTCGCCCGCCAAGCTACTTCTGTTGCACTGTAACTACAGATGAACATTTAAAATACTTACCTAACTTACGTTCGTGACCGGCTTGTATCCTTATTAGGCTCCATACTTTTTTCCGTTCTGTCACTCACTAAAATGTGTTAAACACAATGATATAGCAGCGGTAATAAAATAATGATGGCGATGTTTCTGAAAGAGAAAAAATTGATAATTATTTTTACACATAATAAACAAAATCACTAACACTATAAACATAAATAACAAAACTGTTACATAAAGTATTTACTTTAAAAATTAGTTTGCTAATAATAAAAAAATCGAACGAGCAAATTGTCAAATTTGGGCAACTTGGGGCAACAAAGTTCAAAGAGAAGAATCTATGACATACATTATACACAAAATTTATCATTATACTTTTACCAATCATAAAACCGTCGTTTGGTTATAGCAGGGTAGAGGGATTTGTTTACTTAAAAACTACATTATTAAACAAATTATAAAAATTAAGAAAAATAACATTAATACTTGGAGATTTATTACAACAATTAAGAGCCGATATTCAAAAAAATATTTTTTAACAAGGTGAACAATTTAACTAAATATATGAGAGTCAATTAAAGAAATATATTTGCAGCAGGAAGAATTAATTTGGAGAAGAAAAAAAATTTAAAATTTTTAGACATCTCCGAAGAATATAAAAATTACTCTGGCCTGGAAAGTAATTATTTGAAGCTTATTAATTTATGTAGCGAAATCAAAGTTTGTCCCTTGGAAAAAAACTTTATAGTAAGACTGGGTTAAGTAAATCTTAACAAAATTAGGCAAAATGTATTCTTTATGATAGTAATAAAATCCAATTTTTTTAAAGTATTTAAATGGATAAAAGTAGGTACATGGAAAACCCAATGCGTTTAGATATAATAAAGCACTTCAATCATTAGAATTCACATATGTTGGAAACAAAAAACCAGCAGTGCAGGTTAAAGTCCTGAAAAATTTAGATTTCAAAATTTTAAAAAAATTCCTTAAAACCAGTTTTAAATGCATTTTAAGTTTAAGTAAACACCAAGTCTGTTTACATTTTATTAAAATTAATCAACTCTCACTGAGTGTTCGTATTCGTATATAGGTATAGCATATTTCATGAATATACGGTGGTTTCGGATTATCGTCAGAACCTCGATAACCAATATTCAACTGTACATTTGAGAAGTACGAAAGTAAATTCCCCAAATATTTTTAAACAAATTTCGTAGGTGACGAATTTTATTTTATAAGTGACTTCGTGTTTGGAAATTAAGGGTCAATATTTTTTTTTGTTAGCACGGTTAATTTTGCAACCAAATATGTTCTTAATGACTTTAATTATTGTACATTATAAGAGAGGTAGGTAAAAAATCCAAACAAATTTCACTATTAACTAAGCTATTAAGCTTTAATTTGGCTTGTTAATTCATTTTTGTTAGATTTTTAGAAAAGTAATTAGTAATCCTGGGTTATCATTGTAGTTGGTACAGACATTAAAATGGTATATGTTTTATCTATACGTAAGCGTGTGTGATGCAATGGGTATTGGTGAAAAAAAATTAACCTCAGTTTTAAAAAGTGTGAAAGACGGTAATAGTGAACAAAAAGTTGAAAAATATAAACCCCGCCGACATCCAAAGACTGTTGACTTTCACTAAACTTACAAATTTGAAATTAGCGACATCGTGTACAAAATGCATGAAAAAAAGTACATGTCTCTTTAGATTTAATTTTAGAAAAATTAAAAAAAAAAGATTTATTTGAAATTTCTAGAACGATTATTTGGAGAATTTTAAAACATAGGGTTTAAGTTTAAAAATGAGCTCAACCGAAAGGCTTTGTGTGGAAAAGCTAGAGTCGTTAACAAAAGAATTAAATTTTAAGAAATTATTGTTACAATAAACAAGAATACTCTTCATTTGTTTATCTGAACGAAACTTAGATATTTGCTAAAGGTGGAAAAATAAGAATTTGGCAAGACGATAACATAAAGTCTATCAAACACACCGACGGTAAAGGAAAAAAAACATTATTGTTCATGCAGGTGGAAAGCATGGTTTTGTTGATGAAACGGATTTTTTATTTTCGTCAAAATCAAAATTGGCTGATTACCATGAAAAATATGGATACAGAGATTTTTGTAAAATGGTTATTAAAAGAGAAGCTATTACCATCGTTACATGAACCATTTGTCATTGTATTATTAGATAATGCTCCTTACCATTCGAAATCGAACGTATCCAGAGGCGCTTCTTTAAGTCAGCATGTTTCATTATGGATGGTTTGTATCCGGAGCGGAATATATCGCAACAGTACTTTTATGATCGATTTGGTGCACACAGTCTGCTGAGAAGGCGGTCAATGTACTCTGTATTATTTTTACATAAAATTGTACACCTACAATTAGACTGTAATGATCTAGTTGCCATGTTAGATTATCATGTTCCTAGGTTCAATTCCCGCCATAATCAACTGTTTTTTCAACGAACTTATCGAACTAATATATACAAATTTTCACCTCTACATTTTCTAATTGAAAATTATTCTAATATAGAAAAATCTGTTGACATTTTAAACTGCAGCCAATTGTCAATTAGACATTATTGTTTAGAAACCTAAATCTTTACTTTCAGCATACATAATTGTAATGTTTTCTTATATATTGTGATAGTTTCTCGTAAATTAACGTATGTTATTTATCTAACTACTACTAACCCTATCCTGTAAATTGGGTATACCCCGTAGGATATTGTAAATAAATAAATAAATAAATTCCGAAGAGAGGCGAATGGGTGAGGAAAGAATTCTTCTTCCCAAAGACTGAATAAACAATGTACACAGATGGCTCAAAAACCCATGATGGAGTTAGGGCCGGTGTTTTCAGCAGGAAACCAAAGATTGAAATATCTACCAGCCTTGGCAGGTATGCTACAATCTTTCAGGCTGTCGAATTGTGTGCAAGAGAGTTGGCCAACAGACTTCTAGCAAACAAAAACATAAGTATAATATCAGACAGCAAGGCTGCTTTAAAAGCACTGAGCTCCAACAAGATAAATTCTAAACTTGTATGGAGTTGCATCGAATCCCTAGAGTACCTTGGTGCGAACAACAGGGTAACCCTACTGTGGGTACCTGGGCACCAGGGGGTGGAGGGAAACGAAAAAGCCGACAACCTTGCAAAACAGGGGGCTGAATCTGCGTTAACTGGACCAGAACCGGTTTTTGGAGTCACCACAAGTGCCGCCAAAACAATTATTTCGGACTGCGCGGAGAGAAAAATACTCACGTATTGGTCCGATATACCAGGGTTAACCTATTTGAAGGCGTTTTTACCTAAACCCTCGAGAAACACAACTAAGCAGATCCTAGAATGGAGCAGAAATGACCTGCATATTCCAACGGGACTGCTTACAGGACACTGTCGTCTAAGATACCACCTCAGAAAGATAGGTATGAACCAAAAATCGGACTGTCGGTTTTGCTGCGTGGAAGACGAAACTGCTGAACATATACTATGTTCATGCCCCGGCCTGGGAAGAATAAGGTTCAACATATTTGGTTACACTAACCTAGAACCTACCGATTTTAAAAAAATCTCACCCTATACAACCTTGAACTTCGTAAGAAGGGCTGGATTGTGCTGTAGCCTCCAGGGGTGAGCCACAATAGACCTACTAAGGGACGCGGTGGAGGGGCGACCACGCCCCACTCACATAATACCTATCCTAACCTAACCTACCATTTGGAAATTTTAAATAAGCAACCAACAAACTCCTGAACGGTACAGACAATAAAAGAATGGTTAACGAACGAAAATATTTCATTTCCACAGTATTGCTTCGTGCCGGAATTATTATCGATAGCTAAAAGGCACGAAAGAGAAATTTTTTACAAATTATACACATTTATGGACATCGTGCGCTAAGGCTTTCGCCTTTATCATTGCCAATTTAATCCCAATGAGTATATTTGGGAAAGTTAATCGTGTGGACCTCTCGGGTCGCACCCAGACCACTGATATTTTTCAATTATTTTTTTATTGTTTAAGTTTTTTAAAATGTTTTTTTTTGTTACTTGTCTGTGATTAATTGTTTATAAATGTGATATTATCGAAATTCTAACATGTTCATACCACACTAATATTACTTATCCCGATCCCATGGCGAAGGATAAGCTTTTACTTTCCCGTAGTCTTCGCTGGGCAATGACGATATAACATGTTAATAATTAAGAATAAAAAGAGCAACCCCTTACGATCTCGAAATTATCAATTTATATGTTTTTGACGTGATACGGTCTTATAAATCGATGAACGCCGGCTACACGCTCGAAAAATGACTCATTGTCACGTTCCGCCTGAGTCGAGCGTGCAAGCGAGAGCGATAGAGAGGCACGATCGGCATAAGCGTTTGGTACACATGTATATAGATTGTTAATAGCACATTGTTACTTTTAATTAATCTGCATAATTTAACTAAAAAAATATTTGAATTACCGGATGCAAATAAATGTTAATTTATCAAAAAAATTGTAATTTTCAATTAACTGCTTCTTTGTGTTATACAAAATAATAATAATTCAATGATAATAATTCAGTTGAATTAATAAAAGTCCGCAATTTTTTATCAATGTTTTCTTATGACGTTATTACGTAAAATTATCTTCCGTAAACCGACTTTACAGACAACCAATTTCTTTTTACTGTCAATTTTAATACATTTTCTGCTGCTTAAATATTTGGTAACCGTTACAAAATATGTACGATACGCCTATGGTACATAATTCGGGATGATTCGTCGTTGCACATCTGCTGAATTTGAAGAATGGTGGGGGCACTTGATATGTCTTTGTATTAAAAATTTATCTCTATAAGTACCTAAATCTTGGTATATTGTCTATGCCTAAATCAGACGAATCAATGCGTGTTGTAGCAGTATGCAGGCCTTTCGCAAACTTAAATAGGAAATGGTAAAATATTTTAAAAAGTGTATAGATTTCAATACAGTATTAAAAATCCCATAACAGAAAATAATAATTTACCTATTTGTAATAACATTTTGTACAAAGATATTTAATCATAATTCAAAACAAAAAGCTTGAAATGAAACCAGAATTTATTCAAAAAAAGTAAAAAAAAAACAAATCTTGAATATTGAAATAAATTTGGATTGACAAAAACTCAATAACTTTGGCATCAGTGCGAATCACCATAAAATAACCGTCAGTGGTCAGTTTAGTAATTAAACGAAGCAGTGTTTTATTGCAGTTTGTGCTTTCGTAAACCTAAGTAGGAGATAGCAAAATATTTTAAAAGTGTATAGATTTGAAAGTATTAAGAATGTGTTAGATATTCGATAATATAACATATTTAGAATAACACGTAGGTACCATAAATTTTCACAAAGATATTAAATCATAATCTAAACTAAAAAGCTTAAAATGAAACCGATTTCAGGCCATTATCAGCGATCAAGAAGATGGAAAGAAATCTAAATCGGTTTCGTTTTTTGAAATGGTAAAAAATTTAATAATCACCAAAAATTATTTGGATTTTACTGAAATTTGTTTTTTAATTAAATTAATCTTATTTTAGTTTGGGTATTCAACGACGTTGGACAAATTTCTTATGTTCATTGGTGATTTGTCCGCGATAACTACAGGAGTACCTAGTTATGAATATAGTTCTTTTTGGAGGCTCCGCTGGAGATGCCATCAAATATGCAGAATCTTTGAATAAAAATTTGACATCAGTTAAAATAACACGGCAGAAAATACATTTTTTGATGGAATTAAATTTTTCGCACTTGCCAATAGTATCAGTGGCCTTGCAATGCTTTTTCGGCTACTGTAATATTTAATTATTCCGTCATTAAACAAGTAAGTAATCAACAAATTAATAAATACAAATTTTGCTTAATAGCTTAGCAGTTGTGTAGCATTAATGAGAGCTCCACCCGAATTTCAATGATACAATGTGGTAACATTTGAATTAATCTCTGCTATTGATAAATTATTGTTGGGGATGGCCCAATTATTTACAAACATAAAAGTGGAGGCACCCTGGCCCCAAATTTTTTTCCAAATAAAATGAACAATTTTTTCAGTCGAGTTTTTCAATAAATAATTTATTGTGAAAGTTGTTTACTAGTCTGACATAAAAGATTTTTTCTCCTAAGTCTCTATTGTGGGGCCCCCTCTTTTGTGAAGGCCCCGGGGCCGTAGCCACGGATGCCGTCCCTGCCACTAGTCTATAAAAATATATTTAGGCATATCTATATTATTTGTTACTAATAATTTTAATTTCATTAATCAGTTTCCTTCCTGTGGGTTATGTTTTAAGAATTGTTTTCCAGCAAATTGCAGCAGCAGGTGTTAGCTGTATATCAAGTGGGAAAATAAATCTGCGATGTTGTCAGGCTCAAAAATATTTCCTATAATATCATGTCGTCTATATAATGTTACAACTACAAATTTTTCGATAATTTTTTTAAATTTTTGAATGTTTTCTAGTACTTTTTAAAATATCTTTTTTAAAGTACTTTTATGATAAAAGAAGTTCTGATGGGAATGCTAGAACTTAGTTAATTTATATTCTTTTCTTATGGATGCTGTTTGATCCCAATACAGTTTTACAAAAATATGAAAATTTGATAGGAGCAATCTGTATGACAAATTTGGCTACTATTTTCACAAGAAGGTGTAATATTGGAAACCTTGTGTTATATATATATATATATATATATATATATATATATATATATATATATAAAATACTCATTAAAAATGGGCCAACTTTAAGAAAAGTTATGTTGTCAGTTGTAAAAACACCTATATGTCAATAAAAACTTATGATGTAAGATACCACATACCTAAATTTTAGCACCTAGTGTTAAATGGTTTATCTACTTTTAGATTTCTGTTGAAGATGTTGGTAATATATGGACTAGTTGTAGAGAATTTCTTCAAACAAGTTACATTTCCGATCTAGTACCACATTACAAGTCTTTTTTAATAACAGTGCAGCATTTGGTCTATCCAGAAGTCTCTCATTATTTGCATACACTATAGCGATGTAATATGGAGGTTTTTAGAGATGGTTTATACCATGACAAAGTGATTCAGTAAGTAACACAAATGTAAAAGATTTCTTAAAATATTATTATTTTAATATCTCATTATTTTTATTTAATTTTTTTTTTCTTAAATTTTTTTATTTGCAAAATACTTAATTTTAATTTAATTTTAAAATATTTTTTTCTGTTAAATTATTTCACTGTTTCAAAAATTTTTATAAATAAATTGCTACTAATTAAAGGCACTGTTTCATAACAAATAAACAATAAGGTATTTTGAATTAAAATATTATTTTTAAAGTATTTTTAGGGTAGCACAAGCTCAATTGATGGGAACTGTTTGGATAGCCAATTCACTAGCATTTTCACCAAATCTAAGAAGAGGCATAATTGCGACCAAAAAGTTAAAAGTTTCTTATCAAAAGTTTCTTTGATTACGGATAGTTCACATGTGAAATTTGTAAAGATGGTAAGTTTAAAAACCCATAATTATACACTATTAACTTCTTATTACTTGAATTTGAACTTGCTTGTATTATTATTAGTTGTGCAGCAGCAGTAAACATATCAAATTTAATAATGACACTCATCAACTTATTATAAATCGTATTTATTTTAAAGAGTGGTAAAGAATTAATTATTGTGGTCGACAATGTCGATGTATGGGGTGAGAATTAGTTTGATACCAGCACTGAAATCACTTAAGAGGATTTGACTGCATGTATCAGGTTTAACATCGAAAAAGTATTAGACATGGATATGGCTGTTTAACTTATACATAAAAGATTGTTCAAAAGATTTGAAAGAGAGAGTGCATATGGATTGAGAATGAATAATTAGATCATCAAATGCCTCCTTTACGACGATAATCAGGTCATATTAGCATCATCTGAGGAGTTGCAGGTGATGGTTAATATTATACATAATGCCCTAAAAATTAAAGGGACAAAAGTAAATGCAAGCTAGACGTAAGTAATGGTTTTTAAAAAAGAAGATAGCATGAAAGGCATTGAAGAAGAAAGAGTGGAACAAGTAAATAAGTTTGTATACTTGGGTTCAAAGTTTATGAAAGACTGTGATATTGTGCGAAGGGTTTTGGCAGGAAACAATAAATGGGGCCCTGTATAACTTTATGGGCAGCCAGAACGTGTCAAAAAAAGCCACGTCTAGCTGTGCATAGAGGAGTGCTGGTCCCTACGGTGGTGAATTTTGGGTTTGGCAGAAGAAGCATGAAAGTAGGATTAACGCTGTGAAAATGAGTAGTCTGAGTTTTTTTTTATTGTAAGAATTGCCATACTTGAACGCTCATGTGTTAAACAGCTTATACGCTAATAATAATTAATTTTACCTATTTATAACAAATACCTACATTCGGTTGTATTCACTGCTAACAGACCATATAAAATAATGTAATTGAACTGTACTTTTAAGTGAGGATTGCACAATTAGTTTATTTACATTGTCATATCTTTCTATTAGAAAAATTCATTACTTTACAAACTTCTTGTTCAATAAAAAAATTTAACAGTTTTCTGATGGCTCATTAAAAACTCGATGAATACAGAAATGCGGCAGAGTATCTGGTGAAATCCTAATGTTATTATTTAATTTTGTGCATTGTCTAACAATATTTTTAAATGTGTTTAGTTAATTAAAATGTTATGTTTTTAGATACCTATATGGAAACATTCAGTATACCAACATCCAATTCTCTAATCCAAAGAGGACCAAAATTGTGGGTGTGTACGAAATAATTTACCGATTTGGTAGAAATGAATAACTATTGAAAGGTACCACAAGATGCTAAATTTGACGGAGAGGAATTGGAACATTTACAAAACACGACATGGCCTAGTAACCCTTTTAACATAAAAGAAGAATGTCGCTAAATTTTTGGGGGGTACAATTTATAGGTTAACATTTATTTATACAAATTTAAAATGGGTAAACCGAACGGTAAGGAAAACTACTCTGCGAAAATGAAAGAGGTAATTGCAAATTATGATCTTTTATCCAATTAATGTGAGAAGTTCAAGCTTCCTCACCAATCATATCTTTCACAACACAGCGTTTCCTTATCTCACTATTCTTTTACTTTATCCATCAGAGTCACTCCGGCTATACTTCTCAGACTACTTATCTCCGCAGAGTTAATCTTACTTTTATGTTTCTTCTGCCAAACCCAAAATTTATTACTATACATAAGTGTAGGGACCAGCACTCCTCTATGCACAGCATTGTGCGTTTTTTACACGTTCTGGCTGCTTATAAAGCCATGTTGATTTTTGTCAGTTAAGAGGTCGTATTTTTACCACTAGAGTATCTTATAGAATTTCAGAAGAATTTAATGTTGTTCCGGAAGTATTCACATAACCTTTAATCAAATTCATTCTTATTATTCTCCTTTTTTGCCACAATCTCTTTAGCCACACCTTTCAACCTTTTATACACATTCCTTGCCTTGTTTACAAGCTCAATCGTTGTCTTTTGCGTTCTTTAATTGGCTTTTGTAGCCAACCAATCCAACCAGGCTTTCTTCTTCTCTGGTACTGCCATTTGAACCTTTACACACATATTCTTTTACTTATATCCTTTCCTTCTTTTACTTACATCACACACTTCATTAGCAACATCCACGATCCTTCCTTGAGTGGCTTCCATAATTCTTTAACTTCACATTCTTCATCTAAACTGTCAAATTTATCTATCAATTTTTCTTTAAACTAGCAACAAATAAGAGACTTTCTATCCCTAAATATTAAAAAAAAACAAAGGAAAACAAGTTATACTCCAATGTATGCATTTGCATTAATATTTAAAATAAGGCTCATTCCTACACTTGTATTGGCGACTGAGATTAAGATCGTTACCAGTTTGATTGTTTGTGTTATTTCTTTTCATAAAAATATTGTCTGATACTTTTATTAAATATTAATATTTATAAGAATTAAAATGGCCCTTTTTACATTTCAGGTAGTGAGAAAATAATTTCAAATGTTTTGAAACACACAAAATATTTTCAACAAGATAATGGGGAATACTTATTAAAGAACGATTCTATGGTCCATGCATTAATTATATTCGTCAACGGTAAATGGTGAATTGCTTATTTTTTTTCGCCAATATTGTTTGTATTGAGTATAATTTTAGAAAATTATCAAAAATTACCTTAAAAATCTGTTTAAATAGAGGCGATATAACAAATTTAACCCTTAGATACTTGATAAATCATTTTAAAAATAAATAATGTTAATATTTCAGACTCCCCAAAATTTTGTAACTGCAGAATAATAAGTTAGTATTATTTTTATTAATAGTCGAATCATAAATAAATCAATAAATTCGTAGCAATTATTGTAAAAGACTCACCGAATGTTTGCAGTAGTTGTCCAGAACCAGCATTTCATCTCCATCAGCTCCACTTCCAAATCCATCACTCACGAAAACGCGATCACGATTTACCGATTCCGATTACATCCCCGTAAAGTTCTTTTATTACGATAGCGGCGTCCGTTTTACACAAAAATACATACAAAAGTTTCATACATACATCTTAAAATTTTCAGAAATACAGTTCTGGGGCAGTGCCTTAGAGAGACCTTCGAACTGTGGTCGTGCAGCCTTGTCCATGTACCCCAAGAGACCTAAAAAATGCAAATCGATAGAATAACACCATGCTAAAAAACTGCCAAAGGCATAAATCAGCTTGATGTTAAAGTAACTATTCACAAAATTAAGTACCAAAGTGCTACATGTCTTTATTGTTACCTAGAAAACTTTAAGATCTCATTTGCACACTTACATTTTCATCATACGTCTAATTAAGCCAAAATTTGTTGTTTTTGTAATTTTTAAACAAAATTAGATGAAACTTTATTAATTTAGAGGTATCTTTATATTTTTTGGTTATAAATTTGGTTAAAATAATCATATTTTAGCTTAAAAAGGTCAAGGCCTACTATTAAAAAAAAATCATGAAAACGACTGCTCTTCCTGTACCACTAACGAAAATCTGCTCAGCTTTCTTCTGTCTTGATCCTAAATAAATAAATCACCATAATGTTGATACTACGACTCCAAAATATAAATTTAATATGTTTTTTTTATTATTTTTATGTTTGTAATTTCATAAAAGGCTCCTATTTTGAACGCAAAAAAGGCTAATTCGTTTTTTCTTTTAATATAAACAAATTTAAATGGAATCTACTATCTAAAAACCACATATAATTTTTTTTCTGATGTGCTTTATTTAAAAGACAATTATCACTTATTTATATTAATTTTTTTTTATTTAAACTGTGTAATTCATTTTAAATAAAACTATAGATCACTATAGATTTTTTTAAGACCATATTTTTAATGTAACATCAGCAAATAATAAAAAGCTGTACCATTAAAATGTCACACAGAATTGAGTATTTTAAAATATTTTTTTATTTATCAATATACTAACAAAGGAGTCTTTTTGCAATTTTTTTTCTGAATTTGGAGATAATTTTAAATGTATAATTTACAATAAACAATTCAGCATAAAACATCAATGAATGTATTTTTTTTATAAGTTCTTAAAATAAAAAATTAATTAAATTTTTTTTATTATGGTGATGTTTAAATATACATGTTTGAGTAAATCTTATGCGACACTGGAAATGTACTCTGCAACGAATATTCCCTATACCCTAACTCCTAAAAGAATTAAAAAATAAAAAATATACATGCTCAGTCATACCACTTACCTTTCACCGAAACCAAAGGATTTACCTTTGGAAATAAACGATACTTGCTTACTTAATGAAACATTCGAAAAATTCCTGTAAAATCATATGGCGTAATTCTACAAGAATTCCTGAACATTTTTCATTAAAAGTATGCACTCATTTCTCAAAGATTCACCCCTGGACCGAATGTTGAAAACGACTGACTATTCACTATTTAAAATATCGATACGAGTTCACTTGACATATACCTAAAAAAAGGAAAAAAAATAATTTTAATGATTTACAGACCTTTTTATAATATTTATTTTATCAATTCAAAATGAAAATACTTTTCTTTACAATTACTGTATTCTACATGAATTAATTTTTTGATTAATATTGATTAGTGGAGGTTATTAGTATATTCCAGACTTTTACTTATATGACAATTTTATAAAAACGATAAGAACATTTTCATAAGAATTCTAATGAACAAAAAAGATAGTCTTTTTTAATCGGATAATACTAAATACACTATAATTACTTGTTATTTCTAACTTCATAATAAAACCCAAATAAGGTCGTTTTCAAAGATATTTAAAATTAATTTTACCAAACAATTTTATGGAATCAAGATTTCATAATGGAGGATGATAAATATGAAGTACCTAGATTGTAGGGTGGGGGGTCGTGAAGGCTATGCAACCTCTCAAGTACCTAATAAACATTTAAAATTCTTACCTTATTGTATTTTCATCCAAAATGGTAATTGTGACATTTATTTGCAGAATACAATAATCAAATACAGGTAAAATGTATTTAAAATATCACAGAAAATTCTTTGCAATGATAAAATTATTTACAAGTTAACGGGGCAGTCCATCATTTCAAAATGGCTTGCAATAGCTTTTGTTACAAATTTAAAAAAAAAGATAGTGTACAGAGGCATGATGTCATGATGTACCAATAAGATTTGTCATTGCGCCAATCAGATTTTGTTTAACCAGCGCCATGTTTTTGAATCCGCCAATTATAATTTAGGAGAAAATTCCAAGAATTAATACCTGTTGATTGTATTTCTGTCTCATTCTACTTACAATAAGTTAGAAAACAATAAATGGTCATGTTATCGACGCAATTTATATAACTTGGGAAAAAAATGTAGGTTCTTAATACATAAAAAAATGACATAATTAATATACTATTAATACAATTTATGGGAAACTTTTTTATTATTAATTTTACAAAAGATTATTATTCTTAAAAAGTTCTGCATGATGTAAAACCTAAAATAGAAACATCGGAAGTCAAAGCTTTTTGTTTATGTACGAGGTCTTTTAGAAAATATGAATTTACCCAACAGTAAAATTCTTTTATTTTTGACAATAATGAAAATTGTTTATTTAAAATTAGTTTACAATTATAAATAAAAATTCATTTTTTTGACAAATCTTGATATATGGTGGTTGCTTTTTAGGTTAAATTTTGTGTGAAGAATAACTCCCAGCAAGTTTTATTCTGCTGTTTCCAACATCCCCCACCCCTTTAAAATGTCAAATAGAAACCCCTACCTTGTGATACATTAAATAAAAACCCAAAAATGCAGATCAGCCATATAAACAACATTTTATTTTATTGATTTATTTTGCACATAACATTAAACAGCGAAATTACAACAGAAAATAAAATGAAGTTAATTACAAATGTATTTATAGTAACTGTTCAAAGTGTGTTCCGTTATTTTGTTGGCAATAATATAACCTATTTTCAAATTCTTCTCTTTGCAAAGTTTAGCTATTAATTCGTCTACATTCTTCAGTTATTCTAAGTTAAAGTTCTTTAATGTTTTCGGGAGAAGTTTTGTAAACTAATATTTTTAAATAGCACCACAGAAAAAAGTCAAGTGGTGTTAGATCTATTATATATTATATCTATTCGTTCTTGCACAGAATACATTTTAAAATAATTCAAGACAAATACAAATAATGGCTAATTTAACGTCACGAATAACTTACTAAATATACTGTTAATACACAAAGTCCAAAAAGGTCTCCATTCCCTACATATTTTTTATTAGTTTTAACCAGCTAACTGGAACTGTGACAAATAAAATTTATATTATAAGCTTTATGAGCAGCAAGAAAGTGTCAAAAAAGGCACGTCTAGCTGTGCATAGAGGTGTGTTGGCTCCTACACTTATGTATGGTAGTGAATGTTGGGTTTGGCAGAAGAAGCATGAAAATAGGATTATTGCTGCGGAGATAAGTAGTTTGAGAAGTATAGCCGGAGTGACTCGGTTGGAAAAATAGTGAGATAAGAGAACGCTGTGGTTACAAAGATAGATAAAGAAATGCTTAGATGGTTTGGACACGTAGAAAGGATAAATGATGGAAGATTGACAAAACAAATTTATAACGCCAGTGTGAATAGACAAGTCGGTAGAGGTCGACCTCGGCGAACATATCTCGATCAGATCAACATTGTTTTGAAAAAATGGCCAGGTCAAGAGTACCAACAACCTTTTTGTACTGAGTGTATTTTTGAAACAAGGAAACAAAATGACAAAAAAATGTCAAAAAGGTGGCATGTATTTAGAAGTAGGTTAGGTTAGATATCATGTGAGTGGGGCATAGGTTGCCACTCCACTGCGACCTTTAGTAGGTCTATTGTGGCTCACCCCTAAAGGTTACAGTTCACTGCACAATCCAGCCCTTCTTACGAAGTTCATGGTTGTATGGGGTGAGATTTTCTTGAAATCGGTAGATTCTAGATTGTTATAACCAAATATGTTGAACCTTCTGAGGTAGTATCTTAGACGAAAGTGTCCTGTAAACAGTACGTTAAAATTCGCAGGTCATTCCTGCTCCATTCTAGGATCTGCTTAGTTGTGTTTATCGGTAGTTTAGGTAAGAACGCCTTCGAGTGAGTCAACCCTGGTATATCGGACCAGTACGTAAGTATTTTTCTCTCCGCCCAGTCCGAAATAATTGTTTTGAAAGCACTTGTAGTGACTCCAAAGACCGGTTCCTTGTCCAGTGAACGCAGATTCGGCCCCCTGTTTTGCAAGGGTGTCGGATTTTTTATTTCCCTCCACCCCCTGGTGCCCAGGAACCCACAACCGGGTTATTTTAAAGTATGTTAATTGATCCCTAATTAGATATTTATATATCCAACAGTGGCGTAGGTCGTTTTTGTTATGGCCTAAATCGATAGAATAAATTATTGTTTTTATGGCTGATTTTCAATTTTCTTGGGTTTTCATTTGATGTAGGTATCATAATGGTAGGGGTTGATATTTGACATTTTAAAGAAGGGGTGGGGATGTTATAGGGTTGCCACGTAGAAACAGCAGAATAAAATTTTTAAATCTCTCCCTTGATTTAAAATGCGACATGTTATTGTTTTCTTTTTACATATACGCAAAATCAAGTTATTTGGTCTGACTGGTATTGAAATAAAATCAACGTTTAATAAATGCAAAGTAAAACATAAATAAATCATAGGTTTATTATAAACTTTATATTTAACACGTTTTCTGCAGTCGGACAATATACAGAGTAAGTCATAACTATCGAGACATGTGGTAAGCGCAGGTTATTTTGACTAAAATGTTGGCGTGAAAAAAGATACAAGTAGTGAAAGCGAATTTTATTTTCGTTTTTTTGTTAAAATTTCACAGTATATTATCAGTTATCAAAATTTTCACAAATACAAAATTTAAGAATGGGGATACTAATCTATTTATTATTTTATACTTTGTTGCAGTGGACGCTACATAATCCTGATGATGAAATTAAGTCATAACTTTTTTGACGATTTTTTTTAGTAAAAACATGTAAACATTATTTAATTACTGAGTGGCCCATTTAAAAGTGTCCACCTTAAATATTTTCATAGAAAATCTTTTTGTTTTTAACCTATATTCATGTAAATAGAGAGACCCCCCTGGACGGGGTGGCAACCACTTTAAGAACTAAAATGGTACTGGGTCAATTGACACATAATTTAAAAGGTGTTTTAATTTTCTTTACAAACGTGCCAAACATTTTTTATTCTGTTTTAAAACTGATAGTAATTTTTGACAGTTTAAATGTTTAACTTTTGTTTTCGTTTGATTGTCGCCAAAATTTTAGCGTTTATTTTACTTACGCCTTGTTCCGCTACGGTTCTTACACACATCTTTCTATGCACAGCCAGACGTGCCTTTTTAACACTTTCTGGCTGTTCATAAAGCTATGCAGTGCCCCATTCATTTGTTTTCCTGCCAACACCCATCGCTGAATGTCACTGTCATACTTTTCATCTCTTGTAAACTTTGAACCCAAGTACAAAAACTCATTTACTTGTTCCACTCTTTGTCCCTTAATCAGAACTTCACAGTTTGTCATGTTTTCTTCCCTTTTAAAAACCATTACTTTCATCTTGCTTACATTTATTTTCATCGCTTTGATTTTCAGGGCATCATGCATAACATTAACCATCGCCTGCAACTCCTCCTCAGATGACGCTAATATGACTTGATCATCGGCGTAAAGAAGGCAGTTAACGATTAAATCATTCATTATTAATCCATACGCACTCTTTTTCAAATATTTTAAACAATCGTCTATGTATAAGTTAAACAGTCATGGCGAAGCCACATATCCCTGTCTCACACCTTTTTCGATGTTAAACCAGTCAGTGCAAGCTCCGTTTATCCTGCCTTTAGCAGTGGAATCCTCGTAAAGTGATTTCAGTGCTCGTATTAAACTACCGCTCACCCCATACATAGACAATGTCGACAACAATTAACTCCTCACCACTCTGTCACAGGTCTTTTTCAAGTCTATAAAAGCGCTAAAGACCTGACTTTTAGCCAAGAATTTTTCGACTATACCATACATCTCCTTTCTCTTCTAAACCCTGCTTGCACATCTCATATTTAAACCTCCAAATTCGACCGACGACGTTGATTACAGCCGGTACACTATCACATAAAATACTGCTCTCATACAAATAATCCAATACGCGACAGCCTCTATTGCAAAGTCCTAAGTCCATGCCAGGATCATGCTAGAATTTGTCAGCTTAAAATTTACCGATAGCAAAGACTGACACTTCTGGTCGTTTGTTAATATTTAATGCCTTAGCTCTGAGTATTTGCTTTACTGTTTAACTCTGAAGGTTTTCTCTTTTAGGTATTAGTGTATTAACTAAACATAATGAGTGGGCAACGTTTATTTTGATTTTTAGTAACAATCCTTTGTTTCGAACAGTGAAGAAAGTCTTCTGACTTTTTAGTAACAGCGTAGTTTTTTTCTTAATTTATATGCCTATAGTAGAGAATTAAGGCAAACAACTCACTCTAATGTCGTATTAGTACACGCTATCAGCAGAAGTAATAGACAAAAAAAATCAAAAATAATATATATGAAATGATTATAGAAGTACCTAAATTTTTTGACAGAAAAGCATCAATAACATTCAAATTTAATAAGTCCTAGGACTTAATTGTGAAAGAAATTTTGGGATTTTACGAGTAAGTAGGCCTTGCTCAATAAGCGAAAGGATATAAAGGGGTGCCTGCGCCCTGGGCGGTCGCCCCACCCCGCCCTGCCCTAACGCTGCTACTGTACTTTCGATAGTACAATTAACGAATTATTTCTGCTTCTAACGCTTTTGATGTACTAAAGTTAAATAAGCTTTCTTGCCATTAAGTACCTGCTAAACACAAAATTATTCTAGTCATTAGTTTCTGACAGGTAGGAAAATATTTCAAACACAGTTTAATTAAATTGTTTAATATTAGTTAAACACTTTAACGCAATTTAAGTTTCGAATTACATTTGTCAATATTTTGTTGTAATTTAAATTTCAGCGAAATAATTAGTAACAGGGTTAACAATAAGAGTCGTCCAATGGAAAACACAAGTTGCGTCATTACAAATTAAAACCGAGTTTCCAACCATCGGAAAATAAGCAAAAGTAAAAGCAGAACGACCCAAATCATGATAAATGCGGGCAGACACGTTACAAAAATGACGGGCAAATCGTTGAAGAAAAATAAAGGGATGTCACGCAACAGACCAGAAGTATCCAAACTCGTTTAGTTATTCTCAACCATGGATTAAGGCCACGTCATTCAAAGGGGCTGTAAGCACAAAGTATTTAAAATTCAGATGAGGTAAATTAACACACCTAAACAATAAAAAAAGGACAAAAGAATTTTAAAAAAATAGCCAAAACACAGATCTAGTAACGATGCGGTCAAATTATCCCATTTAACTTGGATAGGTATTGAGAGTGACTTGTCTTAATTAAATTTTAATGATATTATTAAATAATTTTCTGTTTTGAAAGCTCGATAAGAATCAACAACCGATGCGATCTTCATTACCAAGCAAATAAAGGAAAAAGCAATAGAGTACAATACACCAGCATTTATTTGCTTCGTCGACCTTACAAAGGCATTTTACACAGTCCGCCTGGAAGACGTCATAAAAATCCTAAAGGAAAAAAAAGCCCCTGTCAACATAGTAACAACGGTATACAACCTTAACACTACTAACAGAACGCAAATCAAAGCTGGAGAGAATATTACATCTAGCATCCCCACTCCAGGAGGAATTAGACAGGGAGAAAGCCTTAGTCCATCTTTATTCAACCTCCTGATGGACAAAATCATAGAAGAAGTAACATCCATGAATTCGGGATACAGAATGAACAATAGGACTATCAGCATGGTCTGCAACGCCGACGACGCTGCAATATTCGCAGAAAGTGAGAATGACCTGCAGAGACAGTTATTTAAGTTCTACCATAGAAGTCAGCAACTCAATATGGATATATCCATGGGTAAAACGAAAACCATGACCATCGCTAGGGAGCCAATGAGATGCAAGCTGGTAATAGATAATAAACCCATAGAGCAGGTCATGCAATTTGGATACCTGGGCATAGATATGTCCAGCGCTCACAACCCGGTAAAGGACCTGAGAAACCAAATTAACAAATCAGCCATAATATCAGGATGTCTAAGGAAAACTGTATGGGCTAATCCTTATATGCGAAAGAAGAGTAAAATCAAAATATATAAGACATGCGTCAGGCCAATAATGACATATGGTATAGAAGCGAGAGAGGATACCAACAAAACCAAAAGGATGCTACGAGTCGCCGAAATGTCAGTATTGAGAACAATAGCCAGGAAAACAAGAAGAGATCACGTAAGAAACACTGACATTAGAGCAAAATGCGACGTACAGGATGTGGTGAGATGGGGAAGGCAGAGGAGAAGAGAATGATATAGCCATTTGAAGAGAATGACCGACGATAGGCTACCACGCATTTTACTAGAGGGAAAACCAGCAGGGACCCGTCCACCCGGAAGACCATCAAAGAGATGGAGAGACAGCTGGCAGTCCACATCTCAGGAAATATTACAGAGGCAACAGATCATCTAGATCTCTAACAAGTAGAAGAAGAAAAAGATACGAATCATTTTAAAATCCTTCTCAAAGAAAAAGTTTATGTTACAGAGGTAAATTCACGCCAAGAATTGCAAGACAGAATTAAATATGATTTCAATGACCTCATAGCTGATTCACAACCGTTTAAAAGATAAATATAAATATAAATTATAATACTTACTAAACAATTGTTGAGCAGTGCAAATAAAATCATTTAGACTCACTAAATTTGTGCAAAAACTGATTTTTATTAACTCGTTTATTATAAGTATTGTTTTCTTTATTAATTTTAATTGAATTTCTTAATCAAAATTTCTGTTAAATGTGTTAAATCTTAAAATGTCAGCTTTACTAACACGTCAACTTAAATAAATAAGGAAAAACGGCTTTCCCGTGTTGAAATTCGAAATTGATCGTGTAAGATCGTGAAACTTGCTACGCCAGAAGCGCGTTTTCATCAGTTGTGCTTTTAACGTGCTTTGAGCCACACGGGCATTTCCTCAGCTTTCCACTCTATCTGACATTCTTCTCTGTGTGCACTTTCAATATAAAATCGTCCCGAACTTCAGGTAAACTTTTTTCCAAAAATTCTTCGCATGCCATTTGCATTTTACCTTATACACTTTTAAACTAGTTTAAAAAAATAGAATCAATTTCAGTTTTTAAACAACGCGTTAAAAATTGAAAAAAGTTTTGAACATATCTTTGATCATCCTCAAGAGTGTATCCGTGTTTTAAATTTTTTTAGCTTTATAAAAAAAATTATAATATTACTTTTTTTTAAATAGGGCGTTTATTATAATTTTTAATATTTAATTTGTAGAAAATATTTTCGGGAATATTGATAGTTTTAATAAAGTTCTCGTCCCATTTTTATTGGTTTTCTCGCAAAAACTAGAAAGTTTTATGCCTTTTTAATAAAAAATACTTATAGAACCATGCTTACCTAATATAAAGAGGTTTTTTATCAGTAAATTTCCACTTGTATTATACACCATTTATTTGATTTTTAAAGATTGATGTTTAGTAACGTTCTACTCCTAAAAAGTTAATAATTATTTTTTAAATTTTAATTATAAATTTAAAAAATTTTTATTAAAATTTTAATTCTAGCAGGAAACAGGAAACATTTTAAAATTGTTGTGTGAAAAAGGTTCTCAACTAATTATTTTCTTTTTAAAAATATGCATATTAAATCAAAGAAAAAATATTAGTTTTTTTACGTGGTCGTGGTCATTTTTTAAATATTATTTATATATAAATATCATTAAGTTGGTTCATCAATTAATTTTTTGTATTAACCACATTGTATTTTGTAATATAACATACTGTATTTTCTAATGATTTTACTTTAACTAAAAAAGTTTTACAAAAAGATTTAAAAAAACTTGTTTTTTATTATTCTATATATTATTGGTTTCAAACAATAAAGAAATGTTGGTATTGATTTATGTTCAAAGTAAATAACACGAAAGTTGATGTTTAGTTACGTTCTAGTCATCTAGTCCTAAAAAGGTAATAATTATCTTTTAAATTTTAATTAAAAATTTAATTAAAATTTTAATTTTAGCAGGAAACAGGAAACATTTTTAAATTGGTGTGTGAAAAAGGTTTTTAACTAATTTTTTTTTTTTTGAAAATATGCGTATTAAATCAAAGAAAAAATATTAGCTTTTTTACGTGGTCGTGATCATTTTTCAAATATTTTTATTTATATATAAATATTATTAAGTTGGTTTATTAATTAATTTTTTGTATTATCCACATTGTATTTTTTAACATAACATACTGTATTTTTTAATGTTTTTACTTTAACACAAAAAAGTTTTACAAAAAGATTTAAAAAACCTGTTTTTTATTCTATATTTTATTGGTTTCAAACAATAAAGAAGAAATATTGGTATTGATTTGAGTTCAAAGTAAATTACACGAATGTCTAAATGTGACATTAGTGCCAATGACATTTTAGAATATGCCGTTTGACAAAAAGATGTAGCGCAAGCATTTTGCATAACTTAAAGGTAATTTTTTGCTTGAATGTCCGTTATGTAAAATCTGAAAATATATTTAAAAAACACAGTCCGCACTAGATATACAACTCATCATGAAGATATTTTTTTGCAATTAGCTGCAGGAAGGAACCCTACGTTAACGGCATCTAAGTTATAAATAAAGCTGCTACAAACACATGGAACAAAAGTTTCTTCCAGAACCATCATAAATTATTAACACTCAAGATCGAAAAAACCGCTGAGATGTCGATATTTCACGAGAGCCAATCACGCTGCTTGTTTAGAGCTAGGGAACACGTGTAGGGGCAAAATATCAAATGAAGTCGAGACGTGTAAGAGTGTGAAAAGTACCGGGCAATGAAGAAGCACTATTGCAGAATGTACAGGAGATTTATTCATGGAGGTCGAACAGTGATGGGTTTGAGGCGAAATCAGTATTGAAGGGAAACCGATCTCATTTTGCTAAAAAAAATTTTTATTGCCAATGGGTCACTGTGCCTTAATATGCCCTAGTCATTGAAGAAAATTTCGTTGGTAGGTACTTATGATTAATTATGCACCAGACTCAGAATAGAATATCCTTAGATGATTTTCATGTCTGTAAAATCTAAACTAACGTAGGTAATCATGTTAGTGTGGCGTAGTAAGGTCGCCACTGCAAACAAACTAACGTAAAATTTGTCATGCTTCCTTAGCGGTTGATTAAAATAAATTTTAAATAAAAAGTAAATGATTTAACACATTTTTTAGTCTTCTTTAGTAAATACTTTTACGTTTATGTAGTTAATATTGCCCGCATTTATTCTTTATTTGCTTACGAAATATTGATGAGTTTTATGTTTTAATAATTTTGAAATGGCATAGGTATGATCTACATCAAAATTACTCTAATTTTTGCAGCTTCGTTGAGAACTCTGGGATTATTTTTTTTTATTAAAAACAGATCCAGTTTCTCCAAATTTCTGTACTAACTCTATGATGGTCTGGTGGCCTATATTTTTATCAGGATGCCTTTCATTAATAACTCGAGCTGTTCCTCGAGCGCACTTGTTTTGATGACCGTAAATAAATATTATTTTTATTTGTTTTTGCAAAGAATACACCATTTTAAAATAAATCAAGATGCTACAGCTACAAATAACGGCGCTAATTTACCGTTACAAATAATTACTAAATAAATAGATAATAGATCTCTAATTAGATATCTACCTATCCAACAGAAAATTTCAGAAAATTTGTTTTTTTTTTATGAAAATAGTCGCAAAAAGGGTAGACTATTAGAAGGGGAAGGGATTATAAAAAGGAAATGATTGTGGATACGCTTTTTAAAAAGTTGTAGGTCATAGTTCTCTGGAAAAACTGATTTTGGAAGCTAATTCCATTCCGTAGCAGCCCTGTAAAAGAAGGATTCTTGATGAAGATTGGTCCTTGTAGTGTCAATCTTGAAAGTAAATGGGTGAGACTGATCAGCGTGCCGAGTTCTTCGGCCGAATGTGGCCAATTGTGGTACAAGAGTTTTTATTTCTCCGGAGTATCTGCCATGGAAATATCTGTAGAGCAATGACTGGTCTGCAACTCTTCTTCTGTGTTCTAGAGGGTGAAGGGTATCTGTGAGAGTTGAGCTGTTTATCAAGCGAATGGCTCTTTTCTGAATGGAATCTAGAAGACGAAGAGAATGCCTTGGTGCTGAACCCCAAATGTTCGAGCAATACTCCAGTAGAGGTCGGATTTGAGCCTTGTACGTCGTCAACAGTTGATCAGGAGTAAAAAACTTTCTGGCTTTTCACAGAAAACCTAGCCTCTGTTGTTAACAGCAAAATAAATCGATAGAATAAATTATTGTTTATATGGCTGATTTGCATTTTTTTTTGTTTTTCAAGGTACGGGCTGCTATTTTGGCTGGCTGGCTGGCTGGCTGGTTTTGAAATGAAAACACTGTATAATAAAGTCGAACACGATAAAATTTTATAAACAAATTTTGGTTTACGATGTTAACGTGCAACATATTTATAACTTCATAAAGCTCGACACATTGTGTCTTTTATCTTACATACATCGTAAAAAGTTCGTGAAACTTCCGCTACGACATTAATCCCTCGTGAATTTTTAATAAATATCTATTGAACTTCAGAAAAATTTTGATGGGAGATTTTAAAATGAAATTTCACACACACGATTTCACACATACCCAAGAGTTTTTTCTTTATCTTTATGAATATTTTAAATACAGCTGTCATTATCTAATAAAAAACTAATCAAGAAAATGTTGCGTGATTGCAACCATTCACAAATATCCACGATCCTTAGTATGGTTTTGCTACCTTGTCCATGCATTTTAGTTGAATATTATTCATGAGGAGTTTTCTGAGCACCTCCTAAAAAAAATTAAGAACCATGTTTAGATTTTAGATACATTTTGTATTTTATTTCTATTCAGATGTAAATATTTTTATAATTTTTTGTAAAAAGGTCTTCTTTTTTCTCGTAAACGTTGTTAGTCGCGTTTTTTCGGAAAGTTTATATTTTAAGAGCAAATACCTTTTTAACACGCCTATATTAGTTTCACCTTTATGTTTGTTTGCTTGTATGTTTGTTTGTAACTGACTCTTTGGCCTCGATTTGCCCTGCTTTAAGCAATCAGATTTAATTTAAACTTCGCACACTTATCAAAGACCGACGACAATGCAATAATTTGATCAAAATATCTGATTATCCTGATTAGTTTCGCCAGGATTCATAAATTTCTTCAGGGATCCTTTGCATGAGAGTAAGAGAGATAGAACTAGTGCGTAAACTACGCGTGCGAGCAGTTCCAATTTAACGAAACAAAAATACGCGACAGTTTTCTAATTTTCAAAATAAGTGGTTTAACTATTATCTAGTAGATGGCGCCATTAGCAATTTGCAGTAATACAAATGGTAGTTTGTATTTTGTGTTGCATAAAAGTATAGTGTTAATTTTTTAAAAACACTAATAATAAAACCAAATTTTTTATAAATAAAATTTGTTTTATTATATTAACAATGTTTTCAGTGTACCTAACAGGTGTATTTTTGAAACGCTTATATTAGTTTCTCCTGTATGTTTGATGGTACAGTGCAACAGAAGTAGCTTGGCGGGCGACTTGCCTCTAAAATAACAAATATTCGGCTGAATATACTTTACATTCGTAAACTTCTTCCTCCGATTGTACTTAAGACTCACATTTACTGAAAATTTCGTCGTCGTCGATCGAATCGTTATTCAACTGTTTTTGTTGTGCGCAGATCTCTCGCCCGCCAAGCTGCTTCTGTTGATTTTGCCCTACTTTAAGCGATTAAATTTAATTTAAACTTTGCACACTTGTCAAGCACTGACGACAATGGAATAATTCGATCAAAATATCCGATTATCCTGATTACTTTCGCCAGGATTCATAAATTTCTTCAGGTATCCTTTGCATAAGATAGATTGGACTAGTGCGTGAACTACGCATGCGCGCAGCTCCAATGTCATTATAATTCACCCAATCCTTTATACTAGTAAGAAATGTGCCGAGGGATGAATGGCAAGAGGGTGAGTAAAAAATCGAACTAAAAAGCGAAAAATAAATTATAGTTAAAAAAAAATAAAAAACACGCTGTAAGAGTTAATCAAACTAAAAAATAAAAAATAATTCTTAACATAAGAATAATATTACTGACGACAAAATTAATGTCACTATTCTAAAACCGTGGGGTGCTTTGTATGACATTTTTAACAAACTCTGCGTTTCGGAATGAAACTAGTGAAAAATTTAAGCTCATTAGGAAAATGAGGGACGAAAAGATAAAGTAAAGTGAGAAATTTAATATATTGGTTACGCGCTAAGAGCCCTACCGTTTAAGCAATTCGATACACGTACTGTAGTTAATATTTCAGTAAACTATATAATTAATTGCTCGATATTAATCGTTTTAATTTTTCACTAGTTTCATCCCGAAACGCAGAGTTAGTTTAAAAATGTCAAACAAAGCACCCCACTTTTTATAACAGTGACATTATTTTTTGTCAGTAATTTTATTCTTATGTTAAAAATTAGTTTTTACTTTTTAGTTTGATTAACTCTAAAAGCGCGTTTTTTAGTTTTTTTAAACTATAATTTTTTCTTTACTTCATTATTCTATCGCGTTTGAAATGGAAAACAACCATCAACCTTTCGCAAGTTTACTTTTAAAAGGTAGCAAGGTTTTTTTGTTAGTATTGATTATAAATGTTTTATGTAATCCGCATTGTTTGTCATGACATCAAGATTTCTTACCACACGTTCTTCTCGTATCCAGCAAACTTCCTTATCCCATTCGAAGATAGTAGTACAACTGGAGATAATACATTTATTGTGTAAATTAGATGCGGTTATTTTGATCCCTTAAGGACAACCATACGGCGAAAACAATGAAAATAACGAGACACCATTTCCCGTCTGTCCTTCCCAGCTGATGTTTATTTATCTTTGCGAGAGGAATTTATTACATGGAAAATTGAGACCGTTTCAAAGGGTTTGTAAAGTTATATAATAGAGCGAAATTTTATTACAATGTGTATAACTATTTGATGTTTTTAAAATTAACAATGTTCACTTGTTCTGGACAATTATAAAGCAATATTTTTAATATTTATTACTTTTCTTTGCTGTATGATAGTTTCAATACGTCTGTAAGAATTAATAATATCTTATTTTACTCAAAAACTATGCGTCTATTTATTGTCGTCCCTTCATGAAGACTGCCACCAGCCGCCGTATCCCGTCCTTTTCTTTAGATACCTGATCTCCAGATGTGCTCGTGTACTCAAAAAGCTCTTCTTGCATACAGGGTGGATCCAAATAAATCTTACACGTCTTTTAGTCGTCGTCATCACCTTTATGTTATTAGATTAGTTTATTCCTTTTTGTTTTAAAACTTCATATCTTATATTTTAATAATTCACAGATTTTTTATTATTATAATTTTTTGTGGCTAGGTTTTAGTCACAAGTATGCTTGAACTGAGTCTCTTTCCATGCTTGTATCAGTTTCATCGTTAATTGTAATGTACAGTGTACATACAGGGTGGCCAACCGAAAACGAAACAGAGTCATTTGCAGGAACCTCGTCAACATTTTAGAAAAACCTCACACCTGTCGATTTTTAATTAAAGGAGGACACTCTTTCCAGTATTTTTAAAACCATTACTTTCAGCCCAAAGCGAGGGTAAGAATTACCCCAAAATTTTTAAATAGCATTGGGGGTCGAATAAGATGTCCTTTAAAAGCTCTTACAATCCTCTATACAATAGTCCTTTAAATTTTAAAAATTCCGCCCGTTACTTATTGAGAAATTAAATTTTAACTGTGAAACTTAACTGCAAACAATCACGAACGGTAAAAATGTCATTCATTCGAGTTAAGTACGCCAATATAAAAATTTAGTACCTAGTACTCAATTTTTTTGTGCACGGGACGGTAAATCGCCACAATTTCCGCTAATGGTCCGATTCAAACCCAAGAGTTTTTCACGAGGTGCATACACAGCAACCGGAGAAATCAAAATGTATGGGCTGGTGGGTACTTTTTTTTACCAGGCAATTTGACAGGCGAAATGTATTTTCAATTACCAGAAGACGCTATTGATCGTGCCTTCACTGATATGTATTTGAAAATAATCCTCAGTATGACGAAGATCATTTTTATTTTTAACAGGACGGTGCCCCTCCGCATTAAGCGGCGATTGTTCGTCAGTATTTAGACCGACGTTTTCAACGGCATTGTATTGGGAACAGAGGCAGTATTGAATGGGCTCCACGATCGCCAGATTTATCGCCCCTCGATTTCTTTTTGTGGGGACATCTGAAAAGTAAAATCTATAAAACACAACCAGCGTCGTTGGAAGATTTGCGTCAAAGAATCGTTGACGAGTGCCGTCGAATTACTCCGGAAATTCTTCGGAATGTGCGTGAACGTTTCGAACAAAATCTTTATTATATGAAAACTGACTTGGGACTGTAACAGTCACTGAGGCAACTGACAGCGAACAATCAGGTTACTCTGATGTAGGTTCCAGGTCACAAGGAAGTTAAAGGCAACGAAAAAGCAGATTGCCTTGCCAAAGAAGGGACAAATACACAATTTTTACGGCCCAGAACCCTTCTGTGGACTTTCCAATGCCCACTTGAAAGAAGAGGTTCGACGCTGGGAACAGATGAAATGAAATCTCACTTGCATAAAGTGTCAGGACAAAGTCAAGAGAAAAGGCTAGTGAGCCTTTCGCCAAGGAAAGCTAAAGAGCTTTTCGAGTTAAACAATAAACTTGAATCTGGTGACACTGGACACTGCCCTCTGAAGTATCACCTGAAAAAGATGAGCAAAACAGAGAGTGATAGGTGCCGCTACTGCGAAGTTCCTGGAAAAGGCCTTCAGGGGCTTCCAACAGTATGGCCACCCTGTATATTAAAATCATGACTTGGTTAATGAGCAATTTAATTACTTATATTATGTTGACGAAAGATATATCGTAACGACAATAATTAATGAAGCTGCAACTAAAAATTAAACGGTACAACTCATTTAAATGATAACGTTTAGATCATTTCGATCAGATCGAGTTTTAAATGTACGAGTATTGTAAAACATTCTTAAAATTCTTGCTATGGAAATGTTTAAGTATGTTTCAATTTATCGTGCACAAAATATATCTGCATTAGTAATTTAATAAATCTTAAAAGAATGCAAAGAGAGTCAGAAATAATTTTTCCTGTTTAACGAAATCGGCCGCTCAAAAAATTTAACCGACAACAGGTCCAGGACCGGAGTTAAATTGGATGTTCTTTGCTGATAATAGCAAAGAATTCGACACAAAACCGTTTTCTTTACTGGCATTTACGAAACATTTAGCAGATTTATTACTCTATCCTTTTTTCATAATAGCAAGAAAGCATGACAAACTGCGAGGTGCTAATTAAGGGAACAGTGACATTGAGCAAAGGATATTGGCAGGAAAACAAATGAATAGGGCCATAAATAACTTTATGAACAGCCAGAACGTGTCAAAAAAAGGCACGTCTGGCTGTGCATAGAGGAGTGCTGGTTCCTACACTTATGTATAGTAGTGAATGTTGGGTTTGGCAGAAAAAGCAGTGCGTGCAACATCTGAAAAAATTATTCAGTCAGCAATATTACAAATAAATCTACGTTAAGCATCATTACAAGCAATAGACTTTCTCATAACATCAGAGAAAATATAGAATCTCTAGAATAATCTTTCACACACACCTCTACAATTTACAAACAATAACAATTTGCCTTTAAATTTGTATAATAATGCAACCAATTAATATTTGTAAAAACCTACATGTACCTACTTTAATTTTTGGTTCAATATTTAAGTAAAAAAAAGTTCTGTTTCTAATAATATTTATTGTTACTTATTGAAATAAACTATGTTGTCTTTAATTATAATATTTTGTGTACTAATTAATATCTCAGATGTTGATTATACATTATTTGGTTAAATTATTATATGCGAAAGTTGTATTGCATACCGCGGTGCAGGTAATGACACAGACCACTTCTTAGTAATGAGCCGAATAAGAGGTCTCTTTAAGCGGTGTGCAGGAATCAAGTAGTGTACTAGAGCGAATAAAAGTTGAGAATTTGCAAAAAGAAGGTATAAAAGAGGAGTTCGCTAGTAAATTGATTGAGAAATTTGTCAGTTTAGATGAAGCATGTGAGGTTGAAGAATTGTGGAAACCATTCAAGAAAGGAATCGTGGATATTGCTATAGAAGTGTGTGGTGTGAGTAAAAGAAGGAAAGAAAGCAAGTTACAGAAAATTTGCGTAGAGGTTCAAAAAGCAGTGTCAAAGAAGAAGAAAGCCTGGCTGGATTGGCTGGCTACAAAAGCCAATCAAAGAACGAAAAAGGCAACGATTGAGTATGTAAATAGGGCAAAGAATAAGTATAAAAGGTTTAAAGGTGTGGCAGAAGAGGTTGTGGAAAGAAAGAAGGAGAGTGATAAAGATGAATTTGAAATTACTGACGATTTTCAAAACAATATTGAACTCTTCTGGAAGTCCATAAAAACAAGTAGAGGTAAAAATACTACCTCGCAACTGAAAAAAATCAGAAAACAAGATGGTAGTATGGTAAAAGGAGAGGAATGCGTATTAAAGAGATGGAAGGAATACTTCAAAAGTTTATTTGAGAAAGAGGGTACATAATAAGTACAGGCCCCATTCGGAGACATAAGTGAAAGTTGCAATGAAAGTTAAATTAGTACGACAAAATTTGTGGAAGCGTTGCCCAAACAAATTTATAAGGCGAGTTTGAATAGACAAGTCGGTAGAGGTCGACCTCGGCGAACATAACATTTTTTTAAAGAAAGACCAGGTCAAGAGTACCAACAACCGAAGAGCATGTATAAGAGCACTGATGAAAGTAGAGGAAGCAAAAGATGTGTAAGAACAATAGCAAGTGGAAGGAAGTGGTCTCTGCCTACCCTACAAAAAAAAGGCGAGACTATATGTATGTATGAAAGTAATTTTTCACATTCGTATAACTGTCACAGTCGGCTGGCGCCTCGTGCTACAATATTTCCCACTCAAGTGAAAAATGTCACTTTCCACAGTCGTAATGTAATATACTATTTTTAAATTTTATTTTCACTTCTCTCTCCGATAATCCGGCAAATCATTTTGTAGAGGTATAGCTTTATTTTTTCACTCATTTCTAGTTTTATATAATAGAAGTGTTTTTCGTATTTTTCTTCTTTCTTGGTATTAATTAAAGAAGAAAAAGGCATCAAGCTATGCAAGCTATGTAAGTTGACTTTAAGGAAGTCGTATTCAAAATTATTGTGTATTGTAATGAAACGATTTAATGAGTTTTAATACTACCAACAAAGTCGTGAAACAAATATGTTCTGTATCGAATTCAAAAAAACGTGTTAACTTCTATATTATACAGTTCGATGAACTTATCGCCATCAATATCGTTTGACACAAACGCAAAATGTGATCAAAGGGATACGCACAGACCAACCTCTCCCCATTACCACCAAGATCACCCTATTAATTTTTCCCAATACGATTCTTCGCATTTGTTATTTTTGGAATCTCCTAAATAAACAGGGATGATTACTAAATAGTAAATACTTTGTATGTTTTTTATTTGTAGCCATAAAAGTGGATTAATTAAAGGTAAAGAAACACTACTGAGTTCTTTTTAGAAAATATCTCTCCTCCGTCCTATTACCCTCACAAGGGTTTGGTGGCACTATGCTTCTACCATTTTTATAGCCATTTTCCAATCCTCTCTGTTCTGGGCTAGTTCTGTGACCTCGTACAGAGAATGTCCATTCAAGCTTGCGATTCCGTCTACCCATCGGGTTAAGGATCTTCCTCGTGACCTTCGTTTGTCGACTTTGCCTTGAACCACCAGCTTTTCTAAGGAATGCGGTCTTCTGGAGACGTGCACGATCTTTTTTTACTAAAAATAGTCGCAAAAAGGGTAGATCCATCGTGTGGGCCGCGGACAGCCCGCACTGTGGCTACTAGAAGAGAGAGTGATTATAGAAATGAGATGATTGTGGACCCGCTTTTTGAAAAGTTGTAGGTCATAGTTTTCTGGAAAAACTGATTTTGGAAGCCTGTTCCATTTCGTAGCAGCCCTGTGAAAGAAGGACTGTTGATGGAGATTGGTCCTTGTAGTGTTAATCTGGAGAGTAAATGTGTAATGGAGTAATATCTGATCTGCAAATCTTCTTCTATGTTCTAGTGGGTGAAGGGTATCTGTGAGAGTTAAGCTGTTTATCAACAGAATGGCCCTTTTTTGAATGGAATCTAGAAGACGAAGAGAATGGTACTGAACCCCAAATGTGCGAGCAATACCCCAGTAAAGGTCGGATTTGAGCCTTGTACGTCGTTAACAGTTGATCAGGAGTAAAAAACTTTCTAGCTCTCCACAGAAAACCCAGACTCTGGATTGCTGATTTTGCAATGTTAGTAGCATTGGTCATGCCAAGACATATTATTAGATACCGTGACTCCCAAAATTGAGATGGAGGGACTTGATTTAAGGGTATTTCCGGACATTGTGATAAAATGATTTGAGGAATTCACTTTTTTGGAAAACGTGGCGCTTTGTGTTTTCTGGGCGTTGAACTGAACAAGATTGTTGGTTCCGCTATCTCCTGTGTTAGTGATGATGGAGCCAAGATAAATAAATTTTTCTACTATTTCGAAACCTGTCGGATATGCGGAGAGTTGTTTGTTTTCCGGTCTACTATCATGACTTTGGTTTTACTGATGTTTAGTTTTAAGCCGTACTCTCTGCTTATATTAGAAAATATAGACAGGCTGGAATTTACAGGTATAAAAAAGCACATTCATGAAAAAGAGTTGGGAATGTGCATAATTTTTGGAGCGCAAAAATCCATGGAAATTTTAAAATCGATATCAGAGAGGAACATTCAGCAGTTTAGCTTTGGTAATGTATGCTAAGTTAAACAAGCTTGAATATATTTGACGATAAAAAAATATACAAAATATAGCCGAAATAAGTATTCCGAAATATAGACGAAATTATTTGCTTAGCATATGGTTTTCCATTTATATTTTTGCATTTAGATTTTTCCATTTGTTTCCATAGATTTTCTTTTACCAATAGCAAACAACAGGATATATTAATACAGAGTGTTCCAGAATCTCAAATTATCTGAGATTTTCAATAAACAGGGTGTTTCTAAATTCATGCGAAAAAATTCGGGAGGTAATTGAAATTATCCACCCTTCCGAGATATCACCCCTGAAAGATGGTAAGTAAAATTAGGTTTTAATTTTTTTTTCTCAAATTTAAGTAAAGATAGAAATATTTGTAAATTAAAAGTATTCTTTAAAATCCCTTTTTATTTAAAAACATTTCTTAAGTTTTATCCTGGAACTAATAGATTCGGTGAAAAAAATAAAATACGCTAGTTTTCTCTAAAATGATCTTGCTGAACTACTTGAGGACATGCCACTGAATGGTATATGGTGCTTCAGTAAACTTTAGTCAGACTTCTAGGCAATACTTACATGACCAACCGTTGGATTGGTCAAGGAGGGCTGCAGCACTGGCCTCCTCGATCTCCATAATTAAATCCATGTGATTTCTGGTTCTGGGGTGACCTTAAATCATTGGTTTGCAGCACACCGATACTTAATATCAATGATTTAAAGTGTCGTATTCAAATAGAGTCTGTTACAATAAGAAATACGCCCGAAATATTTGAACGTGTTCGACGATCGATGAGACTTAGGGTATGTTTATGTATTTTGGCTGGGGGCTATGATTTCCAACATTTATTAGGAATCTTATTTTATTCTTGCAGTTCCCATCTTTACTATTTTCCACTCTCAATACGTAGTTTATTATCTAATAAAGAATAAAAATCAATATGTATTTTTTTTTTCACCGAATCTATTTGTCATAGGAAAAAACTTTAAGATTAAGAATTGTTTTTAAATAAATTTAAGAAATATTTTTATTTTACAAAAATAAATCTCGAAAAAAATATTTGATATTAAATAAGGTAAGGGATGCTAATTTCACCCTCTCATAATGTAACAGAAATGTTGAAAAATTTACGGGGTTTAGTCCTTTGCGAGTGCACGAATTAAATTTGAGAAAAAAAATCAAAACCTAATTTTACTTAACACCTTTTAGGGGTGATATTTGGGAAGGTGGTGAGCTAAGGAAATTTTGTTGAAAAAAAGATCCATCATAATTTCATACGGGCAATCACCTCCTGAGTTTATTCGCATAAATGAAGAAACACCCTGTTTTTACCAAAAATTGTCAAATACCAATGACCTTAAAATATTGTACGAGTATAATTTTTTTACTGCATACAACCTGAAAATAAACAGTACCCACTAAATCTTTCGTAATGCTCTTCTGCTCCAACTGATACAAATCTATCTTGATAATATGCTTCTATTATTGGTCCGAAAAAGTAACAATTTAGGTATATTCGTACATAAGGATCTACGCTTAAAGTCATCCAACGCAATAAACTCAAACAGAGATATTCTTTCAGCTAAGTTAAACTTTGCGAATCCTTGATCATGTCTAAACTTACCTATTGCGATAGAATTTACGGCCCTTCAGTCACCCAAGCCGACTTATTTCGCATCCAAAGAATTAAAAACTCTTGTATTTGTTTTTGTTATAAAAAAAGAAAATATGACCACAGCTCAAAAATAAAAGATTCGCACTTGGAATCTATGGAAATTACTCTTCTTACTATCTGTCACATAAGAAAACAGTTGAATACTTAGGACTGTAATGCTGGATAGCAAACTTAACTGACAGGAACATATTTAAAGGAAAACAGAGAAACTGAAATATAAAAAAGCTTAATTGGTTACTTGTAAGTAAGCTAAGTAGACTAAGACACCCCTGAATGACGAAACCTCCTCACAACGACTTCGGACAAAATTAACCCACATTTTTTTGATTAGATCGACATTGTTTTAAAGAAAGGCCAGGTTAAGAGTACGAACAGCCGACGAGCATGTATGAAAGCACTGAGAGAAGATGCGAAAAATGTGTGTAAGAACCGTAGCAAGTGAAAGGAAGTGGCCTCTGCCTACCACTACGAGAAAAAGGCGTGACTTTATGTATGTTTTTTCATGTAATTCTTGTTATTTTAGCTAGCTGCCAACAACGGACAATAAAGGCGATTATAAATAGGGCTTGCGAAACCTAAATCACTTATTGCGGTCATTAACTACAGTGGACCCTTAATAATCCGACAACCTATAGTCCGGAATTTTTTGAAAAAGAGTACCTTGTAATCCGACAAATTACAGATTAAAATGATAAGATTCTATCTGAACTACAAATCATACTACATATGTATGTCGAATTTAGTAAATTAAACAACACAATAGAGAGCCGACGTTTTATTATAAAATTAACGTCACTAATGCTCTAGAACTTCCGAAGTAACATTGATTTGTAGATCGTTGCTAGAAGTGTCGACTATGTCTGACCATAATTTTTTTCAAGACAATGTTGATGGTGGTAATGCATTCCAAGATTGACAAAGAGCAAAAACCAAGTCTTTTATGTTGAGCTCTTTTAACGTTTTTTTTTTCATTGGCTGGTCTTTTGATACGGCTTTCAGAAGTAGGTTTTTCTTGTAATCTTGCTGGACAAACTGAATGATATGCCGATCCATTGGTTGAATCTCTTGCCAAAACGGCCATGACCAAACTCAACAAAATTTGGAAAGATCGGCATATAACAACCACAACAAAATGCAAATTAGTAAACACCCTCGTTTTTCCAATTGCGCTATACGCAGCAGAATCCTAGACCTTAAAAGCCACAGACATCGCCAAGTTGGATGCGTTTGAGATGTGGGTCTGGAGAAGACTACTGAGGATGGCTGGACCAGGTAAAGCAGTTTACAGGAAAATCTTTCCAAGACAGCATTAGAAGCACGTCAGATAGAGAGGAATGGAGGGAAACTGCTAAAATAACAACATAAGACTAATATAGGATCACGACGCTTCAAACATGAAGCCAACGACTAGAGAGAGAGAGGTTGAATAAGTGCAGTGCAGTTTAATGAAAGAAACATCGTAGTGATGCATTTATCCTCTGTTGTCAGTTCTGCTTCAGACGAATGACCGGGAGCGTTATCAAGAAGCAATAACGGTTTTTGAGGAAAATTATGATTTTTCAACCATTTTCTAACTTCTGGTACGAAGCATTCATCAAACCACCACTTTGTGAAAAGGTCTTTTGTCACCCACGCACTTTTTTTGTCCGTAATAGTGTACAGTTCAATCATTCATTACGATTTAAGAGGTCCAAAATATTACATTTTTCTTTAATTGTCAGTGTTTTGTGCTTGCGCAGCCTGGGCTTGTAACGACAATACATACGAGTACTAGGTATGTACGAGAACGCACGCTAGGCCGCTCCACTATCATCTCCTAGCCTGGTGTTGAGTCCACTGCTGGACATAGGCCTCCATTAAACTGCTTCACTGGGCTCTATCTTAATGTCCTGCCCATTTCCATTTTAGTGTCGTGATTCTCTGTATTATGTCTTGGACCTTTGTTCTTTGCCGGATGTACGTATTTCTTACGTTCGAATTTCAAGCATAGCTCTCTCTATTTTTCTCTGAGCAACCTCCAATCTATGTACGGTGTTCTTTGTCAGTGTAAGCGTTTCGGCACCGTAGGTCATTACTGGTAATACGCATTGATTGAAGACTTTTGATTTTAGGCTTATTGGTATGCTGCTTTTAAACACATCCCTTAGTCTACCCTAGAGAGATTCTTCTTTGTAGTTCCTGCGTTTGAATGTCTCGACTTATTCTAATTTCGTGACCTAGATATTTGTATTTGTCAACCACTTGATTTTTTTTTTGATGACTTATACACAGGCACATGTGGTCAAATTCAAACTGAGCAATCATAATAAACAACACGCGTCGAGCACAATACAGTGTAGTTGTGTTGCAACCTGTTCAATCATGCATTAGTGAAGATTTGCCAAAATAATTTTTGTTTACATTACATTCAGCAGTGATAGGCATGTCGGACTATAGGGGCGGCGGATGAGACAGTGGCCGGATTACTGGGGGTCCACTGCAATTATAAAATTAGATACTGGTTGTAATAAAACTAAGTACTTTAATGGGTACTTCGAGTTTGATTTGGAGAGACCGATTTTATAATTTATTCGTTCTTTGCACATTCCTAATTTGGTTGCGACAATCTAATCACAGTGTATTCTGCTAAAAGAAAGTTTTTAAGTTTGGAAGAAAAATATTGGTGATAGAGGTGCCTTAAAATAATAATAAAAATATTTTAGGCCGAAAAGTTTCAAATATAAAAGACTCAAGTTTTAAAGAAAAAGGTCGACTTAAAGAAGTTGAATAGTGAAAATGGAAATCTACAACAACAAAAAAGAGGATTCAAACAATAGATTCTGTAGTTTACGATTGATTTTGTAAAGTGAGAAGTAAAAACATTCCATTATCTGGACCAATAGTTAAAGAAAAAGCTTTAGAGACGGCCAAAGAACTTAATTTGAATTTTAAAGCTTCCGATGGTTGGCTCGACAAGTTTTGCTCGAGACATAATATTAAATTTAGAGCAATATCTGGAAAAACTGCAAATGTAAACCTTAACGGCGTTTTAGAGTGGCAAATAAAACTGCCAAATCCAAATTTATTAAGTGGCTATTCACCTTAAAATATTTTTAAGGTCGACGAGACTGGTCTTTATTATCGAGCCATACCAAGTAAAACTTTTACATTCCGCAAAAAAAAAGTGCACTGGAGGTAAATCTGGAGTTGAAAATTTTATGAAATACGGGAGATTGATGCAGTCCTATTAACGGATAATTTTGAAGTAAACTAAGCTAGTTGCGTTACTGATTTTAAAGAAAGCAAACAGATGTCCAATGTTTTAAACAATGACGATGAACTAAAACTTACTACAACTGTGAGTAATATAAATGATACCTAATATTAATAAACTTGGAATTATTTTTTATACAGGGTGTTTCCAATAAAGGTGACCCCGTCTCCAGGACAGGTAGAAAACTAAAAAATAATTGGGGTTTGTTTAGTTAAAAAGTTTCGTAACGCCATCCGTATTCAAGATAAAGGGCGGATATGTTTTGAAGGCTGATACATCCCATGAATTTTTTTTATATCTGACTCTCAAAGAGGGCGCTAATTATAAGGTTCGTAACATGTAGTATTGAATATAACTCTTTTAAGGTTAGATTTATTAATCAAAATTTTAAATGAACTTAAACATCATACAATTTTACACCAAAAAGGTACTCTTGGTATAACTCAATACCGTTTTCGGAATGTTTTGATTTAAAAATTATAAAGTAATACCCGATGCTGGTATAAAGTAATGATAAAGTAATTAATTATTATTATTATTAATTATTATGCATTTTGTGAATTAAAAATGTTTTGTCTTACTAGCCTTTTTGCTTGTCTTTGTCCTGGCACATTGCCAGTGAGATTTCATTTCATCTGCGATTGTTTACATTCCCAAGTCAGCTTAGACTCACAAATGTATGACTTTAGAGCTTTTAGAGCTGCTTTGCTATCTGATAAAATATAGATACTTGCCCTTTGGATATTCCTTTCGATGCACTCCTGGGCACATATCTCTATGGCATGTAATTCTGCTTGAAAGATGGTCGGGGTGTTACAATGTGGTTTTGAGAGCCTAAAATTCGGCCCTGTAACGCCCACTCCAACCTTTTTAATTTTGGATTCATCAGTGTACCACATTAAATCATCCCTTTCTAGTTGAGGTCCGTTCTCTGCGCAAACTTGGTGGTTGTTTTTGACCACTTCAAACTGCATTTCGGAGTCGTACCTAACTTTTTTTTTTACTGAAAATAGTCGCAAAAAGGGTAGACCTATCGTGTGGGCCGCGGACGGGGCCCGCACTGCGACTATTAGAAGGGAAAGGGATTATAGAAAGGAAATGATTGTGGACCCGCTTTTTAAAAAGTTGGCATAATATCTATTCATTTTAATTTAAAAAAAAGGCATCGATTTTTTTTTAAATATTTTTATGTTTTTAAATTTTCCTGCTACATTTATATAAAGCGATTTTTAGAAAACGGTTAAAGTAACAACAGTCTTAATTGTTAAAAAGCATGTTATTTCAAGCGACTCATTAATTATACTTCAACGTAATTTTACTTTATCGACGGTGATTTGGCGATTTGTTTTGGAAACACCTTTACATCAAAGAGCATTTTGTGAAGGTTAATTAAAAGTAGCAAATGAATTAAATATACTCGTAATTCGTTTGGCCTATTTCGTTACTCGTTTTTTCAAGTTGATTTTATAAAACTCACCCTCCTCTTTAATTGTAAAACGAAATATTTATCATGGCTGTTTTTTGTACATTTAATCTTTATTTTTTTCACCGGTGCTAGGCATCCAAAAATGTGTACAAAAACAATTTCCGCTAATTTTAAATACCAATGGCAATCTCAGTGTTTCATACAGCAAGAATAGTGGCTTTACATGATGAGGGTCTGCCGAATCATCAAATCGCGAAGAGACTAAGGTTATCCTAATAGTGCATTTGTACCAGGAAACTAACAGAGTTGACTGGAGACGTGGAACTGGGCGTCCTATGGTAACTAATACAAAAGAAGATCGGTATCTAGCAGAATATGTACGTCAAAATCGAACCATAACAGTCTCAGCTGTCCGAACTCATTTAAGAGAAACGTTTGGTTGGTTTGGTGGCTACAATACGGCGAAGACTTGCTAGAGCCAACTTGCGATCCATTAAGAGTACCCAGGTTACTTTCCAGACATATAGCCGCTTTTCTATAGTGGGCCCAGAAACACTGGCTTTTAGCTCAGTGGCGAAATGTTCTTTTTTCGGACGAAACCAGGTTTAGTTAGTGATAGTCGGCGACACACTTTTGGAGAGGGCGAAAAGAAAGACTATCTTTTGCCAGAGAAGTCGTTCCATACCAAAAAGGATCAGTAATGTTTTGGGGAGGCATAACGCATGGTCTTTGTACGCAGCTTATTGACATTCCAAAGACTATGATAGGGGATAGATATGTTCGAAACATTATTGAACCCATTATTTATCCTCTCCGAAATGAAATTGGAGCCAATTTTATTTTCATAAATGACAATGCTAAGCCCCATCGCACGAAAAGGGTTTAAAATGCATACTATTGGTTAAGAATATTCAAAGATTACCATGGCCAGCAAATTCGCCAAACATAAATGCCATTGAGCACATGTGGTATTTCATTAAACGAGCAATCTCAAACAGAATTAATAATCCTATTACCCTTCAGGAACTCACACTCGCGGCCCAAGAAGAATGGAACAACATCTCAATGGATACCATTAACGCCCTTAATGTTTTCATGCACAGACGAGTTAACACCTTACTACAGAACAGAGGAGGACACACCGAATATTAATGCATTTTTTTTTCACTCTAAAGTGGTTTTCTTCTAGATTTAAGATTGTGGTAATAATTTTATTATGCACTATTTTTCGTGTTCTTTTTTTTTGTTCATTTAAAATTAAGCCAATTTGCATTGGTAACCTAACTAAACTAAGCGTGCTTTTTAATACACTCCTTATAATAATAGTGTCTCATATAGACAAACATACATTACATTACATTTCATTACAATCTTACGGTTGGGCCATTGGTATAGACACCTGTCACCTAGATCTTTTGATCCTCATGGCTACCGTTGTCTCTTTAAGGCATCAGAATTCCAGTCCGCTGGATTTGACAAACCGCAGGATTTCTTTTGGACCTGTCTCATTTAGATCACTTGGATCCATTATCATGCGGCCCCAGGTTTGATACCTGTACACCGCTAGCATCGGGCAGCAACACAGAATATGTATGTTGCTCTCTTCCTCTTCGCTGCATAGTCAGCAGTTTTTTTCAGCCGGCAGCTTAAGTTTAAAGAGGTGCGCTCTTAGTGGAACGTGGCCAGTGAGCAGGACAAGCGTGCTGCTTAGCCTACTCCGGTTCATTGCCCAGAGTGCGTCTGCCCTCTTCTGGAGAGGTTTTTTCATCAGCTGTCTTGATGTTCTGCAGCCAGTATTTGCATTCCACCAAACGATATTATCTTGCTCAAGGATTAGTTTCAATTTATGTTTCGCTTCGGCAATTGGCAATCCGACCAACAACAGTGAGGCCCTGCATGCAGTCTCACACCACCGATGATGTTGTGGTGCAACTCATGAGGGCCCTAATGGCCGCGCGACTGTCAGTGAGAATGTCAATCTCACTCTTGGTCACTCTGTTTTTTGTCAGATGCGTAGCACACCTGAGTACTGCATAGACCTCAGCCTGGAAGATCGAGGCGTATTTCCCCAGGGTTATGCTTTCCCTGTGGTTGCAGAATGTTCCAAACACAAGTGCCTCGTTGCTTCCCTGGTACCCTGATCCGTCAATGTACCATCGTTTCACTCCTGGGCTGGTCAATGGTGTTTTGTTTAACCAGTCTGAGACAAACACAAGGTGGTCTAAGAATTTTGGCGATGTGAGTTGTTTTTTTCAATAGGTTTTTTGTTATTATGTAAGGAGATATTCGTTGTAGATATTGTAGTAACAAACATATATAAAGAAATGCTAAGATGGTTTGGACACGTAGAGAGAATGGACAAAAGAAAATTTACGAAACAGATTTATAAGGCAAGTGTGAATGGGCAAGCTGGTAGAGTCGACATCGGCGAACGTATCTCGATCAGATCGACATTGTTTTGAAGAAAGGCCAAGTCAAGAAAACCAACAACCGAAGAGCATGTATGAGAGCGCTGATAAAAGTAGAAGAAGCGAGAGATGTGTGTATGTATGGATATTATAGTAAATAAAATGTGTGGCTAAAATTCATTCATTTTGCCAAATACTCTATTGTTGTAATTCACATGCAAACATTTTTATCTACAATATTTGTGAGCTAAAACAAGCTCCTGACATTTAAATTATGAATTAATAAAGTTTTGGTTTGTTTTTATAGATATCCGTTTTATGCGACATATTGGTTTTAGAAATTAAAATCACATGTAGGACTTTACTGTTGAGGATGATGAACAAATTACTAAAATTTATTAGCTTAACTTTTTTTCGACAGATAATTTTAAATTAAAATATTAACCGGGATAATTGGGTACTTGAAAACAAACAATCTGTACAATGTTTTTATTAATTTATGCGTAAAATTAAAGTTGGAAACTTAACGCTGTGAATATTGATCATGGATATATTTCATCCCGAATTTTTCATTTGCGTGGGGAAATGAGATTGCGATGATAAACCTTTATGTATTTAATCAATGGTGAATGTCAAAAAATAAATGAGAAACACGTTAGCTACATTTAATAAAAAAATTACACGAGATAAATCATTTTTATTTTGTGCTGTTATGATATAATAAAATCTTATTTTATTTACAACAAATAAGTTTCATGTGTGGCAATTTTTACTTACGTGTGATATACGATGTTTTATCTTCAAGTAGCAATTTTTGTAAAAATAACGGATTTAAAATAATATACCTAAGATTAAAACTTGTTACTTGCTTGCTTAGTAAACTTAACTATACTCAAAAAAACGAAGTTCCTTATGTTTTTCGTCAACTCCGAATGTTATTCAAAAAAAAATCTGTATTTTTCAATTTTTATTTTTTATTATTTTTTTAAGGCAAATAATCTAAAGGAACGAATTACATCAGAAAGTTTCATTCAATATTGCAATTTGTGGATGTAACAGGAAGTCGCGGAAGCATGCGCTATTTGATTTGACGAATAAGCGCGCGTAGGTAGAGTTGGCCGTCAGATAGCCGTCAACCAATTTTCCGAGAGATCGGTTCTGTCAGCCAACAGCTGTGCAATTAAGTTACAGTGTTACGTATAAAGTTTAATGTTATATGCGTAAATTATATAAATAAATATTTACTGTTGATAATAAGTCTTAATAATGTGCAGATCATTGATAAAAAATTCAAGTAAGTAATAATAAATAATTATTCGAATAAAATATTACAGTATTTAGCTTTTTTAAATTTTGAGGTTGATTTCTGTCACTCCTAGTGTCAATTAAATAAAATACAATTTTCATTAAAAAGAATTATTGTTTGCTATAAAAAATTATTTCAAATAATACCTGACCCATTTTTGTCAAAATATAATTTTAAACTTGCTTATTACTAAGGGAAGATGTCAAATGTTACGCATCATATGCGACTAATATAAGGCTTACTCATTCTGCACGAAATAAATAGTTTCTACATAACAGTAAAACGTCAATTTTTTTACCAAAATAATTATTATTTCGAAAACCAATAAATTTAGGTATAGTACATAAATACATATAGTCACGCCTTTTTCCCGTAGGGGTAGGTACACTTCCTTTCACTTGCTACGGTTCTTACACACATCTTTTGCTTCCTCTACTTTCATTAGTGCTCTCATACATGCTCGTCGGTTGTTGGTACTATTTACCTGGCCTTTCTTCAAAACAATGTTGATCTGATCGAGATATGTTCGCCGAGGTCGACCTCTACCGACTTGTCCATACACACTCGCCTTATAAATTTGTTTCGTCCACCTTCCTTTATCCATCCTACGTGTCCAAACCATCTAAGCATTCCTTTATCTATCTTTGTAACCACATCTTCTTTCACACCACAGCGTTCTCTTATCTCACTATTTTTTACTTTATCCAACCGAGTCACTTCGGCTATACTTCTCAAACTACTCCGCAGCATTAATCCTATTTTCATGCTTCTTTTGCCAAACCCAACATTCACTATCCTACATAAGTATAGGAACCAACACATCTCTATGCATAGCAAGACGTGCCTTTTTTGACACTTTCTGGCCCAATCGAAACTTCACAGTTTGTCATGCTTTTTTTTTTTAAAAACCATTACTTTCGTTTTGCTTGCGTTTATTTTCATCCCTTTGATTTTTAGGGCATCATGCATAATATTAACCATCGCCTGCAACTCCTCTTCAGATGAAGCTAATATCACTTGATCATCGGCGTAAAGAAGGCATTTGACAATCACATCAATCATTTTCAATCCATACGCACTCTCTTTTAAATCTTTTAAACAATCGTCCATGTATAAGTTAAACAGCCATGGCGAAGCCACACATCCCTGTCTCACACCTTTTTCGATGTTAAACCAGGAATCGTACCTTGTTATAAAATGTTATATATAATTAAGTAAGCAATTCAAAAAGTTAAAAATATTCGGGGTGTTAAAATAATGAAGTTGACGTTAACATCCGGTAAAACCAGAAGTCGTCGAAAGTCGATCATATTTTCATTCGATAGACCAATGCCGAAAACCCCTTATTACAAATTTTCAGATTTCTTTTCTGACTAGTTTTGCCATAACGTCTAATGTGCCATCGAGAACAATCACCCTGTATATTTTAAGTAGCTCATATACTCGTAAATCCTGACCCAAAATAATGACTGATTCCCAACCAATCATGGGGTTAATATTGACATTGACTGATTAGTAAATATAGTTATTAGTTTTATTTTGATGAACGATATTAGAACTATCAAAACAGCGCAATAAAAACGATACATATTGTATTCTAGAATCTCCATAAAGACTAAAGATTAGTAAAAATAAAGTATAACGAAAAGTTTTTGCGGCTTGAAATTAAAATAAGTGGGTCGTAAATTTTTGTGCCCCACAGAGTAGTCATTTCGACGTGATTACGGAAAAACATGTGTGAAAACGCAAAAATTACGACCCTAAAGGCATCCTAATAAAATCGGGCGGTTAAATTTACAACGCACTAACCATTGGGCTAGGCCGCAAAGCCGTTTCAGCCCCCGTAAGCTACTCACTCTATTTACTGTTTAATTTAATGAAGAATTCTTACTGAAGTTACGACCTGTTTGAGCTTTGCACAATGTTTTAAGTGGACTGGAAAAAATCTAATTCCAAGATCTAAATTTGTTTTCTTGGCTCTTTCTTATTTTAAAACTACCTAACTCGACAAATCGCTTTAAACTACCTGTTCTGATGGATGAAGTAATGGAAAAAAATACAAAATCTAGCAGAGATCTAGGTGCTCTAGCAGTTACTTAAAACTACCTCTTATTTAAATAAACTAGTTTGTAAAATTAGCATTCAACCAGTGCCTGATTGCGTAGCAAGAAGATTTTAATCTATACAGTGTAAGGCACGAAAATTTTTAAATAGAAGTTTTTGGGAATATAGTCATATGTAAAATATAAAATTTATTGATAATTCTTCTTCTACAGGTGCCATCTTCATTCAATAAAGGTCGGCAACAATTTCGGCATACTTATTGCGATCCTGGGCTGTACGAATCAAAGCTGATGTGTTCATACCAGTCCAATCGCGTTTATTTTTTAGCCATGTTGTCTACGGCCATGTCTACGTTTTTCCTCAAGGTTACCTTCGATTAAAAATTTCAGGATTTTGTACTTGTTATTACGGTAAATGTGACCTAGATAAGCCGTCTTTCTTTGCTTTATTGTAGTAAGTAGTTCCCTTTTCCTTCCCATACGTCTAAGTACTTCGTTATTAGCTACATGTTGAGTCCATGGTATTTTTAATAGTCTGCGGAAGATCCACATTTCAAAAGCCTAGAATCTGTTCATGGTATCCACCTTTAGTGTCCATGTTTCCGTTGTATACAAGAGAACTGAGTGTACGTACGCCTTTACGAAACGGTATCGTATTTGTAGTCTTAATGTTGGATAACATATTAGGTTCTTCATCTTTAGAAATGTGGCACTGGCTCGCTCTATACGTGATATTACTTCAACGTCGGGGTGTACGTTTGTTGTTATGTAGCTGCCAAGGTATTTTAATTTTTCAACTTTCTCTATTGGTCTACCGTATATGTTTATATTCACTTGCGGGTTTGCCATTCTTGTTATGGCTATTACTTTTGTTTTATTGATAATACATACATACATACATATAGTCACAAAGTTTTCCCGTATGGGTGGGCAGAGACCACTTCTTTCCACTTTCATACATGCTCGTTGGTTGCTGGCATTTTTGACCTGGGCTTTCTTTAAAATAATTTTGATTTGATCGAGATACGTTCGCCTAGGTCTACTTCTAACGTTATTCCCATTCACACTCGCCTTAAAAATCTCCCTCATCCATCCTCTCTACACATTTTTTATCTATCTTTATTACCACATCTTCTTTCACACCACGGCTTTCCCTTATCACAATATCCCTCACTTTATCCGTTATAGTCATTCCAGTTATACTTCTCAAACAAATCATCTCCGCAGTATTGATCTTACTTTCATGCTTCTTTTGCTTAACACAACATTCAGTACCATACCATACTCAGCTATAGCACTCCTCAATGCACAATTAATCGTGCCCTTTTTGACACGTTTTGGAAACTAATAAAGTTATACAGTGCCTCATTTCGCGAGGCCCTCTGATGGTGCAAGAAGAAGGGAATATAAAATAAAAAATTACATATGGTTGAACTTGTATTGAAGAGGAGATTCCAATAATGACTGAATATACAGGGCAATGTATTTTACAAACCAAAGTGACTAATAATATCAGAGAAACAGCAAATCTAAAAATATTGTAAATGTTAAATCTGAAATCTCCGTATCTCAAAATAGGCTTATCCCAAATTTTATACAATTCGGACTAGCAATTTACGAGATGATTGTCCGTTTCCAGATTTTTGGTCCACTCTGTATATAGAGAAAAGCGCGAATGCTTAGTGCGACCCTGAATATCATGTATATTATAAGCCACGTGCACAGTGCATGTATCTGTTTGCCTAAACGCCTCTTGGATTTGTTTTTAGTATAGATTCGTTTCGTTAACTGGTCTGATTTTATTCTTGGTAAAATAAAAGTATATATTTTGAAAAATGCAATGTTGTCTAAGATATATTTGGATTCACCCTGTATGTAGGGAGAGCTTTTAGATACACAAGCACACCTAGAGGTCAGGTATCTAGAGAAAAGGGTAGAAAGGGGCTGGCGGCAGTCTTGATGAAGGGATGACAAGTAGACGCATTTTTGTTATCGAGGGATAGTTTAAATACGCTTTACGATAAATATAGTTTTTGAGTAGAATACGTTTTTATTATTTCCTACAGTTAATTTTTGATTGCGAACTTCAGATACAATTTATAACACAATTAAAAAGCCATGTTGCTATTTGTTTTTAAATTGCGAAATGAATGAACGTCCCAAAACACCGGTCCAAAATGAACCTTTTTTCATTAAAAAAAAAGTTATTTTCTTTTCGTCCAGCAAATTTAAATTTGTTGGAGTTAAGTCTGAAGAAAAATATTAAAAAAAATTTGCGTAAAAGTTTTAATTAATTTTATAAAAAAAATAGCAATATAAACTTTTATTTGTTTTACTTTTACTTGAAGTTGTAGGTGTAGTTCTTCCATTATCAATTGCAGAATAAAAAAACTTGCTCCGACAATATTGTTTGATCTGCCATGGGCGGAGATACCTCATTTTATGAATTTATTATTTTTAAAAATACCTACGTCTAAATCTTCATTGTTAAATTTATATCTGTCTTTATTTTCTCTACACTGTGCAATTTCATTATTTCCATTAGCCCATGGTCACCAAAACGCCATATTTCTATTTATTTAATAAAATTTCTAAATTCAACACACCACACTACCCCACTTATATCACAGACTATCTTGTTCGAAGGTTTTCAAACATAAACTTGATTATTTATAGCTTTTTATCCGCGTTACACCACTCGACAAATTCAGTGCCTTTAACCTTATGATTCGCTGTTTCCATTGGTTGAATTTTGACGCACGTTAATCAATTTAAAGGGGGCAGACGACGCTTTCTTTGATTTATACCGGATTTTATACGAGTAGTAAACATTTTTTTTTACGAAGTTCCTTAACGCGGCTTACGGGTACTGCGATTTAGTAGAAATCGTCACGTAACGAAATGCATCGGTGGTTCAGTGGTAGAATGTTCACCTGCTGATGCATACTTTTTGTGCTTTTACCATTTATTACATAATTGTTTAGTGGGTAAAACAAATCGAACTAAAAAGCGAAAAATTAATTATAGCGTAAAGAAACTAAAAAACACGCTTTTACAGTTAATCAAACTAAAAATTAAAAAATAATTCTTAACATAGGAATAAAATTACTGACGAGAAAATTAACGTCACTGTCAAAAAAAATTAATTCAATCAATGTCACTGCTTTGTATGAAATTTTTAAACTAACTCTGCGTTTCGGAATAAAAGCACCACCCCACGCTTTTAGAACAGTGACATTAAATTTTTTCGTCAGTAATTTTATTCCTATAGTAAGAATTATTTTTTTTTTTAGTTTGATTAACTCTAAAAGCGTGTTGTTTAGTTTTTTGAAAATATAATTTATTGTGTTAGATCATAAGTAAATATTGTTGTATTATTGCAATTAAGTTTTGAAAAATGGAAACTGCAGCAAATGTGTGTAATACAGATTTAGAAAAGTAAGTTAATAAGATTGTTTAACTTAATACAAGTATTTACTGTTTACATTTGTTTATTGCACATGTGATTTTGTTTACTATTTAGATTATTGGGAGACAATAGTAAAATCCAAAAGCTTATGGAAAGCACAAATATCAGAGTGCATATAAAATACCGAAAACCAGAATGAAAATAAAACAAATGAAATGAAATGAAAATTGTATTTTATTTTATTGACACTAGAAGTGACAGAAATTAACCTCAAAATTTAAAAAAGCTAAATACTGAAATATTTTATTTGAATAATTATTTATTATTATTTACTTGAATTTTTTATCAATGATCTGCACTTTATTGAGACTTATTATCATCAGTAAATATTTATTTATATAGTTTACGCATCTAACAGCAAACTTTATACACAACACTGTAACTTAAGTGCACAGCTGATGGCTGACAGTACCGACCTTTCGGTAAATTGGTCGACGGCTATCTGACGGCCAACTCTACCACCGCGCGCTCATTCGTGCTTGCGTGCTTCCGCCTTGAAAAAATAATATAAAATAAAAATTGAAATATACAGATTTCATTTCGAATTACATTCGGAGTCGAAAAAAACCGTAAGGAACGAAGTTCCCGACCACACAATTTTTATTGATATTGATTGATTTTATTTATTGATACACCCCACATAACTTTATTCTGCAATTGATAATGTAGAAACTTTATCTAATTTTAAAAAGGATTTTCAAATAATCGCATTGCAGTAATTAAAAACTGTGAATAAGTTTGTATGAATTTATAAACATGCGTTTTTATTTATATACACTCTGTGTATAAAAATACTACACTTTTGAGCTAACTTATTTAGTATGACGCTCTTACTACAAATTTATTTTTAATATTTGTAACTTAGCACAATAATGATTCACACCAGTTCCAGTTACCGGAGCTTGAATATTCTGGTCCAACGTCACACGACGGGTCCGGCGTAAGGATACGTTATTATATTAAACATTCCTCATGGAAACGTTAACTATGTGATGAATTCCTACGATTAGGAAAGTCCACAAATTTATCTCAATAAATTTTAACAATACCCCAAACACTTTCTTGAGACATACTTACTGAATTTTCCTTAACAACAAAGTTCGTTAATAATGTGAGTTTAAGCGGTGATAATAACTTTTTGTATTTAATTACTAAGTGGGGATAAAAATATCAGGTAAAAACAAACATGTAGAATTTCCTAGTATTTTATTTGTAAACAAAGTGTTTTATTAAATTAATATTATTAACTGATTGAGTTTGAAAACTAATTTCAACTTTTTGTGCGAATATTTAATGTTTTATAACAGAAGCAGAATATTTTATGCTTGTGCATCTAGATAAAACAACCTGCAGAAATCCAATTTCAGCAAAGTAGTAAATACTCATATAATATCAGCATCGGATTAAATTTCAAATAACTCTTTAAAAGGAAGTAATTCGAATACTCCCTTCTAATAAAATCATTGTTAGGTAAAAGAAAATTAAATATGTATAAACTCGAATAATACGTCAACTCACTTTAGAGACTATTAGCATCTCTCGAGTAATTCCTCGTTTGGCTTTAGAGATACCGAATATTTTATTTCATTTATAATTGCAATGGCGTAACAGCCAGGATTATAAAACAATAAGTGAGTGAAAAAATAGGTTTTTAACATTTTTTGATAAATAGTACAATACCTAGTTTAATGTATTTTATAAAACTGTTGAATAATTATAAAAGTGCTTCTTACCGGGCAATATGTTTACTGCATTATGTTACTAGAAAATTGGCAACTATAGCCCAGCCATCATCTTCTTCTTTTTCTTTAGATGCCCTGTCCTCCTCGGACGTTGGCAATCATCAGCGCTATCTGAACCTTGTCTACAACTCGGCGGAACAATGTGGTAGTGCTCACTCCATACCATTGTCTTAAGTTTTTTAGCCAGGATATCTTTCTTCTACCCGGGACTCTTCGTCCTTCGATCTTCCCTTCTATAATAACCTTAAAAGTCGACACTTGTCATTCCTTAAGATGTGACCAAAATACTCCAGTTTGCGCTTTTTTAGTGGAAACATTCCTCGTAGACAGACATTTAAACTTTAAACTTAGATACAGAATGCTGAGATGCTACGTGTGGTCGGTCCTACTATATGGGGTAGAGGCCTGGACATTAAAAGTAAGAACAATAAGTAAGATTGAAGCTTTTGAAATGTGGACCTTGCAGCGAATGCTTAAAATATCTTCGACCGAACACATAAGAAACGAGGAAGTACTCCAAAGAGCTGAACTAGAAGATCGGGAACTTTTCGCACATATAAAAGAAAGGAAAATTTCATACATGGGACACATCCTACGCGGAGAGCGCTATCATTTTCAACGCCTCATTCTTCAAGGCAAAATCGAAGGTAAAAAAAGGGGAATAGGTAGAAAAAAATTATCCTGGCTACGAAACATCCGACAGTGGACAGGCATACATAACTTTCAAGAACTGCAAATAGCTACGATAAATAGAAATATCTGATGGACGGTCGCCAACGCAGGAACCCTGTAAGGCATCGTAAGAAGAAGAAGTGTAAACATAACTTCCAGCTGCTTGTCGAGGCGTTGAAGTACCTTGGTGTTACGCACTCTTTTTACCCAGGAGATTCTTAATGGCCTAATAAAACAGTATGCTGAACACGTAACAGCGAAGCATTCGGACGCGCAGAGGCAAGCCAGTCATCATGACATTTAATGCAGCAAATGTCTCAACAATATATATCTCGGCAACAATGGCTGTCCGCGTAATGCTTTACAGTAATGCTTCTCTATACACGATATTAGACGTTAGCCATCGGGGATCAAAGAATAGGATTGCTAACACGTGACAGAGCCAAATAAAGCTAACCATACGAAAAACAGCTAATACTTAGATCCACACCCACAACTTTTAGCTTTATAAATTGTCATCGCGAAACATAGGCTCACTAAAAACTGGACTCGTTTAAAACTTAACGGAAAATTGTTTGAAATGAGAGGAATCCGAGAAATAAAAACACTTTAACCTATTTCGCACCCTGTTAAAATCTCTGCTTCTATCAGGTTTCGTTGTAAATTGGTCACTTTTAACCTGGTACCGTTACAAAGTTTTGGCGGGATTAAATTTCTTAGGAGCATTTTGGGTATGCAGACTTTTAAATTTATTTTATGAGCTGGTAGTCCGGGAGCACTGAGGGATTCTAAAAATTCTACTGGGTAGCTGGTAGATTCTTCATTTTCCTAACTCTGTTAATGGAGATACTTTACATTTTCCTCCGAAACAAAGCTCAAAATTTTAGCGTTTATTGCTGCTGCTCGTTCGTTTCGTGGAGTCAAAATAGCTCTTTCGTAAAGCCGGGAATGGAAATTTTCAATGAACACTTTTCCACCGGAACAGCATATTCCATTTGGTTCTTTTCTCCATTTTGGAGCTTTACAAAACTGACAACATACCACCATACCTCCTATAGATGCAAATTCAGAGTAATCAATTTTGGGCGAATACAAATAACCTGCTCTCTCTTTGGTCACCCATGGAAGGATATCAATTCGCGCTCCACTTTCTGGGTCATCTATCGAACTTGATAAAATTTTATTGAGTGTATGCCGAAGGCGATCGGCATTTAGTCGTGACTGACGTTGGTCTGCAGTTTCTTCATGCCGTATTTCCCTTACCCGTTCTCTCTCAGCTAATAAATAATTTTCCTTACTCTGACGGGTTAGCTCATAGTTTTCTCTAGCTGTTTGTAATCTTTGTCGATATTCATCTTCACTTTTAAGAATTCTGGCATTTTTGTGTCGCTTTTGATCAGCTGTTAATCGAGATTCACGATCTAAACTACTTTCCAGCTCTCTAAACTGCAAAGTTCGTGCTCTTTGAGAGCTCAGGCGAGTTTCCCTATTAGTGACAGTTCAGACTCACGCGATAGTGCATAAGCGTCGCAATCTGTGGACAAACGTGCCCCACGTTGTTTCCTGTTTTCCCTCATTTGAGTGTCCATCATTCGAGAACGATGTGAACTCAATCAAGATTCTCGCTGATCCGAAGTTTCTGTAGCACGAAACCTGGCCAGACGTTGCTGCGATTGAGTGAGTCTCGTTTCACTATATTCTTCAGATTCCTGTGATCAAACTAATTTCATCCTTTTAGCATTTATGCTGCACTTTTTCGAGGCATTTTTACAATAAGTAGTAACTACTAACGTAACGTTATTTAGTAAACACTAAACATAAACATAAAAAACTAAATTATAAATACTTACAGATTATTACGCAGTTTACCTTTATTACAGTTTAATAACTATTAAGACATGTTAACCTGACCTATTAATTATCGAAAACAAAAAAAATGTCATATTTGTATGAATGTTTGTAACTGACTGTGCAATATACTAACTATAACTATATATTAACACTTTTTACAATTGTTAATATTTTTTATATCTCTTGTAGAAGAATTTACGACCGTTTTTGTACAATATTTGAAAAATCCAACATCGCGTAAAAAATAAGTTAAAAAACCGAAAGGTTTTGTATTTAATTAATTTTTTAATATTGACACTGACACTGTTAGTCGAACAAGAGTATTTCGACTGCATTACCTGATGAATGAATAACATAATCCGATTATTCCATAGGTACAATGATTTAAATGTAGCATCATAATAACTAGGTCAGTCTTAAATAATGGAAATCCTATCCCCTTTGTATTTTCTGCAAGGCAACACATCTTAAGAGAAAATTAAATAATTTTAATGCTAAAACGGCTAGTTAAATATTTATTAAGGGTAGTCGTTGGTAGTTAAAAGTAACACGTTGATTATGATCTAATAAAGAATCTCTTGACCCATCATAAAGATAGCCATACTTTCACTCTAGCACAGATGCTTCTATAGATGGCAGCTCATTTCCCAGGATGCGTTTTTTTGTGTGTTATCATTCTATGTACTGTTGCCTGAATTTGTTTGTAGTTTATGTTGTCTTCATCTGATTGGGTGCTTACGTATTCAGTTTTTGGGCAGAGGATTTCTCCCCTCATCCATTCATCTCTATTCGGAAAGAGAACTTTAAACGACTTTTTTACGTATATTTTTGTGGCTAGCATGTTAGGAACCATCCCAAGAATTTGGTTGTTTTTTGTTTCTCTCAGTATCCCGGAGGGGTCCCCGAGTTGCTCTCCATTATCTGTAGGAGACTATCTTGGCTTCCCTCTCTAAGAGAATATCTAGGGAAGGAAGATTTAGGAGGTGTTCCATCGCTGCCGTTGGTGTGCTGGGCATAGCTCCATTCATGGCCAGGCATGCCAGCCGCTAAAGGCCAGCAATCTTTGCTTTAGCTGTCTGTTGTAACCCTTTAGTCCGTGACCATAAATATTATCATTGTTTGATAAATCCAGTAAATCTGTTTGGGGTTCATTCCCCAAGATTTGCCGCATGTCTTCTGAGATTCCAGAGAGAAAACCTGGCATTGTTAATTGTTTTTTACAGGTGGGCGTTCCAGGTGAGTCTTTAATACAGAACTACACCTAGGTATTTCACTTCCGCCGCAAATGGAATGCTCTCTCCGAATAGGACAGGCTGCCAAAGCTTATTACAACCCCTAAGAATCATATAACAACCATTCCAATCCACGGCGCTTACAGTGCAGTATTTTTAGGCATTTAGACACCATCTTCGTGTATTTTCTACTATCAAGACATTTTATTTTAAAATATTTACAACTTTTACTTAGTGTTAAGTATTTTTTTGTTTTGAAGTTATTTTTATCTTTATTATTTAGACAATTCACAACATGAAATAAACACTACAAAAAGTTGATTCTTCTAACAACTTTATCGTAACTATGCATGTAATAAAAAAATCACAATTCTTATATTTATAAACCTTTCCAAACCGTTTTTCAACTTCGTGTCTTATAAAAATCTTACTATAATTTTTTCGAGTAATACTACGCAGCGTGATCCAATGACTCTTGAACGTTCCTTGCAAGAAAGTCTGGAATGTTTTTCATATTTTCTGGAAATTCTCAATTCTAAATAAAAGTAAAACGTCGTCTTGCTCTTAAACTTTATCAATAAAATATAATTTTTTTTACATGCTTTAAAAAGTAATCTTAAAATCAAAAGGAGGTTAATCCAAATGAAATATTTACGAAAAATCTTTTTAAATTAATTAACAACATGATTGGTTTATGATTTTAAGAATAGCTATCACAAATAAATGTTTAATTAGTAGTTTCTCACAAACAGAAAGATGAGGCTAGTTATGGAACACCCTATACATAAAATTATTTACAAGTATTAATATATATCAAAGTATTTTTGAAACTAACACATTTTACGTGTTGACTAACAACTTCACAAACAATTTAAAATTTAAAAACTCAATTATAAAGTTATTTGAACTTTTCCAAGTCGTCCCTAATTGGAGGAAATGTACACAGTCTTTTGTTGTGATAGCACTTATTACAGGGTAGACAGTATAAAAAGACCTATATTTTACTTGATTTATTTATATGGCGGCTAAATTTTTAAAAAATTTAAACCAAATGGTGAAAAAATAAAAATTTTACAAATTTAATGTATAGGAGGCATTCATCGACTATTTTTAATATATGTTTTTATTTGTAAATAACCTCTTGCCAGCACTAAATGTTTAAATGCCTAATGGTGAAAGGGATAAAGTGTCAAAATAACTTCTGGTAGCTCATTATTGCATTAATACAAATATTCCATTTATTAGCGCAGAAATTTATAATGCAACAGAGACCTGTCAGGTAGGTATCATGTGAGTGGGGCGTGGTCGCCTCTCCATTGCGACCTTTAGACAGATTCTGCACATGTTGATGGGTCTTGTGAGCGAAAGCATATATCTTTCCATGGAAATGATAGGTAAAAGTCCCTCAGTTCATCTTATTTGGCTGATCTGTAATGCCAGACAATAGAGGTACCAGACGCAATTTTGGGCGGGGTTGTTTGTTTGGACGTGGCTGAGATGAGTTTATGATCAGATTTCCAGAGTGGAGCGGTTATAGAGACTTGGTACTGGTCGGGATGTGTTGTAAGGAAGAGATCCAGAATGTTGGCTTGGTGATTGGGGTTATCGGGTATGCGGGTAGATTCTTCTACTAGCTGGGTCACGTTGTGACTTATCGCAAAGTTCTCAGCTTCCAGACCGGCGTTGTCGGTGCGATTGGATCTGTTGAAAGAGGTTGACGTAAGGAGGATTGATAGTAGAAAGATACAGACAGCAGAGAAATTTTGTTGATTTTTGTAAGGTTGACTTGAATCACATGACCTCTAGGCCGTCCCTTGGTTCTAAGTTCTCCTGTCTACAACAGGAAATATCGCTGCGAGTGTAAACACAGAGGCCAGTCTTAAATTTGAATCTCGTTTCGAGTTCGAACCCAGGACACAAAAGATGCGTATTGGTGGAGGAGGGTTTGATTTGTGTCTCTGTCAGAGCCAGTAAATGAGGCCTGTTAGTTTGCAGGTGGTGGTGTACTAAATTAATGTTAGAGTTCAGGCCTCAAATATTGCAGAAATCAATTCTAAAGATGCTTTTTGGGGAATTATCAGCAACCGCAGTTGAAACATGTATTTTTATTGGACTTTTCATGACGGTCAGTTGACCTCGATGGACTGTGGCCTCGGCAATGCCCCCCGAATACACGAGCTCGGATCCCCTCCAGTTACGAATTGGCAGAACAGGAGTATCGGGATTATACTCCAATTGATGTGGCAGCCTCCCAGAGCGTTGCCAATGGGTTGGAGCCACTGTACTACTTGGCGGCCAGCCTGCGAAACTGTTTCAATGCTGTACCCTTAGCCCCAGAGAGGCCTGACTGATGCCTGGATATATATATATATATATATATATATATATATATATATATATATATATATATATATATATATATATATATATATATGTATAGCGCGAATGCTTAGTGCAACCCTGAATACTTATGTCGGTATTTTATAAGCCGCGTTCGAAGTACATGAATTTGTTTACTTAAAAGGCATTCCGGATTTGTTTTTAGTATTGAGTATTATTATACTACCAACAGAATAAGCGCAGGTGATTCAGCAAAAACAAAAACGAAAATTTTTATACAAATCCTTTTAGGATCAGTAATAAGGGATTCTTTAAAAAAATGTTTTAAATTCTTTTTGGCATTTATAAAAGTAAAAAACAAAGTTCAAGGCGAGTTATCGGTTTTGTGAGCCTGTTAAAAGTATTACGTTAGACAGGGAGCTAACCTAATCTTTCAACCCTCCTCCTTTATCCGGACTTGGGAGCGAATAAGTGAACGAATAGTGAAGAATGCCAGAGATAAATCACCTTCGGGAAGACGAAGCACAGGAAGGCCTCGAAAACGTTGGAGTGACAATCTACCGCCATAAAGCGACTTTCGATGAGGAACAGGTATTATGCCTAGTTAGAAGAAAGAAGAAGAAGAAAAATAGAGTTCGTTTATTAAAGTTATTTACACGAAATATAATGAAAAGCACAAACAATATCATATTGTACTTATATCATTTTTGATTTTATATTGCTTATTTAACTAGATACTAAGTAATTTGGTATCTGGAACTGTCGGTTTAATATTTTTAACATTGCATCTCTTTAGTATACAAAAACGCTCATTAAGTAAAAATACATCTCACAACGCGTTGTACCTACACACATACATATAGTCACGCATTTTTCCCGTAGGGGTAGGCAGATTGACGAAACAAATTTATAAGGCGAGTGTGAATGGGCAAATCGGTAGAGGTCGACCTCGGAGAACATATCTCGATCAGATCAACATTGTTTTGAAGAAAGGCCAGGTCAAAAGTACCAACAACCGAAGAGCATGTATGAGAGCACTGATGAAAGTAGAGGAAGCAAAAGATGTGTGTACGAACCGTAGCAAGTGGAAGGAAGTGGTCTCTGCCTACCCCTATGGGAAAAAGGCGTGACTTTATGTATGGGTAGGCAGAGACTACTTCTTTCCACTTGCTACGGTTCTTCCAAACGTTTTTCGCTTCTTCTATTTTTTCAGCGATATCATACACGCTCGTCGGCTGCTAGTACTCTTGACCTTCCTTATCACCCTATTAAATAATGGCATGAGGTGGTAAGAACACAGTTGGTTCCGAATACAAGACTAAACAGCGTTTTGGTTGTGGATAATGCTAGTTACAACAATAAGAGTAATTTTTTATTCTGTCACTGGCGAAAAGAGCAACCCCTAATGAACTCGAAACTATCAATCTATATATTTTTTTTATTTACTTTTAATTTTAATACATTTTTGGGATATTTGTGTGATGAGTGTTAGGAAAATGATGCACAATTCGAACTACTGTTAACTACGTGTATTTATTGAAATGAAAGAGAAACATGGTAAGAGAGGCGATGTGCGTCAGTGTTGAAGTTCGTCGATAGACTGTTGAAGTTCGTTGAGAGACTGTGACGAAGGCCGTTGAGAGACTGTGTCGGTGCCGTTGAGAGACTGACTGTCGGAAACTGACTGACTGACTTAGTTGATAGAAACTGACTGGCTGACGGAAACTGACTGACTGACTGGGTGTACCTCTTTCCGTCCTTTTTATCTTCATCCCCCAGGTCGTAAGTTTTATGACGTTTCATAGATGATGCTTAACTTGGCGGAAAGGAGTTTTAGAGTTATGCAGATTTACATTGCTAGTGTACCTGAGTAGATAAAAAAGAAAGAAGCGTCTGGTCATAAAGGTTAGGCTCGTATACGTGCTTTATTGAAAAGAAACAGAACTCAGAGTCGTAAAAATTGCTTTCTTTAAAAGGTATTTATGACCACTACACATTTTCTGCTACATAAATATTTGGTAACCGTTACAACATATTAACGATACGCCACTGGTACCTAATTCGATCTGCTGACAAGGTGGGGGACTGTTGACACATCTCTTTTTTAAAAAATTCCAGTCTACCCTCTGCTATAGATAAACTTTTCCAACCTCCATGTCTTTTAAGCGTAAATAAATCACCACCACTATTTGCTAAATGCGAAGCCGACGATCGTAGAAAACAATGTCCGGAGTATTTTTCAGTATCTTTCAGCTCGAGAAATTTGCAAATAATTTTGGGCATTTCAATTATCTTAATAATTAAGCCCAGTGATTGCACTGTAAAGTATACATTTCGATAATATACAAGTGGCTTGCTGTGTTGTGTGAGTAAGTCTCAAACCAGTGTAATCCTTGATGAGATTGATACAAAGTTCGTTTGTAATTGCAAATAATCTTGTATGAGATTTATTTTGGTCTTAGTTACAGTTACTACAGCTGAGTGAGCCTTATATTCCTCATTAATTAGCATATTGGAAAGCTTATCGTGCCTACATGTTCCGGAATAACCCATTATTAGCACAACCTAAAAAATTATCTTTGCTGCAAGATAATCTGCATCGGGTGTCTCACTGATAAATTTTTCAATGTCAAGATGTTTCAATATCTTTGATTTCTTGGGCTCATATTTTTTTCCATATTTTTTTAAAAGTGATTGCAATTTAATAAATTTAGAAATATTAACATTTTGTCGAATATTTCATTTCGAAATATGCTAGCAAAACACTTTCTGTGATTTTGGTACATTTTTTCCGTAGACCAACTTATAAAAGTTTCGTATTCTTCTTCATATTTGTATTTGAATTTAAAAAGTGATAAATTAATCACAGCGTTCGCTGCCACCTCTCGCAGTTCTGGAGGTGTTGCTTGTAAAATCTCTTGTGACATTTTACGCCACTAAAAGTATACACAATTACTATTACTACTTATTCAAAAAAAGCAGTAAAACATTCAAATATAGTACAAGACTTATCTTCCAGTTAACAAACGTAGTTGTTTACTACTTTCATTGACTACTATTAAATAAAATCCACACGTCAGTCAGTTAGTTAACTAAGTGTACCCAACTGACATGCGAGAAAAATCCCCAACTTACAACAACCACAAAAAATTAAAAAAAAACGCTGAATAAAATCCAAAATAGAGAAAATAGTATCAAACACACGTTGTAGAAAGCTATTTTCACTTTCACTCGTTCGTCTACGTAGCTTGTGTCAAAATTTTGAAATTATGCAGGAATATGTGGCCTTCTGCAACTTGTATTTTAATACAATGTGTACTACACTGTACATAAAGAAACATTACTTACTAATATTTCCATTTCTGCTAGGTTTACAAAAAAAAATGTTTTTTAAATAAGTAAGGCCATTTGCATAAGTCGATTAGAAGTATACGGTTGCACCGTTTCTTCAAAATAACTTATTGGCCCAATTTTTTAAATAGTACACCCTGCATGGATTTTCAGTTTTTATAAACTATTAAATTGTTAATACAACCTTTAGGGCCACATAATTCTAACCTTATTTACAAATAACTTATTAATCTCATATAATTAGATGTTCAAATTGTCTTCCTTCTTCTATTATAAAAAGCTTATATGGTATTACGCAACTGCTGATTTGTTATTTGAAGGGCTGTTATCAGTATTCTATTTCTCAGTTCATCCCGATTATCATGTTTTTTCTTGTACGCAATACTTTGATCCCTTTAAATTGCCTTCTACAAAGAATGGTCCAATAACAGTGGTGCCGATAATACCTGCCCAAACATTAACTTTTAAAGTCTTTTGTGTTCTATGTTCCCGCATCCATCTGGGATTAATATCACTCCAATATCTACAGTTGTGGCGATTAACTGTAACATTTAACATAAACGTGGCTCTATCGGAAAAGACTACCTTACTTGTAAAATAAGAGTCTGCATCTTTTGCATTACAGTTTCACAAAATTCCATTTTACGGTCATAATCATTTTCAGAAAATTTTTGCAATAGCGTTACTATGCAAGCATGAAACTTATTCTTGTTAATAATGTTACAGACGGATCCCACACTAACATCATGTTCTAATACAGTTTTGTAAAAGGATTTCCTACAAATATTTGCATAACGTCCAAGGATATTTCATCATTAGTTACGGTCTTTGGTCGGCCAGTTTTTGGGCGATTTTTAGTTGAACCCACTTCTCCAAACTGCAGTTTTGATAATTTCGATAATTTGGATACATATCCTTAAATATAAGTAAGCTACTTCATTACCTACCTACCTCATTTTACGATCACCGTAACCTCTCATCATAAGAATCATTATTCTTTCCTGTTCGGTAAACATACTTAAATTTTAAAAGTAACTAATTACAATAAACACCTTTCACTAATGACAATGAGAAATAATTTATGACATCTAAAAACAATTAATGGTAGAAACACCTACTACTTTTTTGTCATAAAAATTTTTTTTATAATTTTTGTTTCAAACCACTGTAACTTTGGAACCATTAAAGGTAAAATCATTTGGTCTTGACGGTTGTATTTGTAATTTAATAGATTATGAAAAACAAAAAATATATACATGGTGTGCCATTTAAAAACTTATGTAAATAAGTTATTTTGTAGTAACGGTGCATCTCGTAAACTTCTTTTCGACTTTTCGATGCAGGTGTCCTGAATTATTTAAAAAAACTTTTACTTACCATTTTTTTTTGTAAACTCAACAGAAATCAAAATATTAGTAAGTTACGTTACTTTATGTACACACTGTATACTAGTCCCTACTGAATCCAGACCATATTTCTGCAGATAACAGTATTTTACAATCCATCCTTGAATTTCTTATTCGAATAAATACCACTATCACAAATGACAGACGTTCATTAAAAATTAAACACTTCTCACTATTTAGACAGCCACTGTTTTCTCATAATCTTGGAAAAGGTTTAATCTGTGAAGAACTAATATATTATGTGTGTCATTTGAAATTTTTCACGATAGAGATGTTATGCAAATAGTTGTTCTTCCCAGAGGGTGTTTGCTTTAGGAAATACAAACATGTCGAATTTCATATTTTTTCACGTTTTTTCCTAGTTATTTTGAGAATTCTTAGCACAAATATTTTTCGAAACGTTCTTCCCCGAATTTGCGTTCGTAATAAAATTTAGGGCATTGGAAGTATATATTGCGTCGGATATTACGAAATAAAATAAACTAAATTCAAAATTAAATCAAGCGTTTGTCCAAATAAAATATTTTCCACCGAAGTTATATAAGTGATCGACAATTTTTTAAATATACTGAACTTAAAAAAAAAACGAAAATCACTAAAAATTGTTCAATTTTAATAAAATTTATTAAACGATATTATCGGAGGTGCATCAATTGCCATACTTGTGCTACGTACTAGCTAAAGACTGGGATCATTCCAAAAAAATCAGATGCCGATTAAAAAGGCAACAAGTGCATTTAATAAAATAAGGAGACTTGTGTGCAATCTAAGCTTAAACATTCAAATTAGACACTTAAATGTTATGTTCTTGTACGGTGCTTTCATTTTAAAATCAGCCAGTCCAAATAACCTTTGATTTTGTGTAAATATAAGAAAAACAAAAAATACGTCGAATTTAAAATCAAGGAGCAGATTTAAAAATGTTATTGTTCTGCTTTCAACTGGCACCCATTTAACGTCCCACACCCCTTCTTTAAAATGTCAAATAGCAACCACTGCATTGTAATACGTCAAATGAAAACCCAAGATAAATGCAAATCAGCCATATAAACAACAATTTATTCCATCAAAAATAAAGCTATGCAGTTCCCCATTCATTTGTTTTCCTGCCAACACCCTTCTCTCAATGTCACTGTCATACTTTCCATCTCTCGTAAACTTTGAACCTAAGTACACAAATTCATTTACTTGTTTCATTCTTTCTTTCTTCAAACGAAACTTCACAGTTTGTCATGCTTTCTTCTCTTACAAAAACCATTACCTTCGTTTTGCTTACATTTATTTTTATCCCTTTGATTTTTAGGGCATCATGTATAACATTAACCATCGCCTGCAACTCATCTTCAGATGACGCTAATATGACTTGATCATCGGCGTAAAGAAGGCATTTGACGATCAAATCATTAATTTTCAATCCATATGCACTCTCTTTCAAATCTTTTAAACAATCGTCTATATATAAGTTAAACAGTCATGGCAAAGCCACTCATCCCTGTCTCACACCTTTTTAGATATTAAACCAGTCCGTAGAGGCTCCGTTTATCCTAACACAAGTAGTGGAATCCTCGTAAAGTGATTTCAGTGTTCGTAGTAAACTACCGCTCACTCCATACATAGACAATGTCGACCACAATTTACTCCTCACCACTCTGTCATAGGCCTTTTCCAATTCTATAAAAGCGCAATAGACCTTCTGACTTCTAGACAAGAATTTTTCGACTATACCTCGTAATAAAAAGACCAGATCCATACATCTCTTTCCACTTCTAAATCCTATCCCATATCATCTTCTCAGTTTCATTCGTTACTCTTTTAAGGAATATCTTTGCATACAGTTTACCGACTATGCTGAGTAAAATAATACTTCGATAGCTCTTACAGTCCTGCTGCGAACCTTTTCCCTTGTAAAGCGGCACGATAACAGCCTTGTACCAGTCGTCTGAAACAAAGAAACAAAATGGCAAAAAATGTCAAAAAAGGTGACGTGTATTCAGAAGTAAGTTAATTGATCCCTATTAAGATATCTACCTATCCAACAGTGGCGTAGGTCGTTTTTGTTATGGTCTCATGTTGTTTGACAAAGTTGTTTGACAAATCGATGGAATAAATTTTTGTTTATATGGCTGTTTTGCATTTTTCTTGGGCTTTCATTTGATGTATCACAAGTTAGAGGTTGCTATTTGACCTTTTAAAGAAGGGGTGCCACTTGGAAACAGCAGAATAACATTTTTAAACTTCCTTCTTGATTTAAAATTTAACGTGTTTTTCTAACATTTACGCAAAATCAAAAGCTATTAGGACTGGCCGGTTTTGAAATGAAAGCACTGTTTATATAAAAATGGATGTATATATGTTATCGTCACACTACAACACCGTTCAACCGATCACTATAAAAATTGGCATGTGTATGTATTTTTTGTGGAAAAGGTTTTTGTGCTATCCTATTTGTTGCATCTTCTCACCAGGTAGCGCTGCAGCATATCAACCACTGCACCGTTCAACCAATCACCTTGAAAATTGTCATCTATGTGTATTTTTATGTTGGAAATGTTCATTCGAACACGTTTTTTTGGTCTAACGTCAGCAAACGCGACACCCAACGCGCGGACAGCTTTCTCATGTCTAATTCTTAATTCAATTGTGTCAAAAACGTTCTTTGGACATAGTCATAGCCTCTGCTATCTCTCTCACTTTAAATCGCCGGTCGTTTAGCACCATTTGGTGAATTTTCGCGATGTTATCATCAGTGGTTGCAATTTTTGGACGTCCCGAACGTTCATCGTCTTCGAAGCTGGTACGGCCACGATTAAATTCAGGTGCCCAAAATTTCACGGTGGTAAATAATGGTGAAGAGTCCCCGTAAACAGCGTCCATCTTATCTTTGATTTGCGTAGACATATTGCCTTTAAAAAACAAATCTTTAATAACAGCTCGATACACGATTTTTCCATTTTCAGAAAAACACTTACATTCACCCACTCAAACGATTTTCAAACAACTGCGCATTCAAAATGGCTCAAATTTTGGTAAGTACCTGTCAAAAGATGCGCAACCACATTCCCCAGCTTTTATTGACGAGTGCAATATTTACTTCAACGTCGAAAACTTTTTAGACCAGACTCGTATTACATACAAATTATAACTGTTGTTAAAAATATTTAATTATGCAAGAAAAATTGCATAAAATTTCACAAATAGTTGGAACATACATCGCGCAAAGGATTGACGAATTTGGTTTTGTCTTTAAAAATTCCTAACAGACATATACCTACTCTTGTTCTTTCTTTACCTCATTATAATATTTATTACAAAGTTTGTACCTTCAAAACATGTTTTCGTTGTGCACTTACTTGATGTTCATTAACTTAAACTTAGTGATTCAGAGCTTTCATCTATATAGTTTGTAACAAGTCTAGGGATATTTTATAGTTGCATCCTGAAACGTTACATGTTGCTGCTTTTATTCAGACGTAAAGTAAAATACTGCTATGGTATAAATACTTCAACTAGAAGAAAAGTTGTTTACATATATATGTACCTATATCCAGGACTAGTCACCAGAGGCGGATCTAAGTAAGGTGCGATAATTCCCTGTACTAGAAAACCGGTTTTTCCTTAATTTAATAAATATACAATACATTTATTTTTTAAATGTTTGTTTTTTTTGCTAGAACATCCAAGTAGCAATTAAAGCGCTAGGGGATCACTCTTATCTGGGTTCCTGGTCACTCGGGAATCAAAGGCAACGAGAAGACTGGTAAGTTGGCGAAAGCTGGATCGGGATCTAAGTTCGTCGGCCCAGAGCCGGCCTTGGGATTCACTGTCTGGGCATAAGGGCAATCTGTGGCTGGCTCAAAGACCAGAACTATTTGTATTTATAAACAGAAAACAGAGACAAGTGTAGACAGTGTAAGCAAATTTTTTCAATCGATGTAAAGTTACATATATACATATTTATAGTCACGCCTTTTTCCCGCAGGAGTAGGTACTTGCTACGGTTCTTACACACGTGTTTCGCTTCTTTTACTTTCACACATGCTCGTCAGATGCTGGAACTCTTGACTAGCCTTTTTTCAGTACAATTTTTATCTGATCAGGATACGTTTAGTGTAACAATAGTAACAACTAGAGGAAGAGTGAGAAGACTGGTGAAATGCATAACGCAGATTATTTCAAAAACCAAAGACACACGTCTTTATTCTAAGCGCAGGAAACAACAGAAATAATAATAACATAACATTAGAGTGTCCTTGACATCTGAAGGGGCGGCAGTCGCTGGAGACTGGTGCAAGGCAGTTATCGTACTCCTTTATAGAAAAAAATATTCGCAGCAGGAATGCAAACACTACCAAGGTATTAGTTTACTCAGCATCGTCGGCAACTGTATGATGTGGCGATTAAAACTAATGGAAATATATGGGATGTGCAAGCAGGATGTAGAAGAGAAAGGAGATGTAATCATTTTGAGGCATAGTCAAAAAATTCTTGGCTAGGAGTCGAAAGGTCCACTGCGCTTTTGTAGACCCGGAAAAGACCTATGACACAGTGGTAAGGAATAAGTTGTGGTCGACATTGTCTGTGTATTGGGTCAGCGGTGATTTGATACGAGCATTGAAATCACTTTACGAGGATTTCACTGCTAAACGGAGCTTACACGGACTGGATTAACATAAAAAAATGTGTAAGACAGCGATGTGTGGCTTTGCCATGGCTGTTAAACTTATACATAGACGATTGTTTAAAAGATTTAAAAGAGATTGCACGTAGAAAAAATTTGAATGAACATTTTAAACTGACGCACTGCTTAATTTTTTTACTTTCTTTTTATCACTACACTTAAACGCCAAACCAAGAAGCCAGTCGGTCGGATTGCCAATTGCCGAAGCAAAACATTTATTGAAATTAATCTTTGAACAAGATAATATCGCTTAGTGAAATGCAAATACTGGCAGCAGAACATCAAAACAGCTGATAAAAAAAAATATTCAGAAGAGGGCTGACGCACTCTGGACGATGGACCGGAGTAGACTAAGCAGCACGCTTGGCCTGCTTACTGGACACATCGCACTAAGGGCGCACCTCTTCAAACTTAAGCTGGCGGCCGAGAAAAACTGTCGACTATGCGTAGAGGAGGAGAAGATCAGTATACACATTCTGTGTCACTGCCCGATGCTAGCGGTGTACAGGTATGCGATCTAAAAAAAACAACAGAAATCCTGAGGTTTGCCAAAATCAGCGGACTAGAATGCTAATGCCCTGAAGACACAGCGGTAGTCACAGAGGATCAAAAAATCTAGGTGACATAGGTGCCGATACCAAAGACCCAACCGCAAAATTGTAATGTAAACGCCAAAACAAAATAAAACGGGTCTTGTTCGGAAGCTGACTATTCAAAGGATGATTTGACATATCATGAGTGACATTTTAATTGTAAATGTGTCGTTTCTAGGGCGAGGAGTCCTATAACTTTCTTGTCAGACATCGTAAACGGTGTAATTTTGTGCTTTATCATAACTTTTAACAAACTTGTCAATAGCTTTAGTAGTATTTGTATTTCGTTCTAACAAAAAGTCGCCGCACAAAGCTTTCTACGAAAAGAAATATTGGCATTTCATTGCTACACGACTTTCGTATATTTCTCGGGGCGTATCACAGCATTTTTCACTTTGATTGACCGCGTTTGAAATAAACACATCAAAGTAACTATTACTATTGAATTTTTGTTTGATAAAGTAAAATTTAGGTTTTGTCGACAAGGAAAAAAATATAAAGCAATTTTAAATGTACAATTTATAAACCATTGAACAAACGTTTAAATTTTCTATTTTACAAGTTACATAACATTTTTCTTAATCTCAAATTCATGGAAGCAAATTTAAAAATAAAAATATTTCCCGGTACAAATTTACTTTATGGGACTCACCAAAAAACAAGACACCAATTTAAATCGATGCGGCTTGAAAAGCTAAGTCGAATGACACCCTTCTCAGGGTGAGGAAATGCCCCCTTCAAAAGTTATGCCCCTTTTAATTTTCAACTTTCCAATTTTTAGAGGCACATTTTCTTCGTCCAAAACGTTTGGGCAGTTTGTACGATGGTGTTATTCGATGCAGCATAACCAACCGAGTCGATTGGCACCACTCCCAAGTTGAGCAAACGTCCCTTTCAAAAGTTACAACACTTTTAAATTTTTCAATTTTTAGTGACGTCGATTTCTCATGACTCATGACTAGTGTCATTCGACGCAGTATGTCACGTAAAAAGGATGGATGAAGGAAGATTGACGAAACAAATTTATAAGGCGAGTGTGAATGGACAAGTCGGTAGAGGTCAACCTCGGAAAACATATCTTGATCAGATCAACATTGTTTTGAGGAAAGGCCAGGTCACGAGTACCAACAACCGACGAGCATGTATGAGAGCACTGATGAAAGCAGAGGAAGCAAAAGATGTGTGTAAGAATTGTAGCAAGTGGTGGAAGTGGTCTCTGCCTATCCCTACGGGAAAAAGGCGTGACTATATGTATGTATTGAAACGGTTGTTTGAGAAGAATTTTCAAGAATTTTTTTGTTATACAACTAGTTTTTTCAGATGCGATATTGCTACTTCACCCCGGCCTACTATTCCATATGTAATACGAGACTCCACAATCGGACAATAAATTATTTTTATTCGAGAGGTGTCTAATATGATTCGAAGATATTTAAATCTATAAAGAGTGTTTTAGTCACTTGGTCGACATGGAAGTTCCAACTCAGGTGTCTATCAAGCACCACTCCCAAATATTTGATTTTTTCTGTTAATCGAATTATTATATTATTTTCGATGTGTTAGGTATCATATCGAGGTAATAAATTCGCATAACATGAGAATGGTAAGAAGAATGTTTTTTCGTAATTTATTAATAGTTTTTTTTATTAAAGCATTCGAAGAGTTTACTCATGTTATCTTCTGCTGTAGTGCTGTAGTGTGGTACACTGATGGATCAAATATGGATAAAAGGGTTGAGTAGGCATTATAGAGCCGAATTTTAGGCTCTCAAAACCACTTGGTAACACCCCAAACATCTTTTAAGCAGAATTACATGCTATAGAGATATGTGCCCAGGAGTGCATCGAAAGAAATACCCGAAGGGCAGAAATATATATTTTATCAGATAGCCAAGCAGCACTAAAAGCTCTGAAGTCATACACTTATGAGTCTAAGCTGACTTGGGACTGTAAACAGTCGCTGAGACAACTGGCAGCGAACAATCAGGTTACTCTGATGTGGGATCCAGGTCACAAGGGAGTTAAAGGCAACGAATAAGCAGATTGCCTTGCCAAAGAAGGGGCAAATGCACAATTTGCCGGTCCAGAAACCTTCTGTGGACTTTCCAAAGCCCATTTGAAAGAAGAGGTGCGACGCTGGAAAATAGATGAAATGAAAACTCACTGGCATAACGTGCCAGGACAAAGACAAGCGAAAAGGCTAGTAAGCCTTTCGTCAAGGAAAGCTAAACAGCTTCTCGAGTTGGACAAGAAAGACTTGAAACTGGTGACAGGATTTCTTACTGGACACTCCCCTCTGAGGTATTACCTGAAAAAGATGGGCAAAACAGAAAGTAATAGTTGCCGCTACTGCGAGAACTGAAACTACTGCTACTGCTACTGCTGAAACTTCAGAACATTTGCTTTGCGAATGCCCAGCGCTTTTCTGCAAGAGGCTCAAGTTTCTGAAAGGGTCCTTCCTAGAGCCCTTCAATGTCAGAAACTTAGCACCCAGCACAAAAGATCTAATAGGTCGAAGTGCTTGAGAGGCATCTTAGCCTTCACGACCCACCCTACAATCTACAATCTACATGTCATCTTCTACCTTAGTTTTCAGGTCATTTCAACTATCAGCACTATACAATACTGCCGTATCATCAGCGAAACACACTAGGCTGCCGAAAGTATCGTGACGCATTATTGAGAAACAATTGCAATCAATATATCGAGAACAAATAAATAAATTATTTTAATATCTTTACAGTAAATTTTTTAAAAATCTTAGCTTTTTAAAGTATTTTTTTCAATCATAACTTTGTATACATAAGAGAATCGCTTCTAAAGTAGTTCAAGATTTAATAATTTAAAATAAATAAGATAAATATTTTAAGTAATAAGTCTTCACGTAGATTAAGTGAATAAAACGGCACGCTTTTGTTGTGTAACTCCATGAAAATCGAAATAAATTTTTTTTAAATCAGTCTTCTTGGCAAATAAAATCCAGCTTTGAAAAATCATATTTTTCAACTTAATAACATCCGTTGTCGGATATATTGATACGAATTTTTTGTAGGAATTACCATTTTTGACCCAAAGAAGGGATCGAATAAGAAACCAAACGTATGATACATATATTAGGTCGTGACCCTTCGCGATAACGAGATCTATAATGCTTAAAATGTCCGTGTGTCGGAAATCCGTATTTCCCAACCTCAATTCTTATCATATTACCAGTATATTCTTTTGAAAGTCCTTTTCGATTCTACAAGTAATAATCTTCCAAGCAAATGGACTTTTATTCAATACGTTTGCTGTTGTGGGGAGTCTGTAAAAATTTATTTTTTTCTGTGACGGTACAAACGTCTAACATTTCGACGTAGTTAAGCAAAAAGAATCCAACCCAAAAATTGTAGTTTTAGGAAATTTCAAATTGAAGTTTATGAGTATGCCGGTTAGACGTATGACAAAATTATGTACAATGATTACGAGGGCGGTTTGATAAGTCAGTGACTTTAAAATAAAACAAATTTTTTCCGCAAATAAACATTTTATTTTTCTACACAATCACCTTTTAGCTCGATATTTTTAGTCCAGCGTTTTTCTAATTTTTTTATTTCCTCCAAATAATAGGTTTTTTCAAAGCTTTCAAAATACGCGTTTGTTTCGGTAATGACTTCTTCATTCGACTCAAATCTCTTAACGCCCAGCCATTTCTTTAGGTTTGGAAACAGAAAATAGTCGCAGGGGGCTAAATCTGGAGAATATGCTGGATGGGATAGCAGTTCGTATCCCAATTCGTGGATTTTGACCATCGTGACTAGACAAGTGTGCACACGTGCATTGTCTTGATGGAACAGCACTTTCTTCTTCTTAGCCAAATGAGGCCGTTTTTGCTTCAAATCAACATCGAATCTTTTCAAAAGCTTTGAATAATATTCGCCGGTGATCGTTTTACCTTTCTTGAGGTAATCGATGTGAATGACACCGCGTACATCCCAAAAAACTGTGGCCATGACCTTGTTGGCTGACAGACTCTGTTTCGCCTTCTTTGGTCCACGTTCACCCCGAGCAACCCACTGTTTCGATTGTTCCTTGGTCTCTGGCGTGTTGTGATGGATCCATGTTTCATCCACAGTAACAAAACGGCGCAAAAATTCGTCCGGATTACGGCTGAACATCGCTAAACACTCTTTTTAAGTGGTCACACGATTGCGCTTATGGTCGAGTGTGAGCAATCGCGGCACCCATCTCGCAGAGAGTTTTTTCATGTCCAAATATTCGTGTAAAATATGATGTACCCGTTCAGTTGAGATACCTACAGCATGAGCCAACTCACGCATTTTCATTCTCCGATCATCCAATATCATTTCTTGGATTTTATCGACGATTTCCGGCGTGATCACTTCTTTTGGGCGACTTGGACGTTCGGCGTCACTAGTGCTGGTACGACTACAACGGAACTCTGTAAACCACTTCTTAACGATTGAAATTAATGGTGCCGAGTCCCCGTAGTATTTATCAAGTCTTTCCTTAGTTTCAGTGATGGATTTTTTACGTAAAAAGTAATGCTTAATCAGCACACGAAATTCACTTTGTTCCATTTTCGTAAAAATGCACGAGGTTGTCTGCTTTGAACGGCTATCAAACACCAACTGCACGACGTAGCTTGCTCAAAATTAGAAAGTTGCCCACTGATAGATTATAGTTGACGGCAGCACTGTTGCATTTGGAGTAACTGTGCGGGAAATTCAAAAAGTCACTGACTTATCAAACTGTCTTAGTCCTTGACTAAGCTATTCTACGAGTCTCTAATGATATTTTTATCTAAACTTGAAGAGTTTAGAAATTTGAGGAATAAAATATTTAAGTAAATATTGTAGTAAAAAAGGAATAAGTGGTTTGGATTGTGTCTGATAAATGAGAAATGTTTGTTTTTTCTATTTATGTCCAAGAATCTGGAATCTTTTTGTTGCATAGCTTCATAGCCGCCTGTCTGGTTAAGCCATAATTCATTTCATAATTCATTTTCTTTTTATATTTAAAGTGCATTTTGGATGATTACCTGAAATAAAATAAAAAATATTATTTCGGGAGAAACTACGCGACGGGAGAGATTACCCTGGGTAAAGTCTCCTCCCGACACCTGAGTAATGTCTTCCACCCCACGCCAAGCTGTCCGTTATTACATTTTTATAAAAAACTGTGACACTTAAGTAAAAGCTGTCTGCCGTAAATGTTACCAGGATAATTACACTTACGATGTATATAAATGACATATTGGAATATATTCACAGTAAGCAACCGAAATCAAATACCAAAAATTAAAAAATTAACTTACCGGGCACGAAAATGTGTTGTCGTCACTTTTTAGGCGACTATGGAGTCTAAGAAGTGTGGCAATGTCGCAATATCTAGTTCCAGAAAGATTCTTTGAGCAGTGGCTATTGTTTACCACCTGCTAAACTTTCCCGGACTTCCTCTAAGTATTAATTCTGTATTAAAATCCATGCCGGTTCATTTTTTTTTATAAAATAAAACACATTTTTCAAAATAATTAATTTTTAAGGCGCAATAAAATAGCAATCAAACCCACAATTTATATAAAAATCCACATCGAAATCTGTTATTGCAGTTTATTGTTTGTTTTATGGCCCAATAAAGAACATTTTTAGAATTTTCGTTACAACTGATAGCCCAGTATATAGAAAATCTAAAAAGTGCTTGTGTGACAAATCTAAATTCACGACCACGAAAGTGGGGGGCCAAAATATCTCGAAATTTTCGGACTTTAAATGTATAAAGCCGATCTCACTGTGCCTAACATAACTTTGTCAGGAGTAACCATACCACTGAAGTCATCCATATCGATGCTTGGTATTACTATCAGCAATAACCTTTCCTGAGAAAATCACGTGAGGTCCATTGCCAAAAGTGCATCCCAAAAACTTGGTTTTTTGTTTCGTGCCAAGAGCTATTTCACCTCCAGTCAGCTGCTTATGATCTATAAGGCACAGATCCGACCTGTACTGGAGTACTGTTCCCATATTTGGAGTGCAGCACCTAAACATATCCTGGATTCTGTCCAAAAAAGGGCAATTCGTCTCGTCGGTGATGCCTCGCTTACAAACTCGCTCACTTGTCTGGAACACCGTAGAAAAGTTGGCGATTTGTCTCTATTTTATAGATATTTTCATGGGCGATGCTCTTCTGAAATATCAACAATCGTTCCTCCTTTGGCAGTCTCTTCGAGATTAACCCGTCAAGTTCAGTCTTCACACCCCTTCGTGGTCACTTTGGAGACCTGCAGAACATCACTTTTCAAAGACTCATTCATCCAACGAATTGCGAGGCTTTGGAACTCATTGCCTAGGGAGGTGTTCCCCGAGGCATACAACCTCCAGAAATTTAAGAAGAACACCAACTCCTACCTTCTTTCCCTTGGTTCCCACGATGTTCTCTGAACATTACAGGATATCCCTTTTCGTGGGAACCAGAACATAAAAAAAAAAAAAAATATACATTAGGGCGTCCCAAAATAAACAAAATTTTTTTTTTCGAGTCTCGAGCTATTTTACAAGAAAACCACTAAAAGTAAATTAAACCACAAAAAAAATTCAAATTTTAAGGCTGTTAGCACCTCTTCTTTTCCATTTAAAACAATTAAAAACGATAAAAATAAATACAGGTTTATTACAGCAACAACAAAAAGTGTGTGTACGCACGCAAGAATTTATACTTTTTGGCGTAACAAAACAAAAATCCTTAAAAAAAGTAATTTATATCTAATTTCATGAAAATAATTGAATATTTAAATAAACGTTATTTAACTAAATTATGCGTAATAATAATATCTGTCTATGTATGAGGTGAGCGGTAGTTTAATACGAGCACTGAAATCACTTTACGAGGTTTTCACTGTTTGCGTCAGGTTAAACGAAGCTTACACGGTGTGAGACAGGGATGTGTGGCTTCGCCATGGCTGTTTAACTTATACATAGACGATTGTTTAAAATATTTGAAAAATAGTGCGTATGGATTGAAAAGATCAAGTCATATTAGCGTCATCTGAAGAGCAGTTGCAGGCGTTGGTAAATGTTATGCATGATGCACAGAAAATCAAAGGTATAAAAATAAATGTAAGCAAAGCGAAAGTAATGGTTTTTGAAAAAGAAGAAAGCACGACAAACTGTGAAGTTCTGATTAAGGGAGAAAAAGAGAAACAAGTAAATGAGTGTGTATTCTTGGGTTTAAAGTTTACGAGAGATGACAAGTATGACAGTGACATTGAGCAAAGGGTGTTGACAGAAAAACAAATGAATGGTGCACTGCATAGCTTTATGGACAGCCAGGAAGTGTTAAAAAAGGCACGTCTGGCTGTGAATACACTTATGTATGGTAGTGAATGTTGGGTTTGGCAAAAGAAGCATGAAAATAGGATTAATTCTGCGGAGAAGAGCAGTTTAAGAAGCATAGCCGGAGTGACTCGGTTGGATAAAGTAAAAAATAGTGAGATAAGAGAACGCTGTGGTGTAAAAGATGTGACTACAAAGATAGATAAAGGAAAGTTTAGATGGTTTGGACTCGTAGAAAGTATGGATGAAGGATGATTGACAAAACAAATTTATAAGGCGAGTGTGAATGGACAAGTCGGTAGAGGTCAACCTCGGCGAACATATCTCGATCAGATTTCAATACTATACCCACACCATACCAAACGATCCTGGAAAAAAAATCTTTTGCCGCAATTAATGTTAGCTGAAACCTCTCTATATACTGGGCTATAAAGGGTAAAAATAAAATATACGGATATAGTGGACCTGCTAATGTTAAAAAAAAATTGTTTTTTTTTGTTCACCATATCCGATTTAATCTAGTAACAATAAATTCTAATAATACTCTTAGTAGTGACCTTTTTATCACCACAGCAGCTGCTTTTTTAACGTTTTCCAATAATTTTCCCTTATAAAATAAAGCATAACCCTTGACATTATACTTTAACTATGGGTTATAAAACTTTGAAATGGGGAATATATATTTTTTTATGGTTTCTATCTATTTGTGAAAAAAATAATTTCAAGGAAAATTGTATTTTAAAACCTTAAGTTAGTATTTAATTAAATTATAAGTACTAATATTGTTATAATTACAGTTTGGTATGGCATACATTGTTTGCATCTTTATTGAAAAATAAAAGTTAGAAAATTTTTAAACCTGCACGCGTTCTTTTTTCACTTCCAAATTATTTTTTTATATTTCAAAAATTTTTCTCTCGTCATCCTTGTGTATCGTTCCAATTTTAGTAAAAAAAGTTCACAGTATAAACTCAAAAATGGTGATTTTCATTTAAAACCTATTGTAGAAATCGGGTTATCTTTTCTACACGGGAGAAATGAATACTGGACTGGAGTAATCACAATTCGGCTGGATTTTAAACGTTTTATTTAAAACAAAATATAGGTATTTCTATCTTTAAAACCACATTGAATTTTTCCACACTGTTGCAAGCGTTGATATTAATTCAAAGTCGTGGAAACTAACGAAAGGAAAGTCTCGCCGAGGAAAAAGGAACCGAATCAATGACTCGTCACTATCGACGGTCGGAACAATACTTCTGAATGACGAATCTCCTTCGGAGGAATACTACTGAATACCTTTTCCCTTTGCGGCAGAGAGAATACTACAATCGACCATATCGGTGTAAGGCGGGATGAGTACTACAGTTGAAGAGAAAAGGGAACGGTTTTCAAGACATTGGCGTCGCAAAGAATTAAAACTAGAACAAATGAAATTTAAAAACACAGTGTTGCGATTTGTGATTACAACACCGAAAAAAAAGTGTCTTCCCCACCCTAAAGCACATCGAATTCTACCGTACAGAATGGTTTTCAGGGGGTAAAACGAGTTCGGTCAGAAGCCCCAATTCTTAATTCTTAATAATTATATAGGTAACAAAAATAAATTTAAAAGAATGTTTTAAAATTTTTAATTATTCAAATTATCTTCCCCTTTCATTCTTCTTTCGATTAAGGTGTAAAAAACTACAATCATAAAATTCTTATAGACGACAATTACTTGATTTAATTAAGTTGTTATCTTTATTTGAAAGGAACGATTTCTAATGTACTTACCTAAAATATTCTGCTGATATTTAAAATGAACGTAAGCGCGGTTGATAAAAAAAAATACACAAAAAATCACTCCGATAAATAATTACTAAACTTAAAGTCCTTTTTTACGACCGAAACACGGCTCTAGTTTATGAGATTCTACCCAACGCTTTGCATTTATTTTGTTAAGTCTGCCGTCAGCGTCATCTGAAGTAGCAAAATTCCAGGAATAAAATAATTGACGGCTAAATAATTTTAATTTCCCTAAAACACAGGATTAAGCACTGCCCAAAATGCAATGAATATTTATGATTTTTGTAAATATATTGTTACAAATCCGGTCCTGTCGACAACCGAGGATTGACCGTAGCTGGGGTCTGTACCGACGACCAGCTATGTCGCCGCTGACCGGGTCTCGAAGCCGCGTCAAATGATGGAGAAACAGGTAGAATGATCTGGAACTATGATATCGATATATAAAAGGCGAAACGATCATAACAAGGACAGTATCGGCTTATGTGTTTATGAATTAATAAATGTAAATAGTTATATAGAGTTGTAAAAGTTGTATAGCTAAGTGAATATCTAAGTGGTTAATGAAAATAGAATTAATTGTATTGAAATAAACATTCTTTTGTTATTGGATCAAGAGTTTTAATCGCCGGACCCAAGAGAGAACAATATTATTAACATACCTATTATGTTTTCGTGCAACGCTAAAATTTACATTATCCAAATACTTAGATGACTTCATAACCACACAAATGTTTGTTACTATTTTTACACTGTTTATTAATTGCCAGACTGCATATCATCTTATGATTGTTATTTTTCATCACTAAAAGTTTTTTCTTTACTCAGGACACTAAGTACGTTGAAATAATGGCGTTGGTATTGTAACGGATTGTAGCCGATGAATACGCCTCTGTTCTATTATTTGGAAAAGGCGATGTATCGTCCACACAAAGATCCTTTCGGCGGGATCAAAATACCCGACATTTTAGCGAATGATTTATAGCCGCGGTCGGTAATTGAAGGCGCCTGATATATCTAAAGAGGTCGTTTAATTTCGGGATAATTTCCAGTGAGAAATCGTCCTGCCAGGAACCTATATAAGAAGATCGCGGGCCGAAGTTTAAAGTTAAAAAAAAATTAGAAGGTGATATTGTTGTTAAAAGATTGTTATAAAAAGTGTAAGATTTGTGAAATATCCAAATGAGTTATAAAATAAGATTTTATTGTATCACCTCAAGAAAGGCTAGAATAAATCGTAACAGTTTAATATTACCCGGTCCTATATAGAAAGCTAACACTATACAAATTTATTTTTATTTAGAAAAGTGACTCAACTGCAAAGGTCATTGACACGTGATACAATGTATAAAATAACTATAGATTACATTGAGAAAAAGAAAGTTTGATCTTATTATAAATGTCTATCTCTTAAAGGAAACGAAATATTAGCGGGTCGCAGTTTGGCTTTAGAAGAGGATTCGTTACAAGGGAAGCTCTGTTTACATACATACATACATAGAGTCTCGCCTTCTTCCCATAGGGGTAGGCAGAAACCACTTCCTTCCACTTGCTACGGTTCGTACACACATCTTTTGCATCCTCTACTTTCATCAGTGCTCTCATACATGCTCTTTGGTTGTTGGTACGTCCTTTCTACGTGTCCAAACCATCTAAGCATTCCTTTATCTATCTTTGTGACCACATCTTCTTTTACACCACAGCGTTTTCTTATCTCACTATTCTTAACTTTATCCAACCGAGTCACTCCGGCTATACTTCTCAGACTACTCATCTCCGCAGCATTAATCCTATTTTCATGCTTCTTCTGCCAAACCCAACATTCACTACCATACATAAGTGTAGGAACCAACACACCTCTATGCACCGCCAGACGTGCCTTTTTTGACACTCTCTGGCTATTCATAAAGCTATGCAGTGCCCCATTCATTTGTTTTCCTGCCAACACCCTTCGCTCAATGTCACTGTCATACTTTCCATCTCTAGTAAATTTTGAACCCAAGTACACAAATTCATTAACTTGTTCCACTCTTTCTCGCTTAATCGAAACCCCACAGTTTGTCATGCTTTCTTCTCTTTCAAAAACCATTACTTTCGTTTTGCTCACATTTATTTTCATCCCTTTGATTTGATTTTCAGCTCTGTTTAGCCTGAACGTTTTGATCCAAAGAACGCGAGATGTCAACATGGACGTCTACGCATGTTTTATAGATTTTGAAAAGGCCTTTGATAGGGTAAATCATAGGAAGCTAATGGAAATTTTAGAGCAATCGAGAGATTGGATGATAAAGATCTGCAAATCATAGGTAAGCTATACTGGCACCAAAAAGCTTGCGTCCGCGTTGTCGATGAAAGATCTGAAGAATTCTCAGTCCTACAAGGAGTACGTCAAGGATGTGTGTTGTCACCACTATTGTATAATGTGTACCCCGAAAGCCTGTTTAACGATGCATTACAAGAAGATCAAGATGGAATAATGTTAAATGGAGAATATATCAATAACTTTAGATATGCCGAAGAAACCGTCTTGCTGTCAACCAGTGCAAAAAGACTTTAACGATTAGTGGATAGAGTATGGAATACTTGTAGGAATTACAACATGCGCCTGAATACTTCTAAGACCAAGGTTATGATCATCAGTAAAGCACAACAACCTATAAATCATCAATTCCGAGTTGACGGAGCATTACTACAGAGTGTTCCAACATTTAACTACCTGGGAACAAATTTAAATGATCAATGGGATCACTCTAAGGAAATCAAGATACGGATTGAGAAAGCTAGGACCAATTTCAACCGTATGAGAAGTGTGCTCTGTAATAAAAAGCTAAATCTAAAAACTCGAATTCGAACTCTCAAATGTTATGTGTTCACGGTTCTGCTATATGAAGTTGAGCCTTAGACCTTGACTGACGATGCTTCCAGACGTCTTGAAGCTTTTGAACTTTGGTGCTATGTTGAGAATCTCTTGGATCTATCATATAACCAATGAAAAAGTGCTGCAACAGATACAAAAGAGAAAAGAAATTCTTAAAACAGTCAAGGAAAGGAAAATGACATATTTCGGGCACATCATAAGAAACAATAAATATAGATTGCTACAACTAATCACTGAGGGTAAAATAGAAGGAAAACGAGTTCCCGGGAGACGCCGCATATCGTGACTGAGGAACATATGCCAATGGAACGGGAAAACATCTGCTGAATTGTTTAGAGCAGCAGTAAATATAGTCATTTGGGCCACAATAATCGCCGACGTTCGCTGAGGATATAGCACGATTAAAAAGAAGAAGAAGATCTCTTTAAGGTAATACAGTAGTTTGGAAAACTGTTCACGTGAGATCAAAATCTTCTTAACATTTCCTTCCAACTTGTGGTGCTAATTTTGGGCTGCGTAAGTTGCACATTCAGTTAATATGTGTGTGACAGTTAGAGGATCGTTGCAGAATTGACATAATGGTGGGTTCTATTTGGTCATAAGATGTAGATGCTTCAAGCAAGTGTGTTTTATTCCAAGTCTTCTAATAATCATCCCTACAAGTCGCTACAGAAATCGGTGTGGTATTGACAGAGGGTTGTATTTCGTGTTCCAGGCTAGTTGCCAGGATTCAAGATGCCAACGTGTGATGGTACCCAAATTAAAGTTGTGCTTATCCCTTGGAAGGTAAGTCGATTAACTGACTCATGTATACCTTGGACAATAGGATGTTGTGTATAAATACTGTTGATAGACTTGATAGAAGACAGTGAGCCACGTTTTTATAGTCTGTCGACAGAGAACTTGATGCTAGAAGGATAGCGAGAAGCTCACCGGTACAGACACTGGCTAAAGGTGGCATGCAACATGAGGCTATTATGTTGTGATTGTCTGTGGCGGCAGTTCCAACGCCAATTTCGCTTTTAGAGGCATCAGTGTAAATGATTTTATCAAAGTTACCATCGTTTGTAATCTGCAGAAAGGCTTGTTTGAGAAATGCTGAAGAGGTTTTTGGAGAATCGAGTGAGATATATATTGATATTGGGCAGGGATTTTCTCCAAGGGGTTCAATTCATTTTTTTAACAACTATTTACACTGCAGAGCAATTTAAATAAAGTCCTTCTTTATTTATTAACGCCATTTTACTAATAATGTAACTAAAACTAAAAAACGTAGAAGAAACAAATTAGAAGCGTTGTTTGCCAAATCGGTACTTAATACAATAGAATATAACATAAAACAAATAATAAAATAACTCCGCATCTTCTATCAAAACAAAACCATTTTTTTATTTAAAAACGTAAAAAATAATAAATTTATAGGAATTTCGGCATATTATAATACATTATTTTTTAGTGTGTTTCTATGGCAAAAAACTTTGTCAGACCTCGTATCATGGAGTTTTCTTAAACGGTCACGAAATTTAGTGATTCCTGCTGCTTTCAGCCTTTCAATCAAAAGAAACCAATTAAAATAAATGGCTTGTTTGTTTTATCCTCTGCTCGATAAAGTGAAATAACATCAACCAAAAAAGACTTTTACAAAATCTAAGAAAAATGCTACAAGAAGGCTGATTCGAATTTATATAATGGAAAATTCCCATTTTTTCCTCTATGGCGTTAAGCTGTCATGAACATTTTTTGTCATGAATGTGGTTATCAAGTTACTAGCCGAAGTAGATTTTGTAACACTTTATTTTTATCAAAACATGTCAGAAGTACAGCACGTTTCTAAAATATTTTTTATAGGTAACTTTAAAGTTGTAATTTCCCCAAAATACTTATATACAATCCACTCTGTACCATATGTTCCTATATTTTATTAATAACATATTATTATCATCAGTGTAATAATTTCTTACTTTTAAAAGGTTCTTTAATATATACTGGACAAAAAGTAATAAGACTGATTAAATAAAACACACAGAAAATATTTGTATTCATCCAAACTTATTGTGTCTCCTTCAAAGTAATCCCCTCCCATTAGAATACACTATTCCAACGTTATTTCCAGTCTCCAAAACAGTTAAGAATTGAAGGCGAAATAGTCAACGCATTGAGGTTCGATGATGACACAGTAATTTTAGCTGAAACTACGGAGGATCTACAAACGCTGATGGATTCTGTAGTTGATGAATGTACACAAATGGGATTCAACATCAACACAGACAAGACTAAACTAATGAATATTTCCAAAACACCAACAGCCAACGCACAATTAATGGTCAATGGGCAACGAATAGAAAGGGTCGAAAAATATAAATATTTGAGGAATCGAATTGGCAGGAGCTGCATTTTTAAAGTTCCGGCCAGTCTTTGGTGATAAAAACTGAAACCTGTCACTGCGATTAAGGTTCATGGAATGCTACGTATGGTCTCAGTTAATTTATGGTGTTGAAACTTGGACACTGAAAGCCCAAATAGTGAAAAGGGTTGAGGCGTTTGAACTTTGGATATACAGGCGTATGCTTAAGATACCGTGGACTGATAAACTAACTAATGAAGAAATGCTTAGAAAGATAGATCGTGAAAGAAAACTCTTGAAAACAATAAACATGCGCAAAACAGCATATCTTGGATATATATTACGTAATGATAAATATTATCTGTTACAAGTAATAATTTATTTATTTATTTATTTATTTATTTATTTATTTATTTATTTACACTGTTCTACAGAAAAAAAGATTTTCAATTACAGAACAGGAACAAAGTAAACATTTGCACAATAGTACTAACAATAAAAAAGCTTAAGAGTAATACACAATTTACAAAATCAGACTAACATTAGTAGAAAGCTTAAGACACTTAACATTATTACTGCTGATAATAATAGCTCTTAATTTGCCTCACATTACAATAGAATATATCAAGCTGGTCACTTATAAGGTTATAGTTGCTACACATAGTATGAAAAGGAGAGTTTTTAAGTATATTTGTTCGTGGTGTGGTAGTGTAGAATGAGTCGGACTATCGAGATGCCTGACGGGGAATTTTAAAGTTTATCTGATGTAGTAAGCATTGACATTTAATTTCATTGTTAATTATTTTGTGTAGCATAATGACACTAGAACATTCTCGTCTTCTATCCAGAGTGAAAAAGCTATGTCTTGACAGTAAACTCTCGTGTGCCGTGCCAATTAGTGGATAAGTCCGATCTACTTTAAAACTTAGGTATTTGAGAAAGCGTCTTTGGATTGCCTCCAGTTTATAAATATGCACTTGATAATATGGGTTCCAGATAACCGATGCATATTCTAGCTTTGATCTCACAAAAGCATAGTAGAGAGTTTTAAGTGTTAAATGGTTAAAGTCGCGGCCTACTCTAATTATAAATCCATACATACGGTTTGCTGACGTAGTTATATTGTCTATGTGGTTTTGGAAAGATAGCTCTCGGTCGAAAGTAACTCCAAGATCCTTAAAATTACATGGTCTGTCTAGAGAATAATTGTCTATCTTATAGTCAAATATAATTGGATCAGATCTCAATGTATATGACATTACGCAACATTTGGTAGGATTTAACGCTAAATTATTACGACTGCACCATTGGCTTATTTGATTAAGATTTTTCGATAGTTTCTCACATTCAGTCATATTAATGATAGGAGAGAAAATTTTTAGATCATCAGCATACAGTAAAAAATTAAGCTTAATTATGTCACCAATGTCATTGATAAAGATATTAAACAGTAGTGGACCGAGGTTAGATCCTTGCGGTACACCTGACTTGGCGAGGTATTTGTTAGACTTAAATCCATTTAACTGCACATACTGTGTGCGGTAGGACAGGTATGATTTGAATAACGCAAGTAGGTTACTCGATAAGCCGAAATTCGAGAGTTTTTGCAGCATTAGATTATGGTTAAGTCTGTCAAATGCTTTGGTCATATCCATGTAAATAACATCTGTCTGAATTCTGTTATCTATATTTTCCGCTATGTGTTGTGCAATAACGGTAAGATTTGTTGTTGTTGATCGGCCTTTTACGAAACCGTGCTGCTGGTCTAGAATATAATTGTTGACGTTGATACAGAACTCCTTGCACCAATATTTCAAATACCTTGCAAAAATTGCATATAATTGAAATCGGCCTGTAATTTTTTATATCAGTTCGCGTTCCTTTTTTAAAGATCGGACATACCTTAGAGCACTTCCACATAGAAGGTATCGTATGTGAACGAATGCAAACATTAATAAGGGTTGTTAATGGGTGAGCTAATACTGAAGCACAGTCTCTAACAATAAATGCAGGGATATGATCCGTTCCTGTGGTGGGTTTTGCTTTAATAGACGTCAATGTAGATAAAACTTCATTCTCCTGAAAGCTGCTTTTATTTAAATTTAAGTGGTTCGATAAATCATTATCCTCTATGGTATTTGAGGCTAAGTTTAAAGGGTCCGCGAAAGAACTACTAAAAAAGTCTGCAAATCCATTTAGTATATCCGATGGATTAGCTAGTATCTGATTTTCGTATGTCATGCTATTAGGTACTTTACCAGATTTGTTTTTATTGTTAACGTAGGCACAAACTTTGTTAGAATTTATATTTATCTCAGATTTACATTGTCTGACATAATTTGTATGTGCAATGTTAACGGCAGTTTTTATTGCCTGTCTAAGTTGTCTAAATTCTTCAAGTGATTAAGTGTCGTTGTTATCTTTATACAAGCGCCAGTATTTATACTTCCTACGAATTTGCCTTATAATACTGCCAGTGAACCATGGAGGGTATTTATTTTTGTTACTGGAATGCAATACTGGAATGCAAGGAAGAGTAGACGAAAGGAAAGGTGTCGGAAGAAAGAAGAAGTCCTGGATGAGAAATATTGGGGAATGGACAAATATGACGGTAGAAGAGCTGTTTCACATTGCCAGAGATAGAGAGGCATTTAGAGAGGTGGTCACCAACCTTCGTTAATGGAGGCGGCATATGAAGAAAAAGAAAAAGTTATTATACACAGTTTCCAGTATACCTTTCACAGCAGTCAGCACATTATCTTGTATGGCTTCTATTGACTTAAAACGATGTCGAAGTTGTAATTTCAATTGAGGAAATAGGAAAAGGTTGCCATATCTGGCGAATACGATGTTTGCAAAATGACATTTACTATTTTTGATAAAATACTGACAAATAATGATGGCAGTATGCGATAGTGCATTATCGTGTGCACAAACCAGTAATAGTTTCGCCATAATTCTGGTCGTTTTTTACGAATTGACTCACGTAAGCTACGCAAAAGTCCTAAATGATATATTTTTTTAATTGTCACATAATCCGAGGTTCAAAATATGAGATACTCCACTTGATAATCCAGGGGAAGATTATGGGCAAAAGGACAATTGAAAGAAGAAGAATATCTTGGCTGCGGAATCTATGAGAATGGTTCAGCATGTCTTCTGCAGATCTATTCATAGCAGTAGTATCCAGGGTCAGGATTGCCATAATGTTAGTAAACCTCCGATAATGGAGAAGCTACATGAAGATGACAATAGAAGACATATTACTTGCTTTGCTATAATATTACTTCCTTTGACGAACCTGATGCCTGCTTAGCAATAAAATAAAAACGTATTTGTATTATGTGTCGCTCGATTTAGTACAACATATCTTTCGTGTGAGTTGAGAAATTAAAACATTATTGGCCATTATTATGAGTAATTTGTGGTTATTTATATAGTTTTGATACTTCCTTACGTCTCAGTCACACGTTATACGAGTATGCTGTATCAAAATTTAATAAAAGTTATCACAGTATTTAATGTTTTGTTACAAAAAAACATTTTAACTCAAATCACCTAAACACAATTCGCAGAAATGTATGACAATAGAAGAGCGATTCCTTGCTTTGTTATAAAATTACTCGTTAAGGAATACTAAACTCCCTTTGACGAATCCGATGCCTACTTGTTTCGCCCTAAGTAATAAAATAAAACGACAGGATATGACAATATGTATTATGTGTCGCTTTTGTGTTGGAAGACACGAAGGGGAACGATGATTTAGTACTTTACCTAACATATCAGTTCGTGAAAATTGGTAAATGTAAAACTTAATTGGCCATTATGGATTTGTCGCTATTAATATAATACTAATACTATTTTGATTGGTGCTTGTGTAGCAGAAGATAAGAGTTTCATATGTTTGTGAAATTTGTTGTGAAAGCTGATTAAATTTGTATTACTTGTTTTTAATTTGTCCTATTCTTAAAAATTAATCATCAATGTTTTAAAAGTGAGAATTATTCAACGCTACAAAGATCTACTTTACTTAATTATTATAACATTAAATCAAACAAAATTAAATGAATAAAGCAACAATTGAGAACCCAAAGAAATATATTTCAGCTAGATTTGTGACGAGAAAAATTTAACCAAAACACTTTATTTTAGTATAACAAACAAATTATCTCTTAAGATATATACATATAAGATCCATGTCTTGAATTGGGTAGTTATGTAATTCGTTAGGGTCGTAAATCCAAGAATTACGTAACCACCCAGAATTATTCGTGAACTGTAGATTCAACGACAAAAAGAATGCAACCGGCTTTAATAAAAAATGACTCATAAGTTCTTACGAAGACAGTTGGACAAGTATAAAAACAATATTTCATCCGGCGGCTTGCCGAACCTTTATTTTTTATTAGTAGTTTTACTGCATTAAATAATTATTGGGTTAACAATGTTCTCAATAAAGTATAAAATTTGAAATGTATTTTTATGAATATAAGGGGTTTCGGAGTATACCTATTTAAATTCAAAACTTATTTAATTGGGTTCGTAGATAGGCATGTATTTTTAAACTCATTTTAAAATTTTTTCAAAAACTTTAAGTAAGTATTGTTTTGACTTACGTAATAAAGCGACCACCCTAAACGAAATACTATTTACATTAGTCACTATCGAAACACTCATAAGTACTTGAGTCTTCTTGGGTATTTATCACTATCGGTTCGATTTGTGGCAAAACACAATATTGTTTTTCTTTGACGTGGTAAACACAATTCCTCCATAAGTCAGTTCCGGCGAGTTCATCAATTACTTTTCTTGTATTTGTTAGAACAGAATCGCTTAATTGAGGAGCTTTATTACACTTTCGTAATTTGTTCTTTAAAGCAGCCCAGATCAGTTCAATAGGGTTGAATACACAATAATATGGAGGCAAACGCAAAACTGTATGACCGTAAGATTCAAAAAGTTTGTCTATGACGTATTATTTCTTAAAATTTTGTTGTTTCACTAGTCCAACAATTTTTTTTGTGTGCAGTTTTTAAATGTATTTTTATGTTACTTCTATATAACAGATACTCCAATAAAACAGAAAACAAGATAATAGGTATGGATAAAACGGAAAAATATGTATGAATTAGTTGTGTAAACACTGATTTGTTTTTTGACGGCATCGACTTTTGCGGTGAGAAAACTGCCGATAAAATTTGGCCAATTAGTGTTAAGTACTATCCAATAAGATGCATATAATCATAAACGTTTTGCCGACAATCCATGTGGACAATACCGGGAGTAATCAATTACAAACGGTTCAGTTTAGCTTAACGCTCGACGTGGCATTATTGACCATACCCCGATTTTTGCGTTGTCCAACTGAGTTCGTATAAAGTATACCATTAAATGATGTTTGTTGGTTCCAATGCTAGTAATAGAAATCCGTACTGCGAGTTTCCACGATCGACCGTTTCTGCTCGAAAAAGTATGAACTCCTGCCCTTTGTGATGTAAATCGCAAATGTCTTTCTTTTAATATATTTGCGAAACGGAAATGTGTTATAAGAATTAGCAGAATATTACAATTACACAGTCGTTGGGGTGGAACTTTTTTTTTTTTATGAAAATAGTCGCAAAAAGGGTAGACCTATCGTGTGGGCCGCGGACGGCCCGCACTGCGACTATTAGAAGGGGAAGGGATTATAGAACGGAAATGATTGTGGATACGCTTTTCAAAAAGTTGCAGGTCATAGTTCTCTGGAAAAACTGATTTTGGAAGCTTATTCCATTCCGTAGCAGCCCTGTAAAAGAAGGATTCTTGATGAAGATTGGTCCTTGTAGTGTCAATCTTGAGAGTAAATGGGTGAGACTGATCAGCGTGCCGTGTTCTTCGGCCGAATGTGGCCAATGGTGGTACAAGAGTTTTTATTTCTCTGGAGCATCTGCCATGGAAATATCTGTAGAGCTTGTCTGCAACTCTTCTTCTATGTTCTAGAGGGTGAAGGGTATCTGTGGGAGTTGAACTGTTTATCAAGCGAATGGCTCTTTTCTGAATGGAATCTAGAAGACGAAGAGAATGCCTTAGTGCTGAACACCAAATGTGCGAGCAATACTCTAGTAGAGGTCGGATTTGAGCCTTGTACGTCGTCAACAGTTGATCAGGAGTAAAAAACTTTCTGGCTTTCCACAGAAAACCTAGCCTCTGGCTTGCCGACTTTGCGATGTTAGCAACATGGTCATGCCAGGACATATTATTGGACACCGTGACTCCCAAAATCGAGATGGAGGGACTTGGTTCAAGGGTATTTAAGGACATTGTGATGGGATGATTTGAGGAATTCACTTTCTTTGAAAACGTGGCACTTTGTGTTTTTTGGGCGTTGAACTGAACAAGATTGTTGGTTCCCCACTTGACGATTGCTTTAAGATCCCTATTGAACTAATTATGAAGTGGGGCTGTTTTCAACACGTAGCGGTTTTTAGAAAGATGGTAACTAATATCCAAAAAGACCGTAAATGTAAAATTGATGGCGAACTTAAGAAGGTATGGGCAGAATATGTAGCTAATGCATTTAAAAGCAATAGCCCACCTTTCCACAATGAAGATCTTCCACAGTCAAGATCCGACGGAGCCGACACCGGAAATACTCCAATCGAAGGTCCAAAAAGCACTAAGAGAGATTAAAACTAAGAAAGCAGCAGGCTCAGATGACATTTACCCAGAGATCCTAAAACTTATAGGAAAGGAAAACATACACATCCTGGTTCAACTTTTTAATGATATCTATAAATCGGGATACGTCCCTCGTGAATGGCTGAAATCAACCTTCATACCTATTCTTAAAAAGCCCGGAGCACGGAAGTGCGCAGAATTCCGATTGATCAGCCTGATGAGCCAGGTGTTAAAGGTGTTCTTGAAAATCATCCATAGGCGCATACGTAGAAAATGGAAACAAGATGTAAGCGAAGTGCAAATGGGTTTCCGCGAAGGAATGGGTACCAGGGAGGCCTTGTCCGCACTGTCTGTCCTGCTACAAAAATGCAGAGACCAGCGAAAAGAAGTGTATCTGTGCTTCATAGATTACACAAGGGCCTTTGACTGGATAGATCACACCACACTATTAGAACTGCCTTTTAATAGTAATTTTAGCTCTATTAGATACTTATACTAATACATTCAGTGTACACATTTTAAACAAATCTACAGGGTGTTTCAAAAAAGGTGACCCGGTCTCTAGGATAGGTAAAAAACTGGAAAAATAATTTGCTTGGTAAAAATTTTTCGTAACGCCATCCGTATTCAAGATAAAGGGCGTTGAAGAAAAAAATGTATACACATTTATCACGATTTTGCCGAAACTACTGTAAACATTGTAATGAAATTTTATACGAATATGTTTTAGAAGCTGATACATCCGATGAATTTGTTTTCATATCTGACTCTCATAGTGGGCGCTAGTTACACGGTTCGTACCAAGTAGTATTGAACATAACTTTTTTAAAGTTAGATTTCTTAATCAAAATTTCAAGTGAACTTAAACATCATTCAATTTTACACCAAAAAGGTACTTATGATAAAACTCGGTACCTTGTACCGTTTTCGGAATATTTTGATTCGAAAATTATGAAGTAATAACCAAACCAACGCCCTTTATCTTGAATACAGATGGCGTAATGAAATTTTTTTACTGAGCAACCCCCCATTATTTTTTAGTTTTCTACCTATCCTAGAGACGGAGTCACCTTTTTTTGAAACACTCTGTATATTAACAGGAATTAATACAATAAACAATTGGAACAGTGTCGGTTTCACATACGAATTGGTCATAAATTCGAAACACATTTGAATTACTTTTCCTTCGTATATTGAAACCTACACGATGGAAAAGTTTATTAGGTGAATGTTGTATTGGATACAAATCCTTTGATCAGACTACAAAGTATGTTCAGAAACTAATCAACTTAATTGCAAACTATTAGCAAATACTTTCGAAAATTTTAAAAATACAGGTTTGTTTGAATGGTAAACATAAAGTGACGAGAGGTTATTAAAATTTGTATCAAAGCATACTCTAGATGCGTCCTCGCTAAGTTAAGCATCAACAAAAATTCCAATGAAGATATACTTATTCAAGTTATTATTCCTGTATACTAACTGTTAAAGAGTCTGATTGACATTACAATTTGGTGGTTCATGAAGTAAAACAAAATAGTTTTTTTCTAGAATACTGATACAAGTCGACACAAGACAACTTGTGTAGCCAGATTTGTGTTGTCTAAGCTCTAAATACCAAATCAAGTGTTTTTAACTTTCAATTAAAACGTAAATGTCAGGAATGAGTATTAGGAATTTTTAACTTTATTTTGCCTGCCTATTTCACCATCGTCTATTTTAGAATCTTCTTAAATTGTGATTTTTATGTTAACGAGTATTTAGATACGTGAATTCGGTGTAGCGAACTAAATGGAAAAATCAGGTAATGCGAGATGGCGCTGTTTGTGGCAAAATGTCAGATCGACGAGTGAACACCAAATATTCTGTCCTTTGATCACTTATAAAACCAAAGTTTTTATTGAATCGAATTAGTCATCTTAAAAATTTGAGTTGATTTTTTGTGTTCAACTATTGGATTGAAGCTGGATTCAAGGTTTGTTTTGTATGTTTCAGTTTTATTGTCGCAGGGCTCTTGTTAAATGCCATTAAAGACCAGGATTTTGTGGTTTATTAACACCAATTCTTTACAAAATATTATTAAAATATAACATTTTCAATGTTTAAATTGTTTAAAATAATATATGAGGTTCACTATTTACCCATATAAACAAATGGATAATAATTTGTTAATTTGTTGTTCACACCTCTAAAAGTTTATATGATCAATATAAGATGTCGCCTACTCTGTGATTTTTCACTATAGAAATCAAGTTTTTTTGTATTTAAAAGTCGAGGCATTTTTTAAATTTCCGTAGACAGGATATCATAAATATTTGTGTCAAGAATAAAAAATAACTAAAAAACGTATAAATATTTTTGATTAAACGTAATGGGACAGTGGAGATTTTTGTATTTATAATTTTTGTGAGGTTATCTTTGGAAGGCCACAATGTTTTTGAATCCTTTTTTTTTGCCTTATTCCACGTCCTCTGAGAGCAGGAAACAATTATCTGCTAAATTCAAACTTCATTCCGGACCCAGAGTTGCATTAATACTCTCTTTCCGGACACCTTTTTGTTCCACGGTTTTTTTAATCTATTGTTGATGTTATTCGTTTGTTATCTACATACAGACATACATATAGTCACGTCTTTTTCCCGTAGGGGTAGACTTCCAATACGGTTCTTACAAACATCTTTTGCTTCCTCTAAGTGCTCTCTTACATGCTCGTCGGTTGTTGGTACTCTTGACCAGGCCTTTCTTCAAAACAATGTTGATCTGATCGAGATATGTTCGCCGAGGTCGACCTCTACCGACTTGTTCCACGGTTTTTTTAATCTATTGTTGATGTTATTCGTTTGTTATCTACATACAGACATACATATAGTCACGTCTTTTTCCCGTAGGGGTAAACTTCCAATACGGTTCTTACAAACATCTTTTGCTTCCTCTAAGTGCTCTCTTACATGCTCGTCGGTTGTTGGTACTCTTGACCAGGCCTTTCTTCAAAACAATGTTGATCTGATCGAGATATGTTCGCCGAGGTCGACCTCTACCGACTTGTGCATTTACACTGGCTTTATAAATTTGTTTCGTCAATCTTCCTTTATCCATCATTTTTACGTGTCCAAACCATCTAACCATTCCTTTATCTATCTTTGTAACCACATCTTCTTTTACACCACAGCGTTCTCTTATCTCACTATTTTTTACTTTATCCAACCGAGTCACGCCGGCTATACCTCTCTGGCTACTCATCTACGCAGCAATAATCCTATTTTCATGCTTCTTCTGCCAAATTCAACATTTACTACCATACATTTGTTTTCCTGCCAACACCCTTCGCTCAATGTCACTATTATACTTTCCATCTCTCGTAAACTTTGAACCCATATTGTACTATTCAAACACCCTGCTATTCTTGTTGCTTTTGTTGTTCGTTCCCTTACTCCTGCATCAACATCGCCAAAGCCCGAGAGTTCCACGCCTTTATACTTAAATTTCATTTCCTGCTGAATAACTTCTCCATCTACCTCCAGTTTACATCTCAATGGTGTTTTTAATGTTGTCATACACTTTGTTTTTGTGGGATATATTAGTAATCATTTGGTTAAAATTGGCACTCGAAGTGGCGCTGGTGTTGTGGGCGACGTCGCAAGTGTGTTTTTCATTAGTAATTTATCTCTTTAAAAACAAATAACGACCATTCCGATCAGTAAACGACCGTTGGACCTAAAAAAATTGTTTTCTTTCTTTTCTATTGTTTTCTCTATAATAAAACGGGATTACTTACATAAAACATAATTTAAATATATTTTTTAATTAGTAGAAATAAACTGAGCTAACTCAAATTATTATAAAAGCATTATTTAATTCTCTTTTAAACATTATTCGTTTTTATAGAAATGGGCTAAATCCCTTTTTAGGTTTTGTGAAATATGGGTTACTTTGTTTGATAGCAACTCGACAAGCTTCCGGCCAATCTCATTGTCAGCGGAGACACCGGCTTTGGAACAAACGGACACAGGGATTTTAAATAAAAAATAAATCAGCAGTAACACTGTTTTTGTGCGCCTGGATTAAATTTTTACACAAATACCTATTTATAAACTTACGAATTAATGATATAAAAATTGGTTGTTGACATAAAATAATAATAATTAAATCTAATGGTAATTATAATAATAATAATAATAATAATTTCATTAAGAGTTCATTAAGAGCCGCAGTTTATTGAATTATATGGCTCTTTTTTTATTAAAAAATTAATAACTAAAAAACTATGAATTGCGGAAAATCCAGATCGGTCTTATTCTTTTCTTTCTAAAAATCTCTAAAAATTATTTGCACCATGTCTCGAACACCGATGCGTTGGATGCGAGTTATTTAATAATAAATGTGCTGTGCGAGTAGTCGGATTACTTTCTCTCTTCCTCTCTCTGCAGACAGTAAGGGTAGAGGAACAGAGATAGCGACTAACGCATTCTTGTTACGCACAATTTTTGCTGGCTAGCCCCGGTTTCCGCAACGTACGATAAGGAACTTCGTTCCGATAAATGAAAATATTTTTATCTGGTGTTTACCTACTTTTATAAGAGAAAAATTATTTGACGTTTGTTAACCAAATGTTCTGCCTGACCGATATTTAAAGGGCAATAAAATTTAACTAGAAATAAAAGGCATCATTCTTTGTGGTGGTACAAACTGTTGTTTTTTTGTTACAGTTCCGTAACGTTACTGTTCCGTTTATGTAACTGTTCCGAAAAGCTGTTACTTTTTAACAGTTCTAACGTGAAAATCTTCAGATTCTAAGTCTAAGAACAGAAATAGGTAATCACTTCAGCTAAATTATTTCTGCTATGAATAGCTTGTAACAGGCAAAGGTAGTTAAATTTGAAATTAACATAACGCGAAAAAGGTATACCTGTCTAGAATTAGGACGGACGAATAAATAATTTCAAGATTCCTAGTCTAAGCTAATAACACCTTCTCCTCAGAATACGTGCATTATTTCACCATAGTAAAGAATTCAACATACATACATACATAAAGTCACGCCTTTTCCCATAGGGGTAGGCAGAGACCACTTCCTTCCACTTCTGCTACGGTTCGTACACACATCTTTTGCTTCCTCTACTTTCATCAGTGCTCTCATACATGCTCTTCGGTTGATCTGATCGAGATATATATTTCGAGGTCGACCTCTACCGATTTGCCCATTCACACTCGCCTTATAAATTTGTTTCGTCAATCTTCCTTCATCCATCCTTTCTACGTGTCCAAACCATCTAAGCATTCCTTTATCTATCTTTGTGACCACATCTTCTTTTATACCACAGCGTTAGGTATTTAATAAGGCGTATGCAACGCATGTTAGTGTTTTGGTGTGATACCAAAATGTTGCCAATCGAGAACGGTTCCTTTATTTCTTAATGTGGAAAAAACGCAGAATGTCCGTTTTGTTACTGGGAACAGTCGAAGCTTTGTAACAGGTATTTTATTGTTACGATATTTATTCTTGGGATCGTTAATTTTAAACATTCAGTACAAAAACTAAACAATTTATTCCAATCTTTCTATACAATAAATTCTTGATAAATCACTTTGATATTCGCAAAACTTTATACTTTCTTTACAATTTATAGGTGTAGGTTAGGTAAGGTATCATGTGAGTGGGGCGTGGTCGCCCCTCCACCGCGACCCTTAGTAGGTCTATTGTGGCTCACCCCTAGGGGCTACAGTTCACCGCGCAATCCAGCCCTTCTTACGAAGTTCATGGTTGTATAGGGTGAGATTTTTTTGAAATCGGTAGGTTATAGGTTGGTGTAACCAAATATGTTAAACCTTATTCTTCCCAGGCCGGGGCATGAACATAGTATATGTTCAGCAGTTTTGTCTTCCATGCAGCAAAACCGACAGTCCGTTTGTTGGTTCAGACCTATCCTTCCGAGGTGGTATCTTAGACAACAGTGTCCTGTAAGCAGTCCCGTTAGAATACGCAGGTCATTTCTGCTCCATTCTAGGATCTGCTTAGTTATGTTTCTCGAGGGTTCAGGTAGAAACGCCTTCGAGTGAGCTAACCATGGTATATCGGACCAGTACGTAAGTATTTTCCTCTCCGCCCAGTCCCACAAGTCCCAGTTTTGGCGGCACTTGTGGTGACTCGAAAAACCGGTTCTGGTCCAGTAAACGCAGATTCGGCCCCCTGTTTTGCAAGGGGTTTTCGTTTCCCACCACTCAACAAACTTTTTAGATATATGGAAGGCCTTTTAATTACGCCCGCGGCTATAAATCATTCGCTAAAATGTGGGGCGTTTTGATGCTGCCTAAAGGAATATGCATCTTTGTGTGGACGATACACCGCCTCGGCCTGATAATTCATCGACTACAATCTGTAACATTATTAATGTAAGTGCCGTGGCTTGAAAAGGTTGTTAGATAATTCTTAAGGGTTGTAAATTCAAGAATCATGCAACCACCGAGATTAAGTGTGGACTGTTTATTTAGAATAGGGGTGCATCTATCGTAGATTGATTAAAAAGAATGTAACCAGCTATAATAGAAAAGGAACCTACCATAAAAAGAAAGCTCGTGGTGCGAGTAATAGGAATCCGTACTGTGAGTTTCCACGATTGTCCGTTTCCGCTCCAAGTATGAACTACTGCCCTTAAGGATGTGACATAGAATCGGCTGCAATGTCTTTCTTTAATATCTTTGCGAACAATGAAATATAATTTAAGAGTAAACACAAATGTAATTGAACAAGCGTACAGCGGTTTAACAACTTAATTACGAAATGGGACTAATACCCAAAGCGTACAATAGTTTAATAACGTAGTTAGAAAAGTGGGACTAATACCCACTTTCTAAGAACATGACAAAAATTGAGAGCTATCGTAAAAATGAATGTTTAACACGGAATTTTAATTAGCTCTGTGCCGTTCTTCGAGCGACTGAAATGTGTATCGCTAAAACTAGTCTCATTTAAAAAAACATAAAGCTATTTTTGTGTTGAAACTGTTCTAATCTGTTCCTCGTTCGAAACTTTTTTTTTATCATCTCTCCTTTGTTCATCCATCGGAAGGATAAGGCCTGTCTTCCATTACATTTAAAGAGTATTGAATAAAAGATAATTTAGTATTTGTTCGTTTTATTTATTTAAAAAAAACATTAAAGATTAAAGAAATACAACAAAGCAAAAAGCCGGTTTTTTATTTAGAGCAATTTCAGACCGCATTGGACGCAGGTGTCGTGTTAGGGTCCAGGTGGTCTGAAAAAGAAGAGAAGAAAAAAATTATCATTATTTAAAGATATTAAGATAAAACAAAATTCCACGCGTACGAAGTGGCGGACAACAGCTAGTAAATACTAAAAAAATTGTTTTATAGTTTAAGCAGTATTTCATAATTAATTTAGATTTGTATCTTTTGTTAAACATTTTTAGAACGAATTTGGTGGCACAATATTAATTTTATTACCTTGTGTGATTCGAATAAATTTACCAAAGCTTATTTCTGTTTTGTTATGGTTATTAATTTACGCGTGATTTTAAAAAATCTCTTTGCAAACCGAAATTTCACCGCAATCCTTTTCATCAAAGAAGCAAATATAAAGGAGTCGTATTATTTTTCACACAATAGAAGTAATCAAGACTTATTAAATAATAACACGGTTTTTCGACTAAAATGCTGTAAGGAAGGCGAAAAGATTTTAATAAATAATTGAGAAATATAGAACAAAAGTTCGACGAAGAACTAACTAGGCACTTGAAATTATGGGTTTGAAATGAATGAAATATTTTGTGAAAGTTATCTTTTTCAAGAACATTTTCTAGCGCTTTCAACATTTTAAAACTACGATGTATGTTTTGTTCAAGCACTAAGAGAAATAATTTTTATTTCACATGTTTCATAACAATATTTTTGTAAAATATTAGGTGTAATATTTGAATCTTTATACATATAAATTCAGCTTCAGTATGTTTGTGTTCGCAAATCTCGGAAAACTAGTTAATGCATTGACTTAAAATTTTTACACAACGATGCATTTTATTAAAAGTGTTTTTATCATAGACCTATTATCCAGAGGAGACGCAACATTCCATTCATAAAACTCTGTTTGTTTTGTCGCAATGATTACACGAGAGTGGCCGTGAGTATGACAAAGAATATGCTGGCAACGCTGTAACATTACTGCCGACTTATGGCTATACTTGTTATCAGTGGTGTGCTGTTTGTTCAAAATTCAAAATAGGCAATACTCACTTTCTTATCAAATTGAAGTGCTGTAGCCTACTAAAAGAATTTTTCTAAAGTTACAAAAGTGGGGTGACAATTTTGTGGTGTTACGTTAAAGTTTTATTTTTAAAGCCAATTGTGTGTAATGTTATAAGTTACTTTTATAAAACTAAATTATTCCAACTCAAGAGTTGCTAATTGTGTAGCGAACAGTTTTACTAATACTCGTTAAATTATTTTATCAAATTAAAGTACTGAAAAAGAATTTTAAATAATTTTACCAACAGTCCGAAATAAAAAAAAAACAACTTAAATAATTATCATTAATATTAGTTGTACAAATAAAATGTAATGTATCTTAAATTTTAATTTTAATGTTCAAACTATTTATTAACAGCTAAGTAACCTAAAGGAAAAGATTAAAATATTATACTCAGGGTACTCCTTGATTTCTCGATTGGATAAAATTTGAGGTGATGTATAGATTTCTTATGAAATACTACTATAAAATGGATCAGGAAGGTATATAGTTCTTTAAATAACAACGAAAAAAGGATAGTACCACTGTATTAGTGTTGCTAAATAACAGGGAAATAATTACCTTTTTTGAGAATATCTCGAAAAGTTTTGATTGCCGCATCGTTTGATTTTTAGATACGTGTTTAACGCCTCAAAATAATACCTGTTTATTTTAATATTGAAGTCGTCATCGCTACACCACTGGATAAAATAGTAAACAATAAGATGTTCCAATTTACTTGTGAAAATAAACACTGGGGCTTAAATAGTCCGGTTTTTTACGTACTCGGCAATGACGAATAATTTCTTCCACTAAATTTTACCAATAATTTGCTGAAAATCACCGATAATACACCAAAATCTTGTTGCAACACCTTCGGCAACAGCGCTTCTAATAATAGCCGATTTCGTAGTAAACACACATTTTGCACGTGGAACAATTTAAACAAGCCGTGCGGCGTTGTCGCTTATTGAGCAACACATTTCTATGATCTAACGGAATAAAATAGTTAATGGTTCAACATTCCATAAATTGGGTTGTATTATTCAGGTTGTTATAATTCATGAAATATTAATAAGATATTATGGTCACAATATTGTTGCAAATATAATCAACAAATACTATGGACGATTCAATAACAATCGCAAACATTTTGACATAACTAAAGAGCAGGCAACATCACAGCACAATACATTCCAGTCGGCCGCATAAAGACAATACAGTCGACCAGAAAGTGGGGATGTTTGATCGTATTTAAAAGTAAATAGTTCCATCTCCTCTGATAATAGGTATATGGTTTTTATATACTTTTTATTCCGAAATTCCCTCGGAAACAGAAATTCCTGTTGTTTATCAACTTAACTTTTCTAAATTTTTATTACACACATTTGCTGCACTTTCAATTTTTTTAAACTTAATTGCAATAATAAAACAATATTCACGTATGATCTAACACAAAAACACAAATAACAAATGCGTTTTTACGAAATTTCCACGTGTCTATACAATCCTGTGTTGAAGTTAAATGATAATAAATTATAGTTTAAAAAAACTAAAAAACACGCTTTTAGAGTTAATCAAACTAAAAAGTTATTCTTAACATAGGAATAAAAATACTGACGAAAAAAATTAACGTCACTGTTCTGTTTGTCATATAAAGCATGAATATTTCGTTATTAATCTTTTCTGCCACCTCTAGCGATATCCTACTTGGTGTTAGTGGTTTTAAAAGATTTTTCATCTTAACATGTAATGTGGAACAAAGTGTGCTATGATTTAAATTAATGTCCGCACCTGGATATGTTTTGACAGAGGATTGATATTTTAATGATATAATGATAATTTGTGTACCTAATGATATTTGAATAATGTATTTGTGTATTCGATAGCTCTTATAATGCATTTGCAATCGTCAATGCCCTTTACCTGTATTGAACGACTATTATATTGATCCATGTCGCATTAAATTACATTGGTGCATAAAGTGATGACTGACGTATTGAAATCTGTCTAGACAAGTTTATAGTCTAATTACTCCAGAAAACATAAAAGCAAATCTCTCATTGAGTTAAATAAATAATTAAGATAAAGAGAATTTCCCTATAAGATTGTCTTCGACGTAAAATTTAGTAAACACTTTTTTTTTTCAAATTAGTTAATAATGTTCTTTACGATTTATTTTTTACATTGAGCGTTTTCAGATAGTCTTGAAAACCCAATTGCTTTACCTTGCTCAAATACAAACTCTTTTACATCTGAAGAGTTCAATAAACTCCTGAAGAAAAAAAAAATTATAAATAAGAGTACGTTAGAGTAAAAAAATAAAAAATGTTAGAACAATTTCACACTTCCTAATAACCTTCGTATATCACTGGTCAAATTGAGTGCATAAATGTTGTATTTTTAATTTTAGACTTTAAAGAGTAACTCTTGATCTTCCTAAATAAAAACATTTATTTATTTTCATATGTTTCCAATTACTTTATAAAAGAATTTTTATCTCAAAGCTCTTAATCGCACACACAAAGTAATATTGAGCAATTATTTTTCCAAAATTATAGTTAATTTTTTGAACCCTTTAAATTCATCTATTCCAGGGCTTCTTGAACTTTATTTATTCACGACCCCATTTATGATTGTGATTTTTTTCGCAACCATTACAATTTATAAATGAAAAACCATAAGAGTCATTATATTTCTTTTACGCACATTAGATGCTTGTTTGTCAATAATAAGTCCTGCTTGATGAGACTTTGTAGCATTGTCTTCTGCATCATTACCTTTCTTACTTAAGTTCAGCCATTTAACCATGGCCAAACATAATTTTAATCCTAAAAAGACCATTACGTATACAAAAATAACATATTGCATGTAATAATTAATAAATTAATTACCAAATCAATAAAAACTATATTATTCTTGCGATGACCACTCTTGTGTTAATTTAGGTTAGGTTAAAACGGCGGGTCGAAGGGCCTTTTGGCCCGATGTGATGGACGGCTGTGCCTTCCCCGTCTACCATAAGAACCACTTGGAACTTTTAATAAAAAGTGTGAGGTCTTTAATGCTAACTGAGCTGAGATCAGATAAGTCATCAAAGTTCGGTTGTCCTAGTATAGAAAGCCGTTTTCTGCAGGGCAGTGGCAGAGGAGATGTACCATTGTTACCCCCCCCCCTTTCTTATTGTAACAGCTTCTACAGAAGTCGTGTCGTAGCTCTGCGATTCCCATGCGCCGTGCATGGGATCCACCTGCCCAGTGTCCTGTTAGTGCGATTGCATTTCCAATGGTCTCCCTGGATAGAGTTAAAACATCATTTAATTCGACGTAGATCTAGTTTAAGCCAGATCTGTTTCGATGATGTGCATGTGGGTTCATTTTGCCACTTTAAGTTGGCTTTTTGAACTACTTTGCTGTGCAGGAAGAGCCGGCAGTTTGCAATCGGTACTCCTTGCTGAGATAAGACAGATACAACTGTGAGGATGATGCCCTCTCTTGCTAGCTCCTCCGCCTTACAGTTGCCTGGTATGACCCTAAGTCGGGGTATGCAGACAATGTGAACTCTAAACTTAGCTGCTAGCTCATTTAGGGAGTCTCGGAATTGCACCGCTGCCCTAGAGGACAAGTAGACTGAGTTCAGTGATTTGATAGCAGCCTGGCTGTCGCAAAGAATGGATATCTCGCTGAACTTTTATTCGTTGCGGAGTGTCCAGACAGCTGCCTCGGTAATGGCTGTCATTTTGGCTTGACACACTACAGTAATCAGGCAAACGATATGACAGTAGTAGATGTAGAATTGTTTCAAGTGCTTTTATCGAGGTGGACCGATGACAGCCTGTGATCAGCAGACATGCCAATCTCTGGTCTTTTCCTACCTTTGTATGGTTGACTCCCTTTTCTAGGGCTGGCTACCATACTAACGATTCATACATTAGAATCGGTCTTATGACCGTAATATAGAGCCAATGAATAACAAGTGGTTGTAGCCCCCATTGTTTGTCGATGGCCCTTTTGCAGGAATAGGTCGCCACAGTGGCTTTCCTTACCCTTTCCCACTCTCGTGAGGAACTGACTACACTGGAAAAAGTGACAATACTACACTGGTTCACACTACAGTCAGTGTTACTAAATCATTGTCTCGCAGCACCAGAAGTGACACAAAGCGCAACTCACGAATTATGTGCCACAAAGCGCACCATTTTTAAACTCTCACAAATATATATATTTATATATTTTAAATATTTTTATATTAAAATATCGTGATCCCAAGATTTCGCTAAGCGATCCCGTTTGGGGTCGTGACTCATGGTATGAGAAGCCCTGATCTAGTCACTCTCAAACTTTTGCCCAGATACGGCCCTGTACCTATGAAACTAGACGAAGTATGATTGAAGGACAAACATTGTACTTTTAGTTTTTTAATTTAGTTACATTTATTGATTGCACGGACCAAGCTAAAAATAAGTTATATTAACAATATTTAGGTACCTGAAATAATTGCACATGGTTAACAATCATACCTTACGAATTTTTTATTGTAAATAGGCAACTTTAAGTACCTAAAATTAAAATGCATTCTGTGCGGTGAAATAAGTAAGTATATGTTTGGTTTCCAGTTATAATGCATTTTGCATTTTGATTTATTAAATCAATGCTAAAATTGGAAATGAATATATTTTTTTCACTCAACAAAAAATTGATAAATTTGTGTATAATAATAGGCAACATTTCATACAAATTGGTGTGGTTTTTACAACAAATATAATTACTATTTTAATTAATGTTTATTAATGTAAATGTCCCAATTCATATATAAATTTTTGTACAAAATATTACAATTGTTATACTTCATTGCATTAATATTAAAAATTAAAAACCATTTTGATTAAAAGAAGATAATTAATAAACACCACCTATTGGAATTAATTAAATGCATGTTTCCTTCAAACTTTTAATTGAATTTTGTAGTATTCTTTGTAATATTCAAAACAATGTAATTAAAAGATTAAATTTGTTTATGCTGGTTACTTTTGTGTACAAGGCGAAATATTTTTAATTTTATTCAAAAACATTTTAGAGAGATCCAACAATTTTATTAAATTATCTGAACATAAAACAAAACCCTATTTCAAAATTAAATTTGCATTTGATTTTCATAGCTTTCTCTAAACTTAGGATTATTAAATATCCTTTTAAGATTTCGTATCTGTCAAATGTCCATAGGACTATTTTTATGTGTTAATCAGGTTGTAGCAAAATTACAATTTTGTTTATACATTTACACAAAATAATTTAAAGTGACTAGGTTTAGCTTTTTATTTTCGATATCAAAATAAGAACATGAATTTTTGGCATAATGGCATAATTAAAAATGTAAAAACCAATATTGTTCATCAACTGACAAACAAACGCTTTTATTTTTATCTGATGCACCAAATAATTATTTAAGTTTATAAACATCACTAATGTCTTTATTTATAAATAATCTTTAATTCCACTTTTTTCTCTGATAACTTCACTTCTAATTCAGGGTGGACAACCGAAAACGAAACAGAGCCATTTGCAGGAACCTCGTCAACATTTTAGAAAAACGCTCGGACCCGTCGATTTTTGATTAAAGAGGGACACCATTTTCCGGTATTTTTGAATCCACTACTTTCAACCCCAAGCGAGGGTAAGAATTACCCCAACATTTTTAAATGGCATTGTGGGTCGAATAAGACGTCTTTGAAAAGCTCTGACATTTTTTTTTTAAAATAGTCTTTAAATTTTACATTACCTCTCAATACTTTGAAAAAAAATACAATTAGGAAAGTAAGAGAGTGACTTTTTATTCTGTCTCTAGCGAAAATAGCAACCCCTTATGATCACAAAACTATCAATTTATACGTTTTTTTATTTAATTTCAATTTTAATACATTTCCTGCTACATAAATATTTGGTAACCGTTACAAAATATTTACGATACGCCACTGGTACCCAATCCGTATGATTCGGCGTTGCACATCTGCCGAATTTAAAAAATTGCCATTTTCAATTAAACGATTAATTCATTGATGATTATTACCTACACATTGTGACAACTTAATCACTTGCAAGTATTTCTTTTTGTGTCGTCCCACGATCAAAGAAAAGGCTTTACAAAACGGTTCCTTTAACAGCACATCGAGCTTTTAACGAGAAAAGTCTTTGTCAATTCCGAAAAAAATTTAATTCAAAATATAATTACAGTCTGTAATTTAAGCTTTAAATTTACATTTAAAAGAACTGGTAAAATTGGAAATTTTTTACAAATTTAAAGTCAGTTATAAAAAATATCTGCTATCTTTGTCTACTTTTAATTAATTATAAAAATCTGTTGATTTTTTTACTTTTACTTAATTATAATTAACAAAAAAATTATTAGAGTGACAATCCTCCAATTTTCACGACGCCACTGTGTCCATGACTATAATATGATTTACAAGATTGCTCATTATGCGCAAGTCATAGATTTGTGTTAACGGTAGATTATGTAGGTACCTACTTATTAACAGTTCTCATTGCTAAATGATTTACAACCCTTTATTGTTGTAAATCTTTTAAATTTTAACGTAAATAGTTGTTGGTATTGACAACCTTAAATAAAAATTACTTTATTTATAATTTTTTCATTTCAAAAAGTATTTTTAGTAATGTTTTACGATGCCAAGTTGTAGGTTTGCTTAAATTTGAATTTCGCGGGTCAAAACAACTGCTAGTTGGCGGTGAATAATGCATGTTCTGGAATAGGCAGTTCATTTTTTATTTGTGTGATTGTGAGTTGTGTGGGGTAGGTAATCATTTAAATATAGTTGAGCCATTTTTTTCCAATGGGAAATTCTTCAAATCGGTTTGATAGCTTTTGGTGATAGTGGCACATTTGGTTATCAAACATATTTTGAATCTTAAATTGTTTAATGGATTTTGCTTGTGGGGCTGTACAAACCATGATGCTTCTTAATTCCTGCAAATGGCGACCTGAAATCTTCGTGGACAAGATTGTTAAACTAACTTTGCCTAGACGACAGGTAAAATAATTAATTATTATTATTATAATATGTTTTTAAATAATCGATATGCTTGAAATTTGTATAGGTATTTGTTAATAAATACTGCTATGTAAAGAGAACTTTTAACATCACTATTTAATAAAACGGCATCAACGACAGCGTTTGTATCCGATAATTTTTCACAGTAAAAAATACTCGTAGGTACATAAACAAGCAAAGGGGATTTTATAATTTTTACTTTTACGATATAATTAAACCTTCTGCTTATAAATCCCAATCCTAATGTGTGGGCAGGTACCTATTTATAATATAACACTGTGGAGGTGGATCATATGGGTAACTTTTTTATTCTTAGATTTATGAAAAAAAGTTATTCTTTATAAAAAGTTATGCATAGTCTAAAACTTAAAATAAAATCATTATATTATATCAATTTTTTTAAACGGGGTTTGTCAAAAAATATGAATTTTACTCAGAAGTAAAGTACCTTTATTTTAAAAGATAGCCACAATTGTTATAAAGAAAAGTTGATCATAATTGAAATTTATTGTCAGATATCCAATATTATCCATCTGCCCTAAGGAAATAGATTTTGTTGTTTTTATTAACTTCTCTGTGTTAGCATTGATAATTTACGTCTACAGATAAACTTTTAATCTAGGATGCCCTGACAAATTATGTAAGTACCTACCTAGCATATAGGGAACGATATTTAATCTAGAATGCACTGACGGCAAACGTCAAATCGCTAGTTAGTTTTTATAAAATACAAGAAGTGGCAGCTCTATTAACTTTTACAAAATAAATTCTACGATTTTATTAGCAAATTATCATTAATAGACCGTCAACGTATATGGTATCAACAAGACGGTGCTACATACATGCCATACTCTTGTCGCTGTTAGGAAATACCTTGAAACTACTTTCAATGACAAAGTAATACATAGATATTTCAAGTTTTTTTGGCCGGCTAGATCTCCACACTTAAGTCCTCTAGATTATTTCTTTTGGGGCTACTTAAAATATAAGATTTATCAGCAAAAACCTTTTTAATATATTAATCATTAAGAAAGGACAATTTAAATTTAAACATCGAGTTTCTGTGAGTAAATTTAAGATATTTTACTACATTAAAAATGTAAACGTCCACAGTGTTATAATTTTGTTGTATATTTTAATCACCCAAGGCTTTAAAGAATCGATTAAAAATCCAATTTAATCCTTCATCAATCATACCATTTTTTTAAGAAAAACTTAAATACCTCGCTAGTTTAAAAAATAAATGTATTTTCTACAGAGTACCTACAGAGTTGGTGTTTTTTATTTTTATTTGGATTGCTCCTAAAATTTTGTAATTTAGTTTTACTTGATATTAAAAGTTAAACAATTATTATTATTTCGTTAAATTGTTAAAAATTTGACCACAATATTTAAATTTAATTTAAAATGTTTGATGTTTAAATAAATAATTTTTTTTAAATTCTTTCATAAATTGCGAAATAAATACCACCCTTTCTATTATTGTGGAGTCCCCTGCATGTCTTTTGTAGGCAAAAGGAAAAATTAAATTAATAGAACAAAAACAAATTTATGATGTTAATATAATTACGAATGATTTATTTAAATTTCTTTTCTCCCAATTTATAATACTAAACATTAATCACTTCCCACATTAAAAGACTCTTTGGCAGTTTTTCTCATAAAATAAATTTAGTTCTTTCGGTGAACTGGAAACTACCCTTAACAGATTAAGATCTATTTTTCTTTTAAGATTGCCTCAATAAATCGAAAACGCCACAGATATAAATTTAAATCAGTAGTTACCTTGATTTTTTAATAATGAAAATATACGATTTTCAATTAATCGGCTACGTTTAAAAGGAAATGAGCCAATACAGGAAATATTTCTTTTTAATAACGTGCAATAAATAGTCCATAATTGTACTGAGCTGACTGCGGAAAAATTTAACTTTTTCACCAGCGGCAGTTTTACTTTTACTTTTCCCCCCGGCAAAGGAAAAAGTATGCTAGTGTGGCGGCTGTCAGTTAAAATGTCATGAGTTGTGATGTTAAATTTTTGTATTAAACCGTGTTACATATTTCGTGTTTATGACCTAATTATTGTACGTTAAAAAAAAATGGTGTATTTCATTTGAAAAAGTGACTTTTCATGGCTTGCCTTCACTTCATTCGGCGGGTAAACTCAGGCGCACCATGAAAAGTCCCACTTCTCCTTCGCTTGAAATAATCTGTTATTCTTTAACATTGTGTGATTACATTATTTTAAACAACATAAATTCGATATACCCACAATTTAAACATGAAAACAGATGATGAAAGGTAGTTCTGATGCTGTATGTAAATTGTTTGCAATTGACACGTAGTTAGAACGTTTGATGTTAGTGGGGTGATGTTTAACACCTTATAATACAATGCATGACAAAAAATAGGAATCGGGTTGAACTGTAACGTGCTAATACACTAATGTGCAGCCAATTTTTTTTAGTATGGGGACGGGATATCTATGGATTTGTAACAATGATGTTTTAGTCAAGTTTATGTTTATTATTATTAGTAAACTTAAATTACAGCACTTAAAATATCTTAAAATTAAATATACTTCTTTTTCTTATGCAATGTGAAATTGTGTTTGGTTTTTTAAATTAACAATTAACAATTTCTGTATTGTATGGTATGAAACATTTTAATCATACAAATAGTTTTGCCACATTATTTTTTGAAAACCATGACATGGGTAACTTATATTACTAAAAGTAGTTTCGGCACTGAATGAATGCCTCATTTTGAATAAATATTCTTGCAGGGTCTAAATTTTTACATTGATTATTAAAAGTTTAGCGAGTTTCACAATCATTGTGATTATTTCAATTGACCTACGAAGATAGTTTATGAATTGTTGTCCCTAATATAGAAGCAAACACATGAAAAAAATGAAACTTATTTATTTTTCAACATAGTCACCTGCAACGTTTATACACTTGGTATATTGGTGTTAAAGTGTTTCATACCCTTTTAAAAAAAAATTCAGAACTTTGAGTCTTGAGCCATTCATCTACCGCCGACATAATTTTGTTATCATCGGTAAAGCTGATTCCACGAAGATGTTCTTTTAATTTTGGAAATAGATGTTACTCGCTAGGGGCCAAATCTGGAGAATAAGAGGGTTGTTCAAAAATTTCAAATCCCTCATTGTGAATGGCAGCCATTGCAACACAACCTTTGTGGGCCGGAGCGTTATCTTTGTGGAAAGGCACACCTCGACTTAATTTTCCTCTTCTCAACCTTTCTAAACTTACATGGCTTATTTAATACCATGTTATGGACTAAATTCACATTTTTTGGTCACCACAGTTTTCTCCAGCACTTGATGCATGTTGACAGGACTCTCTTTCCAGTTTAAAATCTTGTGACCAGTTCTTGAATACCTGATACGAAGGGGCAGAGTCACCCAATACTTCTACCATGTCCTAATAAAGTTCTTGTTCTTTTACAGAGATGCCTTATCGCACCTCTTATCTTAATTTTGTCCATTTTTATAAAATCATGCACACCTCAAAATTATTATTTAACGTACGCGAACTGATGCGCTGATGCTAACTATTAGACATTATAATCTATTTAATGCGAAAGTTGACATTGGCAAAATTGCAAATCTGTTTACCCCTGAACGCCTTGCGTCAAAACAACAGATTGGGGACATATCGTTAAGGCCGGTGGTGTTGGCTGGTTCCTGGATTTTTCGTAGTTATAGTTTTATAAACTTATCGTTAGCAGTGGGGTATAGTACCTCACATGTTATTATCGAGTAGTAGATATTTTACTTAAAAAATTTATCTGACGTAATATTAATTTTTCAAGCAACTTTGGTGTTGTGAATATTCTCTGGGTGATTAAATGCAAAAAGTGAATAACTTAAAGCCTAAAAAAACAAAGGCATTGGCAAATTATAAACCAAAAAAAATTACATAAACGGTTCAAAAATGTCACCCTCCCTAGCAAGACAATACTCCAATTTGTCATAAAATGATTGTCTTACATTTGACAGCATTTCTGGTGTTACTGTTAGTCCAAGCATTTCTTAATTTCGTTTTTAAATCGTTTAGATATTGGCCCTTTCAAGTTCGTCGCCAAAAATCTCGCTCTTGATATATCTTCTTCTTCTTTTTCTTAAGACATTTGTCTTGTTTTTCCTCATATATTAGCACTCATAGCAGCCGCAACTGGGATTCTGATGTCCAGCTCTCGTGCCACCTCTTGGGCGGTCGTCCTGGTGGTCTGTTACCTTCAGGCTTGTTGTGCTTAGCAGCTCTTACGAGGCGGTTTCCAGGCATTCTGTCCACATGATCCCTCCAAGCTCTCTTTCGGACTCTGGACCATCTTACTACATCTTGAATGCCGCAGGTAGCACTGATGTCTTCGCTCCTCTGCCTGTCGAGTAAAGTATGTCCTGTTATGGTCCTTAGGGTTCTCATTTCGGCTGCTCTTAAAATTCTCTTTGTTGCTGCTGTTTCTGCCCTCGTTTCAGTAGCGTAGGTCATTACCGGTCTTACGCAGGTCTTATAGATTCTTGTTTTGCTCGCTATAGACATGTGCTTGTGACATCTCGTAGGAATCCCGATAGTCTTGCTGCTTTGATTGTTTGCGACTTGACTTCCGACTTAAGATCACGGTTACTGGTTATTTGAGCACCCAAGTATTTAAATGACATAACCTGTGCCACGCTCTTGTTACATAATGCCAGTTTACATCTTTTGGGATCTCGTGATATTGTAAGAGATTGTGTTTTGTGATCATGTTATACTGTTGTGCAGTTTGCACGAATTTAAATAGCATTATCTGTAAATTGTCCTCGTCTTGCGATATAATGACCGCATCATCAGCATAACAGATTATTTTAAACTCCTGATCTCCCATCCTGTATCCTTTTCCCGCCGTTTTGACTTCGTCGATTATTTTATCCATGACGATGTTGAACAAAATAGGGCTAAGGCTATCTCCTTGTCTTATACCTGTTGATATGTCTATCCTTTTTGTTAGCTTCTGTTCAACTCTTATAAACGTAGAATTTCCGGTATTTAATTCTTTAATTAATGCGATAAGATTATTACCAATCGAAATATACACCCATCAAGAATACTGGACGTAAAAGTTCTAACCTCGGCAAACACAGGCACCGATCACCACTTACTGGTCGCTAAACTGAGAAACTGTTTACAAATAAAGAAAAAAGTTAAAAGTCCATTAGAGTCAATCCAAAAAATTAACATAGTGCCACGTCTTTTTCGTTCTCTAAAGAGTACTCTGCTAGCGGTTTCTCTACTGGCAAATTATGCCCGAGCTCAGCCGTAGAGGGTAGAAGAAAAAAAATATAAAAGTGAGCCGCGCCACCGACTTAGACGGTTCAAGCCGGAAACCCCTAGGTCTTATAGGCACTAGCAGAGCCACACGATAAACAACTAAGATTATGGTGAACCAAATAAATAAAATTATAGCTAAAATATATTGAATACTTTACTCACACAATAAATCGAAGTACACAGTTCAATAATAAAATTATAACACCTAGTCAAAAATTAACAGCTATGGTAAATTTTCTTGCTAAAACAAACCAAAAATTTAGAATTTACAACTTTATAAAATAACCATAACAGAAGTAAGAGTAACAGGCTTTTCCAAGTTACCAAAAAAAGTAAAACATATATAAATTAACTCATTAATAACACTAATTCAAACGTTTACATAAGGCTGCCAATTTACTCGTTTTAACCATTTACATAAGATTTTCACTGCCAAAACAATCGAGTTTATTTAAAAATATTTTTACAATGGTTGTCCTTTAAAATATCAAGATTGTAGGATATTTACAAATAAGTAGGAAGAAAATATATTTTTACTTGGACATAAAGAATTATTGAGAAGGTTATTTTAATCCAAGTTTAGTTTTGGCATATTATCTAATGCAATAAATGGTTTTCAACAATGTACTATATTAATAAACTAAAACAAAACTTAATCGTGGTGTCAAAATGAGACACGGCGTTATATATTTAAAATAAATCACTGATAACCTTTGGGTATACGAATTCACATGTACTCCTGTGGCCTACTCCTGGGGCCTGTTTGATTATGGGGTGGCACCTGCTAATTAACAATGGCTTCCCTCAAATAAATCCCGCTTGCGCATATATTAACTCGACACCAAAATATCAACAACGAAGATAAGATAGAATGGTCAAGTTAAAAATTAAGTGGTTTTTCTTCAAAATCCAATTAAGATGGCCCAAATACAGCCAGATATGAAAGAAATCCCATAGAGGTTCTGCACACGTGCTAATAACACACCGTCCCAACAACTTTCACCAACACCCGACTTCGAAGACTATCACCCAACTACTGACACTCCTAGGTCGGAAATCAAGAAATGGCACGGAATAAACGTCAACCCAGAATCGCACTCGTCCGTGTGGATATCCAGCCCCATTCACACAGAAATGCAAACCAAACAATAATCCTACCCCTACAAGGTATGCAACACTATCTACAACGAATGATATAGTTTTTAATTTACAACAAAGTACGGTATGCAACCCTACACTACGAGTAACTAAGGAAAACGAAACTCATCAGAGACACAATTAATAATGGAACTTGTAGAAGGAAAAAATAGGCACGTGACAACTTCTAGATGTCCTTGTTTCATCAAACTCAATCGCAGCACAAATATTTTCGTTGCGCCTGTCCTTTACGTCTTTTCTCTCTGGGGATATTTCTTTCCGTTTATGACACGTGTTACAACTGTTCAGACAAAGAGAATTTTCCAAAGTATTAACAACATTTAAAATTGTCTGTCTACAAGAAATACACCTATCAGGATATAAATCTGCTAATAAATTTACGCAGTCTTCCAGGGAATTGCCTTGATAATACCATTTAATTAGTTGCAATTTCTCTGGAGGCGTATAAGTAGACAATTTTCGAATTTAGGCACTATCTCTATTTTACTTTTACTCGCAAAGTGACAAATAAAACCCAGAACAATGGACGATAAGCACCAAGCAGCGACGATATTTGTCCAGTCTAACAATGTTGCCGGTTGAAGTATTAATGAAACTAAGCCTAACATGATTACTAGTTACAATGCATAAGAATATACCATTATATTTACTTTTATTGAAATAAATAGATGTTACAAAAATCTGCGTGATACTAGTGAATTGTATTTATATACAACGTGGTTTTATTAATCATTTCTGTTGTTAACTATTACAAAATCAGAGGAAATTACTGAATGAAAAATAGTTGGCAATATTGCTGAAATAATTCTTATCCGGTATGGTGTGGGATATAAGAAAGTGGAACACGATACCTACCCTGGCCTAGGTGCAAGTATATTCCGCTAGAACGTTGCCAAAGTTACATCTTCATATCTAATGATTCGTAACTCTGTCTGTAAATCAGTAAATTGTACTCACAATTTTATTATAACTAAAAACATCATATTTATGTGGTTCGTTTAGCCAGATAAAGCTGTAAGATTTAAAAAAATAATTTTAATTATTAAATAATATAAAAATAATTATAAAGATAATTATTAAAAGTAATCAATTTAATGGTATTATTTGAGGAATTAAAAATTATCTTATTCGATTATTTTAATTTGACAAGTTGAAGTTTAATTAAAGTTTAATTTTTTGTATGATAAATATAAATAAATATTCCAATAGGTAATAAAAATAATGAGTAAATAGGAATAGAAACAAATTAAATGTATTATGAACAAAAAAATTCACGCAAAACAATTTTTTTAATTAAAAAAAATATGTAACTGTGAATTAATTTATTAATTAATTTTATGCGACCGAATTTTCATCTGCACCAAGACAAAAGCAAAAAGCTAGTTTTAAAGAGCTAAAACAAATAAGCTGGTATTTTTAGCAATAGGCGGACATTTTTTAAACACCTTATTTTTGGTCATGCGCATTCAGAAAACGTTCGCTAAAAACAGGTTTAAACACAATTATAAACTTATATTGGAACCAGAGTGCTTCTTCTTCTTTTGGTGCCATATCAGGTCTTCCTGATGTTGGTAATCACAATGGTGAGCTGTGCTCTGTCTTCGGCGATTCTAAAGAGTTGTTCTGCGCTTCGAATTCCGGTCCACTCTCTAAGATTCCTTAACCACGAGGCTTGTCTTCTACCGACTCCTCTACGGCCTTCTATCTTGCCCTTCATTTTAAGTTGAAGGATACGGTAACGATCATCCCTGAGTTTGTGACCTAGATAGGACAGCTTTCGACATTTAACTGTTATTAGTAGTTCGCGGACGGCGTTTGCTCTGCTTAAAACCGCTTCATTTGTCTGCTTGGCTACCCATGGGATTCGGAGCATACGTCTATGTAGCCACATTTCAAATGCTTCAAGACGATCAATGGTTGCTGCTTTTAAGGTCCAAATTTTTGCCCCATACAACAGTATAGACCATATATATCACTGGATCATTCTCTGTACTCACTCTGTACTCACAATACATCTTTCGAGAAGCACTTGACAACATTGAAGAAGGAATCACTATAAACGGTACTAAACTTAATAACAAAAGATATGCAGATGATACCATCATGTTTGCAGATAATCTTCAAGGATTACAAAGTTTGATGGATAGGGTGACCAGAATTAGCTCACAGTACGGGTTGGAAATAAACATAAACAAAACCAAACTCCTTATAGTAAGTAAAAGAAACATCGCGAAAGACAGTTTATACATCAATTGCAGTAGAATACAAAGAGTAAGGCAGTACACATACTTGGGGACAATCATTAACGAGAGATGGGACAACTCTCAAGAAATACGATGTCGCATCGAGAAGGCCCGCTCTGTGTTTATTAAAATGAGCTCGTTTTTTAAAAGCCATAATCTATCCTTAGACATGAAGCTTAGACTCTTGCGTTGTTACGTTTTCTCGGTTCTTTTGTATGGCGTAGAAACCTGGACCCTCACTAAAGAGACTACCAAGAGAATTGAAGCGTTCGAACTTTGGCTGTACAGAAGAATACTGAAAATATCTTGGACACAAAAAATTACCAACACAGAAGTAATGCGACGGATAAATAAAGAACCAGAACTGTTAGATACCGTAAAATGTCGGAAACTTCAGTATTTCGGCCACATAATGAGGAACCCAAATAAATACAAAAAATCCTGCAAGGCAAAATTAAGAGCAGAAGAGCACCTGGCCCAAGGAGAATATCTTGGTTGGCAAATCTTAGAACGTGTTTTGACAAATCATCAGCAGAACATTTACAAAGTAAGAATAGCCATGCTGATAGCCAACATCCAGAACGGATAGGCACTTGAAGAAGGTTTGTTATTCTCGGGAATAAAAATCGATAAAACGCTTGGAAATTTTTCTTTACTTTTCTGCAAACTATAGTTGAAGTTACATTTATTTTTTCTCTTCATAATTATTTGTCAGTATTATTAATATATCTATATATAAATATATATAAAGGCACAAAAACGCACAGTTGTCAAACTGCAAAAGTTTTACGTTGTAATCTGTTATTCCGAAGCGACTGGATTTTTGGCGCACTTATACTGGTACTGAAGAAATAATTTATGATTATATATTATTTTGATTAGAATAATAGTCCAAATGGACAAGTGACCAATCACAGTGGTTGTTGGTTGAATTATTTCCGATTGGATTAATATCCAATCTAATTTTGTCTGGCACGTGTCATTGAGTTAAAAGTAATTTTTTTCTTATTCCAGTGTTGTATTTGAATTTATATTTTTTAAAAATGGCTTTTTAGAGAACTTTTAACAGTGATGAAAATTATGTAATCGCAAAAAGTTTTGATTAAATTTATAATTAATATTGACCCATTTTTTAAATAAATACGTATATATTTTCATGCAGATTCCATAGATTCATAGTTCATAGATTAAACTTGGTACTTCACTCATGATATTGTGAAAAAAGGATGGAGTTTCGTGAATGCTTTTCTAAATATAGGAAACGTATTATATTATATGCCGATAATAAAAACGGTTTTGTGTCGTTTCGTGTGCGTTTATTGACAAAGAATATTTTCAGTTGTTCGTTCATCCAATTAAAGTCCGATCCTGCACCTGCCGTAGTCTAAATGCTAAATTCTTTGGTGTGCCCGAATTCGTAAAATAGGAAATATTATTTCTGACTTCAACTATTCTTGGTCTATTAAACTAAAGTTCCTACTTTCCTCATTCTCGTGATCCAGTTTGTTTAGAGTCCCATTATGTTACTGCAGTACTGGTCTTGGAAAATCACTTACAACACTGCGCGCATCTAATTAACCGGCAACGTTATAACATTTGACCCTGGAAACATCGGTCTATTCGTTTATGCCGTAGGATAAAGTGCTAATAGTCTTGGAAAACTAATTTATGTATGTAGGTATGCTAAATTAATATTGCAATTAAAAATTTACGTTAGGAATAATTTAATGTTAAATATAATGATGTACTTAATTTTGTTAGCAGCAATTAGTTAAAATGTTTAACATGAACCAAAATTCGGCATAAACCAAGCAAAATAAAGTTTTTTTTTTAATATTTAAAATGTTCATAAAAAATTATTTATTAAATTCCTTAAGTGCTTCTTGAAAGTTGAATGTTTATGTATGGTTTTCATTGGTGACTTAAAGTGACTACCAGGTGATTCTCTATTAGTCTCTGTAACGACGCATTTAACTGTACTAATACCAACTCTACAAGCTTCAGCTATTCTATCATTTACATTAGATATTCAGAAAAATTGTGTGCCTTGTTATTTCTAAATTTTTTTGGCTATTTATTATATATCTTATCTGGGGGAACAACAGTGCCCCCGCCAAGTCAAACAAAAAAGTGGCACAGCCGTACCATCCTTTTCAGGCCATTTTCGTCTCCCTATAACTTCGTTGTCGATAAAACTAGAAGCCTAAATTTTTAGTAACCAAGCAGGCATTGTATAAACATGGTATATTTCAAATTTCATTCAGTTTAAATCAGTAGTTTAAGAATTCTATCCATATAAAGGTAAAAGAGGTAGCGGGACTATACAGAGCGAGAACTTACGGAAAGTTAGTAGATGAGAAAGGGCAAACCATCACAGATATAAAGGGAGAACTACAAACACGGCAAAATTACATAAAAGAACTTTTCGAATATAAACGGCCAGAAGTGGAAATATCTAAAGACACCACAGGACCTTCCATAACAACAGAAGTTTGTAAATCCATCTCTCCAAAGAAAGACGGGAAAACTCCTGGTCGTGATGAAATACTAAGAGAACTTCTCAAACTCCTAGACGACAAAAGTATTGATAAATTAACTAAAATATTCAATAAAATATGTATTAGTGGAAAGATTCCCAGAGAATGGCTCAAATCCACTTCAAGACGATGCAATGACTATCGTACCATAAGCCTCATAAGTCATCTTCCTAAAACCTTTTTAAAAATTCTACATATGAAATTATACTCGAAATGTGAAGAGTATATGGGTAACACTCAATTTGAATTCCGAAAGGCAACATGAATAAGAGTGGTATTGTTTTTCATACAAGTTCTATTTCAGAGGTGCTGAGATATGGACTGTGACATACATGCATGCTTTGTGGACTAGTAAAAAATCTACTGGAATCAAACAGCACAAGTTAAAATCAAAGGTCAGATGACAAAAATTCAACGGGGCGTGCGACAAGGGTGTGTGTTGTCACCACTTTTATTTAACATATATTTAGCAGAAATATTTAATAATGCGCTGTGTGATTCAAAAGCAGGAAATCTTATAAATGGTAAACGAATCAACAACATCCGATTCGCGGATGATACAGTAATATTCTTTGAAAAACATAAGCAATGAATCAATTAAAAAACTCTGACTAAATGCTATAAGTTGTTAAACGTGGCCTTTGGTGAGAATGCTCTATCTCATGCGCGTGTTTTCGAACACGCGCCTTACTCGCTTGAGGTAAATACATTGAAAGGGAGCATTCAATTGTAAAATAATTTTTAAAATAAAACTCTTTTTTATAAGCAGTGTCGTTATTTAATAGCCACACCTTGTATAAGCATATTTCGCTTTTAAAAATAAAATTTCAAACTATAATCCATAGGAAAGTTTTGGTTGTTGAGATAATGATTAGATTTTTAAATGAGTTCTCTATTTTAATATAACTATGTTGGTAATTTAAATATAGTGTAAATAACGTTTATAGAATATTTAGATCATCATAATATGTAAGATAAAACCTTCAACCTATTCAGTCTTTTCTTTCACCTATAACGTACATATTTTATTCTCTTCTTTGATTCGTTTTCTATTGAATTGTCAGTTGATGCGAGGCACGAGATTGGCCAAAATATCTCTATGCTCGCTTCCATGCAAAAATACAACAACAAAAATAAAAATGCGATTGAAATAATATCTAAATCTTGGGATTCATCTCTCGTCTATATTGAAATAAAATTTAAATGCATCAACACGACAACAGTTTATTTTTCTTTAAAAAAAATGTTTATGCGTGGTTGACTCGGTAATTTTTTTCCAGATCAATGTCTTCAATTTTACCTAACTATTAAAAAAAATGCACCAATATAGTTTTTTAAACAAAATTTTTATAAAAACATAAATAATAATAGATTATTATAACGAGAAACTAATTAAAAATTTTTTTTTAAACAATTAGTAACTAATTATTAACCACAAGGAAAGCATACCCCTGGGAAAATACGCCTTGGACTTCCAAGCCGAGGACTATGCCATACTCAGGTGTGTCACGCACCTGACAGAAAACAGAGTGACCAACAGTAATATTGATAGTCTCACGCGGCCATTGGGGCCCTCGTGAGTTGCACCACAACATCATCGGTGGTGTGGGACTGCATGCAGGCCTATTATTTCTCTTAATTACTTTTTAGGATTTTTTTAGTTCACGTAGGCTTGCCATAGGGTGTTAGTTGAGGTGAGTTTTATTTTTTGTAATTTTAGTCCCAATTGCATTATGTGTTGTTTTTCTTGCTAAGGAAATCAAAAGGCTTAACTTTGTAAATAAAATAATAGCAATTTGATCCGATAGCCAAGCCGTGCTGAAGACATTGGCCTCGCCGAAATTGGCATCAATAAATTTAATGTATTGCAAGTAAGCTTCGGAGGACATATCAGACACAAGTAATATCACACTGCTATAGATCCCAGAACATTTAGGGTTAGAAAAAAACAAGGAGGAAGATATCAAAACGGGCTCAGAGACTGTCTCCATCGAACATTAACTCAACTGTGAGCTTTCAAAAAACCTCAGAAAGAGCACTTTGAATAAGTGGATGTGCTTAGAAGCTCTGGCTAAATGAAATAAATCCACAGGTTAAAGGCATGCGAAAAAGTTCATAAAAAGAATCCTTGCTGGGCTTATTTTTATGATAGTTTTTTTCCCAACACGGATGGTCTAAAAAAAATTTACTTGCCATTTTTTCATAAAGCAAATAAAGTGCAGAAGAGTCTGCAATCAAGCAATACAATTATTTCATCGTACCTACGTCAGGAAAATAAAACCTTTTAGAACTTTTAGAATTATGTATTACCTTGGGTTTTTTTTGTTTACGTAGTAAATGATTGGAATGCCAAATGAAAGGACGCCAAAAAGAATATATAAGGCACATTTCAAAAGAACGAGGACCAAGGAAAGATCCCGACGTCGATGGGCGGAGAACGCCGAACTCCTACGAGTGAAAAACTGGGAGAAAGTAGCTATGAGCAGAGACGATTGGAGGAGAAAGATAGGGGAGGCCTGAGTCCAGTAGGACTGTAGCGCCATGGAGATAGAGTAGATGATTACAAGATGATTAATTAATTTTAAACAAGACATTTGAATTATTTCTTCAAATTAACAAAGACGCCAATGTTTTTAATTTTGTTAAAAATATAGATTTTGTCACCAATTCTTCCAAAATATAAATTAATTCGAAACTTCTGCTCAACCTTCCATAAATAATGATATCTTTTCAAAATCAGATCCCCATATTTAAATTACATGCATTGCCATCGTCTTAGTTACGAAAACCACTGTTTCACTAAAATTTAGTGATGAAATTTATGTCCCTAGTCCCAGGAAATTTTTATTTAATTTGTAATTTATGTTAACCCATTTTTAAAATGAATACGTTTCTACTTCTATACAGATTCCATTCGAGTTGAAGGATGTGCAACATAAATAGGTATTTTTATGTGGATGTCTCTCTCCACTTAATCAGTTATTAAAAATATGTACCATCATCTAAAATTAAAAAATAATGGATCTTATTGCGTGATTCTCGAACAAACAAACAAACATACACACTGACGGATAAAAAAATCCAAAATAGGTGTTAGAGACAGGGATAACTAAACACCATATCGTAGACTTTTTTTGGATATTTTTAATGTACAAACACATCTGTTATACAGTTTTTAGTTATAGAAAAGATCATTTTGACTTAATTTATCCAGATTGTGGAACCTAATCAAAATGAAGTTTTTTTAACCTTTAAACTAGTGTTAGTAAAGTAACGCTCAAACGTTTTGCAATTTACAATATCTAGACTGTACCAACATCCTTTCATGATTGGAAAAAAATTGCCTAAAAGATTTTTTTACGTTTGCTTGTCCTGACTCCTCCCTAGTTCTGTCTGAAAAATGTTATAATTATTTTAACAAGACCCTACTATTCATTGTTCCATTTATAAAAATGATTATCAATTTGTTACTGTATTACTATAGATAAGAATATTCACTGTTTATTTATTACTTGTAAAAAGATTAAAATTTCCATTAAAATTGCATCGAAGATTATATTATTTTTACATTAATGTTAACAAAAATATACATTCATTAATTTATATACGGGATATCTCTGAAGACCCAGTTTTTTGACGTATATAGTGATTATTCAATAATTTAATAAATCATTCAATCTGTCACTGAATCATCCTGTATGTAACTTGGACACGTGTGAAAATATCAAGTACCCAACGTTGCAATCCCATTTTAATTATTTTTTCAACTATCTACTACATGTGCTTTATGAATATAAACAAGTTTTATCTAATGTATTTAAGTAAAAATAATAAAAACATAATATATTGTCAATTAAAAAATTTGCAATTTGTAATATCTCCAGAAAAAAGGGAAGTATTAAAATGATCTAAGAGAAAACTGGTCACTATTCCAACAGCCTACGTGTTTCAACTAAAATTTTTTTTATGTTATAATAACATTGTAAATCGTGCAAAACAATTATTTTTTACAATAGTTACACGGGTTTGACCAATAATGAACGATTAAAAAATCAAAATGGATTAGCATGGCAATCTGGTTCCGTACTTTCAATAACATGAAGCCACTTTATCAATAGGAAGTAACAGGAATACACTGGTTAGCTGACTTTTTTTAAAAATGTCATCCTTAATCGGTTATTTATAAAACTCTGCCTGCGTCATTACAAATACCCCATATTAATGTTGGCGAAGAATTTAAGTTGAGTTAGTTTTCTGTTGTGTCATTTTTCTTATTCCAGAAGCAGTGTGGCAATTTTTGAAATTTTTAAATTTTTAGAAAAGTCGTCTTTTATAGAGTCTTAAAATAACACTAAATATTTTAAATTGTTGCCATTTATAATTTAAAAAATAATAAATAAATATTTGAAAGCATTATTTATGTTATCTTAAAGTATAATTTCGTACTTTTGTCAGTTATTCAACCAAAAGCATGATGATAGTGTGTATATCAGTAACATTAATATTTTGATAATTTGTTAGTCCAGGAAATGTATAAATTATTCAATGTATTATGTTATAAATTAAATGTTTTTAGCTTAAAATACTGATTGCACCAATGTGTCAAAATTTAAGTTGGTAATTATTATTTGGATTGCTTAAAGTTATTTAGGTATTTGCAAACAATGCGTTTGTAAGTAATAAAATAGTGGTTAAATCGGCATTACTTACAAACTATTGGTATAACTATCTGTTATAATGAATAATTAAGTATTTTGTTTACTGATATTCATAAATTATTTTTATTGTTCATAAAAGTTCCAAGAAGTAGTTTTTCCAATGTTTTACTCTGCAGATTTTTTATTATTTTTTTCAATTCTTTAATATTTTTGTTTGATTTTATTAAAATTTTGTCTTGTTGTCTTGCTAGGAATAATTTTGCCGACGTACTTAGCCTTACCGCCCGATGGCGCCACTATCGTAACAGAAATTTACTATCGTGTAGTACATTCTTTTAGGCGTACTAACTTTTAATTATCTACTCCCAGGTGCCTCGAAAACGGCTACCACGGAGGATAACGTGACAAAAATCCACGATCTTGTATGGCAGACCACCGATTGAAGGTGCGCGAGATAGCTGAGACAGTAGGCATCTCAAAAGACCGCATGGGTCATATCCTGCTTGAAATTTTGGGCGTAAGAAAGTTATCGGAGTGATGGGTGCCGCCATTGCTCACTCCGGACAACAAGCGCAACCGTGAGACCACTTCAGAGCAGTGTTTGACACTGTTTAAGCGCAATTCGAAGGACTCATTTCTCCTTTTCGAAAATCGATTGTTGCATACTAAACTATTATAGCCCCTAATTTTATCCTTAGAAAAAAAAACACCTGAAAGTTTCATCGCCATAGCTCTTCTTCTGAGGTTATCGTGGTGCGAAAAGTACAAAATGCGGTAAATTTGAGGATCACCTTTAACGCAGCTACCTGAAGGAATGTTCTACCCTGTAATTTTTAGTGACCTTCCGCCTCTCTGTCTTAAGATATCGTGCCCACAAGATTTTTCAACACACACACTATACACAGACAAAATTTGAAACAACCGTCACGCTGAAAATGGTTCCATTCGAAGCGTGGGGCCATGAAACGTGCAGCGCACATGGTTTTGGCGATTTTGATTTTTGGGGATTAACCAATACTTTTTCTTTTTTACCCTTCGGTTCGGAAAAGTGAAAATTAGTGGTTACAAAAAATGTGCGCGCCGGCGCCGACGACAAGGAGTAGAATGGGCGTGGTAAGCTGTGGAATGCTCTGAGGTGTGGGCAGCATCACCTCCGGAACCTTTGTTGCCTTAACTCACTTGCTCTTCGACGACGTCGTTCACTACGTAGTCGTTGGATTCTCCGATAACTCAATAAAGCTGGCTCGATCTGTTTTTTACTACTATAGACTGGAGGGTTTACTGCCTTTTATCGCCGTGGATTTTGTTATCACAGTAAATGAAACAATACACTTGTCATTAAAAATATATTGTATAACTTTAATACATGGACCTTACAGTCTTTTTTTTTATGTTCTGGTTCCCACGAAAAGGGATATCCTGTAATGTTCAGAGAACATCGTGCGAACCAAGGGAAAGAAGGTAGGAGTTGGTGTTCTTCTTAAATTTCTGGAGGTTGTATGCCTCGGGGAACACCTCCCTAGGCAATGAGTTTCAAAGCCTCGCAATTCGTTGGATGAATGAGTCTTTGGAAAGTGATGTTCTGCAGGTCTCCAAAGTGACCACGAAGGGGTGTAGAGACTGAACTTGACGGGTTAATCTCGAAGAGACTGCCAAAGGAGGAACGATTGTTGATATTTCAGAAGAGCATCGCCCATGAAAATATCTATAAAATAGAGACAAATCGCCAACTTTTCTACGGTGTTCCAGACAAGTGAGCGAGTTTGTAAGCGAGGCATCACCGACGAGACGAATTGCCCTTTTTTGGACAGAATCCAGTAGCTTCAGGATATGTTTAGGTGCTGCACTCCAAATATGGGAACAGTACTCCAGTACAGGTCGGATCTGTGCCTTATAGATCATAAGCAGCTGACTGGAGGTGAAATAGCTCCTGGTACGAAACAAAAAACCAAGTTTTTGGGATGCACTTTTGGCAATGGACCTCACGTGATTTTCTCAGGAAAGGTTATTGCTGATAGTAATACCAAGCATCAATATGGATGACTTCAGTGGTATGGTTACTCCTGACAAAGTTATGTTAGGCACAGTGAGATCGGCTTTTCTAGAGAAAAGACATGCTTGTGTTGTGTTTGCATTGAATTCTACCAAGTTATTGGATCCCCATTCGAGAATTGTTGCTAAGTCCATATTTATATTGTTAACATTTCTTCCTCGTTCATTTCTGGTTTCACGGGCTGATATAGGGGCCCTGGAAGAGAAAGCGGTATGGAGGGTACTATCATCGGCAAAGCTGTGTACGGGACATGAAGTTGCTTTCAATAGGTCGTTGATGTGAAGTAAAAATAGTGTTGGTGCTAGAATGGATCCTTGCGGAACACCAGCATTTATGAGTAGAGTGTCAGATGAAACTCCATCGACCACTACATGGAGAGACCTGTTTGAGAGAAAACTAGCAAGCAGAGAACACAGCTGAGTGGGCAAGCCATAAGATGGAAGCTTGGCGAGGAGTCCCTGGTGCCAAACTCGATCGAACGCCTTGGAGATATCTAATGCCACAGCTAAAGTTTCTCCATACTTTTTAATAGATAGCTGCCATATATGTGAGACGTATGCGAGCAGGTCACCAGTTGATCTCTGATGGCGGAAGCCATATTTTCCATGACCTTTGAAATAATAGATAGCTGTGCGATAGGTCTGTAGTTGCTAGGTAGGGTCTTTTTGCCTTTTTTAGGGACTGGCTGTACTCTTGCAATTTTCCAATTGGACGGAAATACTCCCAAATTGTAAGAGTGGTTGAACAACTTGCAAAGAACAGGTGTTAGTTCGGGGGCACATTTCTTGAGAACAATCGGCGGGATTCCGTCAGATCCACAGGCTTTGTTGGTGTTGAGACCCGGCAAAATCTTTTTGATAGTACGTTGGCGAAAGGTGATCTCGGGCATGTGACTGTCAATAGGTGTAATGTTCGAGGGTTGTTTTCCCGAAGAATCCAGAGTGGAATTTCCAGCAAATAGGTGCGCAAAGATATTGGCTTTTTCCTGGGCAGTCGTTGCTAGTGTTCCATCTTCATTGGTTAGGGGAGGAAAAGAGCTGGAAGTGAAGTTTCTTCCCACAGCTTAGGCGAAAGACCAAAATGAACGGGATCCGTTAGGACATTCATTAAGTTTTGATCTTATTTTGGCATTATGAGCATCTTTTGAACATTCTATTGTCTCTTTGCATATGCCTCTAGCCTCAACATATGCTGCTCTGGTCTCAGGTCCCGGATTTTTTTGCCATCGATGGTATGCTGCCTGTTTGGAAGCCACAGCTCTAGAGCAGTTTCTGTTAAACCAGGTCTTATCGGATGATGTTCTTCTTTCGGTATTCGGTATGTAAGTTTGCATCCCCAACATGATGATTTCAGAAATTGTCTCAGCACATCGTGTTGGATCTACTGAGGAGAAACAAACTCTCTTCCATGGAAACGCTGAGAAAAACATACGAAGACCCTCCCAGTCGGCCGAATTGTAATGCCACATGAGACGGGGTGGTATTGTGCTGCTCGATGGTAAATGGAAAAAGCATGTGGAGATGAGGGTGTGATCAGAGTTTTCAAGTGGGGCACAAACTTCTATTCTATACGGGTCAGGATTGGTGGTGAGGAAAAGATCTAGTGTATTGGCAGCCTGGTTGTTGATATCAGGGATGCGGGTTGGTACATCGACCAGTTGTTCTAGACCATAAGTGATGGCGAAGGCCTCAGCTTTACGACCTGCATCATCAGTTTTGTTAGAGAATTTGAGCCAGGCAGCGTTATGTACATTAAAGTCCCCCATGATTATGGTTTCAGCTGTTGGATGGTTCTCCTGAATGTAGTCCAAATTGAGTGATAAAAACTCAAAGAGGTTGTTATATGAAGGTTCATTAGGTGATAGGTAAAGGCAGCAGAGGAACTTAGTCACTTTGGTATCAGATAGCTTAAACCACATCACATCAAAGTCTTTCGGTTCCAAACTCTCTTCACGCTGGCATGAAAGGTTAGCCTTAGCGTAAAGGCAGACTCCACCTTTGAACCTGAGTCGAGAATGGAGTTCGTAACCAGGACAAAGCATATGAACCTTGTTGGTGGACGAGTTTACTTGTGTTTCTGTTAGAGCCAGAATATCCGGTTTTTTCGTCTGTAGGTGATGGTGGACGTCATTGATGTTCTTGTTGAGTCCACGGATGTTGCAAAAATTAATCTTTAATGTTGAGTCCCCTCGAGTACCTCTCGCCCGGAAATCCGAATGGAGAGGTATTTTGCTTCCGGAGTGTTTTACTCTAGGAGACTTCATCATTATTACTATTAGGATGCACCTGAAAATAAAGGAGGAATTGGGGAAAAGGAAAGAGGGAGACCGGAAAGTATCGACCGAACACTGAAACATGGAATGATCCATTTCACAGCACACAAAGTCGATATGGTGGTATTTCACCGGGCGATGAGACCGGTTATCCTTTTAGTCGCCTCTTACGACAGGCAGGATTTACCCTGGGGCTATTCTGAAGCCGACCCCATACAGTCTAAAGAGTCCTGTAACTTCGGAATAATTTCACTGGTTGTTAGCTTGAATTTGATGTATTTTATTTGATTATATTGATGTGCATTTTACCACGTGGTGTTTGAAAGCCGTGCTCTTAGCGGCAGGCATGTCCATTCTTAGATGGTCGGAATAGGAAAGAGGGCGAGAAGCCGGAAACTGTTTGTGGCTTCTTGCGGTAAATTCAGCGTTCTAATTGGTCACTGTATGGTCACGTGACCGTACAGCCGGTTGCTAAAAATGGCGCGCGACGATTTCGGAATGTTCTCGAATAATAACTTCACGTGTTCTTAAGCTGATTTCTAAATTGCACGGGACCCTTTGGTTATATCCGAATGCTAATTTCTACGTAATGACTGCGTGAATTTTAGTTGATTTTTGTTGGCGTTAGGGCCGTACGGAGTAGTTTTAAAAATCAAGGAATTTCTCAAAGAGGAATTGTACGGTTGGAAGTACTAATTTCCAACAAAATGATTGTATTAAAAATTACTTTTAGTTTTTTTTTTTGAATAAATTGGTATGACAACAAAGGACAAACAAGAGCCACAATAGACCTACTAAAGGTCGCAGTGGAGGGGCGACCACGCCCCACTCACATGATACCGAAAGGACAAACAAATGATTTAAAATAAAGTTCATTTACTAGACTATGCTAATCGAATGTCAATAATAATTAATCGTTGTCTGAGAAAAGCGATAAGCAGTCAAAAAATATTATAATTATTATTAGACGTTTAACCATTGATGTGATTACATCTTATATCAGTATACAAATGCTAGTGAATAGTGCACGAAATGGAAATTGGTTTGCGAAATATAGTGCTATTAGGAACGGCGTTTTTTTTATTTTGCACCACCGATCAAACCTTAAGCAACATTCAAAAAACCGTAGACGACAGTATTTTAAAAGATGATCCAACTTACACGAGTGACACGTACTACAGTCAAGCTATCGGATATTTGTTAAACTCAATTTTCAATTGGTTATCGCCATCCATAATAATTATGGTCGGCTCGAAACTTTCCATGATTATCGGTGTTCTATTATACAGTGTTTTCGTGCTGCAATATTTATCGCCGACAACGTGGGGTCTATATTTCGGTTCTGCCGCAATGGGAGTTGGTACCGCCATTATATGGACCGCTCAAGGGACCTACATTACTTTGAACTCCACGACGAAAACGATCGCAAGGAACTCTGGAATATTTTGTGCAATGTCCCAGCTAAACATGGTGATCGGAAACGTGTACGTGATGTTTGCTTTTAAAGGAAAGGATGAAATAGATCGATACACAAGAATGGTGGTCATACTAATGTTATCGGCGTTCATCGTAGCGGGTCTCGTCACCTTTTGCCTGCTTCCCAAAACCACCAAAGAGGAAAACAAAGATGATACCGGAGGACCTGTACAAGCTTTTTTCGAAGCGATAAAACTGCTTTGCACCAAGAACATGCTTCTCCTTAGTGTGTCGTTTCTGTACACCGGATTAGAAATAGGTTTTTATAGTGGAGTGTACAGCAGCTGTATCGGGTTTACGCAAAAATTCGACCGCCGCAAAGAACTCGTCGGAGCGTCCGGCATATTTATGGGAATCGGGCAAATTTTCGGCGGTGGAATTTTTACCGTCTTTGGCCCCAACATGGTAAAATGGACCAAAGGTGTGATTGTGAGTGCCGGTTGTTTCGTACATACTTTGGCGTTCGCTTTAATTTTTATAAATTTACCCAACAGTTCCCCCTTTCAAGACACCGACGAGGAAGCGATCATCAACAGCAGCGCTTCCTTAGCGATGTTCTGCTCCTTTTTGTTGGGATTGGGTGACGCCATTTACAATAATCAGTTCGCAGCTCTCGTGGGAATTGTGTATAGTGATAAAAGTGCGCCGGTTTACGCTGTCATTTTGTTTTTTCAATCCGTCGGTTCGGTTTTGGCGACTGTGTTTGCGCAATCACTAGGGCTTTATTATCAATCGGTTGTATTTTTAATAATGGCAATTGTTAGTACTTTTTGTTACGTAAAAGTAGAATATTCACTGTGCAAAGAAAAGTACGAGGAAGTACCTACGGAACTAAAATTAGTGGAAAAATGCTAATAATTCATTTTAGTAGACCTTTTTCTACTCTGTATCAGAGAAACACTTTTTTTCGTTAAAATGAAAATTAACGTTACCAATAATACTGTTCGATGTGATTTTAATAAAGTATAGTTTATTTATTTTTTTATATCCTCTATCTTTTACCTTCGTCCTGTTGATTTTGCAATATAAACTTTGGTTGATTTAAAATAGAGGGTAAAGTCCGTCTGTTTATCTATAAGTTTTCTTATTTCGCCAACTCAAATAAACGCAGGACTCTCACGGCACAAAAAATATCGCATAGTTTTAAAAAATATAAAATGTTGGAATTAGTCGATTTCCAACACTATTAATTTTTTTTAGTTCCATTTAAATCAATCTCGATCCTTCCCTGAGCCCAAATGTCTTTAAAACCGTTTATATTGTTCCAGGCGAATTCTGCGAACACTTGTTCCTTCTCCCTCTCTCTCTTTCTTTCAGCAGGACTGTAAGAACTACCGAGGTATTAGTTTACTCAGCATAGTCGGCAAACTGTATGCAAAGATATTGATTAAAAGAGTAACGAATGAAACTGAAACGGACAATGGACATTATTGGCTCACTCGTTTCACTGAAACAAAAACTGAAGTAGCCATTTTAATTGACACACTGGGTATAAGAGACGACACACTAACTACTTTAATAAAGGAATTCATTTTAAACTAATTAGGAAAAGATGTCTTTCGTCACCCGTGGCAGTTACAAAAAAGGTAACTTATTATTCCAAAATTAGATAAATATATCTTTCACTTTTTAACTAACCCAATTATGAACGCCTATGTAACATCCCTCAGAAAATGATTTATTACTCCGTACCATTTCGAAATAGGGTATAGGAATAATCAAAATTCGCAATAAGAATAAAAATCATTGCTTTTTAATAATAATTAGTTGTATTGAAACTACCCATACCAAGCTTATTTTGTTCGTATAACTTTCGATTTATATAAAAGTTTTTCGTGATGACAGGGCTTTTAGTGATACTGGCTCCTGGACTATAATATTGATTATAAATTTGACCTTGTACTATCAAATTATCGGTCGTTTAGGGGTGTATTAATTAGCACGTTATACTCTGACTTGATTCCGGCGCTCATCTTTTTTTTTGGTAAGGAATGTATTTAAGGTGTACTAAGATTGCCGAAAATCGACCCCACAAACATCAAACGTTTCGACAAAGCTTTCGATTTTCGCTGGTTGTTATTCTCTGCTTTAATTAAAATGCTTTATGATTAGGTGTTTGAAATAAATTTTGAATAAAGAAAATAAAATCCACTATTTTTGTCTCTTTGCTTTTCAAGTGAAAATTTTCAATTGTTTGTTTCAGAATAACAGTCGTCCACTTTTAAGTTTACACCCGACCAAGCTCCTTCAGGTAAGTGATTCATTTCTGATTATCTAAAATGTTTAATTTGGCAACCAAATCATTCTATATACATAATTGTTTAAGTTTTTTGGCTAAAGTACTTACCTTTTGTGAGTAAGTAGTCCTTGATATAAAAAAACGATACTTTTATTGCAAGCGGGACTTTAAAAAATCTCTTAACTATGTTCGGGATTTATCTGTCACTCAATATTCACTGACCACTTTTTTAACAACCCATAATCAACGATTTACCTTTATACTGTGACATTTCATATCCAATGGACATGTTCCCCACATCGACCACCATGCTATTATTGTAAAAAGAAATAATGGTTAACTGAAGTACAAATATTTTGTATAGGGTAATTTCGGGGGAGATGGCCCTAGTAACTTTTAAGACTCTACTAGTAAGGAGTTTTTTTGAATAAAACATTGAATTTATATGGAAAATTAAACTTTATGCATATATTGCAGTGTATCCAATCTTCGATTAGTTTTGTCCTATAATAATTATCACCACAACCTCTGCAGTTATCTTTTTCTCTGTCTTAAATTTTACTTTCAGAGGTATCATTGAAAACGATAGGAATTTCGTCGCAACAGCTATCAGACAACCTACGAATTACCTTTTGTTTCTTAAGAGTCTTTTTTGCTTAAGTCTATCAGTCTTAATTTCTTTCTTTATTTTTGATTTTTCTTCCTCTTTTTGTTTTTCATTTTCTTTAATTTTCCGTTTTTCATTATGCTTTTCAGATGTCAAAAGAATTTTTTTGTTTATCTATTCTTATGTATATTTTAATAATTCAGAATAACACCCTTATTCCAACTAATTTATTAATTTAAAATCAATCTGTGATTAATACTTCGTGGACAGGTTACAGATAATAGAAGCTTTTTGGAAAATACCATTCACGGGGTGATAAAATATTTTCTCCCTACTGTGCAGAAAGCGTCACTTTCGGCCCGCTACGCAAAACGAAGTTGCTGCTTTCCGCCTACAGTAGGGAGAAAAATAGTATACACACCACGGGCATTAAAGTAAGAAATGTCTCGGAACACTTATATGATACCTTGGCGAAGCCTCGGCCAACAAACATGTGCTCTGAGACATTTCTTACTTTACTGCCCTAGATATGTAATATACTATTACATGTTCTTGAATAGTTTCCCAAGCTTAGGTAATAAATGTCTTAGCTTATACATTTTTGGTAAAGGCAACAAATCTAAAATTGCTTTAGAACAAAAGTAAACTTAGCTAATAAAATGTATTAGCATATTTTCCTATATCACAAGTTGAAGTATATCGTGGCTTAACATCGATAGCAGTGAACATTAAGACATTCTCGCCAACACTACTTATTCATTCATTTACTTAATCTATGCATAATTATGTTGAATTATTAAAAGGAATGGAAAAAAGCTCATGCTAAACAAACATTAAAAATAAATTTGGCAATCATTACCATGGTTCTTTGGTAAACTAGAAAATTGAAGGATTTAATGAAAAATTTAGTTCTATTAATAGTAGTTGTTATTAATTATTATTATCTTGCCAATCTTTAATTTCCTAACATGTTCAAATTAAATTAAAGCTAATATTTCAAAAAATAGCGTAATAATTTCGTATCTTATATTTCCTTGTTTGTTCACTCATTTATTTTGCTTACAAGAGGTATTTAACCTTTAAGTAATGAGATGTGGTCGTTGGGACCTTACGGTAGCAATTTCTAAAAAAAATCTCTTATGGCTTCTAAGGTTTCTATTTTGTCGGGACCTTATCAGATGTGAAAGTGAAAGGTTGGTTTTTATGTTTGTTTACAAAATATAAATAACCATTCCCTACCTAAATCCTTCCGGCCCATCAGCCTCACCTTATTCTTAATAAAAACTCTGGAAAGAATTATTGATAGACATATCAGAGAGTGGAATCTTTAGGGAGCATCCCTTAAACCCCCATCAATATGCCTACCAAACCAGCAAATCTACGGATTTAGCAATAAACAATCTAGTAGGAAAAATAAGCCATTCCCTTAAACATAAAGAAATTACGCTGGCAGCTTTTCTAGATAAAGAAGGAGCGTTCAATAACGCCCTACCAAAGTCACTCTATACATCAATAAGGGATAGAGGGATCGACAGTCAAATCTGCAGCTGGATCAAAAGCATGATTGAAAACCAATATGTAAAATCATTACTGCATGGAGAGTCGGTTAGGTTTAGGGCGGCGTAGGGGTGTCCACAAGGTGGGGTATTTTCGCCCCTAATGTGGACACTCCTAGTCGACTCTCTGCTGAGCGCGCTTTCCATGTAGGAAGTAGATTTTCAATGCTATGCTATGATCTGGTTATAATAGTTAGACTGAAATTTGAAGCGACGATTTTAAACGTCCTCCAAAAATCCATCAACACAGTATACATATGGTGCAAGAGGGAACAGATGTCTGTCAACCCCCGGAAAACTAATAATTTCATTTACAAAAAAGAAAAGAGCTAGATAAGCTTCGGCAGCCCGTCTTATACGTAAAGAGCATTCCATTTGCAGCGGAAGTGAAATATCTGGGTGTAGTTCTGGATAAAAGACTCATCTGAAACGCCCACTCTCTCTGGAATCTCAGAAGAGTATGCGGCAAATCTTGGGTAATAAACCCCAAACAGACTTACTGGATTTATCAAACAATGATAATATCTATGGTCACGTATGGTTCAGTAGTCTGGTGGACCAAAGGGTTACACAGACAGCTAGAGCAAAGCTTGCTGGCCTTCAGCGGCTGGCATGCCTGGCCATAACTGGAGCTTATCCAGCACACCAACGGCAACACCTCCTAAATTTTCCTTCCCTAAATATTCTCTTAGAGAGAGAGGCCAGGATAGTCTTCCACAGATTCCTATCTTTGTAAAAGCAAATAAATGAAGAGCAACACGGAGATCACTCCGGGATACTGAGTGAAACAAAAAACCACCAAATTCTCGAGATGGTTTCTGACATGCTAGCCACAAAAATACACGTAGAAAAGTCTTCAAAGTCCTCTTTTCGAATAAAGACGAATGGGTGAGGGGAGAAATCCTCTTCCCAGATACTGAATACGTAATGTACACAGATGACTCAAAAACCCCAGATGGAGTTGGGGCCGGTGTTTTCAGCAGGAAACCAAAGATTGAAATATTTACCAGTCTTGACAGGTATGCTACAATCTTTCAGGCTTTCTCCGCCTCTCCAAAAAAAAAGACTTACTTATAACAAAAACACAACGTAAACATTTAAAGACTAAGTTGAAATTAAGCGCACTGACTACGTCTATGGTAAAATTTGTCCAAAACCAACCCACTTCAAGGAAGCTATCTGTTGCTAGCAGAGGGTTGTTTTTAAGTTATGACGTGCTTGTGTTTAACTTAAAAGTAATCAGAGGCTACTAGCTGCACAATTGAGTAAATACGAGTGTGTCGCTTATACCCCATTACCTACGATTTTTTAAAAATTTTAGTACGTTATAGAGTTCAGCATGTTAAACAAGAAAATTTATACAATGTTACGGTTAATACGAGGAGTTTGCTAATTCATGAACAAGCTGGCTAGTTTCCGAATTATCCAGACGCCTAGGATAAAACCCGAATATGTTTTAGTTTCGTGTACCTATAAGCCAGCGTAAATATGTTAAAAAACGAAATATTCAAAAGCAAACCTTTGTTTCTTTAGTATTGCATTATCTGTCCACATGGCTGGTAATATTAAAGTATAAACACTTTTTTGAGAAGAATTTTTTTTAAATTGACATTAAAAAAAGTGCCATTACCGCTTATTTAAACAGTAATGAAGATTCTTCTTATCTCTTTGCCTTTTTTCTATCTGCGGTCGGCCTTCCTCGTTCTGTTGCGACAGGAATTTCTATCCTGTCGTTTATCCTATCGTGTCACATTTTTATTTTAAGGTTATTATATCTAATTTTTTTTTTGACAGTGCTTAACCAGGTAGCTGGCGGTCTTCCTCTACTTATTGATGGTTGTTAAATATTGAGTGTTTTTTGTTCCATATAATCTTAATTTCTGAGCATACCATCATAGTCTGCTTTCGTTAAGTTTTTTAGCAATGCTTTCACGTATGTAGGTGTTTTTAATTTTGTCATTTCAGAAGCGATCAGTTTTTGTGTAAGTTTTTCTTGAGTTTTTCTTGGTTTCTAAACCATACATCACTACCAGTTTAACTGATGTCTTGTATACTGTTCCGTTATGCGGATTTTTTAAACGCACAGTACACCCGTAAGGCTCTTCCACTTTCACTTCATCCATGCTATGTTGGTTATATGTTTTACATCTTCCTCAATGGTTTTAGGTATATACGATCCCAAATATTTAAATGCAGAAGTGGGTGTAACATGCTCTTCTTTCCTGCGTAGTGTGTTTTGAGGGCCCATAGTTGATATTTCTTTTAAGGGAGGAAATATATATTCAGTCTTCTTTACACTTATTCGTAGACCATTCGCTTCAAATACATTAAACCATGTATTGAAATTACTTCCATTTACAAGTGTTCACTAATTTGAACTATGTCGTCAGCATATATTGAATATTCCAAGAAATTGTTTCTTTGATCTCAACTGTTAAATGATTCATCACCATTTTAAATAATAGTACATTTTACTAAGTTTGTACAATGGGGCATTACAACCTTTTTAAAAAGAGTTTTAAATGAATCCTTAAGTGGTAATGAACCAGTAGAATTTTTCTCTTAATGTTATAAAACCGAAAAGTGCCATAAAAACGATTTTTTAAATTTATTATTTTGTAATTTCGCGCGGAAACGCTAGCTGCCATGCTGTTTTGGCTCGTGATTTCACTGCAATAGTAAAAAATAAGATTTTGGAAACGAAAAGAAAAAATGTTGAAATAATGAGTCATTGAAGAAATTGAAAAGTTTAAATATCTGGGAATCAAAATACTTACGATACAGATACAGGAAACTTGAAATAGCAAAAAAAATAGTTACCTACTACAAATAAGCCCTTAATGCAAACAAAAAATTATTAGAAAGCAAGTTAGTTACTTTAATATTAGAAATGAAGATAAAAGTGGCAGTAATGTTTGATATTTTGAAATATTCAGTATTAATTTATGGCATTTAACCAAAATCAAGCGCATCGGTTCCCTGAGGTATCAAAAGCGTTTCCATTATGATTCAATTCGATTGAATTCCTATTCCTCTGCCGATGTATTTCTTTTTTTATGGGTGGGCTTCACGAGTACAATTAACTTTTTTTTAATACACGATAAAAGGAATCAACATAAAAAACAGGTATTCTGTAATAGTGGAGCGAGCAGTAATTCTACTGAAACCTTTCTCATCGCCAAATCGGTTCAAGAACACGAGGAACTTAAATTTCCGCTTAATTTTACTCGCCATGATTGAAAAGCCGCAGTTTAAATAGATTTTGTTTAGGTTAAATTAGGGTATTAAAAACATTCTACAACGTTTCGTCTTCGAGATCATCATTAATCCTTTCACTCCCACGCCCTATTTTTAAAAAAGTGTTGTTTATTACCAGCGGTACTTTTAAGTCCTTCTTTTCGTTATTTAAACTTGTAGATTGTAGATATTACTGTTCTTATCCGATGCTAATTGCTGTTGCTCAGGAAGTACTGCAAATACTCATTCAGATTGACCGAATCATGTAACAAGTATGGGCTAAGATTTCTTTAAAGAAATGGATAAGAAAGATGATCAAATTACAGATCTACAGTAAACCCGTGATAACAATTAATGAAGATAACCGCACTGAGACAAATCCTCCTGGGACATGAGCAAAGAAATAAAGATCCGTATTGAAACAGCCAGAACCGCCTTCTTTATATTAATAAGAAATTCTCTGCAACAAAGGAATCACTTTAAAATTAAAAACGATGAAATGGCTCCAAATTTCTCTAGACATAAGAGAGATTTTGCCTGTTTCTCAAAAAAAAAGGAGACACAACTATCGTGTTTCCCACGAAATTAGACTCTGAAACGAATGCAACCTTTAGCCTTTATTTACCGAAAGAAGAGGCAGTTGTGAAATTTGCAGTTCTCAAGCCATACAATTAGCAAATGCTTAATGTGTGGGGTCTACCTTTGCTTTTTAAATAATAAAAAGAATTTTGTTGATTATCATGACGAAAAGTTGTAGTATGTTAATGGTTAAAATATACTGAACTAACGGTTGAACTAGATTGATCTTTTAAGCCCTTTGTTTGCCAGCGGTACACACAGGAAACATTAATAAAAATATATGATATCATGATTGTATTTGGAAAATATTTATGCAGGGTACTAAAGTCTTCCTCTAATATGTAAATCGGGTTTTAAAATTCCCATTTTCCAATAAAATTGAAGCTTGTATTTTAGAACGCTTGTGTTATCCGGTACTGAAAAGTACCCATGGGAGTGAAAGGTTAATTTGAATGTTTTAAATACTTATTTAATGGTATATTACACACCTATGGCAGTAAAGTAAGAAATGTCTCGGAGCATATGTTTGTTGACCGATGCGAAGCCGAGGTCATCATACATGTGTTCTGAGACATTTCTTACTTTAATGCCCGTGGTGTGTATACTATTTTTCTCCCTACTGTAGGCGGAAAGCGGCAACTTAATTTTGCGTAGCGGGAGAATTTTATTTTCTAATTTGCGTTTATAAATTTATAAATAAATAATTTATTAATAAATGCATAAAATCACCTCTTAAAAGTTTTGTAAAATACAAAAATAGCATTATTTTTTATTGGTATAATATTGATTTATATACCCATTAAAACTGTACATTTCGTTTTAAATATTAATCACGAATAAACTACAAATTGGATATCTGTGTTTTAGGTTACACTCGCAACTGTTACCGTGTAATTCAATTGTGACAAATCGAATCAAAGTTTGACAATATATACGTATTTTCTTCACAGGTGTGTGTATTTTACCGCGTTCGCTGAAGCATCGTAATAATATATCTAGACTTTCGAACCTTCCCATTTGCTCTGTTTCGGAAATATTTCTAGCATCTAACGAGTACGAATAAATTCAGTATTGTGGAAAATCCTCTACATATTAACTCAGGTGTTAATAATAATCACATAATGTTCGCATCTCCATTTACCACCGACTGTAAGCCCTTCAGCTTCCCTAACCTTTGATCGTTCAACTGCCTAATGAACGGAATATTTTGTCTATTAATAATTACTTTGTCCCAATTTGGATGTGTTTCTACTAGCTGAATGTCATTTACGTGCATACTGCATCTTAAAAGTAGGTACACTTTTGTACGACATTGAAAGTTTGGTGTGTGCTATAATACCTTAAATACCTTCAAAAGATAAAAGTACCGTGTATGGTTAAAAAGGTGTGAGTATACGTTTGTAAAAGGTATAATGTTGTTCTAAGTAAAGAGAGATGGGTTTAATAAACAGTGATTGTTAGCGCAGGGCTGAATTAAGGGCGTTAAATAATTTGAACAAATTGTATATTACAACAAAATCAATTAACTTTTGTATCAATGGACTGCATAAAGTCAAATCATATTAAACGTGAATGTCGAGATCCTTTAACCATTGGATTGCTCTCGGTGTAACCTGCGTCAGTTCCTCCAATCCTCCGGGGAGTTTTCGATGTATACAATCCTCAAGTATGTGGTGCATGGTTTGGTTTCCAGCACCGCAGTCGCATACTGGGTTGTTTGTGAGTCCCATTTGTGGGCACAACTTCCGTGGCCAGTGCGAAATCTGTTAAGAGCCGTCCATGGTTTACGGGGGAGGGAGAAGCCTTCTACCAAATAAAAAGGACTAAGAGAAGGAAACGGCCTTGCCTCGATCCTATTTAACCTAGTCCCTGAGAAAGTGATTACAGGCACAGGAATTAAAACTGATAGCACCATCATAAACAAATTATGTCAAGTCATAGGATATGCAGGCGACCTGAATATAGTGGGAAAGAATGTGCTGGCAGTAAAAGAAACATTTATGCAGCTGATAGAGAAGGCAAGGCCGGTAGGACTGTGAATTAAGACAAAACGAAATACAAAGTCAAGGACGTGGCTGGGACAGAATATAACTATGGACAATATAAATATTAAAGTGGTACGAGAATTTAAATATCTGGGCTCGACACTGAACAAGCAGAACCTAATGCTACAGACAATTTAACAGAGACTGATAGCCGGCAATAAAGCGTATTATGCAGTACAAAGTGTAATTAAGTCGCAAAAAGTGGGCGTTAAAGCCAAAGTGAAAGTGTATAAACGCATCATAAGACCGATGGTGTCCTACGGATGCCAATCGTGGACGATGACGGCCAAATCCGAAGACCTATTAGCAAAGTTCGAACGAAAAATACTGAGAAGAATATTTGGACCGACCCAGGAAAAAGATGGGTGGAGGATAAAGTATAACCACGAACTGGCAGAACTGTATAAAGAAATAGACATGATCACATACATTAAAATACAACGACTACAATAGGCAGGGCATGCAGAGCGCATGAAAGAAAGCAGGATACCACAGAAGATATGGAAGGCAACAGGAGACAGTGCAGACCACGACTATGATGGCATGACAACATTCAAAAAGACGCAAGAGAACTGGAAAAGAGCGGCTGCAGATAGAGAAGGATAGAAAAGAATGCCAAACGAGGCTAAGAAAAGAGGAGGCTAAGGCCCACAGAAATAAGGCCGTGGATGGATGGATATATTGTTTAAAATGATCTTCTTTGACTTCCATACAATGGTATAATTTATTTTCAAATGTTTCGCGGACATTTCTGAGTACATCTAGAGTCAATAAACGGCATTCTCGAACGATTGTTTGACGTAAATTTTCTAGAGATTCAGGTTGTGTTGCAAATACCTTCGATTTCAAATGGCCCCAGAGAAAGAAATCTAAAGGGTTCTATCGGGTGACCGGGCTGGAAGGAAAACTCATCAAAAGGGCGTCTTAGTCACAAATAATAATGAACAAGTAATAGACCCGAAAAAGATAAAAGAATTATGGACAACCTATATACAAGTACTTTTTGAGGATAATAGATCGGAACCAGAACAAAAGAACCAATGATTATTCTTACCTCAAAGGTAAAACATGCAATAAAGTTATCAAAGATACGTAAGGCCGCGGGTGAGGATAATGTCTATATTAAGATGCTGAAATTGTTGGATGATGAAAACCTCAATCTTATGACAGCCTTCACAAACAAGATCTATTGCACAGGCATCCTACCACACGATTGGGTCCAATCTATATTTATTTCTTTACCAAAGAAGAGCGGAGCAAACAAGTGCTCACAATGTCGTTTGATTAGTTTGATGAGTCATGTACTAAAGATAGCCTTAAGAATCATACACCAACGAATAAACTCAAAATGCGATCAATATATAGGAGAGGAACAATTTGTATTCCGTTTAGGCTTTGGAACGCTGTTTGGGCTTAATGTACTCCTGCAAAAATGCAGAGACCAAACACAAGATGTACACCTATGTTTCATGAACTACGAACTAATCAACCTCCTTTACGAACAAGGGCTAGACCAAAGCGACATCAACCTGATCAAAAACTTGTATTGGGAACAAACAGCATCGATTCGAGTAGAAGATAAACTCACCACTAATATATCCATCAAAAGAGGTGTAAGACAGGGTTGCATACTCTCTCCGACTCTCTTTAATATATACTCAGAAAGGATTTTCCAGAAAGCGCTAAAAAACATCCAAGAAGGCATAAAAGTAAACAGGAGACTCGTGAATAACATACGGTATGCAGACGACACAGTAATAATAGCCAATAGTCAAGAAGGACTTCTAAAATTTATTGACACAGTAGTAAGGGAAGGCGACACTTTCGGATTAAAAATAAATACAGAAAAAACAAAAAACAATGACTATCTCCAAAAAGGCAAATGTGAACACCTATATAAACATATATAACAAACAAATAGAGCAGGTCGACAAGTTCAAATATCTGGGATGCTGGATAACACGAGATTTAAACCCGAAAACAGAAATCAAATGCCGTATAGAAAACGCAAGAAGCGCATTCCTTAAAAGGAAGAGACCCTTAACAAACCCTACATTATCGCTAAACACCAGATACAGATTCGTAAAAGCTTATATCTACTCAATCCTCTTATATGGTAGCGAATTATGGACGATGGGAATACGATCGATGCGTAGAATAGAAGCCTTCGAAATGTGGGTAATGCGTAGAATGCTCAAACTATCATGGACAGAGCATGTCTCCAATAAAACTGTTCTAGGAAGGATGAAAGTGGACAAAGAAATCTTGGAAGACGAGCTATCTGGGATACATATACAGAGGCAAGAGATACGAGTTCCTACAACTGATAATGAATGGCAAGATTGGAGGTAAAAGAGGACCGGGTAGGAGACAGAATTCGTGGTTAAAGACTAAAAAGTTTGTTTAAATTAAAATCGTCTTCATTTGCGTTCCATCAAATGTCGTTTTTGTCGTTAATAAAGTAAAAAATTTTAAATAAAAAAATCAGGCAGAGTGCTACGTTTTTTTTTAAAATTTAATTACTGGTAAAAACAAGAAAAACATTTTTGATATTAATTAAAAGTTTTAAAAACATTAACAACAAAATGCTATAACTATTTAATTTAACACTTTTTAAAACCAAGCAAATAAAAATGCTATAACTCACATTAAAAATAAATCTTAACAAAAACGCTGTTTAATTTTGATTTGCAGACCGATATTTTTTTATTTTAAAATGCAAACAATGAAAATTCGATTTCGTTGTTGTGTACCTATTTTAAGAATCTGTTTGTTTTCGACTCTTTCCGTAACTGAATTTATTCTTGTGCCACAATGTAAAACATTATTTGCTTACATTTCAAATGTTACCTCAGTGCTTTAATTTCAATTTAAAATATTAAATATTTACATTTTAAATAATGCAGATGAAGCCGTTTAAAAGAGATTGATCGAATTTTTTGTTAATAAAAAAAGAAGAATGTAAAAACAATATTGCCAGACAGCGAAAAATAATTTTGACATTTCTAAAATCGTCATACAAAACACTCTTTCAAAATGTTGAAATCAAAAAAAAAAATCTAAGCGAATAAAACAGAAATTGTAAAAATTTTGTTTATTAAATAGTATTTATTTAATGAAATATATAAATATTCATATTGTTACGATATTTTGTCTTTAGTTCGTTAATTTAAAACGCTTAGTACAAAAACTAAATAATTTTTTCCAAATTACTTAAATATTTACTTTACAAGTCTCTATGTTCATAAAACCATACTTCAACTTGAACTTAACATTTTTAACCATTAAAAACATTTTTTCTTTCTTTTTCGTGGCACAGCGGTTTTTTAATAGGTTTATACAATATTTCTTGTATTAACTTCCCTGTTCTTGATCATTTCAAACATTCTAGATACGGGTCTTTAATTGCCGCCCGCGGCTATAAATCACTCGGTAAAATGTCGGGCGTTTGATGCTACCGAAAAGCCACAAATCATACGACATCTTTTTTTGTAAACGATTCGCCGTCGCCTCAGATCAAATAATGGCTCCAAGAGCGTACTCGCTGATCACAATACACAACAATATTTATTAAAAGTATAATTGTTCATAAAAAAACATATTATTGGTATTAATAATTTTTTAAAATTAATAATAATTAATACAAAAAAACGAGGCTGCCTTACAGTAGTCCAATATGATGTGTAACATTTGACATCTAACCTTAGTAATAAGCAATTTTAAAATTATATTCTGAAAAAAATGGGTCAGGTATTATTTGAAATGATTTTTCATAACAAATAATTCTTTTTAATAAAAATTGTATTTTATTTAATTGACACTAGGAGTGACAGAGTTTAACCTCAAAATTAAAAAAAGCTAAATACTAAAATATTTTATGCGAATAATTATTTATTATTACTTACTTTTTTCTATCAATGATCTGCACTTTATTAAGACTTATTATCAACAGTAAATATTTATTTATATAGTTTATGCATATAACAGCAAACTTAATACAGAACACTCTCGGAAAATTGGTTGACGCTTATCTGATAGCCAACTCTAACCGCGCGCTCATTCGTCAAATCAACTCTCGGAAAATTGGTATTTGATCAGAAAAAAAGTGAGCCGTCAGAGGACGCCTGGCAGATGTGAAACATGGAAATTAAATGTAATTGAAAAATAATTAATTGAGTTTTATAAGAAAAGGATGCAATGAAGGGGGAATACACAAATATTGAACAAAGTTAAAATTATGGAAAAATTTTTAGTTTTATGTTATCAAGACAATGGTATTTACATAAAAATATACATAAAAAACAATAATAATCCAAATAAAGTTTACAATTCAGTATCATCAGTTATTTCTGTAATATTTGTTGAAATAGCTTAAAATATAAGTTTATGATTACGCCACTGTAAACACCCTGCTTTCGCCTCTTTAGTGGTTCACATCTGTTTGTTTACTTTATATCTTCGTTTTTAAATAAAGTCAGTCCATGTTAAGAATCCAACCGACGCGTTTTATTTCAATAATATTAACACTTGATGATGTGTCTGATGGTATCAAAGTTACAATAGGCCGATGATAACTAAAAAAGCAACGAAAGTGTTACTTGTAACGTAGGCGGAGCCTAAGCGACGAAGCGAGCCGAGTAGTTACGGGGCTGCCCGAAGCTTTCGCATCACGGCATCGCGGCACGAACAGTCGTTCTTAGACCACTCATCTCCGCAGCGTTAATCCTACTTTTATGCTTCTTCTGCCAAACCCAACATTTACTACCGTATATAGCACTCTTCTATGCACAGCCAGTCGTGCCTCTTTTTGACATGTTCTGGCAGATTAAATAGTAATGCAGCGTTTCATTCATTTGTTTTCACGGTCATACTTTGCGTCTCTCGTAAACTTTGATTGAAACCAAGTATACAAACTCATTCACTTTTGTCTTCAATCAGCCCCTCGCTTTTTTTCATGCTATCTTCTTTTTCGAAAACCATTACTTTTGTCTTGCTTACATTTACTTTATAATAGGAAAATCAAATATCATACAGCTCATTTCACCAATATACGACGGTATCGGATTAGTCACCGAGGCATCGACTTGGTTAGAAATAGGCACATATTTAATTATGTTAAAAGGAAATGCAACAAAAATAAATTATCGGTACAAATTTATTAAATATGTTTAATTATGTGTTTAATTATTAAACATCAGATTTAAAGTCATTTCATTCATAATCCCTGTCGTCGCTATCCTCATTCCGATTATAAATGATAAAAGGATTAACTGCTTTGATGCGGTTTTTACGAACCCACCATTCCTTTATTAAATTTTCACATCTTGTGACACATTTTTCCCAAATTTAAGGAGTGACAGTAATAAGTGCTCGTTGCCAGGTTTCCAATACAGCCTTATCACTGTAACTATTAGATCCAATGTGATTGTCATAATAAGTTTTGCATATTCCCCAAATGTACTCAATGGAATTAAATTGGGAATGATATTGTGAAAGTCTTAGCACACGATGTCCATTACTAAGTATTACTTGATCCACTTGTAATTTTTTTTCTTTCGTGCCTTTTAGCTATCAATAATCATTCCGGCTTGCAGCAATACTGTGAAAATGAAATACTTTCGTTTGCATCACACACACGCTTACGTTTAGATAAAACTGGTAGCAACGGACCTCCATTGTCCTTTTCCGCAGTAAAAAATAAGCGTGTACATTCAAAATTTATGCATCTACATCTAAAACACGTCGCGGCACTTCAATGATAACCCAGGATTACTAATTACTTATCTAAAAATCTAATTGTTGCGGTATTGGTTTGGGCTAGTAAACATAAAAACACAAAAATAAATCAACAAGCCAAATTAGAGCTTTATAGCTAAGTTAATTAGTGAAATTTGTTTGGATTACTCACCTACCTCTCTTATTATGTACAATAAATTCGTTACCTACGAAATTTGTTTAAAAATATTTGAGGAATTTACTTTCGTACTTTTTAAATGTACAGCTAAATACCGGTTTTCGAGTTTCTAACGATAATCCGAAGCCGCCGTATATTCGTGAAATATGCTATACGGGTGGTTTATTGATTAAAATCTAACAAATAAATTACCAAAACAATCAATTTTCATGATTTCCTTTTGTTCTTTTTTGCTAAAAATAGTATGTCTATTGAAAAACATTTAATTAAATAAATTATTTAAGAAAAAATTGATTACTCAAAACCGGCCTCTTATAAGTTGTTAAACTTTTAGTCCGATTGGAACCGGTTTAGTAGACCAAGATACCAACACTGTCACTCTTAAACGAAAAATAATTTGAAATTCTCGCTGCTTCCAATTAGATGTCACCTTAAGTTATTAGTTACCTTTGTTATTGTTTTCATGATACATACAATTAAAATGTTATCCAGTTTGAAAATGAAGAGTTTCCATGTTTATTTAGCTCCCAAAAAAATTTTTTCGTGTACCTATATCCACTTTTCGTTTTAATTCACAAATTAAATTAATTATCAAGAACAATTTTTTACTGGAATATTAGGCATACACTTAATAATCATAAAAATAGGAAAAACATTGTACTGGTACCTTGGTCCAGTAAACCAGTTTTAAGCCCTGAACCGCTAGTTGACTTTTATGAAAATAGTTTTATTTCTCGTTAAAAACTACATGCAAAAATTTTGTCACTATATATTCTTATCTTACTAGGAGCTCTCAATAAAAAATTCCATTAAATTCCTATAGTTCAACTAGACAGTAGACACCCTGTATAGTTCTGTATCATGCAACTTTCTATCTTAATCTTTAAATCTTGTATTGAGGGATCATATCATTTAGACATCTACGATACTACGATATCTAGGTTTTCTTTAAAATACCATTTTTCTAAATTTCCTCTTTTTATATCTACCGTTACTCTTGAGAGAATTTTCATTTTTTTAATGATTTTTTTGTCCATCGGTGGTAGTTTTAGACAATTTGTTTTATCCAACCATATTTCTAAGAAAACATTTTTGTTATCAATTTTTGTTAGTACTCCTATGTTTATAAAAAGATCTACCGATCAAACATTTTAAATAAATCATTATAAATGACATTGAATTGGGTTTTTTTTACTTTGTTAATTTATTAAAGAATTTTTCATAGATATGCAAAACCATGTGCAAAACTAAATTTGACGTAGTTGTTTATGATAACAAAAATACACAGATGGTTTTTTGTATCAGATCGTTTTTTATCGTCAATTAATGGACTGAGATTTACTGATTTGATATGTCAGAATAAAATAATGAGACATAGTCGGGTTTCGCAAGTAAAAAAATAAAAAGGAAATAGTTGTTACAGTTATCGATTACAAAATTAGTAGAATTCTTAATAAACGATTCTTCTGTTAAATAACAAAACCATGGTGTAATGAAATTATTTCATGATTGAAACTATTTACCTGCAGTATTTTAACTAGTCCAACTTATCGTTTATAAACGACGTTCGTGCCTACTTATTCGAAAGAACATATTGACACAGCTTGTGTACTATAAATTTGACTAGATTCTACCCAACTTTAAAGGTTTTAATTTGGTTGGCGTTGCTGTCATACTAGATATAATTGCGCATCAAAATATGGAAGAATGGGACGTTTTGACGCTAATGGTTTGACACCGTCTCTTTTAAATTTAATTTTATTGAAGGGTATGGTTAAATATTCGTGATTTCAACAGTAGAATAGAAATTTAAACCCCCTTAATACTGCTCAGACGCCGACACGCTATCATTCGCTTTGCACGTGTTAGCAAACAACTATATAGAAAACAGCTATAGGTAAACGCCGTGTGCAAAAGATCGTGACCCGCGGACCAATCAAAAGCACGGACCTAGCGCGAAAAGATGGGCGAAGCTGCGCTAGACCCATTCGCTCTCTCTTGCATCCGAACCGCCGGGCAAAGAACATCTCTTGACCGGCTTCCTTCTTCCGCTTTCTTGTCTTCTGACCACCAAGCGAATAACATTGTTTTGAAACCCACGTGTTGAAAAGTGATACAGTTTTTTTAGTTTTATTTAAAATCTTCGTAACTTCATTTTAATAGTAATAATTTTATCCGATTATGAATAATAATATTCAATAATACAAACAGTGAAAAGATTCTAATGATGGACGAGGCCTGAAATTATAATTAATCATGTTTCGATAAAGACAAAAGGTCGTCTCCATGTATCCAGCTTAATGTACTATAAATGGCAATTGTATGGTGTTTTATTTTATTAAAAACAATCCACGTCTAAATCAAGATTACCACTGCGATGAGCAGGTAGAAACAATCGAATCAGCGAAGGAAAATAATCATCGGTCGGCGACATCATCAGAGAGGCTGACGGCACTATGACCAGAACCCCTATGGTAGATTATTGTTAATTAATCTTTCTGAATTTCAATTTTATTCGAAGAGTAGGAATGATACCTAGAATAAACGCAACAATGCCTGAGGTCACTATCCGCCATCGCACTATCAGGAAAATCCTACGAAATCTTGACTCTAATAAGGCAGTAGGACCAGATGGAATTCCGACAATTGTCCTGAAGACCTGTGCTCAAGAGCTCACCCCAGTTCTCTGTAGACTCTTCAAGTTATCATACAGCAAAGGAGTATTTCCGTCCATGTGGAAAAACGCTAAGGTCCAACCGATTCCGAAAAAAGGAAAGAAGACTATTCCTGCAAATTATCGCCCTATTGCATTGCTCTCAGTCATATCCAAAGTTATGGAAAAAGCGATTAACACAGAACTTATCAAATATCTGGAGAAATTTGAGATAATCCATGACAGACAATATGGATTTCGACAACTTCGGTCAACTGGAGATTTGCTGGCTTATGCCACTCAGCTCTGGACAAACACTATTGAAAAGTTTGGTGAATCTCGTGCAATCGCCTTGGATATATCTAAAGCCTTTGACCGCGTTTGGCACCAGGCATTGTTAAGTAAATTATCTGCTTACGGTCTCCCAACCAAACTGCGCCAATGGCTCTTGAGCTTCATGCAAGATCGCTCCTTACATGTGGCAGTTGACGGTATTTTTTCTGATGCGTTTAAAACTAATGCCGGGGTCCCCCAGGGTTCCATCCTGTCCCCCACCTTATTTCTTTTACACATCAACGACCTCTTGAAAACCCCCACGAACCCCATTTACAGTTTCGCAGACGATAGCACACTTGTCTCAACTTTCACATCATATCGATCACTTTCGGTAAATGATACAAATAGACTCAGGTAGGAACAGGTTGATTCCATCAATAGAGATCTTGAAGCAATCGTCGAGTGGGGAACCAACAATCTTGTTCAGTTCAACGCCCAAAAAACACAAAGTGCCACTTTTTCCAAGAAAGTGAATTCCTCAAATCATCCCATCACAATGTCCGGAAATACCCTTGAACCAAGTCCCTCCATCTCGATTTTGGGAGTCACGGTGTCCAATAATATGTCTTGGCATGACCATGTTGCTAACATCGCAAAGTCGGCAAGCCAGAGGCTAGGTTTTCTGTGGAAAGCTAGAAAGTTTTTTACTCCTGATCAACTGTTGACGACGTACAAGGCTCAAATCCGACCTCTACTGGAGTATTTCTCGCACATTTGGGGTTCAGCACCAAGGCATTCTCTTCGTCTTCTAGATTCCATTCAGAAAAGAGCAATTCGTTTGATAAACAGCCCAACTCTCACAGATACCCTTCACCCTCTAGAACATAGAAGAAGAGTTGCAGACCAGTCATTGCTCTACAGATATTTCCATGGCAGATGCTCCAGAGAAATAAAAACTCTTGTACCACCATTGGCCACATTCAGCCGAAGAACTCGGCACGCTGATCAGTCTCACCCATTTACTCTCAAGATTGACACTACAAGAACCAATCTTTATCAAGAATCCTTCTTTTACAGGGCTGCTACGGAATGAAATAAGCTTCCAAAATCAGTTTTTCCAGAGAACTATGACCTGCAACTTTTTAAAAAGCGTGTCCACAATCATTTCCTTTCTATAATCCCTTCCCCTTCTAATAGTCGCAGTGCGGGCCGTCCGCGACCCACACGATAGGTCTACCCTTTTTGCGACTATTTTCATAAAAAAAAAATATCAAAACTCTGTTAAAACAATTAATCTAGGTACCATTTTATTTCAAATTAAATAGTATACTTAAAATTAATTTTATAAAAGGATAGGATTATCTGAAATAACTTTATGATGAATAGGTGACTCTTTTTGCAATTGCTGTGAACGATCTGACTTCTTTAATTGATCCTAATATTAAAAAATGTGGATGATCCGACAAATTTTGTTATAGACCTACTATTAGATACATCAGCTGACATCTTCAACAGTCAATAAATCAAATTGTTACGAATGCAGAAATCAGAGGATTCAAATTCTCACAGAACAAAACACTCTGTGTCCATTTCTGTAGAATTCGTAGACCTCACTACGACCCACTTCTATATATAAAGGGGAATCCAATTCGCTGTACGGAATCGGTAAAGTTTTTGGGAATAATATTTGATCCTAAATTTACTTAAAAAAACATATCCAACACATTGTAGTAAAATGTAAATCAGCATCATATCTCGCATTAAAAAGGTGGGAATTGATCAAAAAGTCTTGTTTAAAATCTATCAAACCTTAGTATTATCAAGGATTGAATATGGATGTTTAGTTTACAGTTCAGCTCGGAAATCTCCACTAAAACAATTGGAACCTCAGGTGCTCTATTAGCTTTTCAAACATGTCAAGCGCTGAGAATATGCAGTAAAACCGGAATTCCACCAATATATTTATCTGTGCACCCAGCTATGTAGAAATCAAAGATAATGATCTAGTTGAGATTGGTAATGTCGATGTAAAACTTACCAAACACACATACGTAAAATGCTTTGTAAAATCAATCCTACACAAAAGCTGGCAACACGAATGGGGTAGTATAAAAAACGATATAGGGTCACTAAAAAAAAAATATGAATTGATGGTATTCATCTGTAGCTTTACGTAGGAGAAACAAAAATTCACCGACTTAAAATTGGACATAATTTTATTGCTCATTGACATCTAATAAACGGTAAAGAAACCAAGATCAGTAGCAAATGTGGAGATCGCCCCACAGTCTTACACATCATGTGTGAGTGCAACGCATATAGCTTAGCGGATAATCCGAAATACACCTCTTTAATAAAATACACCTATCCCCCGATTTACACGGTACTTGTTTTACACGTTTTCTCTTTTACACGGTTTTCCAAATAAGTTTTTTTTTTGTTTTTATCGCACTCTACTAAATGCTACTGTGTTTGAACACGTGCGCTGTGTACACATCTCACGGGGAATCCCGAGCTTATGTGCTGACTTGCTGCACATGCACACTGTTGTCTGTATTTCTTCGCATAAAATTAAAGTTTTATCTACGGAAAATTGTATTTGAGTGAAAGTTTCACAGTTTCAGAAAGATTTAATTTTCCATATTCGTAAATTACAAGTGAGTGCATAATTTAGATTATTATAAATTAACATAAATTAAAAAAAATTATAGGCTTATAATGTCGAAAGAAGTTAAAAGAAAAGTTATTTCTTTAGAAACTATTGTATTGTAATTAAATAAAAAAACAGTGTTTCCGTAATATATTACATATTTTAACCTGTCAATGCATTTTATTTTTATTTCTGTGTACACCTAAAAATATTGAAAAAAATCACAACTGTTAAATAGCAAAATTATGCATTTTCTGCAAGCTTTTCGATTTACACGGTTTTGACTTGAAAATTTTTAATTTTCAATTTACACGTTTTTCTCAGGAACGTATCTACCGTGTAAATAGGGGGATAGGTGTATAAGCAAAATGAATAAATTTGAAATACCACCAGATTTATCAACTTAGCAGTACTGTGTAATGGTGCCAATGATCTCAGTTGTCGACACACTAAGTATATGTAAAGAAGTTTTTATTAATACTGTTAAGTTCACAGTGTTTTACTTCAATGACTTGTATGTAGTCTTGAATTTAGATAATAAAGACTATTTTTCTTTTTGCTTAATTGAAGAACTCAGAAACTTGACGGCATTTGACACCCAAGTTTCAATTTAATGGAAATTGTAAGCAATTTTTAATGGTTAGGTTGTTCACAGAGTTTTAATTTAATGACTTTGAGTTTGGGAAAAAAAGACTGTTTGTTTTCTATTTAATTAAGAAATTTAAAAACTCTCAGCGTTTGGTGTATGCATTTCATACATTTTATTGTTTTATCTGCCAGAAGAGGATTATTTGTCTAATTAACAACTTAGTACTTTTAATTTTAATAGGTTACTTCCATAAACGTTGCTGTAAAATGTTTATTTATTGTCACTTGTCACCTCTAATATTAGCATTCTATCAGTATACTAACACTAAGCAAAGCTTAAATATGTAGATTTCATTTAAGATTGAACTGTTTGACAAACAAAGAATATTTTTAAATGTAGTTCAATGCTCCGAGAAACTCTTGGAAATTCCTTCCTTGACTTTGTGCACTCTTAAAGTGTGCAGCTTCAAACTTTTTGGATTTCTCATCTTGGACGGTTTTGAGTGAAAATTCACAGTAGAATAAGGAATAAAGATAATCTTTAATCACAATAGGATAGACGAAAAAATAAAATTAAATTACGAAAAACTATCTGACTAAATTAAGAAATTAGTGAATAAATGTAATATTAAAGAAAAAAGACAAAAAATAACCATTTTTTAAGTGTGTACCCAAATGGTCACGAAAAGAAACAAATTTTAAAAACCAAAAACTGCATAATTTTTGTACGCTCCTGATTAAATTTTTTTTATCTAATTGATTAAATTATTTAATAATTAAGATAAATTATCACAATATTCATTTTCAAAATAATTATTAAAGTATACTTTTTAATTAACTAGAGTTGAATTGTTGTGCGGCGGTTCCTGTTTATTTAAAAAAATGGATAAAAATGTGCTATTAATTTCAACAGCAATGATGTTCTACTTGTGCTCAAGCCAAACATTATCAAATATTCAAGAAACTTTAACAGAAGATATAAAAGCAGAATATTCTTCATTCAACGTAGATGGATACTACAATCAAGCTGTAGGTTTTGTATCGTACGCATTGTTTAATTGTATAACGCCGTCAGTGATAGCTACGCTGGGATTAAAGTGTTCTATGTGTATCGGCTCTTTGATAAACATTTTTTTTGTTTTACAATTTTTTATTCCAAATACATGGGCAATGTATTTGTTAAGTATTTTATCTGGATTTGGAGCATCATTATTATGGACGGCTCTAGGAAGTTACATTACTCTAAGTTCCACCGAAAAAACAATAACACGCAATATTGGTATTTCCTCTACAGTCGGAAACTCGAGTTTGATCATCGGTAATGTTTTTGTAACATTTGTTTTCAACGGTAAAGAGAAAATAGACAAAACTTCAAGAATGTACATTATTATTATACTCGCTATTTTCGGTTTAGCAGCGTTTATCGTATATCTTCTATTGCCCAAAATTAATGAGCAGATATATCAAAAATCGGCAGAAGTTCAGCAAGAAGGACCCATCCAAGCTTTGGTCGAATCGATAAAGTTATTCTTCACTACAAAAATGCTGCTATTAAACGTATCTTTTTTATTTATAGGTTTAGAAATGGGACTTTACGGTAGCGTATACAGCACATGCCTGGGATTTACCGAAAAGTTTAACGATCGCAAAAGACTCGTTGGTATATCCGGTATATTCGTCGGAATCGGAGACGTTTTAGGCTCAATTTTATTTATAATCATTGGTCATACAATAGATAAATGGGGCAGAAACAAAGTTCTTGCACTCACATGTCTCGTGTATTGTTTAAATTTTATTTTAATGTTCTTAAATCTATCCAACGATTCAACTTTTTCCGATACCAATGCAAATACAATTATATACAGTAATGCTTATTTGGGTTTGTTTTGTTCATTTCTTTTGGGCGTAGGAGACGCAATTTTTTATAATGTGGTATCGGCTTATGTATCGATAATATACGCTGAAAATAGCGCTCCTGCTTTTGCTATTATGCAGTTATTAATGGCCATTGGTTTAACAATAACAGTTGTTTCTGGACAACTGCTAGGTCTCTACTACCAACTAGCCGTGCTATTATTTGTTGCAATACTAAGTGTTGTACTGTTTCGTAAAGTAGAATATCTATATACAACAAACCTAAATACCGCACTGTCCATCACAACTAAACCAGAAAATTCATGACCAAAATACAAAACACCAAACACTTAATTAAATTTAATCTTTATAATAAAAAAAAACACGTTTTATTAAATTTGAGGTCAGCTATATTGTATATATCAATAAGAAAATTAATTTTTAAAAAGAAAAATAATGTATTACAAATCAGCATCTTGTAATTTTATTAGTGTGTAAAAAATAAATTTTTTTAAAAATTATTTAATTTTTTTCTTTATTTAGAGATGCCATTAAAACCCATCAAAACCTTAAAGCGAGTCATTACTTTATTTTCCTATTTTTTCTTTCACGAACCCGTCAACTCATGATTTTGAAGTGATTGTACAACTGTCCATTAAACTTTTGACACTTAAGATTTGTTTATTATCATAAATACTATTTTTATTGCGTTACACTTAATAAAGATACTTTGGATAATTCCAATTCTTGGAGAGTCTTACTACTGCCATTTGTTCTATCATATTTGTGTCAGTTTAAAAATGCTTCAAGATGATTTGTTTTTATATCAAGAAACAAAGCTAAATATTGATAAATAAGTTTGTAATAAAGCAATATATAGTTGCAATTTATCCTTATAAAATAATAATATCGGTTATTATTTTAATTACCTTCTATACTTGTACTTTCGACTTACTATGTTAGATATACCTAGGACATATCTGACGTACCACACCTACTAAGCTCAGCTGCAGGTGCGTCCTAATAATCTTCTTCTTTTTAAACGTGCCATATCCTTAGCGGACGTTGGCGATCATTGTGGACCAAATGACTTTATTTACTGCTGCTCTAAATAATTCAGCAGATGTTTTCCCGGTCCACTGGCGTATGTTCTTCAGCCAAGATATGCGACGTATCCCGGGACTTCGTTTTCCTTCTATTTTACCCTCAGTGATTAGTTGTAGCAATCTATATTTATTGTTTCTCATGATGTGCTCGAAATATGTCATTTTCCTTTTCTTGACTGTTTTAAGAATTTCTTTTCCCTTTTGTATCTGTTGTAGCACTTTTTCATTGGTTACATGATAAATCCAAGAAATTCTTAACATTCGGCGATAGCACCAAAGTTCAAAAGCTTCAAGATGTCTGGAAGCATCGTCAGTCAAGGTCCAAGCTTCAACTCCATATAGCAGAACAGTAAACACATAACATTTAAGAGTTCGAATTCGAGTTTTTAGATTGATCCCATTGATCATTCAAATTTGTTTCCAGATAGTTAAATGTTGCAACTTTCTGTAGTGATGCTCCGTCAACTCGGAATTGATGATTTATAGGTTGTTGTGCTTTACTGATGATCATAACCTTGGTCTTAGAAGTATTCAGGCGCATGTTGTAATTCTTACAAGTATTCGATACTCTATCCACTAATCGTTGAAGTCCTTCTGCACTGGTTAACTGCAAGACGGTGTCGTCGGCATATCTAAAGTTATTGATATATTCTCCATTTAACATTATTCCATCTTTATCTTCTTCTAATGCATCGTTAAATAGGCTTTCGGAGTACACATTAAACAATAGCGGTGTCAACACACATCCTTGACGTACTGCTTGTAGGACTGAGAATTCTTCGGATCTTTCATTGACAACGCGAACACATGCTTTTTGGTGCCAGTATAGCTTACCTATGATTCGCAGAACTTTATCATCCAATCCCGATTGCTCTAAAATTTTCATAGCTTTCCATGATTTACCCTATCAAAGGCCTTCTCAAAATCTATAAAACATGCGTAGACGTCCATGTTGACATCTCGCGCTCTTCGGATCAAAACGTTTAGGCTAAACAGAGCTTCTTTGTACCGAATCCTCTTCTAAATCCAAACTGCGACTCGCTAATATTTCGTTCCAGTTTTGGATATATACGTTCATGGATGATACATCGTACCTCACTACAACCCAGAATATATATCTTGAGTCTCAGCATCTCTTTTATGATATTCGCTGCCCTTCCAGCTTGGTACATACTGCGTACGTTCCACGTACCGATTTTCTTGGTTTGTGTGATTTTTAGGGCTTAAGTTTTATTTGCACTGTGATTTTGCTGGTTGACAACCTGTGAGGCCCTAAGGTCTTTTGTTGTTCCTCCCCTGCCGGATCTTGTGTTCCGTACATAATAATCAGTCACTTTTTCTTTGTGATCTGTCATAGGACATCTTGATGATACTAGGGATGCTTAATAATTATATTATTTTTATTTTTCATTATAACATTTCGTTATAAAGAATCCACGTAGTAAAGAATATGTGAAGAAATTCGCCCGAAAAAGAAAAACTACAAAATTCAGTTAAGCTCATTTTGTAAAAACCTCTGACTCTGACTCTGCTCCTTCGTACCAGATCATCAAGAACTGGTCACGAGATTTCAAACTGAAAAGAGGGTCCTGTCAACATGCAGCAGGTGCAGGAGCCCCCAAAACTGTGGTGACCAAAGAAAATATGCATTAAGTTCATGACATGTTATTAAATGACAACAAAATTAAAGTCAAGGCTATAACAGAGACATGTAGGTTTTCTGTTAAAAGCATTGAAAAAATTTTACATCAAGAATTGGGTTTCAAAAAACTCTCTGCACGTTGGGTTCCACGAGTGCTGACGGCAGACCAGTAGCGTGTTTGCCAGGTTGCAATGAGAAAAATTTGGAGATCATTAACAAGAATCCCGTTGAATTTAAGCGAAAATTGTTTACGGCCGACGAAACATAGGTTCATTACTTTGGTCCAGAATCCAAAAAACAAAGCATGAAATGGCGGCATAGGGGTACCCTCCTGCTCGAAAATTTTGTGTTGTCCCATCAGCTGGTAAGATCATGGCTACAGGTACATTGCTTGAATTCGGCACTCATAAATCGTTTAAAACATATCTGGCAACCACCTTAATGTCACCGGATAAAAAACGCATCTCGTAAAGCCGGGTGTGAAACAGCCCTAATAGTGAAGACTATTAAAGACAAGAATTGTAAAATCCTACATATGGTCAGTGTTGCTGTACGGGGCAGAGGTCTGGACCATTAAGGCCGCTACCGTTAATCGGTTAGAAGCGTTTGAGATGTGGTTACACCGGCGAATGCTGAGAATACCCTGGACAGCTATGCAGACCAACGAAATGGTGCTAAACAGGGCCGACGCAACACGTTTGCTGCTAAATACAGTTAAGTGCAGGAAAATCACATATCTTGGACATATCTTCAGAGGAGAGCGATACAGAATCCTACAACTGATTATGATGGGAAAAGTGGAAGGACGTAGAGGAGTAGGAAGAAAGCGGGCTTCCTGGCTGAGGAACATCCGTGAATGGACCGGTATACGCAGCGCAGAGGAACTGTTGACTTGCCCAAGTAATTGCCAACGTCAGGGGGACCTGATACGGCACTTGAATAAGAAGAATTAAAGACAATGCCTAGCTCACCCTTAATGGGGTTAATATTGTGCATCTATTGTATTTATTTGTTGTTACATTAGGTTTAAAAAATAAAAAATGTTTTCAAAGGAAAATACATGTCTTTTTTTGTAAATATTGTTTAAAGAAATACAATCCAAATTTACCGTTATAGTCCAATCACCTTGGGCCATATTTTACGAAGTTCTATTCAAGAGGCGCACCCTCTGGCCAATTTTTTTTATGGGTTGTTTGGACTTACCAGAATATAGTCCTGAGTTTTCGGCCATTGCCGGGTTATATTTTAGCAATAAAAAATTATTGAAAATTAAAAAATGGATATTTTTGAGATAATTTTGTTGGAACGCGTCCTATCGAAAAAAGTTTCGAATAAAATGTGTTCATCGTAACGTCCTCTGTCAAAAAGGTCCTGAAAAGAAAGGTGCTAACATTGTTAATCAAGCGCATTGATGGCAAATAAAAATGAAAATTCTACATTTCGTTTTTGCAACCGAAATCAGGTGTTTATCAACCCATCGGTTTAAAACTCGTACATTATGTAAAGAAGCCACACCCCATGAGAATCGTGCAAGATTTATCGATCTGCGAGATATAGTTTAGCAACAATCTGCGATCATCGAAAAATCTTTGCCCTTTAATAGAATTTTCTGACGAAGGCCCACAGGATGGAAAAAAATCGAGGAGCTTCGTATCATCATGCATAAGTGGTTTGGAAAAAATGTTTTGTTAAAAATAGATACTGTATTTCGGCGATTTTAGATTTTTGCTTATAAACAAATAACATATCCGACCAAAGTTGCAAATATATCTGAAAAATTCTTGAATCATTTAACGCGTTTTTGAAAAACGAACAATTTAAAAAAAAAATATTTTTTATTACCGCCCGAGATATGAATGTGTTTCTATTGTTGTTATAAAGATTTTTGCGAAATTCGAGTTCCTCAGCTTCCGGCCATGGGATTCAATAAAATTATTCTCTTTACGAGCAATTATGCCATCACAGTTATCGATTTATTTCGATATATTGGAAATTATATCGTGCGCGTGCGATAAAAGTAGGGAAGGCTCGCTACTCGTGGAACGTAATTTGGAACGGTATAACGCGTTGTAGCGTTGTCAAAAAATACACACGATTGCGGTTGCAAAAACGAAATGTAGAATTTTCATTTTCATTTGCCATTAACCGCTTAATTAACAATGTTAGCACTTCTTTTTTCAGGACCTTTTTTACAGAAGACGTTATGATGAACACATTTATTGGTAACTTTTTTCGATAGGACGCGTTCCAAAAAAAATTAACTCAAAAATATCCAGTTTTTAATTTTCAATAATTTTTTATTGCTAAAATATACCCCGGCAATGGCCGAAAACTCAGGACTATATTATTGTAGGTACAAACAACCGATAAAAAAATTGCCCAGAGGGTGCGCCTCTTGAATAGGTCTTATGCTAAGATGATTGGACTATTAATAATTTTTAAATTATTACAGTAGAAAATCTCAAAACGGTTTTATGTGTCGTTATGCAAATTTCATTTATCTTTCGGGTAATTTTTATTTTTCAAGTATTACTTTATCAGTATCTCAAGTGATTTGTTTTGTACTATAATAGTATTCGTAATCGTGATTCCTTTGTAATAAGAAACCATTCGCGATCTATTAAATAATTCGAATATCAGTTACTTACATTGTGCTAGTGAGATTTTTTTCGAAATGGAAACAAATTTGCGTAATATAGTGTTAAGTGGAATTGCTTTAATGTTATTTATGTGTTCAAACCAGACTTTGATTAACATACAAAAAACTCTAACGGACAGCATTCAAAAGGACAATCCATCGTTTACAGGAGACGCATACTACAGTCAAGCCATAAGTTTCGCCTCTTACGCGCTATCCAATTGGGCAGCACCTTCAGTAATATCCATGATAGGTTCGAAATTTTCCATGTTTATTGGTGCCGTGCTGAACGTTATTTTTATATTGCAATTCTTACTTCCACATACATCGATTGTTTATTTAATGAGTGTACTAGTCGGTTTCGGAACAGCGGTATTTTGGACGGCACAAGGAAATTATTTAATTTTAAATTCAACGGAAAAAACAATATCGCGAAACACTGGCATTTTTACGTCAATAGGAAATTTCAACATGATAATTGGTAATGTGTTTGTGATATTCGCTTTCAACGGCAAGGAAGAAATAGACGAAAGTACTCGATTTTACATCGTTATAATACTCGCCACTTTCGGCGTAGCTGGACTCGTGCCGGTTTTGTTTCTTCCGAAAATTGTCGAAAAGGACGTCGAAAAATCTGGACCTGCTAAACTTCCTGGACCGGTGAAAGCCTTCATCGGGGCTGTCAAGTTATTCTTCACGCCGAAAATACTTCTATTGAGTCTTTCTTTCTTATTCATCGGTTTGGAATTGGGATTTTTTGGTGGCGTGTACAGTTCCTGTCTCGGATTTACCAAAAAGCTTAACAATCGCAAAACGCTCGTCGGCGTATCCGGCATATTCGTCGGACTCGGAGACGTTTGTTGCGGTGCGATATTCAGTATATACGGTCGCAAAATGGAAAAATGGGGCAGAAGTAAAACACTGGCAATCGGTTGTCTCGTATACGTTATAAACTGTACTTTGATTTTCTTAAATTTACCAAACGATTCGACCTTTTCCGATACCAATTCAGACACGGTTATTTATAGTAACGTATACTTGGCTATTTTGGGTGCTTTTCTTTTTGGAATAGGTGATGCTTTTTACAATAACGTGGTTGTTTCGCTTTTAGGGACCTTATATGCTGATAATAGTGCTTCGGCTTTCGCCATTATGCAGTCTTGCATGGCGATCGGTTCGATTATCATATTTGTAGCCGGACAATTGCTGGGTCTCTATTATCAGTTGGTAATGCTTATTGCTGTAGCAGTGCTAAGTACTTTCTTCTTTTATAAAGTAGAATATTTATGCCAAAAAACCGATGGTGTGTCAAAAATAGAGGTATTATTGAGTAAACATGAGAAACCGTTAGCTGAGGTTTAAAAATTAAATAATCATTATTACTGTTTGGTCCTTATTAATTAAGCGGCCCGTCGCGTCGCGTGCAATCTATCGTAATGAGTGATATGTTGATATATTTTTAAAGTTCTTTACATCATGCCTATCATGCCTAGAAGTTTGTCATCCGAAGAGCAAACCTCTGATATTGCTCTAGGGCAGAAAATATCCTTGCTTGAATAATTATTAACTAAACGGGTTCCTCTGAAATTATAAAAAATATTCTATGTTAATTTTACTTAAAATAAGGATAAATCAAAAAACATTTACTAATTTTCTTCGTCTTATATAAAATGCACCCGCCAGTACATCAACTCAAATATAGTTTAGAGCATGGGTCGGCAACCTTTTTCGGACGGCGAGCCATTTTCAAAATAACATTTTTTATGCGGGCCGCACATTCAAATGTAACTGAAAAATAAATATTATTAAAAATAGTTTATCTTTCATTTTATTCAGTAGATTTGAATAAAATGCAATCAAATTATTTTCATCAAAATTATTTTTATATAGTATATAGTAAATTGTCTGGTACTTTTACAATATCAAATTTTAAAGGATTTTCAATTATTAATGTGTACATTTCTTTTGCATACAAATCTTAAAACCGATGACGAAAATTTGCATCCAATACTTTTAGTGACTTAATAAAAATATTCGAAGGACACTGTTTGTAAGTAGGAAAATAACAATAATTATTCTTTTCAAGGTGAGAAATAAACAATTTTATTTTAAGCTGGAAACTTTTGATTTCCGTAAAAAGCTCGTTGATTACCTTTCCTTTGCCTTCTATTGTTATATTTAATTTATCGAGGTAAGTTGTAATGGCCACAAGAAAAGCTAACTCGCTTATCCATTAAAAATTCGATAATTCTGGTATATTATTTTCTTTTCCTGTCAAAAATATTTCAATCCTGTCTATCAACTCGAAAAATCTTTTTTAAACTTTCCCACGGTTGAGCCATCTTACTTCAGAAAAATAAATGATATCTTCATAAATTAAACTTGTGCAGTAAAATAGGTTTCCCACTATCCTTCTGTTTCGGCACGCTCACGCTCTAAGTTTGTTGATTTTTCCTAAAATTATATTGGTGCTTTGGCGAGCCGCGCAAAAAGTTGCAAAGGGCCGCAGGTTGCCGACCCCTGGTTTAGAGCAATCAACATTTTTTAATGCCATTAGTGTTTTTCGATGTAGTTGGAGTCAAATAAACTCACTCCAACTTTAGGAAACCTTTAAAAAATTACGCTTTTTTTTTAGACGACTTGGGTCTCTATAAAACTTTTAAAACAACTAAGATATGGCATTGAAACAATACAACTGAAACACCTTGTATAATTACCATTATTTTTTATTTACATACATAGATACTTATAGGTTGGATAGAAACCACTTCGTTTCACTTGCTACGGTTCTTACACACATCTTTCGCTTCTACTTTCATCAGTGTTCTCATATAAGCTCGTCGGTTATTGGTACTCTTGACCTGGCCCTTTCTTTAAAACAATGATACATTCGCCAAGGTCGACCTCTACTGACTTGACCATTCACACTCGCCTTATAAAACTGTATCGTTAATCTTCCTTCATCCATCCTCTCAACTTGCCCAAACTATCTAAGTATTTGTATTTATTTTATTTATCTCTTGGGGAGCTATGTGTAATAGCTGTATTTACTATAGCCAAAACGACGGCGATAGGTCCCGCCACCCATCACGCCTTGCTCCTCATGAGGGCGAAACGTGGACTGCGGATAATCACTTTGTTTATTTGTGATCTGGTTTATTGTATTTTTAATAAGACTGTTAGTAAAAGGTAAATTCATATAAAAAAGTCTATTTATTTAAAGTCATGTCAGAAACAACAGTCACAAACTCCATTACGGTTCACCTTCTTCAACGTCTCAAAACTGCTTAAATCCTTAAAGTAAAAATGCGTTTGATCTTGTTTACACCGCCTAAATCGCTTTATTACCGACCATCTCAATTTGGTTTAGGCACATCTTGGAAAGTTGATGAAATTAATATACATGTAGCCCTTTAATTGGATTTTATGTCATCATCCTGGCATCCAGTGGTCATTTTTTATATTTAAGCTTTTTTCAAACATTGAGACGTATTTATTTTATTTTTTTGGTATATTCCTTTGTCACAAACCTTGCTGTGACTTAATGGAGTTAATCGACATGGCATAAAAGTATTGCTAATTTTCACATCAGTGATTTTATTTGTTGTTCAAGAGAATATTATCAATATGCTATTTTTTCCGAGTTCCTTATTTTAGTATTATGTATATGTATTAAACTATCATTATTTTCTGTTGTTCTTTTGTTTTTTACAATATGTCTACTAGGATGGGCCAAAAAAACCTTTATTTTTTTTCTTTAGTCACTATAAAAATATCGTCCAAGATGACAAAAATAAAATTCTGGTAAAGTTTGAGCTCTTAATATTAATATTTAGAGGTCGCTCATCGTGATTTTTGTTTGCCCATTTAAATAACAAGGGAAATTTTATGGAATTTTATTGAGCTTGTACGAATTATCGGCCAGAGAAATTGAATACATATACTTGTAGGAAAATTTTAAAGGAATAATGCATTTTTTTAAATAATTACTCGGGTAAATAAAAATTGCGAATTTTTTTAAAAATTAAGTAAGTACAGGAGGAAAAAAATTGGTTTTCCAACGATTATTAATATTTTGTACAAAGTTTATTATTTTATTGGAAAACACTCCACCCTAAATATGATATGTGTTTTTAAGTTCTTATTTTGCGATAGAGTATAACAAATTGTTGAAGTCATCATTTAAAATTTGAAGTTGAACTTTAAGCTCGAATAACTTTTAAACGATTCGACTAAGCAAAAAATCATATTCAATCTTTTTTGTAGATCGTTTAATTCCCTACAAGTATATGTATTAAATTCCACTTGGCGATAATTCGTTTGAGCGCAATAACATTTCAAATAAAATAAAAAAAAATTTGTTACTTAAATAGGAAATCAAAAATCACGATAAGCTTTTAATATTAATATTACGAGCTCAAACTTTACCAGAATTTTTTTTTCGTCATGTTGGACGATGTTTTTATGGTAACTAAATAACATGTGTCAGAAAATGCAAATTTTACCAAAAAGAATTAATTTTTGAAAACATCAAGAAGTGCCAAAGTTTATTTAAAATTGTAAACTTTTATTACGCTTTAGGATAAAAGCATCAGTGAATTGTTGGAAAAGGTATTGCATACTATTTTTTGTAATTATTGTTATTATTTTATTGCAGTATAACTACAATAGTAGTACTGTATTTAAGTTAATAATTAAAAAACAAATTATTTTGTCATATATCGGTTATTTTAATACACCATTAAAATGCTGCATCACAGAGGTTAAACAAAGTAAAGGTTTGCATATAAAAGAAATATCTGTTTATTATAGATTAATTTACAATTTTAAATAAATTTCCTTTATAACAATTTCCGATATTAACAAAAATATTGGCATTTGATCAAGGTATTTACTAAAAAAAACTTGTATAGATTTTTTATGTATAAATATTATCTTATGAGGTTCAATAAATTTACAATTATTTATAAACATATGAATTAATGATATAAAAAATGGTTGTTAACATAAAATAATAATTATATCTAATGATACTCTATCTTAAAAATTATAGGCTTGCCTTGCTTACTTGTCTTCCGAATCAGAATTTTAATTTGAATAAAAAGAAGTTTTTCAGTTCATTAAGCGCCGCAGTTCATTAAATCATACGGCTCTTTTTTTATTAAAAAATAAATAACTGGAAAACTATTGATTGCAGAAAATCCAGATTGGTCTCATTTTTTTCTTCCTTAAAATCTCTAAAAATTATATGCACCATGTCCCGATCTCCGATGCGTTGTATTCGAGTTATTTAATAATAAATGTAGTCGGATTATTCTCTCTCTCTGTCTCTCTCTTTCTCTCTCTCTCTCTCCCTCTCCCTCTCTCTTTCTTTCTCTCTATAGGCAGTAGGTGTAGAGAAAGAGAGATAGCAACTAACGCATTCTTGTTACGCACAGTTTTTGCTGGCTAGCCCCGGTCTCCGCTACATACGATAAGGAACTTCGTTCCGAAAAGTTTTCCGTATGCTGTGAACTTAAGTAGATCGTTAATATTTTTGCTAAGGAAGATTTGTTCTACATTTTTAGTATGTCTTCTAAAATAAAACATTGTTAAAAGTTAATTTTTTATATTATAAATAAAAAAATTTTATTTAATTTTTTTTATGTAGTCTATTTTATACGTAACAATAAAATATATTGTTTTATGTTTTTTTTTGTTTTAAGCTTTATTACGAAAAATACAATTTTTAATTAAAACAATTTACTTTAAGAGTAGTTGGTTAAAAAATTTAAATTAAACAAGGTCGAGTAATTTTATGTATTAAATATCTTATCAAGCTAAATATATATGTAAATTTTAGAGCAGTTTGTTGTCTCACATTACAATTAAAAGAAAAAATTACAAAATTCCAACGATGGCATTTGAATTTTGATGTCGATCCAAGAACGGTTATATTTATCTTTTTAAAATAGCAGTCACCCATAAAAACATTAATATAAAAATTTTTGTAGGTATGAAGTGTGAGAAAATAAAACGTTAGTAATAATTTGTTTAAATTAGATGTAACAACAAATAGATACCCGATGAAGAAATATTATTTAGCACCACCTTTTCTTCCTGCATAGCCCATTATTGAACAGACAAGGGTAGCGTGAATTTCCTGATTGGTCATAATTTATATTTTCCCATACTGTTTGGCTCAGTTTTCCGGTCAATTTGGCCGGGATTCTTCCATCAGCCGAGCTTAAGGTAAACGACAAATGCAGCCGAAGAAATAGCACCACATTTCAATTATTTTTACTTTATAAATAGTTAATTTGGGATGTACCTAATGCTACACCAGCATTTGTAGCCCATACAAAAAAAATCATATGGGAATTTCTTACACATGAATTACAATTTATTACAATAAAACTCGATTTTTTACAGGCGTGGATTTCTGAAAAATGGAGCGTGATGCAATATTAGACTAATGCTACCTTCACCTCGGAAAAAAATTAGATACATGAGAATTTCTTACACATTAATTACAATTTATTACAACAAAACTAGATTTTTTTAGTCGTGCATTTCTAAAAAATTTGGCGTGGTGCAAAAACGCTAAAGTCCAACCGATTCCTGCAAATTATCGCCCTATTGCATTGCTCTCAGTCATATCCAAAGTTATGGAAAAAGCGATTAACACAGAACTCATCAAATATCTGGAGAAATTTGATATAATCCATGACAGACAATATGGATTTCGACAACTTCGGTCTACTGCAGATTTGCTGGCTTATGTCACTCAGCTCTGGACAAACACTATTGAAAAGTTTGGTGAATCCCGTGCAATAGCCTTGGTTATATTTAAAGCCTGTGACCGCGTTTGGCACCAGGCATTGTTAAGTAAATTATCTGCCTACGGTCTCCCAACAAAACTGCGCCAATGGCTCTTGAGCTTCATGCAAGATCGCTCCTTACATGTGGCAGTTGACGGTATTTCTTCTGATGCGTTTAAAACTAACGCCGGGGTCCCCCAGGGTTCCATCCTGTCCCCCACCTTATTTCTTTTACACATCAACGACCTCTTAAAAACCACCACGAACCCCATTTACAGTTTCGCAGACGATAGCACACTTGTCTCAACTTTCACATCATATCGATCACTTTCAGTGAATGATACAAATAGACTCGGGCAGGAACAATTTGATTTCATCAATAAAGATCTTAAAGCAATCGTCGAGTGGGGAACCAACAATCTTGTTCAGTTCAACGCCCAAAAAACACAAAGTGCCACGTTTTCCAAGAAAGTGAATTCCTCAAATCATCCCATCGCAATGTACGGAAATACCCTTGAACCAAGTCCCTCCATCTCGATTTTGGGAGTCACGGTGTCCAATAATATGTCTTGGCATGACCATGTTGCTAACATCGCAAAGTTCGCAAGCCAGAGGCTAGGTTTTCTGTGGAAAGCCAGAAAGTTTTTTACTTCTGATCAACTGTTGACGACGTACAAGGCTCAAATCCGACCTCTACTGGAGTATTGCTCGCACATTTGGGGTTCAGCACCAAGGCATTCTCTTTGTCTTCTAGATTCCATTCAGAAAAGAGCCATTCGCTTGATAAACAGCTTAACTCTCACAGATACCCTTCACCCTATAGAACATAGAAGAAGAGTTGCTGACCAGTCATTGCTCTACAGATATTTCCATGGCACATGCTCCAGAGAAATAAAAACTCTTGTACCACCATTGGCCACATTCGGCCGAAGAACTCGGCACGCTGATCAGTCTTAAACATTTACTCTCAAGCTTGACACTACAAGGACCAATCTTCATCAAGAATCCTTCTTTTACAGGGCTGCTACGGAATGGAATAAGCTTCCAAAATCAGTTTTTCCAGAGAACTATGACCTGCAACTTTTTAAAAAGCGTGTCCACAATCATTTCCTTTCTATAATCCCTTCCCCTTCTAATAGTCGCAGTGCGGGCCGTCCGCGGCCCACACGATAGGTCTACCCTTTTTCCGACTATTTTCATAAAAAAAAAAAATTTAGACTGATGCTTCACCACACCCTCACCTCTAAAATAATATGAGCATCTAATTAGCAACAGAAATTCTAACAAATCAATTACAAACGTTTTATGTTAAAAATTAACCTTAAAAAATACAACTAAGTATTATATTGGGTGATAAAATTATATTCTATTGGAGTACGAATTTCTTACACCACCCCACCCTCTAAAATATTACTTTTAGGGATAAAATAAATCATATTTTAGAAATCTTATTTACTCCCGAAATTATTACACTGCTCAACACAGCTCAATCTCAATTTTTTGGTCAAACCACGCGATTTATGTTTCAATTCCAGTACCAATTTCTTACACGATCATGCACCACCCCAAACTATGAAAAATTACTTCTTTTAAAGAAAGTACGAATTTCGTACATCACCCCACCCTCTGAAATATTACGTCGAGTAATAAAATAAATTATATTTCAGATATCTTATCTGCTCCCGAATCTATTACACAGCTCAACACAGCTGAAAATTATTTTATTCGGTAAAACCACGCGATTTACATACATACAAAAAGTCAGGCTTTTTTCCCATTGCGGTAGGCAGAGATCACTTCCTTCCACTTACTACGGTTCTTACACACATCTTTTGTTTCCTCTACTTTCATCAGTGATTTATGTGTTTCAATTCGGGTACCAATTTCTTACACCACCATGCACCACCCCACACTATGTAAAAGTACTTCTAGTAATGAACTGAATTGTAATAAATTCGGAGATAATTCATTCAAGTTATCATTGTTTGGGGTGGTGTAAAAAATTGGTACTAGAATTGAAACACATAAATCGCTTGGTTTAATAAAATAAAATAATTTTCAACCGTATTGAGCGGTGTATTAAATTCGGGAGCAGATAGAAATATCTGAAATGTGATTCATTTTATCACTAGAAGCAATATTTCAGAGGGTGGGGTGGGGTGTAAGAAATTCGTACTCTAATAGAATATAATTTTATTACCCAATATAATACTTAGTTGTATTTTTTTAGGTTAATTTTTAACATAAAACGTTTGTAATTGATTTGTTAGAATTTCTGTTGCTAATTAGATGCTCATATTATTTTAGAGGTGAGGGTGTGGTGTAGCATCAGTCTAAATATTGCACTACACCCCATTTTTCAGAAATCCACGCCTCTAAAAAAATCGAATTTTGTTGTAATAAACTATAATTATAGTGTAAGAAATTCTCATGTAATTTTTTTCCGAGGTGAAGGTGTGGTGTAGCATTAGTCTAATATTGCACCACGCCCCATTTTTCAGAAATCCACGCCTGTAAAAAAATCGAGTTTTATTGTAATAAATTGTAATTCATGTGTAAGAAATTCCCATATGATTTTTTTTGTGTGGGCTACAAATGCTGGTGCAGTATTAGGTACATAAATTTCGGACCAAAACTTTTTAGCAAAACAAATACTATTTACCGGACTAAAAAACTGGCAACATAAATATTTACAAATTTTTTTTTACGAACTCAAGGTAAATTGGGTTATCGTAGGTAGTCATGAACTTTTTAATAAGTATTTAAATAATTAGTGTCCTAGTATGGTGAATTAAACAATTTACAATGAATAGAGGTTTACGCAATATATTGTTGCTAGGAATAGCGTTTTTACTGTTTCTTGGAGCCTCTCAAACAGTAAGTAACATACAAAAGACAATAACTGATAGTATCAAAAAAGATGATCCATCCTTTCAAGGTGACGCATTCTACAGTCAATCCTTATTTTATTCAACACTCGCAATTTTTAATTGGACAGCACCGTCAGTAATCAACGTTTTGGGTCCCAAACTTTCAATGACCGTGGGATCCAGCATTTACATAATTTTTGTGTTGCAATTTTTATTTCCCAAGACTTGGGGTACCTATCTATCAAGTGCTCTACTTGGATTTGGTAGTGCTATCTTGTGGACAGCACAAGGAACCTATTTGGCCTTAAACTCCAATCACAAAACGATCACAAGAAATGCTGGAATATTTTATACTGTCTCTAATGCAGGCGGCTTAGTTGGGAATATATTTGTAATGTTAACTTTTAATAGTAAAGAAGAAATTGATAAAAATACAAGAATGTATGTCATTGCAATATTTACTGCAGTTCTTGGAATAGCTCTTCTAATATTCCTTTTACTTCCCAGACAAGTTAAAAGTGAAAATGAAGAATTCATCAAGCATGGACCTGTACAAGCATTTCTTGGAGCTTTTAAGTTATTTGTTACGCGAAATATGCTTCTGCTAAGTGTGGTTTGTTTGTTCGAAGGTTTGGAGCTAGGATTTTTCACTGTTGTCTACAGTTCGTGTATTGGATTTACCAAAAAGTTTAATAATCGTAAAGAACTTGTAGGATTATCCGGTGTTTTTGTGGGAATTGGAGGAATTTCGGCTGGAGTACTTTTTATCACATTTGGTCACAGAATAGTTATGTGGAGTAGAAGTTATATGGTGGCAATAGGTCTTTTCGTATATGTACTAGTTTTTTGTTTAATTTTTTTAAATTTACCTAACGATTCAATATATTCCGATACTGATTCGGATGCAGTTATTGATAGTAACATTTATGTAGCAATTTTTTGCTCTTTTCTTCTGGGTGTTGGAGATTGCTTGTATAATAATATAATTGTTTCTTTATTTGGAACCATGTATGCCGATGACAGCGCACCAGCTTTTGCTATACTCCAGTGTTTTTTATCAATTGGTTCGATAATTACTTTTATTACTGGCCAGTTACTTGGCCTCCACTATCAACTAGCCGTATTAATGACGGTAGCAGTTATTGCTTCGATTTGTTTTGTTAAAGTAGAACTCGAACATAAAAGACGCAATCTCACATTTGTTCAGTAAAACACTGGGTAATTTTTGAAATATAAAAATATTTTAGATAGATAATAGGACTGGACTGCTTTTATCTTTTAATGTTACATTCAAGAAAAAAAAATCTTTAAGCCCATTTATTTTGCGTGTACCATTGGTTATTATTTTAATCATAATAAGTTTTGTTTTAGTATGTATGCATATACTTTTGTGCTATGCGAAGTAAAAAGACACGATCGGGTAAAAAAGTTATGAAATTGTAAAAATGTGAATTGTTATTATTATGATGGCAAAATGCATGTGACGAAATTAAATTTTAAAGATAGTGTTTTCGTGTTTTTTACCTTACAAGAAATATTTTTTTACCAAATAAATATTATAAAATACTGTTAATTGATTAATATAAAGGTTCAACGAAAATACCAGTAGGTCCAGAATCATTATGTGGATGGCTATTGATTATAAAATATAGAAAGAAACTAAGACGTTTTGATTTCATGAACTTTTTATTACATGAACTCTTTTCCCATACCTAAAAGATGGGAAAACCGTGGAGTGCTATTAAATAAGAGGGTGCAAATTAAAAATAGGGGTGAAAATGCATCCCTCACAATTTTTCGAAAACAAAGCAAAATTCGCGTAATTGTTTAGAATCAAATTTTCCATTAAAATAGCTTATTTGAATAATTAAATAAATATTTTTATAAATGTTAAGAAAACCAAACCCAAAAAATTGCACAAAGTCGATTTTTTGATTTTTTTTTTACTTTTTTGAGGTAGGAGGTATACGCATTGCTTTAAACAAAAAAATTTGTATTAAATTTTCGTTATCTAATAAAAAATTATATTGGTATTTTAAATACTTTACCTTGGGGTTTTGGGGGTTAAAGTATGCTTATCGTATCTAAAAAAAAATAATTGTGGGTGATCGCTTAACAGCTTGTTTTGAAGGAAACAAGTAGTAATAAATGATACAACTAGAAAAAAGACCAAAAGAATGCAGTTCATCCTGAACATAACTTTAAAAGTAGCCGCCAAATAAACCATTTTTTGAGTACATAGCCATAAATAATTTTAAATTATAACGTATTAGCCCAATTCTGGCTGTCCAATATCAGAAACTTGTAGATATGATATTTCCAATGCATTACACATTTTTCTTTAGATTTTCGACAATATTTTTACCAAAATGTAAACTGCTACCCCAAAAGAGCAAGGGTTTGTTATGTTGTTAAAATTGAAATCATATATCGACTATCAATCACCCATTGAATCGTCCACTTTAAAACATTCATGACATGAAAACGGGTTAAATAAATTTTTAGTCGTCGTCCAATTTCATCCAATGGCGACCGCTGAAATCGAATGAATTTATTGCGATCATTAATATCAACATGTTGAACATGCTAATGACGCCTTTAGCAATTAATAAACGCAATATATTAGTTATATAATTAGAAAAATTTAACGCCAAAGGGAGGTATCAAACTATCAATAAAATTTGTCCTATAATTTTCAGAACATTTGATAGTTTGTTTTTGTATTAAAAAGTTACAATGTCCTACAAGACAGTGGCATTGATATGAAAGACCTACGCATAATAAAAACATCTATTGAAACTAATCTGCCGCTGTTAAAATTAACCATAAGAGAACAGAGGAAGTAAAAATCCTCCAAAGAGTTCGCATTCTTTCCCCTCTCATATTTAGCACGTATTTGAAGGCAAAAGAATAAATAATATGCAGCTTGCTATTAACGAAAAATTTTTAGAACGATAAATATACCTAGGCACATTATTAGATGAACAATGGGACCGTTCTTATAAAATCAAAATTACTATTTAAAAAGATTTAGTATTAATCCAAATGTCCAAGCTCCTTAAAATACATAATTTAAATATGGACTTGAAAATTAGGTCTCTTCCAAGGTTACACCTACCACTACACCCTCCACTTCATTTTTTGTTAATCTTTGTCTTTGCTGGGTCGTTAGCTATTTGCTCATCCTTTTCCTTTATTTCTGTTTTTAGATTTTTGGAGTCTTCTTTTTATTTTTAGCTACTAATCAGCCTTTTTTTTATCCCATACCCATTCATCATTATTTATTATATATACTTTTACTATTTCTTCTTTTGCAATGGTTCTTATTTCTTTTTGGATTTCTCCATCTTCTTTGCTTGTTCGAGTTATTAAATTTCTAATTTTTTTGCCCCTCTTATATTTATATCCACTTCTTATTTTTTTTTACAAAAATACCTCCAATTCGTTTCTTATAGCTTCTTCCTCATAGGTTGGAATGGGGATACCTTGCAGACATGATATTATTTCTTCTTTTATCTATCTATTGGTTCTACCTTTGGTTTTAGATCGCGCATTCCTTCTTTAGTAACTTATTCTCTTCTTTGGATTATGACGTCTTGAAAGAGCTATTTTTGGTCTTCTCTTATTTCTTTAACATCATGCATATCTATTTTGAGATCCTGAAACATTTTCATTATTTTATTGAGCTTGTATCCAATTTATCCTTTTTATCCGGTGATCTCTTGATTTTAGATGATCTTTTAAGGTATTCATCCAGCTTTTTCCCTTTATTTACCTTCATCAGTGGTATATTCGTCGCTTCCAGGGTCTTTCATTACACCGCGTAAAAAGCTAGCACAAATCAACCTTTCGAACGCCTCTTACTTTACCCACAACAACTACTATTTTGTAATTTATTTTCGCTGCAGGTCTCTATTTTTCGGGATTACTGCAAGTTAAAATTTAATTACATTTAAGCACATTTACGGACGTGTTGTTAAATAAAAGCTTTAAAAATCAGCGAATTGCGATTATTTCCAGTCCACTAATTATTGAAGTTGAGTAAAATATCTCCCGTGCAGAAAAAGAAAATTTACAAATCCCGAATTCTACAACTTAATAAAGAAAAAGAAATTATGTTCACAGTAAAAAGAAGAAAATTAGAGTATTTTTTACACATCATAAAGAATGAAACCAATTATAAGTTACCAAAATGTATACTACAGCGTAAAGTTCAAGGTTAAAGGGGGGTTGGAAGAAGACGAATATCTTGGCTAAAGAATTTAAGGACCTGCTTTGAAACATCCACAACAGGAATTCAAAGCAGCAACAAATAAAATCATCGTTGCTAGACTGATTGCCAAAACATTCGGTAACCGATAGGCACTAGAAAAAGAAGAATTAAAAAGCTATTAAATAGCGTGTCGTTGAATAAAAAATGTCACAATTAAAACGTTTTATTTGTTAAAGTTTAGTTTTTTCGATCTGATTGGTAAATATTTGTAAATAATTTACTAATTGGTTAAATATTAAAATTTGATAATGTTGAGTTTATCGGAGCATGAAATAATGTGAATACAGTATGATGCCTCATTTTAATTTGTTTGAAAGTAACAAATTTTTTTGTTCACAACAATTTATTAAAAATGCTCTCTCAACATTTTTAATTCCTTCTTGATTATAGTACATTCACCCGGTGTACTATTTATGCTTTTCTTTTGATAGATACATTTTTTAAAGAAACTCTCACTTCAAGAGTCTTAAGGGCTCTTCTAGCCACCGACGTAAACTTCAAATAACTTTTGTTTGAAGCCATGTACTGAAATAAGAGCGTTGAAGTGTCCTATAAAGAAAAAATTAAAGGGCACGGCAGCTAATAGGCCAGTGCTCATTCAACATTGTTTATGGAATTTTATAATATAATACCAGTTTTTAAAAACTTTTCAAGTTTTTAGGCAAATACTTGTCGTTGTATTATTAACAAACAAGTTTTAAACTTCAGTAGAGTACCTACTACCTTTTCCTGTATTCAGATAAGGTGTAATTGTAATATATTTTTAAAATAAACTTTATGGGGTGCCACTTTATTGCCTTTTCATGCTCTCAAAGTTTAAAAAAACTTGTATTATCAGATATTGATAGATTTTTCCTTCTGTAGTAAAAAAATGTATTTACTAGAGGAGGTAACTTTTAAATTTGAATTTTTTACGTTTGTCATAAATAACAATTTTATAATATTTTAATGGCAACTTCACTATTTTTCTCCTATAAATGTGCTGTAATATACTTTGTAACAAACTTATTTCTTTTATAGTAGTCGAGTGTAATATTAAAATCGTTTGTTTTAGAAATTAAAAAAAATTAAAGACTATAGTCTATAACGACTCTATCTCAAGTATGAGATCTTGAATTCTCGATTCTATTCAACTCGAGGGTATAAATAAGTTCACGGATTTACTCTTTACTCTTTTTTATATCTCACTAAACAAACTAACTCAAAGAAAAACTAAATCAAAGTTAATCGCCAAGTAATTTTGAAAATAAAATAACTAAAAAATATCACTGGTCTGGGTGCGACCCGAGAGGTGCATCTATTACAAATACTAGACGCTCATCAATAGGCAATTCTCCATCCCTAGATCCAACCATGTTTATGTAAACAGCAGGTTCTTTCAACAAAGAAGATTTTATTTTTGATGGCATTGAATTTGCACAGAATCTTGTTTGTTATTGAAATTTACTTGACAGCCGCATGAAATTTTTATTTTATTATGCTAAACTATTATCTATACAAAGCTAAAATTATTAAAAACAAATAGGTACATGGCTGTCTTGCTATGTAATAAATTATAACAAATATTTTCTGTACATAAAATCTGATAGCAAACGAATAATAAATCTTTATATATTTTTAATATTCCATCAAAAAGTTATTTTGAAATTAACATCCAACTTTGAACCTTCTCCGAAATTTAGCATTGGAAGCAATTCACTAGCTCAAGAAATAAGTTGATGCCGAGTAGGGTTTTCATACCCAATATCATTACTCTACATTACTGTATTAAAATAGATAAATGATTCAATGCCCCACGTTCTCTAGTCTTTTCCCCGATTAAAGGTTTGTTCCCACAGCAGTAAGAATCAGTCTGTGATATTCCGTGTATTCAAAAGCGTTTCTTTGAATATACTTCGCACAATCCGAACTACCATCTGACTGCTATGGCAACAAACCTTAAGTTAGTAATGATAGAATAAATTTTTTTTATTTTATATTAATCGTTAGTCTTTATTACTGAAAAAATAACTACACAAAAAGTTTGGAAAAAGGTGCTTAATAGGGTGTGGAAGTCTATAAATTGAAATACAAATTTAGTAACATTTAAATACTGGCCTAATGTGTAGTAAAAATGGCATAGCATCGTGGTTACTCACTCGAGACAATTTAAATGGCTATGCCGCCATCAAGACGTTCCAAATGATGTTATTGATTCTCGTATTCCCAGAGAGCATTGCACTTGTGCAGCAGTTCACCCCACAATTTTCCATATTATTAGTTTACTTGGCGATTAAATCTTTTGACATTGACAAATGTAAATGCAAAATAAATACCGCATGAAAAACGTTTTATTTGGTCTTCTAAGCGCGGAACTCGTATACCCTGATAAAAGTCAATTAAAAAAAATGTTTCAGGTTCATCCAGTAGCAACTTGTTTTTAAAATATCAACCATGATTGAATCAACAGACTTTTTGTAAATACATACATACCTTTAATTTACCTATGTACTTCTGTTACAGTTTTATAATAGTAAAAATTTGATATTTATAATGAAAATAAAGCAACAAAACATTGTATTCTTTAAAAACATTACATTGTTAGGAAGTATAATAATAAGCTAAATTGCACATACCTGTCTGCCTTTCTTACTATAGCGCTTCTTTGAAGTACACTTTTAGTGGAAAGTTGTGCGCACAGTTGTGCCACTGACGCTACTTCAACTCTAATTACTCTTAAAATGGTACTTTACTTAGTTGTACTTTTCTTAGACTTTAATTTGGGTTATTAGTGAAAGTGGGTATTAAAGTAGGGACACGTTTTCGTAGTTACGAATTACATGTACTTAATAATATTATCTTTTATATTTGGACACATATAGAGATTGTAAATTGTAGGGAGGGTCGTGAAAGCTATGCAGCCTCTCAATCACCTCGACCTATCAGATCTTTTGTGCATAACCCTTAATCTATTTGAGTTCCGGGATTCCGAGACTTCGTACAAAGTTAATCAGTTTCCTGGGGGTTAAGTTCCTGATCTCGGAGTTCTTTAGGAAGGCTTCTTCCAGAAACTTGGGCCTCTTGCAGATTCAAGTCTTTCTTGTCCAACTAAGGAAGCTGTTTAGCTTTCCTTGGCGAAAGGCTTACTAGCCTTGTCGATTGCCTTTGTCCTATAACTTTATGCCAGTGAGATTTCCTTTTATCTGTTTCCCAAGTATGGTAAACTCTGGTCCCGTGGTCTAATTTGAGATTGGTTCTTAATCAGTTAAATAGCCCTTTTTATAATGAGGTATAGTGGTTTAAGCAATGTGGTAACTCTAAGATTGGTCTAATTTAAGCTTGCTACAATGTTAGAAAAGGAGAAGCTAGTTGTGAATGACAATCTCAACGGTCGTTTAGTGCTTAGTTGTTAATGCCAATATCCGATGTTAAAGCAAACTAAATCAACAACTTTAGGAACAAGCAGAAAACATGTTTTAATCTAACGTTAACGTAATATTAATGGATTTTGTAGGTCCATCCATCGTTAATTGTAAACTCGGTATGTATTAAAGTAGTAGTTGTTTTTTTACGCTCGTTTATCCACCCCGACTGGCACTATAATGTTTTTTCGTTCTGTGTTAAAGTACATCTCCATGTGAGTTTTGTTTTTCATTAATGTCCCACCGGGAGCAATCTATTAGATATAGTGAAATAAAGTATTTGCGCTGAAAACTTGTAAACAGTGTCTAAAGATTGTTGATTTTAAAAAAATATATCTTTTCCGTTTACTTCTCCAGTAGGAAGTGGGTGTATCTGACGTTTATGACATTACCGCTAAAAAGTGTCCTCAAGTTAAAAGTTGACGTGTTTCGGCATTTCATTCTTATATGTCGCATTTCTTAAATAATAAGGGTGGGTCCTTTTCAAATGAACACAGTCAATAAATTTTAATTTCTATACTCAAAATTATTAACAAATACTGTTCAAAATTATTATTTATTTTTCTCACGATAACTTTCATATTATAACATACTCTTTTAATTTTATTATTATATTTAAATCATTAAAATAAACCATAGCAAAAGAATATCAAATATCAATTCATACCTACAAACCTTATCTTTTGCTTTGGTAAAAGATTGATGAACTGGGCTTTTTAAGTAAGTAAGGGAATTCTGTCGTAACACATTTGATTTACTTTATTTGGTACCTTCGGTATCTGTCAATTATTTATAATTTTGAATATCTTGTCGCATTTTTGTCCGAAGCTTGCATAATGGCAGTTAACGTCTTCAGTAATTTACTTCTTTATTTTACAAAATTATGTAATGATAAATATTTAATGTCAGTTTATATATTTTACTCGAGATTGTCTTTTAAAACCTAATAAATTATTTTAAAACCTGACTTCTAAAAATTATTTTTTTGCATATCTACAATGAAATAATAATCTCTAACGTTGTACCGTTAAACTTTGAAGCTTAATTCTATCGTTAAAATTTTGCTGACATCCTCATATTTAACTTGGAATATTGTAGAATGATTTGTACAAACATATATTGCTTTTAATTGTTATATAAAGACGCGTTTACGCAGAACGAGAGCCACAATCGTGGGTTTTATAATCTTTATTCACGTTTCGAATAAACACCCAACTTGTTGTTCACGACTGTGGAATTATATAGTGCAATATCAATACACGAATTGGTTGTATACAAACAACCATAAATCCAAAACCGACAGTCGTGACTCTCGTTCCGTGTAAACCCACCTTTAAAAAGACAGAAAAGTAAAAAAATTAAAATTCATATTATCCACCCCGTACATCTAAGAAAGCCTGTATAAAGTTATTTTTTATGGCATCTTAGTTCCAACTTCATATTACAAGAAACATTTTTAGGCCATTTTTATGTTTTCTTTTATTCAGGAGACATTGCTCAAGTTTTTATATAGGTTTTCGATTGTATACCACATAAAAGAAATTGCTTTAAATATTTAATGAGACCAATTAGTTTTTCAAGAAAGGTACTTTATTTTTGTTACGTGTTTATATAAAAAGTTTTTAAGTGTGCCAATGTATTCACCTAATGCTCTGCCCTTAACGATTTCTTTGGAATAGTTCAATACCTGGAAGCTTATTTGCACTATAAAATACTGATTTTTTTAACTTTTAACCAATTAAAGTTTTTCTGTTAACAAATCCCTACTCCGTATAAAATCAATAAAAGAGAACTAACAACGATCTAATAACGATTTGTTTTAATTTTAAATGTCCTAACTTTTTTATGCTAGACGTCAGCACCAAAAAAAACATCACAATATCATAAGTAAAGCTATCAAAAAACAAGCAAGTACTGTCCACTAAAACTTAATTGATTGGAAGAGCGTGAATTTCTGCCGTGACTTTTTTGTTTTTATTGCCATTATTGAATAACATAGCGTACTCATCTTAGAACATACATACATGTAAAAAACCTATTTTTAAAGGAAATACTTTGACAATCGGTATAATAGTTAAAAAGTTAACTAAAACGACTGATTTGAAGGATATAAGCGGACAATCTCGATGAAGAAAAGTTAGTTTTCAGTTCAATACCGGAGAGCGTACTTTGAAGGCAATTTTAATTCGTTAGAAGAGTAGGTCACAGGTAATTAGTTTTTATCCGATAAGCTGAAGAGTGTTTTACTAGGAAAATTGGTATTTAATATGAAAGTCCTTAGGGGATGTCTCCTGTCCACCGTAGGTTAGGACTTGTGTTTCTTTTTAAAGTTATCCCGTGGTAATTTCGTCTTTATTTGAATTATTAGGTAGAATCACGTTTGCCGATAGTCTTGAGGGATTTAATACCATTTAGGGAACCGTAGCACTGGATTTGCGTTTGTAAAAAGATTCTCCAAGCATTATTTGATCTTATTTAATAAATTATTTTTTTTGTTACCGTTTTCCCCCTATTTTTGGTTGATTTTATGGAAAAAATAGTTCAAAGATACTTTCCTAAGATAAAAAAACTTCTGGCGCCCAAGTGCCGGTTGGGTTGTCTTCCTAACACTGTGGCTTAGAGGTCTTTTTTGTGTTCCTGCACTGGGGATAGATGAACTACCTGTAGGGTAAAATGCTTGGCGAAAGCCAGCAGCCTGCGGATCAGATCTTTTTTAGTCAAGGGTACTCTTTTAAAAACTACGTCCCAAAGAGGTGGTATCTTGACCAAGCGAATGCTTCGCAGTCGAAGATGACGTGGGTTGCTGTTCCTTCGTGCTCCCCACAGTTCCTGCAGAAGGGGTTGAAGATTTCTATACTGTGCAAGTGTTTTCTGGTAAAACGATGTCCCGTTAGGAGTCCAGGTTTAGAGCAGCTATCATTGGCTTGCTGTGCCTTGTTATTGTCATCCCTTCCCATTTCCTCCTTTCTTCCTTTTGGGCCCACAGTTTAACTGCAAGTAAAATTAGTTCGTTACAATAGCTTAAAGTAGTTATTAATTACAAAATTACACAAAAGTTTATTAAAATCCAGTAAATAATTTATTTATATACCCATTATTTCTATTAGAATTAAAAACTTTCAATTATCTTATTAAATACCAACAACCTTTGTATTTGCAAATCGTTTTATAATTTACATTTATTATTAGCTTTTTTTTCGACAATTTTTGTGTATTATAAAAATTCAGCTTCCGTATGTTTGTGTCCGCAAAACTCAAAAAGTAGCCGGATGGATTGATTTGAAATTTTTACACAACGTTGCATTTTAATTGGAAAGGGTTTTATATACTTTTTATTCTGAAGTTCCCACCGATACGGGAAATTCCAAACATTTTGCGAGGTTTAGATGAAAGCAATTTAAAAAAACTAAAGGATTAAACACCCATAAGAAGCAGTATTTAAAGAGTTTTGAAGGATTAATAGGAATTCAAAAGGATTAAAAATCAATTTATATCAACTACTTTTTAATCCTTTTGTTTTTTCATAAATATCTGACAAATGATGACTTTTATGCATTTTTTCACTTACACACATTACTATTTTTACGCGTTTGTTTACAAATATGTCACATACTTATAATTTTAATAATAAACGTCACCAAGCGTCAATCTCCACCAACAGTATTATTGTAGATAGTGAAAATAAACTGTGACCAGTTGATTGTGCATAGTATTATTTGTGATTATTTAATCATAGGGTGGAATTGATTTGATTTCACCTGAGAAGTAATTATATTACCTATCCGTTTTCGAAAAAATAAAGGTAGGTAAATTTTATACTGAAAGACGGATTTAGTTATTTTGTTTTAATTTGAAAATTATTTATATTTCTGTTTCGAAAATTAAAATATGTGTTATTTTTATGTAAATTGTTGCATTCAAAAGTGTGCGTTTTGAATTTGAAAAACGAATGCTTTTCTTACGGGCAAATATCTGCCGCAAGCTCTAGAGTCTGATCTTTATGTTTATGCAAAAAACGGACAATATTAATGTGGTCGGGGTAGCACAGGGAGAATTTCGTACGCATTGAAAGGGAAGCTAACAAGATAAGGATCCGGGTGAAGGAGCAGAGAACAAAGTATATGCATGTAACAAGAAACCCCGCACTCGACCGCATACGACAAAATGTGACAATGAACGAATACAATTTTGAACATGTCGAAGCATTTAACTATCCGGGGGTAACAGTGAATAACAACAGACATGAAGAGCTCAAACACCGTATCACCCAAGGAAACAAATATAAAGATTATTACTGATATCCTCAGGGGTTCGTGGATACTTGATTTTGCTATTGAAATCAATTTGGGGGATTGTATAGGTCAGTTCATGGATCTATACAATCATTTTTTTTTCGAATACCAAACTAAAAAACTAAGAAAACCACGTAAGGGCGCCAAGCGATTTTTAAAATAAAAAATCGATAAAAATAGGTACCCCAAACAAATTCAATAGTTTACTTTACCTTAAGTACCATTTATCGAGCTAATTAACGTATTTTTACTTCCTATTTGAAAAATCCCATTCTTATCTTTTAGAAAACAATTAACAAAAAAACAACCTAAAATGTATACAGGTTTATTTACAAAAAAAAAAGAAAAAAAGTTTAGACAATTTTTGAGTACATATATCTATAAAACGAAAAGAAATAATTTTAAAATTTTAACAATTTAAGCAGAAATAGAATAAAAATAAAATTAAATAAGCAGCAGAAAAATCGGAGAAACAACGGAGAAAAATCCAGCGCAAAAAAGTACCAATTTCTAAATTTCTAAAACCAAAACCCGTCTCATGCATCAGGCGAACGGACTGCGAAAACATCCTCAGCCACTGCAAATTCTCGTTGAAACGACGAAACTCAATGGAGACAAAGGTAAACCCCACTGGGGACTTCCACGGTTATAGTCCAGCCAATGGTGAAATTCACCGGGGGAAAAAAAAGAAAAGAAAAAGCCAACCACATTAAATCTTCCTTCCACTCGAAACAGCAAGTCATCGGAAAAAAAGGAAAAGGAATAGGAGAAGTAGAAGAAGAGAAGAAGGCCAACCACTAAAACAATATATAATTTAAACTAACTAATAAAAAAACCATTAAATTAAAAATAAAATCAAATATCTCACCACTAAATAATCCTTCCCCTCGACACGGAAAGTCAGCGAATGGTGCATTTAGCCTGATTAACCTTCCACCATAATGCCAAGAATTAGACTAACTCAAGACTAGATTTCAACTCTCGAACCGACCTAGATCGAAAGACTTGAATATGTATAGAATGTGCCCAGATCCGGCTTTTAAAATTTTGGATAGGAAAATTTAACGTTACAGGGACGAAGCGGGGGAGGGTGATGCATTGCGCTGTCGGAGCTCCGGTGCGACGACGGACAGTAGTGATGGGAATAACGGTTCCAACTCAATAACGTTCTAGGCTGGAACAAGTTAATGGGCGCGCTTGTTTGGGCAGAATCGAATACCTATAACTACATTTATATATACTTCTTTCAAAGTCAGTTTAAAAATATTTAAAAAACATTTAATTAAAAGCCAATAAATCTTCAAAAGAAACTGACCAGTGGCTTAACAATTTTATTTTTAAATCAGATATATTTTCAAAAATTATTTAATTATTTATTCAATCACAACGCCTCGTTTAATTACTCAATAAATTGTGGAATAAGTAATTTTCGTTGAGTTGCATATTGTTTTAATTATTTCATCTTAAGTTGAATTGACATTTTCAGCTTTTAAGCATGAATATATATTTAAAATTACTTGTTAAACTTGAACATGCAAATCTCGATTTATAAATTCACAAAATTGTGTCTCATTTTCATTATTATTAATTAAAATTGCATTATTAAGATGTATTTTATCATTAATTTGGATATTATCATTACTTTGAATTACAGGAATTTCATTTCAATTCGTTAGATTCATCATTTACCTCAAACGGTCTCTAAAAAGCTATTTCACAAATATCACAAAAAAATAAAACGCATACAATAAAAATTGAGATATTGAGAGCGCGCTAATGTTTTCAAGAAAACACAGCTAGATACAACAAGAGTTAGCGGATATCTGAGAGATATCATATGGCGAATTAAAATGATGAGTACAAAAAGCAAGCTTAGGAATTTTTAAAACATGCGTAAGACCTATTTTAACATACAGTTTATGGTTTATGGTTTATTTGTTTGTTATATTTTTCCTCTGTTTTATCATTTTCTACTTATAGGGGTGTACCTTTGGGTATTATTATTATATATTATATTATTTTAATTTAAAATTCTTGTTATACTTACTACAAAAACTAATACTTACTTAAATAAAATAATGTATTTTTATTTAAGCACTTATACTTACATACAAATTGCGTTTTTGTGTTTAAGTAGATGTATGCAAAGAACCGTTATTTCCATCACTAACACTGAAACGCTGTGCTGCGATGGCGTGCGTCGCCCTCTTGTGTGGCATACAATGCGTTGATCCGTTGTGATGCTAGTGAGGCCCCAGAGCCTAGAAAAACAATGTTTGTTATTAGACCATAGTCGACTTGGAGAAGTCATTCAAGACAATAGCATTCATTTAGAGCTAACCATGGAGGAGATTGTGGAGCGGTGGTTTTTTTGACCCACCCCACTAGTTACAAATATTTTAAAATTGCGTTGTTTGTATTTGTAGCATAAATAATTGAAAATACGCGTATTTGTATATTTTTCGTAATTACTTTTAACTATTTCATAAGAATCATTGACAAAATTTTACGGACACACATTTCATTCTTTTTTTACGAACAAAAATAAATTCGTTGCTTTTATAAAAAGAAATACCTGCTGGTGAACCGTAAATTTCTCCTTTTTGGTCGCCTTTGAAAAAACGGTTAGTTGGTTTAGGACCTTAGGTTGTTTAATCTTGACTAAAATTGAGATTGACTTTATTTGATCTCTTTTAAATGTGTAACAAAATGCGAGATAAAGATACGTAATGTTATATCCCTTTAGATAATTTAAAAGATACAAATACCAACCAAAATGATGAAAATCTTAAAAACAGCCACCACATCTAAAGCTTTCAGGAAAGGGAAAATTTATGATCACTCTTACAGAGAATGATTTTTTTGCAGTCGGAGAGCATATGATATTAGGTGTAATATTACCAAACTTCGCACATTTTTATTTCTTATGTAAAAACAAAATACATTGTTTTGATTCACAATCGAGGATGTTTGTTTAAATGAGTCTTTAAGAGTTGATATTCTGAAAAATGAGGAAACAAATTTGCAAGATTTGAACGCAATTTACGTGCAAATAACGAGACATTTTTTTCTCGAAAGGGAAGAAAAATTGTTAAAATGGTCAATTCTGACAATTCTTTGCAGTATTTTGAAGACCATTCAAGGAACTCGATTTGGCAAGCCTGTCGTTAGTTAAATTTAAAATATAGTTCGGTACGAAATTTTTTAAAAGAAAATGGTTATCACGATAAGTGATGGTAAACTTAGAGATCAATGACAATAGTTTTTTCCAGCATGTGTTGTGGACGGATGAAAGCCGTTTTGTTACTAACGCTAAAATAAGAAAAAAATTAACATTTTTGGGCCACTGAAAATCCACATTTTGTCAATCTGATTGAAAACCAGGGAAACTTCGGTATTAACGTTTGATGTGGTATTATTAATGAGCATTAACGAAGGAATGTTACATAGTGAGCAATATTTCCAATTTCTTTATGTGCTTCTCGAAAATGTGCCATTACAGATGCAAGCAAACATGTGTTTTCAGCATGATGGAGCTCCACCGCTTAAAGCAAAAATTATTCAACAATATTTTAATAAATGTAGGGAGAAAAATGGATAGTGTAACGAAATATCTCACATTAGTGAATTTCGTTTCTTTTTTATATTACTTTTTTATTTTCCTCGTATATTTTGTTTTCAATTAAAGCCCATTAATTGGTTGATTAGTTGAATATCGACAGCTGTTTTATGAATATAGGTATTGTAGATACTACATGGTAGTCATTTCAGAACTAAGATTATTTTGGCATATTTTTATATAACTAATTAAATCGTTTTATATTTTTTTTTGCATAAATAAAGTAATTCAGCATTGTGACAAGGTATACGAGAGGTAAATTATATTAAAAAAGTTATCAGGAATATCATATAATTTGATTTATGAGAATTCTAATTTATTATGTCGCGAAATTAAATACATTTAATTAGATCTGGCAACAACCGTTAACCTATTAGCCCAGATCTATTGATAAATAGAATTTTGATGAGAAGGAATAAAAGGACAGGTACTCGCTCTCTTTTGTCGTTGGTCTTTCCTGGAGAGAAGACGTTAATATTTGATAGCGTTCCTGAGTTCTTTTTTGAAGTGTGTAAGAAGATAAGTAAATTTCTTGTGAATAAAGATATTACGTTTTCATATTTTGATAAAGATATATTAGAGTACAACTGTATGAAAAAAATTATTTTTGCTTTCTGAAGTTTTCTCAGTGAAGTTTAAGATACTTTGAAGTTGTTTTTTTTATCCTTTCAAATGTCTGGGAGGCCATGATGTTCTCAAGATTTATTTTGAAGAAATCTTTATGGATTTACATCATCCTAACTTAAAAATGACATATTTTGAGATCTATTCAATCAATCTTCGGTTGGATATTAATATTTTTAGGTGTGCACCAAATTTTGAGGTTATTGAGAAATCAGAAGATTATTAGTGTCCAATTTATAAAGGATTGTTAGTCTGAGAAAGGTGATTTCCAGCCAAATATCAGGAAAGATTATACTCTGCAGTAAGTGACGAATGTTAATATTCTAGACGTTAAGTCAATTTGATGTAAGGTCTTTCACTTGCCAAAGAAATAATTCTTTTATCTAGCAGACTGGTAAATCAACATTTAATTTATCACCTTTTATTTTTTTGTAAATTTAATGTTATAATAATTTATCTGGTAGATTTTTTTTAAATCTAACTCATTTATAACTTTTGTATGTTTTTGACAAACTGACTTCTTTTATTTAATTAAAATAATAAACGGTTTTGGAGTTGTTTGCTAATGCATTGATTTTGTAAATATTTTATTTAGTTATACTTAAAAATTAGTAACAAATAGTTTTACTGTTAAATTATTTGCATAGATCCAAGGTTTTGTATTTTATCCTGAATAAAATACATGGCGCCCAAATTTTGATGAACAATTGTGTTTTCTCTTAAAATAAAGAAATTCAACAATTTTTCCTTACTCACGACCCTCCCAAAAGTGTAGAGCAGCCGACAGGCTCAATTAAAATAAGTTGTATTGAAATTTTTTAAAATTTCATTACAATAGGTATAAATGAACCGAAACAGTGGGCGCCTAAATCACCGGACTTGACCTCACTAGTAAACAATATCAATGATAAGTATTTAACTGAAAATCAATCTAAAGTATAATTACTTGCTCTGTATGGCAGATAAAGTAAAATCAATTTCTCCAAATGAGAATTTCTACGCCGTTTTGTGGTTCCTTCGTCGGATTTCGCTAACAAACGTCGTAGCCTTGTTTTGAGGTTTACTATTAATTAACAAATGTACAATACGTAATTATTAAGGGTCCAAGTAACAGGAAAATCCTCGAGAAGGATTATTACAGTTGACGTGTATTCTCGGTGTATTTATTTTGTTAACGGTTTACGAACCAATAACAAGGTATAATTACTCGAACTTCGTCAAATATCAAACCCGGTAGTGCTTTGTGATCTTTGAAAACTTACATACACTGCTCAATATTAACAAAAATTTAAAAGTAAAAGCCGTATTTATTAGATCTATTTGTGGTTTGGAAAATAACACCGATTCCGTGGTATAGATTTTTCGTTTGCTTGGTCCAACCTTCTACATTTAATCAACTAAAAGTCACGCATTCATCACGTGGAAATTAGCTTTCGTATAAACAAAGGGTCCCGTGCTATTTATAGATCATCTTAAGAACACGTGCAGATTTTAGCCGAGAACATTCCAATCGTCGCGCTTAATTCTTAGCAAGCGACTATACGGTCTTAGTGACCAATCAAAAACGCTGAAAGGCAGTAAACCCGTTAGCCTACAGTAGTAAAAAGACAGATCGAGCCAGCGATTACTGAGTTATCGAAGGATTCAACATCTCTACGCAGTAAAACGACGCCGTCCTAGAGCAAGGAAGTCAGCAGGCGGTGAAGCTGCCCACACCTCATCACACAGCACATCTACAATCCCTATTACGCCTGGTGGGGTCGGCGCCGGCGCGCAGAATTAGAAAGTATATTACAAGAACAATAAAAATATTAAAAAGCTATATAAACAAGCATTTACGCCCTTTCATTTTGTGAAATATTTTAGATGCAAAACACCCAAATATTGAAAGAGCAAGCTCTGAATATACATTTTGGACGATGTATTTAGAAATTGAATTCAACCTTCTGGTAGGTAGAGAGGGGGGGTTTTTCGCTCAACCAAAGGGGTTTTCATATCACCATAGGTTTTGCTGGTTCACTGTGTAGAGTGTAGAGTTTTTGCAGTTTATTTATTTTATATTTGGATCACAGTTCCAATAAAAACAACTTCTTTTAATCACTATCTTTAATGCAACAAAAAAACAAAAGAGCGTAACAGCGTAAAACAGAAAAGGGTCAATTATTATTATTTTAAGTCCAAAAAGAACACTTGGGTATACAGAAGAAATATTTGTATTTACCACTTATTAACACTAACGAGCATCAACTGATCGATACTACGAGATTTTTTATAATCAATTTTATTTCAATAGTGTTTTTTATATTAAGACTAGCTTCTAGGGGGAGTCGTAAGGGCTATTCAGCCTCTCAAGCCCCTCGACCTATCAGATCTTTTGTACATTATATTGAGACTAAGAGTATAAGCTTTATTTTTTTAGTTTCGCGACAGCTTAATATTCACTTTCGAGTATGAAACTTATTACAAGCGAGTAACATTAACAACTTCTTTTGAGCAAGTCCTATAAAACGCCTTTTTTCCGTAACGGTAGGCAAAGACCACTTCCTTTCACTTGCTACGATTATTACACACATCTTTCGCTTCCTCTACTTTCATTAGTGCTCTCATACAGGCTCGTCGGTTGTTGGTACTCATGACCTGGCCTTTCTTCAAAACAATGTTGATCTGATCGAGATATGTTCTCCGAGGTCGACCTCTACTGACTTGTCCATTCACACTCGCCTTATAAATTTGTTTCCTCAATCTTCCTTCATTCATCCTTTCCTTTCTACGTGTCCAAACCATCTAAGCATTCTTTTATTTATTTTTGTAACCGCATCTTCTTTTAAACCACAGTGTTTTCTTATCTCACTATTTTTTACTTAATCGAAACAAGTCACTCCGGCTATTTTTCTCAGACTACTCATCTCTGCAGCATTATTCCTAATTTCATGCTTCTTTTGCCAAACCCAACATTCACTACCATACATAAGTGTAGGAACCAACACACCTCTATGCACAGCCAGACGTGCCTTTTTTGACACTTTCTGGCACAATGTCACTGTCATACTTTCCATCTTTCGTAAACTTTGAACCCAAGTACACACACGATAGACTCGCCAAGGCCGCATACAAGGAAAAACTGAACACGACCAGACCCTTAGGAAGACCACCAAAAAGACTCCTGGACTTCATCGTCATAGGACATCGAATAAAAAGTTGGAAAAAACAGGACATAGTCCTATTGTAAACACCCTGTAGATTATTGTTCTAATGTCAATAGTAAGTTTATTTAACAGTTAAATTAAAATACATTTACATTATTTAATAACAATAGACACGAGTATTACTGGTACGTGATAATAAATTACTTATAGACGGTCTTTCGAAATATAGGTTAATATTTTGTATACATTTTTATTATCGCAATAAGTATGTTATGGATACATGATTACTTGTGGTAATGCAGAAGTATACAATATTTTCAATGCGTGCACTAGACAATAGTTAACTGGGCCAATTAGACTTATTTTATATAAATAGTTGCAACAAGAATAGTCTTTATAAGATAGTCTTGATAGTATAGTCTTGATAATATAGTCTTTGGTAGAAAGATGTTTTATTATTAACCATCCATTACATGGCGACCCGGTCATTACTTGTTGTCACATTGCATCCATCACATGGCTATTCTGCCACCAATTACACTATCAAATTTTGTGTGTATAATGAACAGAAAGAAAATAAAATAAATAATTGACAAAACAAAACAAAAAATTAAATAGAAAAGAGACTATTTTATAAAAACAGTTCGTTCCTAGTTTTGGTCAAATTTATGTAGCTACTTAATACTAGTACCTTCAATGTCTACCATAAGTTTATTTAAAAACCTGATAGGATACAAAATAAAATACGTAATTACAAATTTCTTTATCTTAAAAACAACTATTAATATTCTCATTATGACAGTTAAGTGTAAATAAGGAATCCACAGATCAATTTACAACCATCCAAAATGGCAGTTCTCATTAATCATTTACATTAAGCGACTATGTTTAACTAGTTTGAGTTTGAATATAATCATTCCATCCTGCTATTAATCCAAATTATGCTATTAATTCTGTATTATTCTATCTACAGGTAATTATCAGAAGATGTACGTTAAGTACTCAACTGGCAGTAGTGATATCATTGTGTTTGCGTCTACTAAAGCTTGTTTTCAAGAAGTTCTATCTTTATTTTTACATAATAATTTGTTTAATTGTTGCTCTTGGTGAATACGGTAAGAAATTTTGCTTTACCAGTTAGCACGTACATCTCTCTAGACATTAACGAATTTTTAGAAATTTAACCAATTCCATAAAAAACAAACTGTCGAACGGTTAATTTCACTCGAGAAATCGTCCAATTTTGTCAATACTTTAATTTAGTACTGTTACAACCGGCCCTGTAATTTGTCGGCGACCGAGGATCAACTGCGGCGAGGGTGCATATTAATGAGCCTTTGTCGGCTTCCGCCTCCGTCTATTAAAATCTCGCCGTGCCTAGAGGCGTTCGAGAAATGGTCTAGAATTATGATTGAGAAATATAAAAAGGAAAGCGGTCGTAATAAAAGACAGTTTTAGTTTTAAAAGTGTTTATAAGTTATGAAAGTTAAAAAGTTGTAAAAGTTGTAATTAGTCGAATATCTAAGTGATTTATAAAAGTAAAATTTATTGTGTAGAAGTATTGGAATAAAAACTGTTTTGTTACTGTATCGAGAGTTTAAAATCACCTAACCCAGGAAAGAACTAAATTTCGTAACAGTACATTATAATTACACTGAGAAAATATTTTTTATCTATAATGTTATTTGTTCTAACTTTATTAAGGCTTCCTTCTAGAAACGTCTACGTTTTTATAACTATACATTGTGTCATTTAAAAATCAACAATAATTAAAATCTTTTATTTAAAAGAAAATATCAAAAATTAAATTGTTATGGTTCCAACATAAAAAAATGAGGTAGAAGCAATAATTACCCAAACCGAAATGACCTTTATCAAGATAATGTATTCCTTGTTCCCAATCACATGCATTGATGCACGGCCTGAATGCTTATTTTTCAAACAAACAATTTGACAATAACACTCAAAACATAAATTAACAGACTAACGTCATCAGTTGTTTCGGTTAAGTTTTATTATTTACTCTCATTGCAGAGTATTTTTTCAACTTTTTAATTATGTATTAAAAGTAGGAAATTTAAATTTTTAATGTGGCGCGAGTGGTTACTTCGCTTGTGTTAAAATTTGCTTTAAGCAATTTTTGATTTATTTTTTATACGTATACAAAACTAGCATTGCCATGTACAGTGCAACAGTAGTAGCTTGACGGGCGAGTGGCCTCTAAAATAACAAATATTCGGCTGAATATACTTCACGTTCGTAAACTTCTTCCTCCTATTGTACTTGAGACTCACGATTACTGAAAATTTCGTCGTCGCCGATCGGATCGTTATTCGAATGTTTTCGTTGTGCGTAGATTTGGGTGTTCTTCGCCTGCCAAGCTACTTCTGTTGCATTGTAACAGAGCCATTTTCTAAACGGTGGCATAATTTGCTGCTATTTTGTGCCAGTTGCAGATAATTGGATGCTTCAGCAGTTTTTAAAAAATAATGTATCTTGAAAAATTGAGTTTGCGATATAAAGACAGCGTATCTACTGCGATGTCCATAAGAAGGAATCATTTTTTTTATTTTGATTTGATGCTGTTTTTAGTCACCGCAAAGATCTATTTTTCAAGATAATTTTAAAATATTTTTCGTTCTTATTCAAAAATGGCTGAAGCATTAAAATTTTTGCGGTGCAAAAAAATACAAAAAGAACTAGGAAAGGCTTGCAATATGACGCAACCACCTGGCGCAGGTGACTGAGTGTTGGTGCATGTTGAGACTTGTTCATACTTGCACACTATCCGCTGCGCCAAGCTGGTGGGCTCAGTTGTTTATCAGCAATAATAGTTGAAGTGCCGTCTTAAGATGCCGTGATCGCTTGTCGATCGTAGGCTCTCATATTGCACAGCATATTAACAATCATAGTCTTATTTACAGCTGCGCGAAATAATTCACTGGTAGTTTTTCCAAAACACTGGCGTAGATTTTTAAGCCAGGATGTAGTACGGCGGCCCACACTTCTTTTTCCCATGATTTTGCCTTGTATAACAAGGTGTAGTATGTTAGGTACTTTTCTGAGTGACGCATTATGTGACCGAAGTATTCCAATTTACGTCGTTTAACCGTGTTCACGACTTCGTAACTTTTATGTAAGCGTTGCAATACCTTTTCGTTTGTGACTATCTACCCAACTGATCTTCAAAATATGACGATATACCCACATCTCGAATGCTTCTAATCTCTTCAAAAGCGATTCAGTCAAGGTCCATGCCTCAACCCCGTAAAGCAATACTGGGAATATATAACAGCGAACCATTCTCATGCGAAGTTCCAAATCGATTATTTTTCTAAATTTCATAAAATTTGTTCGTGCTTTAGCAATTCTTCTTTTGATTTCTGTACTAGGGTTCCAGTTTTCATTAATATTAGTACCCAGATATACCAGCTGACTTACGCGTTCCAGTTTTCGTTAATATTAGTACCCAGATATACCAGCTGACTTACGCGTTCCAGTGAATCGTTACCAATTGTAACGTTATAGTGATTATTATATACGACTGCTTGTTTACTAATGACCATGAACTCAAATTTTAAAACATTTTTCTTAGTGTACAAGTATGAATTATGTAAAAAAATTTTAATTTAACTGTCACAAGTCAATCTTAGCATTCCTTTATAGAATGTACCTCACGTCCCCTTTTACCTTTAAAATTATATACTTTCACATTTAAGGTGAATAGAAGGAAAGGGAGAAGAATGAAAATTAACAGCGAACCTTATTTTTATAAATTTACGAAATATCTACATTTGAAATCTAATATTTCATTTATATACGTTGTAAATTTTTGTGATATTTGATTTATACCTTATGTTCTTGAAATAAATTTTAAAATTGTTACTTCGGGAAATTTGAAATTGTGACGACATCTTTATTACATTTTATCTCGAACACGTTTAAACTGAACCTGTTAAATTATTTATGAAATGTATAAAAGATGGTATCTGATTTGATGTTCTTAATATTTTTTATTCATAATTAAGGATTTAATAGTTTTGGATCTACCACTTAAAATTATAGTCAGCCTGTTACGTTTTATTCCTTATTTGAATCGGTCAGCCATTATCTATTAAACTGCTGGTATTTTCCATAACACCTTAGCAGCAACGATCCAGATTTGACATAAAATGTAACCTTACCATTACAAAAATTTTCATGCACTTTGGAGAGCTATCTTTTGTACTAGTTGAGCCAACTTGATACATTCACAGTGCATCTCTTAAGACCTAGGATTTCTCAACGGAAGCGATCAATAAACATATTAATAAAACCCCAATTTTGTCTACTTTTTAAGATTCGTTTTAAAAAAACTAATACATTCTTAGTACTTTTATGTATTAATATTAACTGCTAAAAGGCTAATTGAGCTTAGCGACATTTTTTGCAATATAGGGTTATACATTGTGTCTACTTAGGTTGAAACCATATGGAAAACTTTTTATTATATATTTATATATATTTTATTATAATTATTGGTTTTATGAAAAAAATTTATTTTTGATAAAATTTTTGCATGGCTTAAAACTTAAAATGCCACTATCAGATATCAATTTTTTAAAGGCATATACAAGGTTTGTTAAAAAAAAAAATTATACTCAAGAGTAAAGTATCTTTATTTTTCACAAAACAGAAGAATGTTATAAAGTAAAGTTATTTTGAATTAAAAGTTATATTTAACAATGCAATTACAGCCATTTAGTATGAAAGTTCAGGGTTGGTGATTATTTACTAAAATTGCAGTTGTTCAAAAATATTAAATAAAAAGTTTATCATATTTTTAACAAATAAGAAATTATAAATTCAGTATTGAAATTTATAACTAGAAATAATTTATAATGAAAAACGTAAATAAATAAAGGCGAGTGTGAATGGACAAGTCGGTAGAGGTCGACCTCGGCGAACATATATCGATCAAATCAATATTGTTTTGAAGAAAGGCCAGGTCAAGAGTACTAACAAACGACGAGCATGTATGAAAGCACTGATGAAAGAAGAGGAAGCAAAAGATGTGTGTAAGAACCGTAGCAAGTGGAAGGAAGTGGTCTCTGCCTACCCCTACGGTAAAAAGGCGTGACTATATGGATGTAAATAATCACCAAACCTGAATTTTCATGCTAAATGGCTGTAATTGCATTATTTGAATATAGCCTTTAATTTAAAATAACTTTACTCTTTAACATTCTTCTGTATTGTAAAAAATAAAGGTACTTTTCCCTGAGTAAAATTTCTATTTTTTAACAAACCTCGTATATGCCTTAAAAAAATTGATATCTGATGGTGGCATTTTAAATTTTGAACCATGCAGAACTTTTTATCAAGAATAAATTATAATTTTTTTCATAAAACCAATAATAAAAAAGTTTTCCATATGGTTCCAACTTAAGTAGACACACTTTATATAAGATTAAACCTTCTTGGGCACGCAACTTATTTTAATGACCAAAAGGATTAAAAAATACAGTAACTTAGGAAAAAAATTTTTTTTGTCACAGTTAAAAATATTCTTTTTAAATTTTTTAAGTGTTTTGATCTAGGACAACGTCGTAATAAACACAAACAAATAATGTATTTTCAATTCTTATCCTAATCCTGTCATACCCTGCAACCTTACCCAATTTCATACTGTTCAACGCTACCACAATCTTTTACTAATTTCACTTTCATTGTAACTTTTCCTTTTGTCTCCGAATGGGCCCTGAACTTGGGTATCCTCTTTCTCAAATAAATATTTTTAAAACGCATTCATCTCCTTTCGCTATACTACCATCTTGGTTTCTGATTGTTTTCAGTTGCGAGGTAGTATTTTTACCTCTGGTTGTTCTTATGGACACCTAAAAGAATTAAATGTTATTCTGGAAATCAATCTATTAAATTCATCTTAATCATTCTCCTTCTTTTTTGCCGCAACCTCTTTCGCCCCACCATTCAACCTTTAATACTTATTCCTTACCTTGTTTACATCCTCAATCGTTGCGTTTTACGTTTTTTATTGGCATTTAAAGCCAGCATATTCAACTAGGCTTTTTTTTTCTGACACTGCTTTTTAAAACTTTTTGCACATTTTCTTTAACTTACATTTTTTCCTTCTTTTACCTACAGCACATAAGTGAATGAATGAATGAATAAATAGGAGTTATGGAAGAGGTCTAATTTTTTCCCTAAGCAATGCAGCATTGTCTGCTTTTTGTACCTTTCCAGCTCCTTAGTTTAGTCCCATTTCTTCAATTCTCCTGTTAAGGAGTAGAAGCTCATGTACTGCTATTGCCCTAGGTGGATCACTTCTTTGGTCTTGTATACACCTCAGGTAGTTTGTCCCTACTTAGCGAGAGCTGCTTTCCTGCTGCTTAGGTGAGGGTTCTTTCATCATTAAATTGCTGTGCCTAGCTCCCTTTGGCTGTGCCCACTTTAGCTGATGCTGAGAGTGGACCCAGCCATTGATCGCTGCTTTAACGCTGCATTGGGTATCCCTATTATTAATTCTGGCCCAATATATGATGTTCCAGAGCCCCGCCTAGATAGTTTGTCCGCTTCTTCGTTACCAGAAATACCTTAATGCCCTGGCACCAACGACAAATTGACCTTCTTATGGTTAGCCAAGGTTCATAGATTTTTGGCACATTCCCGGACAATTTTTGGAGTCTATTCTCCTTAATGCCAATGTTATAAGTGCCGCTTGACCATCTGATCTAATGAGGATTGTTTTTTTTGTATCCTCGTCTTATATTTTCAACAGCACAAGCGTTTATGGCATGTACTTCAGCTTGGAAGACCGAGGCATGTCTCCCCAATGAGTTTGTTTGCTCATATTTGGATTTTAAAGAATATACTCCTGAGCCAGTTCCTTCGCTGGTTTTTGATCCATCTGTGTACCAGGTGAGTTCACCAGGTTTATCATCACGTCCTTTGTTATCCCTGAGTTTTACCCGAACCTTATAGTTTGTCTCAAAGGAAATTTCTGCACTCATATAATCAGTTGCCATTTCTAGAAATGGGTATCTGATTATATTTTTTATGGTTTTATGCCCATGTGTTTTAGTACCTTTCCAACAGTTCTGTTGTTCTAGTCTATACGCGCATTGTCTTGCCTCGCCCTGGATATAAATATCTAAAGGTGGGAGGTTTAGCATTGCTTGCATAGCACATGTCTATAGCGAGCAAAACAAGAATCTATAAGACCTGCGTAAGTCCGGCAATGACCTACGCTACTGAAACGAGGGCAGAAACAGCAGCAACAAAGAGAATTTTAAGAGCAGCCGAAATGAGAACCCTAAGGACCATAACAGGACATACTTTACTCGACAGGCAGAGAGCTTGGAGGGATCATGTGGACAGAATGCCTGGAAATCGCCTCGTAAGAGCTGCTAAGCACAACAAGCCTGAAGGTAACAGACCACCAGGACGACCGCCCAAGAGGTGGCACGAGAGCTGGACATCAGAATCCCAGTTGCGGCTGCTATGAGTGCTAATATATGAGGAAAAACAAGACAAATGTCTTAAGAAAAAGAAAAAGAAGAAGAAGAAGAAGAAGCATAGCAGCAGTGGGGGTTGTTCTCATAGCTACTTACACCACAAAATTTAATAGCAACATCCATGATTTCTTTCTTGAATGGCTTTCATAATTCTTTAAACCCACATATTTTATTCAAACTGACATCCTTCTTGTCTTGTATAAATGTGGATATTTTTATAATTAAACATTGTGTTTGTTACCACAAGATTTTACTCCAAACAGACTTCGAGTAGACTTTCTTCGTTTTCATTTACTCTGTTATCACCATAAATTCCCAGAACACTGTCATATCCATCATGCTTCACTCCTACCCGACTATTAAAATCGCTCTAGCATCACTATTCTTTCATTCTGGTTACACTTATTCATAACGTATGTCACACTATCCCAAAACTCCTGCTACCTTCTAATGCATAATAAAGCAACGTTGCCAAAAATAAATTATTTTTGTGGTATCAGTAAAATAAATGCGCCAAAAATCCAGTAGTTTGGAAATAACAATTTGACAACTGTGCGCTTGGGTATTTATGAATGCGGATATATAATTATGGGACGAGAAAAATTATCTCTGATTTTCACTATACCTATAAAACTTTTTTATTATCGATTTCGTACTAATTGTAATCAATTGTAGTAGGTATTTGAAGAAATTGTGAAAATTAATTTTAGTGGTGACTTTCTAAATAGAGTTGAAAATATTTGAACGACTGCAATGTTCAAACAAAAATCCAGCTCCTAAAATACACCGTTGCTAGGCAATGACGCATCATATAGAAACTATGGTAGCATCAGAAACATGTTTTATCAATACCGCACAGCGACACGTGGAATCAATAATTTAAAATTATTTTTTTCAGTGCAAATTGATGCTTGATAAAGAGTTTCCGCACAATAAACAAGATGTAATTACATAAAAAAAATTCTTATTTCTAAAGGTCATAAAAGTGTCTTAATTTACGTGTTATTTCAGGTTATAAAAAGTTTAAGGTTAAAGGTGAAAAAACCAGATCTGAAAATGAATTGCATAAAGTAGACTTTTACAAATGACCATTTTTGTTGGTCTTAATTAAGTGTCCTTCAGAGACGCGGCGCGCAGTGGGCAAAATCACTGATTTAGGTGGACAAAAGTCAAGTCAAAAGTTTGGAATTTCCAATTGCCTGTCCTTTATAGTAGTTGGTAAGACGCTTAATACTAATATTTCCCGCCATATCATGTTTACAAATAAATAGTAAATGAGTGAATGATTTCTGTTCATACAAGTATCTAATAACGGGCAGTGGGATTATCCTTATTCGATGGTCATTTATTATGTTCAAGGTGTGTGTAGTGAAAAGTCTTTTTGCTTTTATTTTACAATCTACATTGCTGAGACAGGTAAGACATTATATTTCCACTCTCGTTATTGAATATACATTGCAATTTACCTGTAAAGTTAATTAAGCAATTAGTAAATATATGCCTCTATTCAATAACGAAAAACTATATAACCCCAAAGTTACCCCAAGGATTTGTTTGCAGGATTTGTTTTATCAATACTTTTAGTCTTTAAATGATGCAAAGAATTTTTGTGATTTTTTTTGTTTTGGGTGATACATAATTTTTTTCAGACACAACACTCCGAATCACGAGGAGGAAATTTCTTGAAGATTGAGTTAAGTTTCCTAAAAAAAACGCCAAGACCACTTGCTGAAATTTATTCTTACTTCTGCTCATATTAATAATGAAGAAGATGAGATTGGACCTTTGAAAATTAGAATTTCCCGTCTTTCCGACAAAATTTCGGCAAGGTGGGACAAATGTCACAGAAAACTGGAAGATTATTTTAATAAATACTCTAGTTGGCTTGATTCAGATGACTTGGATTTTAGTATTTCAGTTATCCAACCTACTTTTTTGAGCCACCCTGTAGACTCCAAAATAATTTCCTTTTGCAGCCTTAATCAATATATATATAATGAAATGGGGAAATTCCCGAAAAAAATCATTGGTTTGGTTTACAGGGACCGTGTCGAATGGGTTGCCCCACCCTGTATATATGCAGTCTCATATTCGCCCAAAAATTCTTACAATTTGAATAGGTCATACAATTTTGAATTATGAACGTTTCTTTAAATTTTGACGTCCATTTGTCGTTTAATCATATGGTACTTTTAGAGATGCTACACTTAATGGAACATTGAGCTGACCACCGGTATGTACTTTTTTTTTATAAAAAGGTCCTTTGTCTCTTACTATACTCTTGAAAATATGTGTACAAAATTTCATAATAATCAGTTAAGTAGTTTACGCGTAAAAGCATAACAAATAAACAAACAAACTCACAATCGCATTTATAATATTAGTTAGGATAACAGTGACATAAAACTGTTAAATTATTACAAATGTAATTATTTATGCATTAGAAATACTTTGTACGCGGGTAACTGTTAATGTTATAAATTCGCTGATTTTTTATCCATTATTATTAAACAAAACCGTTAAACAAACCGTAGTCTAATAATCTAGCTCTAGCAAATGCAAATTTTTTATTAAGAAACTTTAAGAACTGCAGTTCCCCTTTTCTACTTTAAAATAAATTTAAAGCAATTTTTAAATATTGCCATTGAAAGTTTTTATATTGATCAATTCTATGGTATAAGATTTTAAAAAGTCGTAATTAATTGTAATTGGAAATTAGTATCGTTGCAATAATTTGTAACGGGAATTTTTCTTTTAAGTGGGACATCGGATTGTCAGAGCCAGTCCTGGCTGTTAAAAAAATAAAAAAGAAAGGACTGAATAAAATAAAAAAGAACCAACAGGAATTTAAAAGTACGGATTTAATACGTATTGCCAGGTTGATGGATTGGGGCATTACTGCCCTCAGCGGCAGTTGCTGGTATGAGTTGTTAGGTACAGATTGCCATTATATGAATTAGATTTCTGCTCACAGCGGGACTCCCCAGAAGGAAGTAGTTCCAGGAGCTCGAGTTTTTTTGTTTACAATTTCTTTGCTTTTTATTTTTTTATTTCCCTTTCTGTAAGTTTTTAAATTTTATTAACAACTTTTTTATTTCCTTTGTAATAAACTTGTTAATTTATTTTTGCAGCTTTTTTAATTATTTCTAAATAAAAAAAAGGTGATAGGTACCTAGCAACATTAATGCCGGTTAAACACGTTGCTCATTCGCGAGTATAAAATTAAATAGATACAATTGGATTTGTTTGAGGTTTTATTTATTCTTTCTTATAGTGATTTTCATTAAAATCACTTGGCGTCCTAACGTGGTTTTATTTTGTTTCATTTGTTTAGGAAAAAAAGAATAGATATATCCGCGAACTGATCTACTTGTTCCCTCGAATTAAATTCAATTTTTAGTATCGACTACTTTCTTAAAAAGTAGTTCGTTACACATTTTTTCATTTTATGCACGAGTAAATATGGCTGTTTAAAAGTAGAAATTCACTAGCAATTTCTTTTGATACTTGACGACCTTTCAAATTGAGTCTGTAATTTACTTTTTGCTTTCTTGGTGACTCAATTAACAAGATCGTTTATGTCTCGCCGAAAAATATAATTTTTGTTTATTACACTTATAATTTGTTCCCTTTTTCTTTTGGGATGAAGATATTTTTTTTTAAGAAAAACGACTCCGATTTATTTTAATGAAGAATAAAAGTACATAAATGAATAAAAGAATCGTTCATCAAAAGTTAAGTGGTTTTTAACATGCGTTTTTTTTATAAACACGCTTCATGTAATAATCTTCTTTAATTAATTTCTTTTTTTTTATTGCTACGAAAAAATTAATTTTGTTTTCTTTATTGCTTCCAAAAAAATAAAATTTAAAAGCTTTTTAAAAATAATTATCTACTTAAGTAAACTTTTAACATTAACTGATTTGTTCGAGTTGTGACGTTTGTAGGACTTCAAAGAATTGCAATTATTATTTGCCTTGTAGAACATCTTTTTCTTCTAGCATCAGATTTAAATAGAATAAAGCCTATATTCTGCTTCTAGCCAAGCTCTATCTACCACATTTTTTTTGCAGAGGTGGAAAAAATTCGTTACGGAGAAGTTTTGAGTCTGTAAGCTTAAGGTCTATTGTGAGACTCCCTGACTGATGTCAGGTCTGCTACTGTAGGCATATTGTTCTCGGTGTAGTCATCTCTCCATCAACACTCCGTCCCTTATACGTCTGTCCACTAGCTTCTCCAAGATCTTAAGTACAACTGACATAGACTTATTGGTCGGTATAAATATGACTCCAACTTGCCTCCATGGTTTTGGTATGTGCCCGAGTGCCAGACTGCCTTTGAGTAAATTACAGAGTATGGTTTGCAGTACCTCGGGTCCTTTTTACAGCATAGCAGGGTAAATTTCGTCCATTACTGGTGATTTGTATGGTTCAAATGTGTGTATTGCCCATTAAACTTTGTTATAAGTCTCGACCTTCTACCACATTAAAATCCGTTCAGTAATTTCAGAGATGTGTCCGACAGACAGATTATGTAAAATAATACATAAAATAATATTCCTTTATTAAAAATATGTCTCTCTTCCGATTTTCATAACAATTGATGAATTTATAATGAAATTATTGGCATAAAATGAAAACAAAATTTTAAATTTAACGCCTTGTATCTTTTTTCACAGCAATATTTTATTATGGCATATTTAGTACTATCGTTATATTTTGGTCCAAATCACCCGCACCTAGCCTGTCCCAATAGTTATGAATCACCCTGTAGACCATAAGCAGCTGACCATAAGACTGTGGGCTACTTTATTATGTTCATTATATGAAATAAAAAAATAGAACACAATGTGCTGACGGCAGCTGTTCGCCGGAGAACAGATAAAGTGAGTTCGAATTATTTACGGCTCCAAGATTGAAAATTCAAATTCATAAGGGCGCCACCCAATTTAGATATAGCTATACTATATTTGGATAATTGAGAAAACCAAATATCTATCTTTAACAAAATACCTAAAATGACATAGTATTAAATTTTCTTAGATATTCAGGTTGGGCAAATAGGAGAATAAAAAAACATATCACATATAAGAATATAATTAGAACACCACAGTGGACAAGGCAAAATATGTTGTAGACCTGAGTATCATAAAGTAATAATTACATAAATTAAATAACATATATAACAATATTAACTAATGTATTATAGCGAAATACATACACTTTTATACCTGGTGTTATACCGCTCAAAGTTACCAGAATGGGGTATAATGGTAAGAAATAAACCTGTGACTGAATCTGCTGTCACATAGTACTATGTGAGAACTTCACAAAAGTTCTTTAGATTATAGTTTATAAAATTATCACGGTGGTATAATATACGATGTCAATAATTAGTTATTATATAAAATGATGGTATGATAAGTACTAATATGATAAAATAGTTATAAATAAATCTCAAAAAGGTAAGAGAACACTGAAGGTGTAAAAAAACCTGGTATTAAAGTCCAATGGTCCACATATGTAGCCTCTATCCAAGGTCCACTTGATGTAGTTAAAGACACAAAAACGAAGACAGGACGTTGACAGGAAACGGACAGCAAAACGAAGAGAAGGTAAGAAGAAAGGCTTAACCTTCCAGGTCAGCCAGGGGTCGATGATGCAGCTCAGCAGGTCTCTAGCCTCTACCGGCTACTACTAGATCTCATCCGGTGGATGTCTGTCGACTCTGGCCAGGATTTAAAAGCGACTCGGTGTTGGTCCTCGTGGGAATCTTGACCAAAGTCAAGAGTTGCCACGGAAGTCGTCGTACGATTACCAGGAGTCTGATGGTGAGGGCTAAGCTGTACCCTAACACCCTAACAAAAAAATAATCTCATGAAAGAACATGTGCAAAATAAAAAACCAACAAAATGAAGTAGGTATATTTTCAACCTGATCGATATCATTGCTAGTTCAAAAGTCATAACTTACCTTCTGAGAAGGGAGGTAAAACTAGAAGATATCCATAACAGCAAACAGGACTAAAACGGACTAACAGGACATCAGGACAAAATGGCGGTGTTCCCACCGCATGGCAGCTTACCGGTGTTGTTTGGCACAAATCCCCATATAAGGCTCCAAAAAAACCACTAACGATGGGTGCGACTTGATCTCGGCCCAAACGGCACTTCGTAAATTCCCCCCTAAGGGTTAATTTCGGTTCAATACCGAAAAAGAATCCCAAACACGAGTCAAACGCACCTCATCATGGCCGCACCGAAAAAGAACTCCTCGACCACCACGAGGACAGAACCATCCTCTATTTATAACAGTTGCCAGAAAAAAACTGCACATCCTGTATGAAATCAGCGCCAGTTTTGAATTCCTAGCCTCTCATTGGTCAAAACCATAAATGCTATTGATTGACAGAATGAATTTCATCGAATGTAATCTAAAAGACCATTCTTCTTCTTTCTTTTCTACTATGGACACGAAACATTAACGGCTAACCGACTTGAGACCGATGACAGAAGTTCTATGAAAGAAGTACTATGACAATCAGACAATGACATTGACGTCTAGAAAGTAAATATAACCTCCAAGATTATATTATGAAAAATAGAGAAAAAACCCAGTAAATACCTAGAGATCTCATTCAGAATCAACAAAATCCTGGGACAACCTTCAATAGCCTAGAATTCATCATACTAGAGAACACAACGGTATGTCGCTTGCTCACATGGATGTTTTTATTGACTTCACTATCTTAAATTTTAGAAATCCAGAAATCCAGCCGGAAATCATAAGGTTCCTGCAGCTTGATTACATTACTTTCAACAGCCCTTTGAATGTCAGAAGCAAGAGTATTACCTAGTGTTGGAACTTGTGAATTTACTAGTATATAAGTTTGTTTTGAAATAGTGAAATAGATGTTTTATTCAGGAATTTGATATCAAAACTGAATGTTCTCTGTAAGTACAATGCCCAATAAATAAAAAATTTATTATATATAGAAAACAAAATTAACAGGTGGCAATTTCAAATGCTGCAATGCCCAATAAATGAAAAATTTACTATATATAAAAAACAAAATTAACAAGTAGCAATTTCAAATGCTACAAGACATAGTAACACTTGACATTGTAAAATCGGCTTTTCTAAAAAAATGCATGCTTAAGTTTTTTTGCATTAAATTCTATCGTTTGAACTGGCCTGCTATGTCCCCTGATATGACTTCTTTAGAGTATGCTTGGAATATGCTTACAAGAGCAATTCTTACCTAAATAAATCCTCCCAGGTCCATTCCAAAACTTGTAATTTTGAAGCTATGTGTATTAAAACGATAATATTTTTGAAAATGTTTGAGTTTAACTTGCAGTTTATAATGAATGAATGATAAATGACCACTTTCTTGCGATCAGGCTAATAACTTATGGTTAATAAAGCAACAAGGGATTAAATTAATAATGACAATTTAAATCGAAACAATTTTTAAATGTATCATTATTACCATTTTATAAATATCAATTTATACCGCATTTTATCGACTGGACTAAAACAAGTATCAATTATCAGATGTAATTAATTCTAGATTGAGCTTTAATTATGTCGCAGAACATGAACCATTACACTGAATATGTATCTGCTTCTGCTTGCTTAAACAAATATTTGTTCATCAATCAATAGATACAGCATTGTATATCTTTCTCGTATTCGATTCTCACTGTAGAGAATTACGAGTATCGGTTAACTTCTTGAATTACCTTGTGGATCATGTTTCATAAAATTAAAATTTCTTGTTTCAACTACTATCATTTCAAATGCAAGGAAAAATAATATATTTAACAAAATTTAAAAGAATAAAGTACAGAAAATTAATGGATTTTAAGAGTTTATAAAAAATTCTTTAAAAAACAAGAAAGAAATAAAAAAGCTATTCTTATTCGTTTAATTTAATTCAAGCAGGAGTGCCACAGGGACCTCTCCTGTATTTCTAGTACACGAATGATATTGCTTAATTAAAAAATAATACTCTAACAACCTTTGCAGACGATACTGCAATACTAGCAGTAGGAGATAGCCTCAAAGAAGCTGCAAAAAAATTACATAGATAAAATAGAAAAATGGACCAAAACGTGAAGGATCAAAATAAATGAATCTAAATCCATACAAGCTTCGCTAAAAAGCTAATATTAAAATAAAAAAAAAAACAACTTTAAATAAAGCAAAATGTATTGACTACTTGTACAAAACTCCACTTGTCTCTTCATATGCTGTACAAACATATACTTAGGTCCGTTTGGTCTTATGGTATTGGGCAGTGAGGCTGTGCTAGTCAAAGAAGTCAACAAATCATTTAAAGATTTCAGAACAAGGTACTGAGGGGTATCGTGAATGCACCTTGATACATCCGAAACAGTTATTTTCATAGCAATCTGGATAGGGATACTGTTAAACAAGCCAGAGCAAAATTTGCCATAAATCATAAACTACGACTTTATCATCATACCAATTTCGAGGCAATCCTGCCTTGATTGGTGAAAAGACTTAAAAGGGACCCAAGGCCTTTGAGTTGGTGCAGTAAAAGTGACAAAAACCGAGCAATATATTCATTAATTGGTGTATATATATATATATATATATATATATATATATATATATATATATCGCGTTAAAACGTGCGTCGGCGTCTTGCGATTCCTAATCTCCATTCCTCTCTATTCGTCCACATGTCCTCTCTCAGATCTCTCTCTTCCATCTCTTTTTGTATGCCTTCTCTCCAGCTCTTTCGTGGTCTTCCTCTTCTTCTTCTTCCTCTGGGGTTCCACTGTAATATTTTCTTTGGGATTCTGTCTGGTGGCATTCTTTGAACATGCCCGTACCATATCAACTGTTTAGTTCTTATTTCGTCTGTGATGTCGTGCTGTACTCCCATTATTTGTTTTATCCTCTCATTTGTAACTCTTTCTAGTCTTGATTTCCCCGCTGCTCGTCTCCAGTAATCCATTTCTGTGGCTCTAATTTTTCTTTCGATCTTTTCTTTCAAAGGCCATACTTCGCAACCGTACATTATTATGCTCTTCACTATCGTGTCGTAAATTCTTTTTTTGTTGTTGTTGCTTATTGTTCTATCCCACAGTACTCCGTTTAACATTGATATTGCTCTTCTTCCTTTCATATTTCTGTCCAATATTGCTTCTTCGAGTGTCCCATCCTTTGATATTCTCATTCCTAAGTAATTGTAAGCTGACGTGTGTTTGATTTTTTGTCCATTTGATAATTGTAAGTCCTGTTGCACTCCCCCAATACACATATATTCCGTTTTTTCTACATTAACCTCTAGTCCCCAAATTTTATATTCTTCTATAAGTTTTCGTGTCATATACTCTGTGTCGTCTATGTCTTGGCCGACTTTAATTTGATCGTCTGCGAATGAGAGTGTGTATAATGTTGTGTCCTCATCTAAAGGTATGCCCATGTTTTGGCATTTCCGTTTCCAATTCGCTAGTGCCCGTTCCAAATATATTTTAAATAATGTTGGTGACAAGCAACACCCTTGTTTCAGCCCTTTTGTGATATTAAACCCTGTTGTTAGGTTTTGTCCAACTTTAATTCTTGATTTGGTTTTATTGTATAATGACTTTACTCCTTTTATCAGTTCAATATTAATGTTGAAAGTTTCCAGAGTTTCCCAAAGTTTAATTAAGGGTACGCTGTCGTATGCTTTCTTTAGGTCAACGTACAGTGTATGGATCTCTTGATTGAATGCTAGTTTTTTTTCTATAATTTGTGTTAGTGAGAACAGATGGTCAATCGTTGATTTTCCCGCTCTAAATCCGGCTTGCTCTTCTGCTTCCATTTCCGTGTATTCCCTTTCGATTCTGTTTTTTAAGATCTTGCCATATATTCTACTGATTGTGTTTGTTACGGCAATTCCTCGATAATTGTCGCATTTGCTTTTGTCCCCGTTTTTGTGTATTGTTGACATATGTGATATTTTCCATTCTTCTGGGACTTCGGACTGATTAATACACCTTTGAAATAGATCTTGCAGCATTTTATATAATTTATCTGTTCCGTATTTAAATAATTCTCCTACAATATTTCCTGGACCCGGGGCTTTGTTATTTTTTAAGGATTTACATACTTCCTTCACTTCTTTTGTATTAATTCTAATAGGGGATCCTTGCGTATTAATTCTATCATTCATATATTCTGTGTTCTTAAATTCTTCAGTTAACATTTTTTCGAAGTATTGTTGCCAATTTTGTGCTGTTATTGGTGAGATTATGTCCTTGGTATTATCTTTCCTCATGTTTTTTAGTATTCTCCATTAATTGGTGTACAAAGTGTTATACAAATCTAAGTATACTGTTAAGACCTAAGTTAGTTACAAAATAGTAGTATTTACGTTAGTTGTGAGTTGACAGTTTGCTACATAAACGTATGTCCGCAAATGCTTCGTTTTCAAAGATACGGGGTGCTTTGTTTTGGATAGGTAGGGAAGGTACGAAACATTATCCTGCTTGATCGCCGGATTTAAATCCTCTAGATTTTTGCATTTGAAGTGTTTTAAGTCATTAGTTTATTCCACTTCCGTCAAAAAGGTTGAATACTGGAGAAATCTAATTATAGCCGGCTGTGAGACAATAAGAAATATACCAGGAATATTTGCACGAATACAACAATCAATGAGGCGAAGAGTTGAATCTCGTGTCACGTCTGAGGGAGGTCATTTTGAACATTTGTTGTAGATTTGCGCCATTCAAAATTTTATTAGTGTTATTTTCTGTCATTGTTCTGGTTTAATGTTATTATATTAGATAGTTCTTGATATTGTAATAAAGAAATAAAAAATACGTGTTAGGATGTTTTATTTTTTTGCATAAAAACGGCGCTTTATACGAAAAAAAGGCAAGAAGGTTTTTTGTCACAAATTTACCAAGAAATTTAAACATGATTTTTAATTTAAAATATTTCAGTGACGAACCATTTTTATCTTGCGCCATAAGTACCTCATAAAACCGACCAAATTTCATTTTTTGATCGGTTTCAAAGCAATAAATAAATAAATCGTCAGTTTTTATATAGCAAACTGTCATTCTTTTTTCATGCAGAAACACCCCCTGAAGTTTGTCGCACTTATTTACTAACACCCTGTATTTTGCTGACGATCCAGATTTTACTTTCGTATTGGAAGTAATTGTATTGTCAAATTCTTAATATTTTTGTAATTTATGTCAATGCTTAAAAATATTCATTGTTGGTTAAAGAAATTTTTAGTAAAATTATTGTTAAAATTTCTTTTTTCAAGAAGAAAATTTAACTCGAAAGCAAATACTGGACAACATGCAAGTTTAGTTAAAATGCATTTCTTTATACATTTTTACTCACACCGGCGCCGCCGCTTTTATAAAAAAATTATATGACTGCTAAATAAAGAAAGAAAAATACTTGTTTTATATTAAATACGGTTTCATGATAAATATATATAAATGTTATTTTTAAAATTTGACAAAAAAGTACAATGATTACAACACCAAACAGAAAGTTTAAAAAAAAACCATAATTTAACGCAAGTGGCAACGAAAGTATTAAAGATCTGCGTATACGTTTTTTTCTTTTTTTTAATAGCCAACTTGATTAACAATCTGTAACAATGTACTGCATAAAAATAATAGTAGACGATCCGAAGTAAAATCGACAATTATTTTGGTCCTAGTTATTTTCACCTACTTGTTTAATCTATAAATTAAACATAAAAATAAGCGCTGTTTTATTGCGAACACAATGATATAGGGTTGCCCGCAAAAAGTCTGTCCTGAATGATGGTTGTCGAATTTTTAAAAATAAAATTTTATTGCGACATACTAAATTACTAATAAAATAATTTTATCCATTAAACAGATACGTGAAGGTCGATTTTATTTAGGATCGTAGACTATAAATAAATCGTGCGTTTGTATTATGAGACTTGTAGAAATCAATTCATCAACTGATTCCTATAGTGACATTAGTTATATTTTAAATATAATTAGAGCGAACGTGTAGGTTTTAGTGTGCAAAAATTACACTTAAACCTGTGTGTATACGTAAACCATTAATTTAAAACTTTGGCATCTGAATTTTGTTATGTCGTACTATAAAACACAGGATAATTTCAAGAGAAATGTTATTATAAAGTCAAATGTTCGTATTATTCGTATATTTTGTTGCATTTTTCCTATTTCATCTAACAGTAAAAGAAAGTCTTTAGTTAGATCCAGCAACCATAAAATTATGTTATATTCCTTAACGAAATGCCCAAGGAGATACAATATTACATTATACATACAAGGACGAATTACTTTTTAAAATAAAAAGCCATTTTTCTAGTTGAAAAGGAAGAACAAAAACGTTTCTACACCACTTTTAAATCATACCAAAAATATTATAAAAGCAAAAGGCTTGCTTACAATGACAATTGACTCTTCATTTATTGCACAACAAATTTCAGAGAAAAGTAGATTACCAGAAAAATAGAAAAGATTAAAAAATATTGTCACGGAAATTGTATTGTTGATAAAATCCTCGGGTTCCAAGTAAAATGCACTATCGAATTATTTCCCATTTTTATTGACAACGAAAGATACTGATAACAAATACTCAAAAAAATAAATTGCTTTGAATTATTTCTATAATCACTAGTCATGTCCAAATATGAAAGTGACTAAAATGACCGAATTTTTGCTTTTATATTACCAATTAATGTTTCTAGATAATTCTGCGATGTTTTTTGTGTTTTTGAAAGGAAATTCGAGTAAAGTTCAACCTTTTCACGTTCGTAATCATAGTCGTATCATTTTTCGCCCCAAAATTTTATAATAAAAAAGTTTATTAATATATACAAACATATAGTCACGCCTTTTAGGCAAAGACCACTTCCTTCCACTTGCTATGGTTTTTAAACACATCTTTCGCTTTTTCTACTTTCATCACTACCATACATATCTTTAGCGACCAGCACTTCTCTATGCATAGTCAATCGTGCCTCTTTTAACACGTTCTAGCTGCTCATAAAGATATGCAAAGCCCCATTCGTTTTTCCCCGCCAACACCATTCGCTTAATGTCACAGTAATACTTTTTGTCTCTCGTAAACTTAAAACCCAAGCATACAAACTCATTTACTTGTTTTACTTTTTCTCCTTCAATCTACACCTCGCATTTTTGTTATGCTTTCTTCTCTTTCAAAAACCAATACTTGCGTCTTACTTACATTTTCTTGGATCCCTTGGATTTTTAGGGCATCATGCATAATATTAACCATAACTTCCAACTTCCCTTCAGATGATGCTAATATGACCTGATCATAGGCGTAAAGAAGGCATTTGACGATCAAATCATTCATTCTAAATCCATACGCAATCTCTTTTAAACAATCATTTATGTATAAGTTTAACAGCCATGGCGAAGCCATACATCCCTGACTAACAGCTTTTAACCCAGTCCGTGTAAGCTCTGTTTATCCTGAAATGAAAAAAATTTCCTTAATGTCGTTATTGCTTGTGATCGATTAATACCTGATGTAAATATCAAATATCTACGGGCATCTTAGTTACATACATAAACTGGATTTAGAGTTATGCATTTTTTAACTTGCTACTTACGCCCATTTTTAATGTCAAAGCCTTAATATATAATTAATATAAACTTAAAAATATATATTCTTATTTAAACATGAAACATTTCTGCTACAAATGTTTTACTTTGCTTTCATAAAAAGTTAGAAGCTTTCAATCGTATTTAGTTTTACTCGTACCGTTTGCTTTGTACGTTGTTTTTTCAATTAATAATACATTTTCAACTCCTGTTTCATATCGTACAATTTCCGGTAGTATTTCTTTGAAATAATTTATTTTGCTATAATCTTCGTTCCTCGTAACTCTCCACTGAATTGTCGTACAAAATCATCGGAAACTCCATGGACGTAAGTAAAAGTAAAATAAAAAATTGAGTTATTTGCTTTTATTATTTTGAAAATCAAAGGGATGAAAATAAATGTAAGCAAAACGAAAGTAATGGTTTTTGAAAGAGAAGAAAGCATGACAAACTGTAGAGTTCTGATTAAGGAAGAAAGAGTGGAACAAGTAAATGAGTTTGTATACTTGGGTTCAAAGTTTACGAGAGATGGAAAGTATGACAGTGACAGGGTGTTGGCAGGAAAACAAATAAATGGGGCATTTCAAAGCTTTATGAACAGCCAGAAAGTGTCAAAAAAGGCACGTCTGGCTGTACATAGAGGAGTGTTGATTCCTACACTTATGTATGGTAGTGAATGTCGGGTTTGGCAAAAGAAGCATGAACATAGGATTAATACTGCGGAGATGAGTAGTCTGAGAAGTATAGCTCGAGTGACTCGGTTAGATAAAGTGAAGAATAGTAAGATAAGAGAACGCTTTGGTGTAAATGAAGATGAGGTTACGGAGGTAAATGAATGAATGCTTTGATGGTTTGGACACGTAGAAAGGATGCATGAAGAAAGATTGACGAAACAAATTAATATGCAAGTGTGAATGGGCAAGTCAGTAGTGGTCGACTTTGGCGAACATCGATCTCGATCAGATCAACATTGTTTTGAAAAAAGGCCTGGTCAAGAGTACCAACAACCGACGAGCATGTATGAGAGTACTGATGAAAGTAGAGGAAGCAAAAGATGTGTGTAAGAACCGTAGCAAGTGGAAGGAAATGGTCTTTGGCTACCTCTACGTGAAAATAACGTGAATATATGTATATATTATTTTGTAGAAAAATTCGTATTTATTAGATGAAGATAGACAGGGTATTTTGAATTTAAAACCAAACAAGTATACCCGGGGTTAATTTTCCCAATCAGCAAATAAAAAAAAATTACTGAATTTCTTCAAAATGAATAAAGAAACGCAAATTATCGTTTATTCCTCTTCTAAATTTGGGATCTTGACACTCCTATATTATATAATTTATTCCGATTGTTATACCTCGGTATTTACTAACAATATGCAAATCATTTCATTCTTTTTACAAACATCCTCTTGAAAAACTTTTAGGCCAGTAAAAATAGAATTTAACCTCGCAATAAATTTTCGTTCCAATTTTTTTTTATAATGTTTAGGGTCACCTACTGAGTATAAAATCACAATCAATCCAGGTGGAACTTCGATCGCAATCTTGAAGAATAGTTTTTGGCCGATATCTCGTAAACTATGCACTTTAGGGCAAAACCTAGTAAAACCATTATTGTGGAGAATAAAATTTCGCATCTTTTATTTTGCGTAAACTTTTTTGTAAAACTTACCATTTACGATTTATGGCCCATTTAATGAACCGGTTTTTCTGTTTCCGCCGATAACAGCGGGTTTGGAGTGCACTGTGATTTTTGAGAATTGCACGGCGGAAACATGTACGAATCAGCCGACAGTGAACCTAGTCTACAACGAGGAATCGGTTGATATTGACGAGTTTGACCACGAGAACGAAGAATTCATTGAGGCTATACAGTCCTCTTTGTATTCTTCCGAAGAGGGTAACGAAGATAAAGAGGAAACATCCAGTATAATTGGATTTTCACCGCCTCCAAAACGGTCAGTAATTTTATAAAATTTTGAATTTTTATTTGTTTTTTCTAAAAATATATTTTCAATACATTTTTAAAAAATATTCCCCTTTTCATTTTCTTATATTTTATTCTAGCATGTGAACATAACATAATAATAATTACTAAATATTTTTTAGTTGTACGAAATATAATAAAATAAAACATAAAAAAGTTTGTTACTATTGCAGGTAAGAAAATGAACTATTAATAATTTAAGTACTTAAACAATCAGGATATTTTTTTTAATTTGTTAGTTGAATTTGTACTATTATATGCGTACCTTGAATTTTTGCCCGGTAGTCCAATATTAAACGTCCTATAACTCAAAAAGTATGGACAGAGAAAAAACAGTTTTAAACAAAAGTTGTAGAGAGTAAACTGATCTTTAAAAATAGATATATATATATATATATATATATATATATATATATATATAAGCATTTTATTGATTGATCCAATATTTTAAGAGTTATCGGCCGAAACAAAAAACCGTTTCATTAAATGGGCCATAAATGGTAAAAAAAAGTTTACACAAAATAAAAGATGCGAAATTTTGTTCTCCACAATAATGGTTTTAATGAGTTTTGCCCTAAAGTGCATAGTTGGCGAGATATCGGCCAAAATCTATTCTTCAAGATTGCGATCGAAGTTCCACCTGGAGCTATCAGCATTTTGTGACCCTAAACCTTATAAAAAAAAATTGGATCGGAAATTTAGTGCGAGGTTGACCACAAAAATCGGCTATTTTTACTGGCCTATTTAATATCTATAAATAATTGACAAATCGGTAGAAGCTAAATTTAGGACACAAAGAGACGATTTTTTCTTTTGATGTTTTTTATTATTTATTCCGTAATTAGCTATTAGCAAAATCTAAATAAATTATTTCGGATGCGACAGAAATTTTTTAAGCTATATCATAAAGTAGGTTTATAATTTTTTCGCCCCCTTTAAAGTTTTAATACAACATGTTTTCTGTAGGGCTAAATATGGGACACAATTCACCAGCACACAAAGCTTTAATAAATACATAAATGTAATATTAATCAGTCTCTTTTCTGGATAGAGTCCATCAGCTGTGAAGTGGTGGAGGTGTAGCGCACTAAATATAAAAACAACACTTAAGCTGTATTTTTATTAGGGACTTTTTTAACGTCAAAAATTTTATTCGCGAACGCGCAGGGGGTTTCAAATGTTACAAACAATTAGAATAGCTCCCGCTTAAGAAATGATAAGAAAAAGTTTGAAAGAATACGGTTGACTAAACAGAATATTCTTCTTCTTCTTCTTCTTATAATAGGACCTGGTCCTGTTAAGTCCATTGCGTTTAGCCTCCTTCGGAACTCTTCTTGTGACGCTGAGCTCCAGCTTTCGTACCATCTCTTGGGTGGTCTGCCTACCGGTCTTTGCGAGTTTGGTTTTTGCGACATGGCCCACTTTGCCCATCTTTCATCTGGCATCCTTTCCACATGGTCTTTATAGCACCTCTTGCGTGTTCTAGCCCATCTTACCACATCCTGTATTTCTTCTTCTTCTCTGATATCCTGGCTTTTTATTCTCCACTGCTAGGTAGTTTAATCTTCTCACCTGCTGGATTATCTTGTTGTTGACTGCTAGTTTGCACCTTATGGGTTCTTTGGAGATAACCATTGACTGTATTTTTTCTGTTGCGATGTTCATGTTAAATTTGTGTGCTGTTACTGTTGTCTTGTATAATAGGCGGTGTAGGTCGTCTTCATTCTCTGCTATGAGGATTACATCGTCCGCACGTACTTTAATGGTGCGATTGCCCATTCTATATCCAGCGTACACTTTTTTAATATTTTCAATGATTTGGTCCCTAATAATGTTGAACAGAGTAGGATTAAGGCTGTCACCTAGTCGTATGCCCGTATTGATTTGCACTTCCTTAGACAGTCCATAGTTCGTTTTTATTCTTGTTCTACTTTTGCTGTTCAGTTCTTGTATAATTAAACAGAATATTGTTAATGACAATTATAATTTGTTATAAACAACAACAATCATTTTTTATAATATTTTAATAATAATAATATGATATCAACAAAACATATGGTATTTTTTCATTATTTCCACTGGAAAGTTAGTCGTGTGGACCTCTCAGGTCGCACCCAGACCACTGATATATTTTAAAACTAATCCTTTTAACTAAAATTTATATTTATGAAACGTATTTGTTTGTATCATAAATATTCTAAATTAATTACATCCTATAAATATTATTAACTGAAAGTTACTTTGAGTGCCTATTTTATGATTTTTATTTGGCTTAGCCTCGTATAAGAAATATTTAAATATTTCTCGTTCTGTAAAATATTGAATGTGTATCTGTTGCAAAGCTCCAGATTGTGCCTGTGGTATCCAAGTGTACAAGACATTTCAGTATGTGCACTGCTGGTCTGTCATCCCTCCTACGCAATGCTTCTGTTTAGATCCTCTCGAGAAGAATACCTTATGATGGCCCTTTTCTGTCTGCACTTTTCTCTGGTTTCCGTTTTCCATTACATTAAGTTCTAGTCCCTAACCCAGTCCCGGATTGTCTCGATAGAAGGGATTATCATAACAACATAACAGCAGCTATGAACTGTCGAGAATTTAACAAAAATTTCTTATTAAAGATAGTATCTTAAATATTTTTCTCGGAATTATTTTAATACTATAATCACTTACCTGCATATTTTATAAATACCAGTAAGATCATTATTTTATATTGTTACGATATTTACTCCTTGGGTTCGGTGATTCTAAATTGATTTAGCACCTCGACCTATCAAATCTTTTGTGCAATATTTAGTCACATAGAAAGGACATGCAATTGGCTACACTGAATTTCAGAGAATGTTGCTTTTAAGCGAATTGATATCAATTCCGAAACACTTCCAATAACATTCCACCTTTTTAAATTCTAATAAAATAATAAATTTACACGAATGCCAACTGAATAATACACTTAAGTATAAAAATCAATAAAATTTACAGTATATTAACAGTATACCAGTTTAAAACAATACTGACAGGAATTTTACAAAATAGCCAAAAGAAGTTTATAATTGTGTGTCAGAAATATAAAGGCAATATTTGTATTCAGGATTAAACGGTTAACAAGTTATTTACAATTTTGATAGATATTCAGAGTGACGATTCGCGAATTAACGAGTTGTTGGATAATTTTGTCTTATTAATTCCTCTGGTAATCTAACTTGTTTATTTTGGAGAATCTGTCTAATTTAGCAACGACATTTAATGTGGTTTCAGTGGATATTACAATATACCCCTTGGCTTCATTCAAGGTATCACACGACCTCACTATGACAATCCATTAGAATGCAATATTGCATGTCTTATTTATAACCTTAAATAGAGTTATATAACTTCTAGTCATATTTATATCAGAGAAAATGAATTTGGCCGACAAAGCAGCAAAAACTGCGGCAAATCATTGAAGATATTCCAACATTCGTAATCATATCACGAATATTCTTCATTAAAAATGGTAATAGGAATGGGAAAACACAAATTCCAAACTGAACGAAGTCAAGCCTTCTGTTTATCCATGGAAAATCCCATGCAAATTGAATCGCCGTGAGCATATTACAATAAGTCGCTTGAGATTTGGCCACTCACGCCTTTTATCAAAGTTCTTCTAGATAAGAACCAACCGTTTTGTGATTTTTATGAATGTGAGTTGACGGAAAATATATTATAAGTAGAATAAAGAAGTTTGCACTCTTAATTCATCATCATAAAACTGTTTAAGGAACCTTACAATTTAGATTCAGCTCTTTGCTGTCAACAAACATCTTTAATTAAAACTTTATAAATTTTTGCAAGTTGCATGTATACTTAATAAAACAATCAAATAAATTAAAAAAAAGACAGCGGCTAATGACCTTAGCAGTTAAAACCACCGTTAATAAAAACAAATTTCGTTCAAATTTTAATAGTGTCCAGTGTCCTGCATAATTGGATCAGACTAAATCGGTCCATAACATTATCGGTGAAGCAATCATGGTTAAAGCAATGCTAACCGATAGGTTATTCAAAGTTATTATGAGACAAAATAGAACCAAGAAAAAACTGCTAAATACCGGGTTCCCCCTGGGCTCCGTACTTGCCCCTCTGCTATTTAGCCTCTATATCGTTGATCTTCCAAAAACTTGATAAAAAAGTTTGGCTACGCGGATGACTGGGCAATCGCCACAAGACATAAATAATGTGAAACAATGGAAGATACACTTACAGCTGATTTGGCGTCAATGACCCAATATTTCCGTAAATGGAGACTCCAGCCCAGCGCAGCAAAAACTAAAGTGTTCAGTTTCCATCTTAACAACCAAATTACAGCTAAGAATCTCGAAGTGTACCTTGAGGGCCGCCAACTATCTCATAACAAGTACCCAAAGTATTTAGGGGTCACACTTAATAGAACGTTATCGTTTAAAAAACACCTGCCAAAAACCGCAGCAAAACTAAAAACGAGAATCAACATACACTACATAAATTATGCGAAACCTCATGGGGATCATCAGCTGCAACGCTGAGAGCATGACCCATCGATCTTGTTTACTCGACGTCGGAGTACTGTGCGCCGTTTTGGTTAAATAGCTGCCGTACACACCTAATAGATGTGCAATTAAATAATACGATGCGCATCATATCTGGTACAATCAAACCCACCCCATCTTACTCGCTACCAGTGCTCAGTCACATACCACCGGCGAATCTATGTGGACAGCATGCTCTCATCAAATCCGACCTCTACTGGAGTATTGCTCGCACATTTGGGGTTCAGAACCAAGGCATTCTCTTCGTCTTTTAGATTTCATTCAGAAAAGAGCCATTCGCTTGATAAACAGCTCAACTCTCACAGATACCCTTCACCCTCTAGAACATAGAGGAAGAGTTGCAGACCAGTCATTGCTCTACAGATATTTCCATGGCAGATGCTCCAGAGAAATAAAAACTCTTGTACCACCATTGGCCACATTCGGCCAAAGAACTCGGCACGCTGATCAGTCTCACACATTTACTCTCAAGATTGACACTACAAGGACCAATCTTCATCAAGAATCCTTCTTTTACAGGGCTGCTACGGAATGGAATAAGCTTCCAAAATCAGTTTTTCCAGAGAACTATGACCTATAACTTTTTAAAAAGCGTGTCCACAATCATTTCCTTTCTATAATCCCTTCCCCTTCTAAAAGTCGCAATGAGGGGGGCCGTCCGCGGCCCACACGATAGGTCTACCCTTTTTGCGACTATTTTCATAAAAAAAAATAATAATTCAGGAAAATAACAGAGAACCCACAACTCCCAATAAACGCTATGTAGGCGACCCATATTGGGATGTTATATTCCGTTGCTTTTTCGTTCAGTATCCTTACGGTGTGGAGATGTTCTATTGTACTCATGCCCTTTCTAAAGCCCGCCTGCTCACAGGGTTGGTATGTGTCAAGTTTGTATTCAAGGCGGTTTGTTATTATTCTCATAAATAACTTGTAGATCTGTGATAGCAGGCTGATTGGTCTATAGTTTTTTAGCTAACTTACTACTATAATTTCATTTTTTTATAGTCGTTCCTAATATATGTATTAATTTTATATAAATTTACGACACATTCGTACTAACACGCTTAAACATTCATCCAACTAGACTGAAAATTTATTCACTAGTATTTATTTTATAAAATATTCAACCTAACCAAAAGAAAATTATTATAATTAACTTTTTGCATCTTAAAATAAAGTTGACTGATTTTAATGTTTCTTAAAATTATTATTAATAAATTTTTAGGTGAAAACTTGTTAACATTGTAATTGGAACCATTTAATTGTGGAAAATGAAGTTCCCTTTTCTTTTTGTTTAATTAAAAAGAAGCCGCATAATTATTAAGTTCATTTCCATTTTTGACTTCCAATTTTACTGCAATTAGCATATTTTAATTTCATTTTTGTCTTATTTATTTATTATTAGTAATCAAATGCAAAACGATCATTCCCATTAGTATTTCAAAAGTACTTAAAAATATTTAAATTTGGTTTTTCTCTTTAATGATATTTCAGATACATTTTTCGTTTACATATTGAAAAGAGCAGTTAAAACCACAGATTAAGTTCAAACCAATTTAAATGTTCTCGTGTGTATTTAAAGAGCTTTCGTGTACGTTCGGATGTAAGCACCGATCACACGGAAACGTTATTAAATAATTAGAGCAACGATAGTGGCAACAATGCAATCAAACCCTTTTAAATGTCCATACATAAATCAGAAAATCCTTTGATCTTTTGCTGGGTTTCGCATCTGTGCGTAGTTAATTTGTGCTAAAACTTTATTTTATATTCAAGTTAATACAGTAAAAACAAAAGATCTGTTTGAGTAATTTATGGTGTAAGTGGTCCAAGCACTGCTGTAGGCAAAACTAAGGTTGTTAGGGTCGCATCATAAAATACTTCAAATGAAACTATACCGGTTATTTATAATAGATACAAAAAAGCGTTTTTACTTGCAGAAATTATTTTTATTTATTCAAAAAAATAACATATACAAAAAAAATAGTTGAAAGTTGTATTAACATTAATATTTCTTGGTGACAAACAAAACAACTGAGTGAGTGACTTACCAGACAGGGAACTTAATAAATTTCACGTTGCATAAGCTCCTTTCGCAAAGTTACGTGCTTCCTAGCATTGAGCTCATTATAAGGCGTAAATTTTGCAAATTGAGGTAACGTTTGTAAGATATATCTGGATCCACCCTGTATGCAAGGTCCGTCGGTGGAGGCAGAAACGAGCGTTACTTGAGATAACAATAACAGAAAGATCTGTTTGCTGGAATACCTAAAATAGGAAGACAATGAGGAGTGCGGGATATTTCAGGTAGTTGGTCTGGGAGTAACTATCCTATTTCGGTTCTTCACTGGTAAAAATGGATTGCAAATCACACAATACCAATTGAAGGTCTGCTTTGCTTACGTTCTCAACGATAATAGTAAGTGGCTGAGCAAAAACTGAAATTTTCGTACGAATTTCTTAACGTCGCTATTCCACTCTACTCTACTATTTTAGTAACTTTGTTGCGACCTTCTATTGACTGTCAGTGCATGTGGTTTTTTTTAAGAGTATTAGGAATCTGCCGACCAGACGCTCGGGCATGCCACAAGGCATCAGTTCACCTGGGCAGTGTCGAGGTGGTTGTCCCCATCCAGACGACCGACCGACTAAACCCTTCGCTCTTTTTCTTTAGCAAGGTGTCTTCTATTAACTGTCAGTGTACATGGTATTTTATTTCTTCGTTGATGTAGGAATTACTGGCTTGTGTATAATTTCGTTTATTTTGCTTATTTTGATGCGGGCCTCATGTCTTGCCTAATATTTGCTTTTCTTGAAACACTTGATCTTTCTACGTAAACCAAATCTTATAATTCATTGTTTATAACTACCTACTTGTTTCTTTTCCCATTTAAACTTTTTTTACTAAAAATAGTCGCAACAAAAGTAGACCTATCGTGTGGGCCGCGGACGGCCCGCACTGTGACTATTAGAAGGGGAAGGGATTATAAAAAGGAAAGGATTTTTGACCCGTTTTTTGAAAATTTGTAGGTCATAGTTTTCTGGAAAAACTGATTTTGGAAGCTTTCCGTAGCAGCCCTGTAAAAAAAGGATTCTTTATGGAGATTGATCCTTGTAGTGTCAATCTTGAGAGTAAATGGGTGAGACTGATCAGCATGCCGAGTTCTTTGGCCGAATGTGGCCAAAGGTGGTACAAGAGTTTTTATTTCTCTGGAGCATCTGCCATGGAAATATCTGTAGAGTAATGACTGGTCTGCAATTTTTCTTCTATGTTCTAGAGGGTGAAGGGTATCTGTGAGAGTTGAGCTGTTTATCAACCGAATGGCCTTTTTCTGAATGGAATCTAGAAGACGAAGAGAATACCTTGGTGCTGAACCCCAAATGTGCGAGCAATACTCCAGTAGAGGTCGGATTTGAGCCTTGTATGTCGTCAACAGTTAATCAGGAGTAAAAAACTTTCTAGCTTTTCACAGAAAACCTAGCCTCTGGCTTGCTGACTTTGCGATGTTAGCAGCATGGTCATGCCAAGACATATTATTGGACACCGTGACTCCCAAAATCGAGATGAAGGGTCATAATTCAAGGGTATTTCCGGACATTCTGATGGAATGATTTGAGTAATTCACTTTCTTGGAAAACGTGGCGGTTTGTGTTTTCTGGCCGTTGAACTGAACAAGATTGTTGGTTCCCCATTTGACGATTGCTTTAAGATCTCTATTGATGGAATCAACCAGTTCCTACCTGAGTCATTTGTATCATTCACTGAAAGTGATCGATAGGATGTGAAAGTTGAGACAAGTGTGCTATCGTCTACGAAACTGTAAATGGGGTTCGTGGTGGTTTTCAAGAGATCGTTGATGTGTAAAAGAAATAAGGTGGGGGACAGGGTGGAACCCTGGGGACCCCGGCATTGGTTTTTAACACATCAAAAGAAATACCGTCAACTGCCACATGTAAGGAGCGATCTTGCTTGAAGCTCAAGAGCCATTGGCGCAGTTTGGTTAGAAGACCGTACGCAGATAATTTACTTAACAATGCCTGGTGCCAAACGCGGTCAAAGGGTTAAAATATATCCAAGGGTATTGCACGGGATTCACCAAACTTCTCAATAGTGTTTGTCCAGAGCTGAGTGACATAAGCCAGCAAATCTCCAGTAGACCGTAGTTGTCGAAATCCATATTGTTGGTCATGGATTATCTCAAATTTCTCCAGATATTTGATGAGTTCTATGTTAACCGCTTTTTCCATAACTTTGGATATGACTGAGAGCAATGCAATAGGGCGATAATTCGCAGGAATAGTCTTCTTTCCTTTTTTGGAATCGGTTGGACTTTAGCGTTTTTCCACATGGACGGAAATACTCCTTTGCTGTATGATAACTTGAGGAGTCTACAGAGAACTGGGGTGAGCTCTTGAGCACAGGTCTTCAGGACAATTGTCGGAATTCCATCTGGTCCTACTACCTTATTACAGTCAAGATTTCGTAGGATTTTCCTGTAAGTGCGATGGCGGATTTAAATACTCTCTTTACTTCTAAATTTAACGTTTTTCCCACAAACTTTCCGGTCTTTTAATCAGAAAAACATTGTAGACTATAAATAAGACAAATACACAAGAAAGACCTTCCCCAAATAAGGTCTTTTACATTTGCATGTATAATACACGAGACCTACCTCATACAACATATTAACAATTTGTGTTTCTGAAACTGTGCAGCTTTTCACAAGTTCTCGAAATTGTTTGATTCCAGATATTTTAAACAATAGATTCGGTAACGGATTATCATGAGATGGGACGCACATCACACTAATTAACTCGGTAATCATTCGGTGATCGTACTAGCGAGGATAATAAACATTTTCACAGTTTCCGCCAGATAAACTATTCGGTAAAACCAAATCAAAAATCAAAATATTTTGTGGCGTGTTGACTTGACAGTTTGTGGCGATTAATAAAGAATGCGAACGAGTGTGCACATTCCAAATAAGACAATTATGTTCACCAATTAAAACGTAAATGCGGTGAAGACTGTTTAATGAAATTGTGTCGCAATAAATTATCATAACAAAATAAAAAAATTAGGTAATCAAAAGTCTTCGTAATAATTGTGTTTATAAGTTTAACTTTTTATTTTACGAGCCCCATTTTAAAAAATCTTTCATTAAAAAAAGTTCTTTATTAGATACTTTTTGTACAAAAAACTGGATCTTCACTATTCCAAATAACCCTTAATTTCGTTAAATGATAATTTTAACTTAAAAATATTTATTATTTAAATATTACTTGATTAAAGAAGTAAGAAAATTAAGAGAACTAATATGTATATAATAATGTTTATTTATTAATAATTTTGATACCATAATTAAATTTAAAAAACTATGAAACCAGCAAGTTTTTAAAATAGGTTACCCTTTGTGGTTTAAATGAGTCATAAAGTATTAATAAACCAGTAGAATTGCTGCTTTGATTCGTGACGTCAAGACGTTAGTTGACAGAAAGTCGTTATCGTTTTTCTGCTGCACTCAAATCGTACGTTGAGATTAATAGTGGGACAACTCAAAAAAACTCAATTTTTTAGTTAGCACCATTTTTAAACAGAGAATTTTTTCTTCTTCTTACGTTAGGACTAAGTCCTTTGTTTTCATCAATGGTTTGCAAGGGGCAGTTGGGAGGTGGGGCAGTGGTCGAGGTGTATTTGGTTCTTTCTCTTTCTCAATTTTTGCCATTCTGTCCACGTGGTCTCTCCATTCTCTTTTCCGGTTTCTTGCCCATCTTACTACATCTTGAATCTCACATATTTTCCTTATTTCTTCATTTCTCTTCCGGTCGAATAACGTATGTCCTGTTATTGATCTTTGTGTTCGCATTTCTGTTGTTCTTAAAAGTCGTTTGGTTGTTGCGTTCTCCGCTCTGGTTTCTATCGCGTATGTCATGACCGGTCTTACGCAAATTTTATACATTCTTACTTTTCTTCTAGTGCTCCGCCAAATGTAATCTCTTAAGTATTCTGATATTAATGATGCCTTTATTGTTTGGGCTTTTACTTCGTCCTTAAGGTTCCTATTAATTGTTATGTTTGCCCATAGATATTTGAAAGACATCACTTGTTCTACACTCTGATCGTAAATCGCTAGTGTACATCTTCTTGGTTCTCTAGAAACTGTAAGTGATTTTGTTATCTTTATGGATATTTACATGTTGAACGTTTCTGCTATTATATTATATAGTATTATTAATACTATAGATTGCCACGTCTTTTTTTGGTTCTCTAAAGAGTACTCTGCTAGTGGTCTCTCTACTGGCAAATTATGCCCGAGCTCAGCCGTAGAGGGTAGAAGAAAAAAATCTAAAAGTGAGCCGCGCCACCGACTTAAAACGGTACAAGCCGGAAACCCCTAGGTCTTGTAGGCACCAGCAGAGCCACGCGAAAATCAACAAACAATTATGGTGAACTAGATAAATAAAACTATATTTATAATTACTGCAATATATTAATTAAGTAAAAATGATGTTCTGATTTTTTACAATAAATTCTGTATTTTCGTAAAGTGGTTTAAACGTATTTAATACACTTTCTTAAAATAATATTTAAATTAATTATAACAATCTTCCAGACAGTAATAAAAACCTAATGAGGTACAAAAGAGAATTAAAATAAAAAAAAAAAAAAAAAAAAAAAAAAAATGTTCACAATATTTAAAATTTCGAAAATAATTGGTTTTATATAAAACTCTTGATAGCAAAAGATTAACACAACAAAAAAAAGAAATACCAAATAAATGGACTTGCTACAAAAATAATATTTTAAAACCCTTACAATATCCACATAAATTATATTCAGTGATATATAAATTCAGATTCAGCTTGGAGCCGGTACAAATTTAACGAAAAATAATTTGGTTACTTTTAAACTATTGAAAACTTTATTGGGACGTCACTGGGAGCAGGTACAAATTAAATGAGAATAACTTGTTACTTTTAAATTATTGAAAACACTTAGATCAAGCACATAATAACTGATAAGTTGATAAAATCAAACTCCACACCATGTAACCAATTGAAAACCTCACTGACACGTCACGGTAACATCGATGATCCAAGAACCGAAACACCAAATAGTATTATCAATAATTTCTGCTAAAATTACCAGGCAAGTCTTTATAACGCTGAAATTTATCGTCGATGTGGATGGAACGGCACGTGGTACTTCACGATGGCTTCACTTCATCAAATCCCACAAGTGGTGATCTTAACTCGACCCCAATATCCAAAAATATTCACCACATAGGCACGACAGAATGGTCAAGTTAAGAATTAAATGGTTTATCTTCCTAATCCAATAAAGATGGCCCCAAATACAGCCAGATATGGAAGAAGAAACCGTAGAAGTTCCGCTCCCGTGTTAATATTAAACCGTTCCAAAAACTCTCAACCGACTTCCACCACTGCCACCAAACGAATCCTCACTGCCCGCTCCCAGACCGGACATCAGAAAATGTCCCGGGACACGCGTCAGCCAACCTTTCCATGTATAAGTCCCTAGTTCATAAACGCGCTCGTTCGCATCAGTTGCCAGCCCAAGCAAACCAACAATAATATATCTAACAACACACGACAATCGAGGCCAATAATCAAGGCGAAGTCCAATAAGAGAGACAAAAATGTCACAGCTATCAATAATCGAATTCTATCACTACTACATACAACGAACCCAAATGCAGACTATTATAATAATGAAACGGCAGATGGGAGAAGAAAAAAAAAAAGGCACGTGACAAGATGTGTGATAGGGATACTCAATATTAGCAGTGTTCCAGTAAAGGTAGCAATTTTTTTAAAATTAAGTAGTGCAAAGGAATACACAGGCCATTCGTTAAGACGTATTTCGGGTACACTATTAATTGATGGAGAAGGTAATATTGAGTCGCTAAAGCGGCACAGGGGATGGGAGTCAAATAGTGCGGCGGAAGGCTATATATAGAGAAGTCACTACAAAATCAAAATGAAAATGCAAGTAAAATATTAAACGTAAAAGAAGAATCTAGTATCAGCAAGATAAATAATTTTACTGACCCACCAGCATCTGATGAGATTGTAGAAAATGTAACTGCGTCTGCGCACACTTCTACATTATTGCAAGCTTTTAATTTTAAAAATGCAATATTCACAAATTATACATTTAATGTTTCTTTATCAGGTAAAAATGATTATTTTTTTAGGGTCTGAGTACGACCCGAGAGGTCCACGCGACTAACTTCCCAGTGGAAAGAATAAAAAAATATCATATGTTTTGTTGTTATAATTATATTAAAATTATAATAAAAAACAATTTCAAATTGTTTATAACAAATTATAATTGTCATTAACAATATTCTGTTTTTTGTCAACCGTATTTTTTCAAACTTTTTCTTATCATTTCCATTGTTTATAATAATTATACAATTTTTTTAAATTATTAAGATCAATAATCATTTCTTAGTAACATTATTTAATTGTTATAAACAATGCTTTATAATTACTAACAATAAATTTTCACTGTAATAGCGTCTTCAATGCTTCTCTCAATACTGACACAAGTTTAAAATTCTCCAATTCCTATTTTTGTTTTCTAAAACCATCTCTTTATGAAATATTGTCATCATATTTTTTATACAAATATTCCTAACATACAATAACCATTTATTCAAAAGATCTTAAAATTCTGTATTAAAAATAGTATAATTTATAAATTGCAAAATTCAGGTAATAACATATTTTTCAGTTTTTTGATTCTCCATAAAAAACAGCCTGGCCGATGTTGCTGAAAATCTAATCAGTTCTAAGTTGCGTAATTATGCGTCTAATGCAATCGGTCCCACGTCGATGTCATTTTTGTTCTCGAGATAATCGAGACGAAAAATAATTCAAACGCACATACGAACATAGCACATACGAACATACGTACATACACACACAGACGTCCACTTTGACTCTGGGACTTTGAAATGTGGGGATCTGTCAAATTTCGGGATTCGCAAAATCGGACCCATTACCATAACTTTTTACTGGGAAGTTAATTATTATAATTAACTTTTTGCATCTTAAAATGAACTTGACTGATTTTTAATGATGTTTCTTAAAATTATTACTTATAAATTTTTAGATAAAAACTTCCCACTGTGAAGTTAATAAAGCAGCCATGTTCTTGGTATTTAGCTAGGCCTGATTAATAAATGAGTAGTTACGGTTATTACCTAACCCAGAAAAAAAATTTTAACAGATAAATACTAACATTAACCTGTCATTGTTAGAAATTCAACCGTATGATTTAGCGTTTTCATGGCAACATTTTTCCCTTCGTGAAAGTAAAACTGCCGCTGGTGAAAAAGTTTAATTTTTCCGCAGTCAGCTCAGTACAATTATGGCCTAATTATTGTAAGCTTGAAAAAAAATTGTATCATATTACTTTTAAAAAGTTTTTGGTTTTTTTATGTTTTTTTAAATCTTTATATACAAGTATAAAACTTTCAGCTTTCTTAGGTTGGAGTCCGCATAACTCGTAGTACATACATACATATAGTCACGCCTTTTTTCCATAGGGTTAGACAGAGACCACTTTTTTCCACTTACTACGGTTCTTATACACTTTTTTTGCTTCCTCTACTTTCATCAGTGCTCTTATACATGCTTGTGGTTTTTGGTACTCTTGACCTGGCCTTTCTTTAGAACAACATTTACTACCATATATAAGTGTAGGGACCAGCACTCCTCATTTGTTTTCCTGCCAACACCCTTCGCTCTTCGTCACTATCATACTTTCCATCTCTTGTAAACTTTGAACCCAGGTATACAAACTCATTTACTTGTTCCACTCTTTCTCCCTTAATCAGAACTTTACAGTTTGTTATGGTTTCTTCTCTTTCAAAAACCAAAACTTTTGTTTTGCTTACGTTTATTTTCATCCCTTTGATTTTTAAAACATTATGCATAATATTAACCATCGCCTGTAACTCCTCTTCAGATGACGCTAATATGACTTGATCATCGGCGTAAAGAAGACATTTGACGATCAAATCATTCATTTTCAATCCATACGAAAAGTAGTATGCACTTAAAATAACTGTAAAACTTAAAAGTCGATCTTCTCGAAACAACCTTTTTTTTATTTTTTCCCAGTATTGCTCTTAACGCGCGAAATATTTAACGTTGACCAAATGCCTTCAAATTTTAAATTTGGATTTCGCGAGCTTAAATTTTAAACAAAAACGTTTAAGTATTTTCTTTGCACGAACATAATTATTATTTTTATTGAGGGTTTTGTTAGAATTGCTTTTTGTCGGATTTTATTACCCTTTATTGGGGGTGTTTTTACCATTTTTGTGTACTAAAAATTCCCAAGATGAGTGCACTCGGAGAAAAGGTCGGTAAAAACAGATACAATAAATATAATGGGATTATCCAAAAGCGTGACTATATGTATGTATGTATTTGTTTATAAAATACAAATATTAAAAAAATATAGCTTCTCTTTTACGAAATTATATTAATAATGTTTTAACGTAGGTACCTAATTAAAAATTCCATAATTCCCTTTATAATTTTGATTTTTCGCAGAAACATTTTAAACTATAAATTAAAAATAAATAGACAAATCATTTTGCTGCAATTGATTTATTTAAATAAAATATCTGCTGCATTAATAAGATTCTTTCAATATTAAATCATAGAAGTATGGCAGACTATTTTAACAGGTATTTTGTTCCAAATTCCATTTTGTAAGAAATAATGAAAACGTATTCTTCTCGAAAACTATATTTATCGTAAAGCGTATTCAAACTATCTCTCGATAACAAAAATGCGTCTACTTGTTGTCGTCCCTTCATGAAGACCGCCGAATCCCGCAGCCCTTCTTGTACTTTTCTTTAGATACCTGATCTTCAGATGTGCTCGTGTACCCAAAAAGCTCTCCTTGCATACAGGGTGATCCAAATATATCTTACACTCGGCCATCCTGCATTGGAGGTTTGTCCTCAGACCTATCGCTGCTGAAAAATGAATTATATGCTCCTAAAGGAATATATTATACCTAGATATAATTTACACATGACAATATCTCTCCGTAATAAATTAAATGTGAGCGTAACAACTCCATTCTGAAAAATACAATACCGTTACAATAAAATGTTTTTTTTAAAGCAGTAATCACCTAATTTCTGACCTACCCTAGTTTTGTAATTAGCTGCGTCTTTTAATAAATTAGCAAATGAAACACACTTACGAAACTGGTCCAGATTGCTATTTCTGATTTCTGTCCAACAGGTTTTCACCTGAATGCAAACGTCATGCATTTCCCCAAGACGGTTTGCAATCAGTCGAACAACAGAGTGATCATCCCATTTGTATCGACTAGCCAAAGTGTCATACTTCTGAACCCACTCTTCGGCCGTAATATCATCACGCGAAGGGTCAAAAATTGGCACCAAACTTTCATCACCAACGCGCACTTCACATACAGTTTTGTTTTTAATGTCACTTAGTACATTTTTTCAAACGTTTTACCTCACGTTTTAAGTTTATCGATGATGATCCACTACTGTCCAAACTCGAAGAACTTGAGGTAGTACTTGAACTCAAACTACTACTTCTTTGTCGGCGCCTACGTTTTTCCTCACGTCCACGATTACGACTTTTTCGTTTTCCCATTTTTATCAAAACTTTTTTTTCTTTTAAAAAATTAAAATAAGAAAAATATAATAAGATGTTCCCAATCCCACCGCTGCTTGTAAGAAATAATAAAAACGTATTCTACTCGAAAACTATATTTATCGTAAAGCGTATTCAAAACTATCTCTCGATAACAAAAATGCGTCTACCTAGTGTCGTCTCTTCATGAATACTGCCGCCAGCCGCCGTATCCCGCAGCCCTTCTTGTCCTTTTCTTTAGATACTTGATCTCCAGATGTGCTCGTGTACCCAAAAAGCTCTCCTTGCATACAGGGTGGATCCAAATATATCTTACACTTTTTTTAATTTCTTCTCCGGACGTTTATACTATGCATCTGCAGGTTATAAAACTTTCCATCTTCTCCCAAAGATTAACTCTTATTCTTGCTAACAAACCGACAGTAACATCCATTTAAACACCCACCTATAGTCTACTAAAAGAATTACTTGGTTGTCAAAAATATGGTATAAAAAATATTTTTTCTTATTGCTGCCTTTTATCTGAATCTTATTATCTGAAAATGTACGGGGATTACGTAGATTAAGGATTGCCAAAAATAAATGATTTTCATTATAAAATGTTGTTTTGTTTCAGGATTTGATCATCACGACGAGTTAAAAAATACTTCTAAATAACTACAAAATAACGAAGTACATATTAGAGACCGAAACAGATGATTTTTTTCCAATTTACGCTTGCTTAATTAATTTTCTCTTTAAAAACCACGGCATTTACTCGGACCCCTGCACCACACCTCTGCGAATATTTTAAATGTCCTGTCACTTGCAGATTTAGTGATCGATGTTGAAAAAACCCACACTGATGACATTATTGACGGTTGCCACAAAACAAATGCGTAAGTTTCGCTTTTTATTTTAATAAAAAATAATAATAATTTGGTTACGTGCAAACTCTAACGAAAAGCCTGAAATAATACCACCTGACCAAAAAAAACCAATAATTTGGATCCTACGCTTAATCACTCAAGCACCCTTCGATATACTTCATTTTTTAAACTGATTAAACCTTAGAGCTCTTTTAGGGTACCAAATATAGTTAATTATCAGGTTAGTTAATGAGGGTAAAAACCATAATGCGATAAACACTTTTTTAACCATGGATAGTAGTGGAGACAGGGGCATGTAACAGAATTTACTTTTTTATTAATTTAATGGAAATTATACTAGTTGAGGTATTTGGTTTTAAACCTCATGAAGCGTCAACTAACTGTCTATGAATAAAAATATACTTCTCCGCTTTTGGGGTAAGTTTTAACAACCTTGGTTTGCAAAGTATCATATTTAACGTTTTTATTATCAAAAAATAATCAACTTGACTCAAAAAAATTTTATTTTATCTTTGCTTGATTTAACATAAGCTAATCAATATTTTATTTTTTTTTTGAAATATGATAGTGTCTTTTAAGTAGTAATAATGATATTAAAAATAATCAACTCAACAATATAATGTCACTCTGACCTTAATAACTAAACAAAAATTGGCTAATTATTAGTCTTCAATAAAAATCTTTAAATATCCTTTATTTTAAAAATAGTCCATATTTATAGTCCGAATCTTGGAACATATCTTACAAATTCCGACCAACTTTTCAAAATGAGCTTATTATGTTGTAAGTGGTAAAAGCCGAAGAAAGCAATTTTTTACTGTTGCTGGTAGATTATATAGATAAAGTCACGAAACATTAGACATAAATATGTAACAGTGGCAACGTTGTAGCGAAATATACTTGCACCTAGGCGAGGGGAGGTATCGTGTTCCACTTCCTTATATCCCATACTATAGCGTATAGGAATGGTTTCAGCCATGTTATCAACTCTTTTTCCATTTAGTAATTTCCTCTGATTTTGTAATAACTAGCAACAGAAATGACATATAAAACCACGTTATATTTAAATAAAATTTAATAGTACAATGCAGATTATTGTAACATTAATTTATTTCAGAAAAAAGTAAATGTAATGGTCTATTTTTATGCAGTGTTAACTAGTAATCAGGTTAGGCTTAGTTTCATTAAGAGCAAATACTTCAACCGGAAACATTGTTAGACTGGAAAAATATCGTCGCTGCTTGGTGCTTATCGTCTATTATTCTGGGTTTTATTTGCCAGTTTCCGAGTTATTATAAATTATTTTGTAGTTATATAGTGTGATTTTGGTTTTAAGTAAATGTAACTGTAACTGTTGGTTAACAGTTTTTATATTTATTTTGTAGTTCTGTACTGTGGCTTTGGTTTTATTTAGGTTTAATAGTTGAAAATTAAAATATGTTATAATGAAGGACTTTAATTTAATTATTTTTAAATTATTATGCTGCATGTGATAGGTAGCTGAAATAAGAACAAATTTTATCAAAACATTTATTTATTTCTTCATGAGAATTTTAGTTTTTAAACTTCACTATTTATAGGTAGGGCCCATTTAGTATCACTAATAACTAATAATAACTATACAGTAAAATTCGAAAATAATGACTCTTCTCAGATAAAAAGTCACGACACCCGACGATTCTGACTTGTAAAAGTAAACTAAAATAACATTTATTTTTTCAGCATCGAAGATTCATGCAAATTTGATTAAAGTTACTATAAATACAGTTAACAAAAAACATTAACCACTTTCGTCTTTAAAATGATCAAATAATGATTAAATACCTCAAATGTGTATTAAAAACTCCGGAAATCATGTAATTTTGATATGATTTTTAGAAATACACGAATGCAGATTAGCTTCAATGGAACCATATTCACATAAATAGTCTAAAAACATATTAAAAACGTACCAAATTGCAATATAAGATGAAATATGCTACCATTTAAAATAAATTCAGTCTCGTTTAGGTCATACCACAAATTATAAAACCGTCGACTTAAAAATGTTCATGTACCTGACAAAATTCATGTCTAACAACTTTGTTCTGCGACAGGCGACTGACTGGTCGCAACGTGTTTGTAGTCATCCAGTGGTGCCAACAAACATACGAACTTTACTTTTTCGTCTATAGTTTGCCGGCTATTGGCCTGTTAATAAGTACGCCCGTTAATCTAGGCTCCTAGCTCCGCTACCATTCATTAAAATGCATAACCATGAAATGTTATGATTGATAAATATATTACAACTTCTCAGATATCTTCATCTTTTGGCTTTAATCTCAAGCTTAAGACATTTCTTTAACAATTCTGAGTATGTAGCACCAGTAACAGTTATTGTCTAGTATATTTAAAAGCTGTGTGGAAATATTTTTGGATTTTGGTGAATAAGTGTAATAGTTTTGCTTAAATTCTACGTTTCAGTTTAATGATAGATCTCGTCTTTAGTCATAATCATTGCCAGAATATTATAAATAAATACATGCAAAAAAATAAAATAACTAGTAACAAAAATACAATATGGTAAAATATTAAAAACAGGTATAATTATTGCAGAAAATGTCTCTGTTTTTATATTTTAATTTATTTTTATGTATGTTTAATTTGGATCTTGTAAATATTTCTTAATTCTGTTTATTATTTCATTTATTTTTCATTTCTGCATCTGTTTTTCTTGAGGTCGTTATAATGCCATAGTTGCCTTGTTTTAGGAATCTCACAAGTGAACACTTGTAAATTGATTACTTTCGTCATCTGATAAACGAATATTCAGGGCGTCTAAGAAATTGTTAAACTCAAAAGCCTTTATTAACTTCGTTAAAGTTTTAGCACTTGTCATTTTTAACGACACTGTTTAGATTTTTATTAAAAACACACACCCTCTTAAGGTGGTCAGTGGTCTAACATAACCACATGCAATTATTTATCAATCAGAGTTTCTCTCTCCTCCCTGAATAATCTCTTGAAAACTTAAGGTAACAAAGCAGAACCACTAGTACCTACCTATAATCACGATTCGCAATGGGGACAACATAATATAAAAACGTCATGGCAGCCATGTTTAAAATAGTAGATATTTCACTATCTGTCATTTGTCTTTAGTATAGTTTAAAAATTCATTTTGGTAAAATAATCGCCTTAACAACGTTTCCTAAATTTTTATAAAAATAACCGTTCTTTTGTTCAAACTCAACGTGATCTTCGTGAAAATTATGTTCAACATAATCGTCCTTCACTTTACACGATTCCAAAAAATAAACAGAATATTAATGCTGTAATATGCCAGTGTTAGAGAAGATGCAAATCGGTCGATTAAGCGATGTTCCCAATAACGTGGCCTTTCAATAATTACAACTTGACATATCTTGTCCGTCATAATCGTCGTGTAATTGCTGATTGGGCTTTTAGACAACATGAACTTAATCCTAAATTGTCCAAAAAAAACATTTTCATATGAAGCTTATTTCTGGTTAAACGGCTTTGTAAACAAAATTGTCATTTTTTGTGTAAAAATAATCCACAACAGACTCGTGAAAGCTTTTCTATCCAGAAAAAGTGACTGTTTGGTATGATTTATGGCATGGGGCATCATCGAACTTTATTTTTTTGAAAATGTAAATAGGGGTGCAGTAACAGTGAATGGTGAGCGTTATCAATCAATGTTAATAGATTTTGTTCTTGCCAAAATTAAATGGAATTAATTGGAGAAGCATGTTTTTCCAACAAGATGTTACACCGCTACATTTTGCCAATGGAGTTATTGGGAGAAAAGTTTGGTATGTCTATAATCTACAAAAATGGAACGTTTTGAAATTAAACATCGAATGCTGCATTAATGAAATTGCACTTTATTTAATGCAAAAAGTGACCGAAAATTAGGGTCATCGAATTCGATTTTATATTCTTTTTTTAAGCAAATAATCTAAAGGAACAAATTACATCAAAAAGTTAATTAATATTGCAATTTGTGGGAGTGATTTCGTGAAATGTAACAGGAAGTCGCGAATGCACGCGCTATTTGATTTGACGAATGAGCGCGCGGAGGTAGAGTTGGCCGTCAAAGAGCCGTCAACCAATTTTTCGAGAGGTCGGTACTGTCAGCAATCAGCTGTGCACTTAAGTTACAGTGTTTTGTATAAAGTTTACTGTTATATGCGTAAACTATATAAATAATTATTTACTGTTGATAATAAGTCTCGATAAAGTGCAGATCATTGATAAAAATTCAAGTGAGTAATAGTAAATAATTATTTGAATAAATATTTCAGTATTTAGCTTTTTTAAATTTTGAGGTTGATTTCTGTCACTGTAATGAAATAAAATACAATTTTCATTAAAAAGAATTATGATTTGTTATGAAAAATCATTTCAAATAATACCTGACCCATTTTTTTCAGAATATAATTTTAAAATTGCAAATTACTAAGGTGAGATGTCAAATGTTACACATCATATGCCACTGCTGTAAGGCTCGCTCGTTTTATTTTAATTCTGCTGAAATTGTTGTTGGCGTTGAGCATTGGTGTTCGGTATTTTATTTGCACTCTGACGTTTGTGCTTTCCATACTTTTTTGGACTCTGAACACATGATTTCACTATTGTCTTCCTATAATTTAAATAGTAAAATAAATAGTAAACACTCAAATCACATGTACAATAAACGAATGTAAACAGTAAATACTTGTATCGAGTTATACAATTTTATCAACTTAGTTTTCTAAATCTGTATTGCACACATTTGCTGCAGTTTCCATTTTTTAAAACTTAATTGCCATAATAAAACAATATTTACGTATGATCTAACACAATAAATTATAGTTTAAAAAAACTAAAAAACACGCTTTTAGAATCAATCAAAATAAAAGGAAAAGATAATTCTTAACATAGGAATAAAATTACTGACGAGAAAATTAATGTCACTGTTCTAAAAACGTGGAGTGCTTTCATTCCGAAAGGCAGAGTTAGCTTAAAATGTCACACAAAGCAGTTACATTCATTTTCTCGTCAGTAATTTTATTCCTATGTTAAGAATTATTTTTTACTTTTTATAAGCGTTATATTTAGGTTTTTTAAACGATTTATTTTTCGCTTTTTAGTTCGATTTGTTTTACTCACTAAAAAAATTATGTATTAAATAGTAAAAGCACAAAAAGGATGCATCGGCCGGGAATCGAACCCGTAAATATATTAATTTAAAAATATATCACAAACAATTATTTACCTAGAAATCCAAACCTAATTAATATGCCACAGAACAAATTAAAATGTTAACAAAAAGCAATTAAGTGTCTACAACCGATGTAATTGTAATGTCACTTGCAAATATTTTGCAATCAATAAGGGTTTTCATTAAAAAAAAACAATTTCAAAGTCCATTTGCCAAGTTATTCAGTTTTAAATGAGTTTTTAGTCATATGGACGCTTATTTTTGTTAAGTAGACTGCTTTTATAGCCCTTTTTAAAAAATGTAATTTTAGTAGAAACTAGTTTTTTACTTTGCACCAATCTAAAGTTTAATATTTTAATGTAGTATAAAAACTTGGGTTGTTGTTTTAAATGCTGTAATTAATGTAAAATAGTTTCATGACTTGGTAAAAGCATATAAATTCTGTTACAGATATAGCAAAATAATGTCTAAACAATGAAAGGAATGATTGTTTAAGTAAATCAAATAACTTAACAAAGTAAATAATATTGATAATGCCAATTAAATAACGTTAATAATTATTTAAATAATGGCGCATAACAAAAGTCCTAATACATCTTAACTTAAGTAAAGATGGTTACCTAATTCACTAATTTACTGCAAAATTAGCCAGGAAAAGAAAAAAAATCTTGTGTCTATAAGAAAACAAAAATTACACGAATAATTACCTAAATATTATTATTATCATTTGATGTATCACAAGGTAGAGACTGCTATTTGACATTTACGCAAAATCAATAGTTATTTGGACTGACTGGTTTTAAAATGAAATACTGTGTATGAAAATGTACCTATAAAAACAACTATTTAGAAATCTGTTTACTTTTGCAACCTGACTAGCGTTAAATACTCTTGCCTCCGCCTCTGGAATTATCTATTAGTTTTTTCGAAGAATCCTGATTGGTTCCAGATCTTTTCGATAGGGGTCGCGAAGGTTATACTTAGCCAATCGAGAGACGCAAACAAACAAGCAGAACCGGCTCGGAAATGCTTGTAACAATATTTGGTTTTTTAAATGAGGAATTGTGCATGTATCTAAATTTTCTCAGAAAAAACAATGCACTTATTGTAAAGTCTAACCTTTTATAACATTAGTAGCAGTAAAAATTATAACAGCTTCCAGATATTTATATAGTATTAATTTAAGTAAAGATTGAACTAAACAAAGTTTTTTTAAAAAAGGTCAGAGAATTTAAATGTAAGATTAAAATAAATTAATTAGACAAGATAATAAATTTACAAAACAGAAACTGCATTGAAAAGGAAAATAAATAAAAAGAAGTACATCGATTAGCCGTAGTTTACTAAAATTTACAATATTTTTTTTTTTTTTTCAGTAAATGAATAATAACGGAACAACAATGTCAGACTACGAAAGGATCCGTCTTGTGATTCTCGGTGGAGCTGGAGTAGGAAAAAGTTCCATCATCAAGAGATTCCTCACCAACACCTACACCAGCAAATATCGCAGTACTATTGAAGACCTCTACAACAAAGAGTACGACTTGGGACATATGACACTTAAAGTAAGATAATAATTATTTAGTTAATTTGTCAGCGTTTATCTTAAAAAAATAACTCCTGCACAATGATTATTTATTGTCAATACAAATATTGAAACGAATGGCTAGATACGAATAATAAAAATAAAAAAACCAAAAAATCTCGGAAAATGTTTAACTTGGGTATAGGGAAATGTTAAGCATATTTTTTCTAAATCTACTATAGAATTGTACAGGGTGAAAAAACATATGTGTACAATTTAAAAAAGTTTTTGGCATTTTTCATAATCCAAAATTAACGTTAAATTTATTTATTAGTAATAGATGTAGATGGTAAAAATTGACTAATTTTAATTTATCACGAAATAAATAGAGTTTCTAAATACCAGTTAAACGTTAATTTTTTTACTAAAATAATTATTATATCGAAAACCAATACTTTTAGGTATAAAGTACCTTGTTATAAAAAGTTATTTATATTAAGTAGTCAATTCAAAAAGTTAAAAATATTCGGGGTGTTTCATTTAAAATAACAAAGGTGACGTCAACATCCGGTACAACCAGAAGTCGCCGAAAGTCGAGCATATTTTCATTCGATAGACCAATGCCGAAAACCCCTTAGTATAAATTTTCAGATTTCTTTTCTGACTAGTTTTTCCATAACGTCTAATGTGCCATCGAGAAAAATCACCCTGTATTTGCGAACACATACTTGAAATAGTAAGAATGACACAATGTCGCGGTTTAACTGGTGATTGAAAGCAGTTTAAACAAAGAAAATAAGATTGAAATTGGCGTAAACGTAACAATTAGTGGTAGCAATAGTTCTTTGTATCAAAGCGGTGCTAACAATTATTGTAACGAATACCGGACTCTTATCAGAGTTAATAATGACTGGAAACAAACTGGTATTAGTTTTTGACCAGCTCATGATCGCCGCACTGATTTATTTAGGGGCGGCGCAAACAATTTCTTTTGTCCTAATTAAATCAGTCTCGAGCCGTCACTGAGCTTAAACGTCCAAAACCGTGCCAAACCGAATTCTGAGAAACGCCCCTTTCACCTTGCTTTGGCCATTAGTATTCTTCAAGACGCCGTTTAGAGATGGTCGACAATTCAGTTCATTTCACAGCCATCCAACGATCGTTTTTCCTATTAGAAGTATCTCCCAAACGACCGTTCAGAGACGGTCGATGATTCCAGTCATCCACAGCGATCGAATAGATCGATTTTTTCTGATGTGTAGTACGCAGTGTATTTTGAAGAGAGAAATATTTCAGTGTCAAATAAAAATTTTAAAAACCAGTGACCTATGATTTAAACCAGTCCACTATTATCGAAGTGAAGTATAATAAAAAGATTTACAACCCCTTCTACTTACACACCCTATACATTGAGTGGATTTCACCTTTGGCAATAAATGTAAATTTTTACATATGTAATGTATTTAAATTTAAGAGTGTTTTAAACTTTGCTGCTAAAAGTTTTTTATGGTATAAAAAGTACTAAATTAATTTAATTGTTAGAGGCTTTCGATATTTTTGAAACCATTCGGTGGTCAGTTTGAATTTCAGTTTTGCTAATTTTAGCCCCGAGTCATGTAAATGAGGAAAATCCAATAATGAAAACGATGAGACTGAAGCAGGCAAAATAATTTTATTTATTTTAGGTAGAAAGCTTATTAATATTTTGATTAATATTTATGTAGAATTAGAACGAAGTTTATACAGATATGGAAAATATTTGTGGAACATCAAAATTAATTTGCAAAACAGAGAATTGGGCGATATCTAGTCGACCATCACAAAATATAATAAATATTTGCACTTTAATTTTAATTTTCAGTATGAAACTGTTAAAAACTGTGTGTACGTCTGATTTATCAGGAAAGAGACTACGACGTATGCAAGATCCTACTACTATTATAAACTCAAAAATTTGTGAGTATGTATGTATGGATGTTGGCAGCAATCAGAATCAAAATGACATTGGTTAAAATCAAACTAGCTACATAAATTTCTAAATCGAATTAGTCAATTTCAAATTGGCAATAAACTAAATTAAATTGACACCTGTCAGTTTTAAGTTTCTTTGTCAGTGTCAAGTGGGTATATGTTATTTTGAAAAAAATACATTTTAGTTATTTACTATATAAATGGGATAACTGCATTATTAATATATAAGTGTGTAAGATATAAACAAGTGCGTAGTACGAGTTATTTAAACACACGAATGAGTATTAAATTTTGGTATAAAGTTAGATGGATGAATTCCTTGGAAACGAAAATTAGCTAAACGAAGTACTAATCTTACACAGACTAAGTCGCGGTTACCATCTTGGATAATAATGTTAATATAAGACTGAATTCGTTAATATTTTGTTAATTAAAATATTTTAAATTGATAAATATTTACATTTATTCATTTTTACTTTATTATATTAAGTAACTGACCGCTATTACCTCTAGTATCAAATAATTTCTCTTCTAAAAATGTGATCATTTTTACCATAACGGCTTCAACAATTAATAACATAACATTAATTTCTAAAAAATAAACTAAAAATTTGAACTCTAAAAAAACATTTGAAATCTAATGTTATAAAGGTTCAAATAAACCACCTTGTTGTGCGAAACAATAGCCATATTTGTGAAACAGATATGATCTCAAATGCTAAGTAGATTTTGCGCCAAAATAGTTAAGTAGACTAATAAAAAAAGCGGCATATCAGTGGATGTGCTCGCAGCATGTCAATACACTATTATTATAAATATTACTTAATGCTTACACGCTTTCGCGAGTTATAGGGAAATTGTAATAAAATTGAGATGTTAAAAAAAACTTTTGACATAACGAAAAACAATTGAAAACTAACTGCTTAAAACAAAAATTACAAAGGTAAAATGTCAAGTGAATTCACACTTGGTAATCACTGCAAAAACAAAATATAAGACCTATTGTCTTGATCTTAGATTGGAATGCTAATGAATGCAAATATGCAGGTGATACTAGCCCCATACGGAATTCTGCAAATACAATCATGTTAGTAAGAGTACTATCCACCAAAAGCGGCATATCAGTGGATGTGCTCGCAGCATATCAATACACTATTATTATAAATATAAGCACGCTTTTGCGAGTTATAGGCAGATTGTAATAAAATTGGAATGTTAAAAAAAACATTTGGCATTAACGAAAAACAATTGAAAACTAACTGCTTGAAACAAAACTTACAAAGGCAAAATGTCATGTGCATTCACACTTGGTAATCACTGCAAAAACAAAATATAAGACGTATTATCTTGATCCCAGATTGGAATGCTAATGAATGCAAATATGCAGGTGATGCCAGCGCCATACAGAATTCTACAAATACAAGCATGTTACTAAGAGTACTATTTACTAGATAGCAGTGAATGTCCGATTTTAGCAAATTAAACTAAATCAAAAGTTAAGCAACATCATAAAAACCATCGAAAATATTTAGCAGAGAAACAAAATACAAGCCAAAATTAATGGCACAACTACCAAAGAAATAGTGGTATTCGACAAGGAGATTCCCTTAGCCTCTTATTGTTTAACATCGTTATGGACGAAATAATAAAAAGCACTCGTAACCTGAAAGGGTATAAAATGGGAAACAAAGACGTCAAAATCATATGCTATGCCGATGATGCTGTTCTGATTGCAGAAAACAAAGATGACCTACAGAGATTACTATTTCAATTTAGCACAACGGCAAAAAGTCTTAAAATGAAGATATCTGCAGCAAAGACGAAATGCATGACCACTTCAAAAACACCTATCAGATGCAAACTGGTTGTGGATGATAAAATTATACAATAGGAGATAAAATTTAAATACCTAGGCATAGAAATATCAGGATACGGTGACATCAAGGCGGAGGTAAGAAACCAAGCGGCAAAAGCAGCACGAACCTCAGCTTACCTGAACGATACAATCCTCCGAAACAAATATATCGAAATCGAGACCAAATTCCGAATCTACAAGGCGGTCATCCGACCTATATTAACATACACAGCGGAAACTAGACCAGATACATCGAACACAAAGAGAATATTAGAAACCACCGAAATGAAAATAGTGCACAGGATCGCTGGAAAAACACTTTTTGAAAGGGAGAGAAGCGAGGACATTAGAAGAACATGTAAAATAGACAATAAATGAATGGATACTGTGAAGAAAGAGAAAGTGGAACGAACACATAGACCGGATGAATGACGATAGAATGGTCAAATCGCCCTTAGGGCGCCAAAGCGTTGGAAGACCCCGCAAGAGATGGAGCGACAATCTTTCTAATAATTGAACGGCAGAGGATACGAAGAAAAACAAGCAAATTGCTTACATTAAAGAAGGAAGAAGAAGAATAAGAAGAAAAGTTATGACGCTAACAATCGTACTAGTTCAAGTACTTTATTTAAAATGGTTTACACTTTATATTATCAATTAAAAAAATTAAGGAACTATATGTCTGTAATTTTAAAAAAAATCATTTTCAACATAGTTTTTTACCTTTTTTCAGGTAGATATACTCGATACAGCCGGAGACATGCAATTTCCCGCAATGAGACGATTATGTATAGCAACAGCACACGCCTTTCTCCTAGTTTACGCAGTTACCTCCGGTCCGTCTTTGGATTGTGTAAAACAATGTTTCGAGGAAATTAGGGAGCAGCGGGGAGATTACCAGGAAATTCCTATAGTGATAACGGGTAATAAATTAGATTTAACATCGACGCACCGAGAAATTCCCATCGAGGATGTTTCAGAATGGGTTTACTGCGAATTGCCGAAGTTAAGGTAACTTTTATGATTGATTAACCGTAATATCATATTTATGATGTGTTTATCCCAATGTTTTACGTTTGTAAACATGTAACGGAAAAATTCAAATTCAAAATTGATTTATTCTGATTTAGTCAAGTTAAGAAAGTTTCCAATGAATATAATATTATTTATAATAAAATACCTTAAAATTTGTTTATTAAAAAAGAAAGTAGGAACACTTGCCCATGTAATATTTACATGGGCAAGTGCATTTAATATTTAGAAAAATAGAAATGCAAAGAATATTGTAATTGATATGCTTTAACCAGAATAAAAAATTATTATTATTCTACATACCTTTTTTAAGAATCTTGAAAGTGAGACATTGTTTACAAGGTACTTTATTTCTCTATACAAATATTCCAAAAATTTTCCGTTCTGTGCTGATAAGGTAATGTGTTTTATTAGAATTTGTTCTTTTGTTTTGATTTTAAATTGATCAAAAGTGTTTAGGCTACGAAATTAGTTTGTTTGGTCACTAAGCTTCAACAAGATAAATTCTAAGCTTGTAGGGAATTGCATCGAATCCTTGGAATGCCTTGGTTGCGAACAACAGAGTGACTCTGCTGTGGGTACCTATGCACCAGGGGGTAGAGAAAAACGAGAAAGCCGACATCCTTGCAAATCAGAAAGCCGAATCTGCGTTCACAGTACCAAAACGTGTATTTGGAGTCAACAAAAGTGCTGCCAAAACTATTATTTTGGACTGGGCGAAGAGAAAAAGAATCACGCACCGGTCTGATCTACCAGGTTGACGTATTCAAAGGCGTTACCTAAACCCTCAAAAAACACAACCAAGTAGTTCCTAGTATGTAGTAGGAATAATCTAGGAATTCTGACGGGACTACTTACAGGACATTGTCGTCTAAGATACCACCATGGAAAAATAAGTCTGAACCAACAAACGGACTGTCGGTTTTGCTGCGTAGAAAAACAACTGCTGAATACATACTATGATCATGCCCCTGCTCAACATACTTGGTTTTACCAACTTTGGTCAGTTTAAAAAGGTAACTGCAATATTTTTTAATAAAAGGCACATCGGTAAAAATGTCAACCTTTCATACGTGTCAAAATTAATATCGTATTGAACTTTGTGAAACAACCCCAATTTTTTATATTCCACATGTTCTTCTAACGAATGCATATTTTTTATCATTGGTTACGTCAACAAACATTTTTACAGTTTTTGGAATTATTTAAATTCTAAAACTATGAGAGAACAGCATTCACAGCATCCAGAAAAGTTAAATGTAAATAATGTTGTTGGTCCGTTTTTCTTAGGTGGTAACTTGACGGGAGAATCTTACCTTTTTTCATTCCACACTTCGTGCTTGACGGGGTTATCTCCCTAATGCTGAGGACTAGAGGCCTTTTGTGTTCCTGCACTGGAGGATATACTGCTTGGCGAAGATCAGCACCCTGCGGATCAGACCTTTGCTAACCAATGATACTCTTCATAACTACTGTCCCGAAGAGGTGGTACTTTGGCCTAGCGAGTGCTTCGCAATTTAAAATGTTGTTAATTCGTGCTCCCCACAGTTCTTGCAAATGTGGTTCCCATTGAAGATTCCCGTACTGTGCAGGTGTTTTCTGGTTGATCAGTGTTTCATTAGGACCCATGTTATCAGTCGGACGTTGTCACTGCTGAGCGTTATCAGGTCTTTTGTGAGGCGGAGCTATCATTAGCTTGCTCTGCCTGGCCACTGTCATCTCTCTTCATTTTTACCTGTCTTCCTTCTGGGCTCACAGTTTGTCTTTACTGCGGGTAGTGGTCTTGCAAATGCCAATTACTGGTTGGGGTCCCGTATAGGTTTGGAAAGCTTTCTTTTTAACTAGCTTGTCTGTTCTTTCGTTAACAGCAATCCCTTTGTGTCCGGGGACACAGACTAGGGTAACCTTGATGTGATTTTCTAGTTAGATTAGTTGTTGCACGCAGTCCCAAACCAGCTTGGATGTTAATGTATTGGAAACCAGTGCTTTTTCAACAGTATTATGCTACGTCCAACTATGCAGTGCTTGTACGTAACTTTTGGAATCAACATGTTTCTGAACACTAGTAGGGGTACCGTTGAATGAATCTTTAGTGTTATTTATAAAACAAAACATACCTCTTTAGAGGACCTTCGTCACAGAATAGTGGTAGCATGTAGTGAAATAACCTGGGAAATACTTCAGAATGAATGTAAACTGGACCACTTATACACTCTAAGCTTTACGGACGACCAAGTAGTCATAGTTTAAGACCAGGGTGATCTGAGTTACATGCTCAGAAAACTGAAAGTCGCATACGATTCAGCAGATAAACAAAGAAAACAGAATATTTAACAATAGTATAAGGTGTGAAAATAGACCAATACACAATAATAAAGGGGACAGACATTTAAGTACTTAATGTGTTTAATAACAAAAGATGGAAGAACAGAACAGGAAATAAAGGCTAGAGTAGGACAGGGTCGGATATGTATAAAACAACTACATTTAATTTTATGGAACAATCACTTAACGAAGAATGCAAAAAGAAAAATATTTAAGACAATAATAGAGAGCGTTGTGATATAATGGGGCAGAAACATGGGTCCTAAACCAAAAAAACAAATCTAAAGTTAATGTCGTAGAAATGGAGTACTGGAGAAGATGCTGCCAAATAATACAAATGGACAAATGGACATAAAAGTAATCTTAGCTGCAGTAACTTAAATGGTACGGACACGTTAGAAGAAGTAGCGAGAACAGGTAGATAAAAACGATACCGGATTGTCGTAGAAAGAGAAGAAGTGGACGAAGCTATGGAAAAGAGGGGATTTAAAAATGAAGACTGAAACAAAAATGATGAATGGAGGGATTGGTTGAGAGAGGGAAAGCTGCGACAGCTGTGATAAAGTAAAGAAAATTAAATCACCTCATAAATGATGTGCCACTTGATTGACTCCCGTGCCATTTGAGAATTTCCATAATATATATTTAAGGTGGACTCTTTGAAAATGGACCACGCAGTATACATATTTAAGAATATCTTTAAATGTTTGTGCTGCGTTTACCGCTTCCCTATTTGCTTCTTTGATTTTCGCTCTGAAACATTCTAACTGCTACTTGAAAATGGGATCCTTATATCGCTATGAGTAGGTATAAATAATTTTAGATTTATTTTAAATTGTATCCTTATCCCCTTCTGTTAAATTATTATTAATGTAGGGTCTCTTTTGGTTTATCTCTTGTAGCGTAAATCCTTTGTAATTTGTTAATTTTTAATATCCAACGAGTTTAAAAAATAACTTTGAATCCAGCGTGTTTAACGATAAAAAAATACAAACTTTACAGTCAGCGTTGTGTTGTCGGGACCAAATGTTCATTTATTTTTTACCAAGTCTCCTTTAGGAAAATGTAATTATTTTTGCAGAACTATTCAAAAGAATACTGTGAATATAGCTCTACGGAGTTTCAGTTAATGGACCTTTGATATCTGATATTATGTAAAAAAAATTGAAATGTTGTCGTAAATATACTAAAAAAAGTGGAAATGTATCAGGTAGGGGGGAGAGAGAAAGCACAAACCATCAATAAATTAGAAGCCTTTGAGATGTAGACGTACCGTAGAATGCTCAAATAACATGGACATCGCACACCACAAATAAGAGGTTCTTCGCAGGCTGGGGATAAAGCGTGAGCTGTTTAAACTCGTAAAGATACGGAAAACAGCGTATCTAGGTCACATTCTGAGAAACCCTGAATACCGTTACGCTCAACTTATTGTTAAGGGAAAAATCGAAGGCAAATGTTGCCTCGGAAGAAAGAAAATGTCATGGTCGAGAAACATACGTCAATGGACTGGCCTGGACTTGGAAGAACTTATAAGAGCAGCCGAAGACCGAGAAGAATTTGCGACTGTAATATGCAACCTCCACTGATGGAGATGGTTCATTAAAAAGAAGTTGTATAAAAACTGTTTGGCTATTAACATAGGCGTGCGTTTTTAGACGATAATCTGTATTATCGTTACAAGTTTAAATGTTTAATTTGCAAGGTGTTATGGTGCAAACAGATAAAATTATTTTTAAACGGATGCAAAATAAACTTTCATTACTTTGGAACAAATGTTGCTGCTAGATTAATATTTTATAATAAATCTTGTTTTTCAATTAAAAGCATATTACGCTATCGAGATATTTATTAGTCTGAAATTGTTATTTAAAAACACTGTCAAATCGAATTTACATAGTGGAGACTGTTTTTTAAATGAAGACATTAATTTTATTGACAGTTTCTTATTAAGATATTTTAATTGGAAAATAAAATCGCTCATGTGATAAATTTATTAAATAATAAAGTTTTCATTTTACAGACACACCCAATTAACTTTTCTGTGCTATTACAAGTTTTCTTGTAATATTCAATGTACCTAAGCGCTGCTTTCTTTTGTGATTACTTTAAGGTAACTGGACTTTCTTACTGGAGTTAATAGGGAGAGAGCGTTTTAAAGATACAAAATATCCCCCTTGCGATGCATACTCAATAATTAAATATATTGCCAGCAGCTATTTAAGATATTATTAAGGAAAATATTTTTAATATTACCAAGGGTTAGGGGTAGTCAGAACCGTAAAAAATTACATGTGACCAATACTAGCTCTATCAAACTAAAAATGAAAAGTCAGCACAAATTTTGAAAAAACTAATTTCTCTGAAAATAGCAATTACTGCTAGCTTTATATAAAAATAGCAGGTAAATTAAAAATAATAATAATAATCGATGATTAAACAGGAATTTGTTGCTACTTTGATATAACCATACTATCAAATAAAAAAGTTAAAAAAATCGGAATATTTTTTTGATTGAATTGGTTTTTTTTATGAAAATAGTCGCAAAAAGGGTAGACCTATCGTGTGGGCCGCGGACGGCCCGCACTGCGACTATTAGAAGGGGAAGGGATTATAGAAAGGAAATGATTGTGGACACGCTTTTTAAAAAGTTGTAGGTCATAGTTCTCTGGAAAAACTGATTTTGGAAACTTATTCCATTCCGTAGCAGCCCAGTAAAAGAAGGATTCTTGATGAAGATTGGTCCTAGTAGTGTCAATCTTGAGAGTAAATGGGTGAGACTGATCAACGTGCCGAGTTCTTCGGCCGAATGTGGCCAATGGTGGTACAAGAGTTTTTATTTCTCTGGAGCATCTGCCATGGAAATATCTGTAGAGCAATGACTGGTCTTCAACTCTTCTTTTATGTTCTAGAGGGTGAAGGGTATCTGTGAGAGTTGAGCTGTTTATCAAGCGAATGACTCTTTTCTGAATGGAATCTAGAAGACGAAGAGAATGCCTTGGTGCTGAACCCCAAATGTGCGAGCTAATACTCCAGTAGAGGTCGGATTTGAGCCTTGTACGTCGTCAACAGTTGATCAGGAGTAAAAAACTTTCTGGCTTTCCACAGAAAACCTAGCCTCTGGCTTGCCGACTTTGCGATGTTAGCAACATGGTCATGCCAATACATATTATTGGACACTGTGACTCCCAAACGAGATGGAGGGACTTGGTTCAAGGGTATTTCCGGACATTGTGATGGGATGATTTGAGGAATTCACTTTCTTGGAAAACGTGGCACTTTGTGTTTTTTGGGCGTTAAACTGAACAAGATTGTTGGTTCCCCACTCGACGATTGCTTTACTGTTATTACTTGCTTGAGACGGTATTATTTTATTTATAAATGCTTTATTTACAAATAAACATTTAAAAAAAATTATTCTATGGATATAAGGTATTTCTTACCAATTTAACGTCTACAATAAATACAGTGGCCAACCGAAAACGAAACAGAGCCATTTGCCGGATTCTCGTCAACATTTTAGAAAAACGCTCAGACCCGTCGATTTTTTATTAGACCCAAGCGAAGGTAAGAACTACCCAAAAAAATTTAAATGGCATTGGGGGTCGAATAAGGTGTTTTTTGAAAGCTCTGACAAATATTTCCTACCATAACTTTAAAAAAAATTACCTGTTAAAATTCCAATTATTTTAGTTGCTTACGTACTACTTAATTGATTAAATGTTTAAACTGATGACCGCCCGCTTCCCTACAATAATAAAGATTTTGTTCAAAACGGTCACGCACATTCCGGAGTAATTCGACGGCACTCGTCAACGATTCTTTGAAGCAAATCTTTCAACGATGCTACTTTCACAACTGGAGACTCCAACCTAGTGCAAGCAAGACGGAGGTTGCTTGTTTTCACCTAAACAACCGCATGGCCAATAGAGAACTCAATGTGAGCTTTGGTAACAGGCTGCTGCACCACAACCGGTAACCTAAATACCTGGGAGTTACTCTCGATAGAACTTTATCCTTCAAACAACACCTAACTAAGACTGCCTCAAAACTCAAAACAAGGAATAACATCATACAAAAACTCTGTGGCACTTCATGGGGATCCTCCGCAACGACGCTTCGATGTTCCGCGTTAGGGCTGGTCTACTCTACGGCGGAATATTGTGCTCCGGTCTGGCTAAACAGCCCTCATGTCAAAATGGTCGACGTTCAATTGAATCACACGATGCGTTTAATCTCGGGCACAATTAAATCTACACCGAGTTATTGGCTACCAGTTCTAAGCCATATCCCTCCTCCATCGATACGGAGATCCACTTGTCAGAGAGTACAACAAGGTTATGCAAAACCCACACCTACCAATAAACAGAGACATCGAGGACATAGACAGGAATAGGTTGCGCTCAAGAAAACCCCCCATCCTAACGGCTCTAAACTTGGAGGCCGTTGACTTCTACCCAATAAATGAGTGGAGGCAGAAATGGACCGAAGCAGCCCAACCGGAATTTCTCAACATGCCGTGCATAACAACTCCCCCAGTCGGCTTTGAACTACCACGCAAGACATGGGTAGCACTTAACCGGATTAGGACCAACCACGGCAGGTGTGCCGATGCCTTCTACAAGTGGAACATAATACCCTCCCCACAGTGTGACTGCGGCGCTGAAAGGCAGACGATCCGCCATATCACGGAAGATTGCAACCTGAGGGCATATGGAGGTCAGCCAAATGAGTTCCTGACAGCGACACCAGAATCAATTGATTATATTAACAACTTAGACATTCAACTGTAATTATGCTATATTTTTGTGTTTTTATACTTTACATTTTTACACTGTTTGTACATTGTGCTGTTAACTTACACAATATTTTATGTGATGTATGCCATACGATAAATAAATAAATAACGACGCTGGTTGTGTTTTATAGATTTTACTTTTCAGATGTCTCCACAAAAAGATAAATCTGGTGATCGTGGAGGCCATTCAATGCTGCCTCTTCTCCCAATCCAATGCCGTGAAAAATGTTGGTCTAAATACTGTCAACCAAACGCTGCATAATGCGGAGGAGCACCGTCCTGTTGAAAATAAAAATGATCTTCGTCATACTGGGATTATTTTCAAATACATATCAGTCAAGGCAGGTTCAATAGCGTCTTCCAGTAATTGCAAATACATTTCGCCAGTCAAATTGCCTGGTAGAAAAAAATGACCCACCAGTCGGTCACCGCAAATTCCAGCCCATACATTTAATTTCTCCGGTTGTGTGTATGCACCTCGTGAAAAACTCTTAGGTTTGAATCGGACCAATAGCGGAAATTGTGGCGATTTACCGTCACTTGCAAGAAAAAAGTGCATTCTTCGGGAAAACAGATATTAAAAAGGAACTGTGGATCGTTCCCTGCTCACGCACCCATTATTTCGCAAAACTGCAAACGGTGGTCATAATAATTCTCATTAAGTTTATGGATTAAACGTATTTTATATGGATGGAACTTAAGGTATGCAGATGATACTGTTCTTCTTGCAGATACAGCTGAAGGTCTCCATTGGTTAATAGAGAAAGTAGCTGAGTTGTGCGAAAAATATAATATGCGATTAAACACAAACAAAACAAAGGTAATGATACTAAGAAAACAGGCCGCTCAGACCGTACAGTTTCACTCTCCTGTGTAATATGAATCTTAATTTAAATCTAAGGACTCTTTTATTAAAATGTTAGATATTTTCAACATTAATGTATGGTGTTGAATCATGGACATTAACGGATGCAGCTTGCAAAAGACTCGGGGCGTTTAATATGCGGTGCTTTCGACGCATGCTGAGAATATCTTGGACTCATCACGTAACTAATAAAGCTGTCTTGCAACGTATGCAAAAAGAAAACACAAAATGCATAAACAAATATATGAAATACTGCAGCTGGTTATTCAAAGTAAAATGGATGGCAAGAGAGGTCCTGGAAGACGCCGAATATCATGGTTACATAATCTTAGGCAATGGACTGAAACAACATCAGCAGAGCTATTTCGAGCTGCCGTCAATAAAGTTATGTGGGCCAGAATGATCGCCAACGTCCATTAAGGATAAGGCACTAGAAGAAGAAGTGGAATTTATTCTTCTTTAAAATGGTTTGGATGCTAGTTCGATTGATCCCAGACACAGATGCCAGCTGCCTCGTACTCAACATAGGATCAAGATTTTTAGAAGTGATAACAAATCGCCACAAATCAATCCAAAGCAAAAAATAGGTACTAAATTTATACCATTGGCGTACTTACCTCGAATGAATGACATTTTTACCGTTCGTGATTGTTTGCAGATAAGTTTCACATATAAAATTTAATTTCTTAATAAGTTATGGGCGGAATTTTAAAATTTAAAGACTATTGTATAGGGAATTGTAAGAGCTTTTGAAAGAAATCTTATTCGACCCCCAATGCCATTTAAAAATTTTGGGGTAATTCTTATCCTCGCTTAGGGTTGAAAATAGTGGAGTCAAAAATACCGGAAAAGAGTTGGCCACCCTGTAAAAGAAAATTACTAAAAAGATCCATCAGGTTGGTTTGGAACTAATTTTTTTACAAAAGAAATATAAATGTGGCAATATTAACCTGTTTAATATTATCCATATGTTTAATGTTGTTGTATTAATAGTAGGATTATTTGTTTTTTAATGAACTTTGTAGTTTTGGTGTAATTTTCTGTTGTTATGTATACTTAAACATTGGATTAATGTGAACAATTTCTTTATATTCTTGTATTTTCCAAAGATCCAATTTATGTCTAAAATATAAAAAATGTAAAAGAGATTTGTATTGTATAATTTAAACCGTTGATTTGGCGTAAAGCTTAAGTCATTTAAGTGTTGCATAGTTGTTATTTTTCTTTGTAAAAAAAACTTTAAAATTGTTTTAAATTTAAATGATTATCCAAAATTAATGGTAATAATAAATAAGTTTATTGTTTTAAACGGTAAGTGACAGTTATTTCATTGTTTTTAATTTATTTTCTTATTTATCTATTTGTGTTGGGTTGTTTACTTGTATACAATTTAAACTTTAATAATAATAAACAAGTTAATATTATAAAATCAAAAGGAACAAATTAAATAATCTTATAATAAAGACTTCTGAAACTCAACAATTTTAATACTATTTTTAACATTTTTTTATTTTATTACAATATAAATATTTGTTGTTATTTCATGAAGCGATCAATTTATTAAATCAAAAAACAATTTTGTCTTTAAACTAGTTTTTTAGTTTATTTGCGCTTTCTATTAATTAATATAGAGAAGCAACAACTATCTCCAAAATTAAATAAACCTGAGATAAAGTTTAACAAAGAATATCTGGAAACAAGTGACCTGAATGTTTGAACATTGGCATAGTTAAAAAACACCCTTTGATATTTTGCTTCTTTCTCCTTACAATTCTAGAAATTTCCAATTAGGTCTTGTAAATGTATACACTTCGTAACACAAATGTATTGTAAAATGAAAGTAAATTCTTTCACAAAATAAATTTTTACTGTGAGTACCCCTTAATAAATCTGTCGTTCTCTTCTGAAGGAACGAGAACGATTAAGCAATTATTTATTTTTAAATTGTTTGAAATAAAAAGCAGACAAATAATAATGACGCAACAATATTTGTTACAATTTAAGGGCAAGAAGTACAACATTTTCGAGCGATAAAATTTTATAAAAATAAATTTTTGTACCAACAAATTTTATCATACAGTGTGTTCTGGAAGTACTGTGGGAGCAAAATATTAAAACCTTAATTAACTTTAAGTGATATTTAGAACATAAAGTTGCTTTTTGGTTTCATAATTATAAGGGAATGCATTGGGTCAATGAATTTTTGTCCAAAATTTTTTAAACGAAACAAATACAGTACATTATTTTAATGTGAAATGCATTATTGATAACAAAATTAATATTACAATTTCCTGAAGCTTGCTCAACTTAAAATTGTAAGTTTAAAATTACCTTCACAAATCTCTTAAGGATTATTAAATATTTCCTTAACAAACTTATTTGAAAAGTAAGTAATTCCGTTGGTATTACGCATACTTTAAATAAAAATAACCTGCAGAAATCTAACAACTCTCGAGAGTACTAACATAATTATAATAATAAATGAGTATCGTAAAAGAGCTTTAAAGTTCGAAAATAGGATTTGTTTTTATTTTGTTGTTTAATTAAATGCATACTATACTATGATGAATTTACAGTAAAGTTTTCTGGAAATAAACTGTATTTGTTCGTAGAACGTCTAGGCAGGTTTCGATTTACAAAATAGTTTGTGTTCTTAGTGCCCCGATGATACGCTTTGGTGCTCGATACTAGTATTATTCTTATTTAATTAAGGACGATCAAACTCATTTCAAACAAATATTTATGTTTTACTATAGAGCTGTTTTACCCGGCGTTACTCGTGGTTTCTGAATGCGGTAGCTTTCCCTCTTATCCTTTAGTCGGGCTTACGCTCTCACCTACGATTCTAGAATGTTTGACAACATTCGAGTCATTTTCACAACATTCTTGAACATTCCGCAGAACCTTTCACAAATTAGAATTCATCCAATTTGTTTGAACAGTCTGTAAAATTTTTCAAAATGTTCGACCAAATTAGAGACATTTCCAGCATTTTGTCACTTTTCAAGATTTTTTAGAATGACTTTTCTCAATTTCTAGAACTTTCGACAAATTTCTTGAACTTTAGAGATAACACTTCGACATATCAATCAAGTTTGATGTATAGATCGAATTCGAGATATCGAAGTGTTATTTCTAAAAGTTCCAAAAATTTGTCGAAAGATTTGGAAATTCATGGAAATGTCTCGAATTCGGTCGAACATTGTTGAACATGCTAGGGTTATGTTGATAATGGTACCAACTGCGGATCTTTCTGTAAGGTTCTTGATTCCTGGTGAAACATTATGGAATATAGGCATCGGACATAATTGGAAATGTCACTATGAAACTCAGCGACCCCAAAAACTATGAATACGACACTAATACCGGCCCTTTTTGGTTGTTTTTATATTTCATCCCTTTCCCGCCCCTTTCGTATGGGTGCTGGGGGTGAGTCACCTCTTCAATATTTGTTGCCAGGTAGTAAGCAGTTGTAATGCCACGTGTGCAAAATAAAACTCTCTATAATTAGTAAAAAGTGTGAATCCGAGTTCCCGCAAACAAAGCATTCAACGCTCCACGCTGTTCCATGTTCCATGTTCACTAATTTGCTTAATTAAATATTAAATCCCAAAGATACAGTTCATTGCTACCTCGCAACAATGATATTTAACAAATTTTGACTTGTGTCCGAAGTCTCTATGACAAATCATTTTCGAGAAAAATGGATTAAAACTTTTCGGTGTTTTATGCATACGTTTTTGAAGAGTAACATCTTTCCTCTCGCTTTCTTGCAATTTGTGGAAGTGATTTCGTGAAGTCGCGGAAGCGCGCACTATTTGATTTGACAAATGAGCGCGCGGTGGTAGAGTTGGTCGTCAGATAGCCGTCAACCAATTTTTCGAGAGGTTGGTACTGTCAGTCATCTGCTGTGCACTTAAGTTACAGTGTTGAGTATAATGTTTTCTGTTATATGCGTAAACTATATAAATAAATATTTACTGTTAATAATAAGTCTCAATAAATTGCAGATCATTGATAAAAAATTCAAGTAAGTTATAATAAATAATTATTTGAATAAAATATTTCAGTATTTAGCTTTCTTAAATTTTGAGGTTGATTTCTGTCACTACTTAATGGAAAAGTTTTCGTATTTTTTTATCATACAAAATCGTACTAAACATTGTGTTTTTTTGAAATATTTTCATAACTTTATCATTTTTCAAGGTATTAAAAAAATTGATTCTAATGTTTAGGAATCTTCTCCGTTAATATTTTTTATTTTGATTGAAAACGGATCATTTCTTTGATATCAAAAATATAATTTTAAAATTGCTTATTACTAAGGTGAAATGTCAAATGTTACACATCATATGCGACTATTGTAAGGCTCACTCGTTTTTTTATTGAATAATAAATGAACTTCTAAACGTGATCGCAGATCGCAACACTTCGTTTAAATTTTATTTTAAATCCTTTTACGATTCGTCCCTGCAAGCCGACGTATTGAAACTGTTTTGCCGCAGGCAGATTTCGAAGAATTGGCCTGTTGCTGTGTGAACCCGATCCTAAAACGCGATGTTTTAATTTAATGCAACAGCAGTATCCCTCCATCCGCAAATGGCGAAGGTTTTAAGTTGTAAGTAGTATCCATTCTGCTGTAGACCAAGAAGGTCGACAGTAGTATTCCTTCGACCGTCAATAATAACGAGTCATTCAGTTCTTTTTTCCTTTCATTTCGTTAGTTTAATTCCTATATTTCCACGGCTTTGAATTAATTTCATCGCTTGCAGCAGTTCACTAGCCGATACAAGTGCATTGTATCCTTTGAAGATAGAAATAGTGTTTATTTCTTCTCCTTACAGTGTCTTGCTTTCTCAAGCGTTGACGACTCCCATATTGACTACTTCCTTGTATCTACCTCTATCTTGAGCTGCGTGGAGAAGTTCCTCAGCAGTTAAACCCGTTCATTGTCGGAGATTTTGAAGCCAGGATAGCTTTTTGCGGCCTATCCATTTTTCCTCTCGATCTTGCCATTCAAAATAAGCCGAAGCAGACTATAACGTGGTCCACGCATCACATGTTCCAAGTATTCCAGTTTGCGGCTTTTGATGGTAGTTAAAGAGCTCTCTTAGAAACAAAGTCAAAGAAGAAGTAAATGACAAAATACACTTAATGCAAGGGAAAAATCAGGATGAAGAGAACGTGAATGTAAAATGGAGCAACATCAAGAACACAATAGTAAACACATGTAAACAAGAACTAAAACAGGAGAGTAAAGAGAACAAAAAGGATTGGATGACAGAGGAGATTTTAGAACTGATGGAAAAGAGAAGAGAGGCTAAGAGTATGAACAAACAGAGATACAAAGAGCTACACCGACAAATACAAAAGAAAGTGAGGGAAGCGAAGGAGAAATGGATGAATGAAAAATGCAACGAAATCGAGAGAATGCAAAAGATACATGACACTTTTAACCTACATAAAAAGGTCAAAGAAATGACCAGCGGCTTCAGAAGGAATCAGAACAACATACTAATGGATGAAGGTGGAAACATAATGCTAGATTTAGAAGACAAACTTAAAACATGGAAGAAATATATCGAAAAACTGTTTGAAGACGAACGAAACAGGCCCCAACTAACACGAAAGGTAAAAACAGACAATCCAGACATAACAAACGAAGAAGTAATATATGCACTTAAAAACACAAAAAATGGGAAAGCACCTGGCGCGGATGAATTACCGGTGGAATTGCTAAAACTACTCGAAGAAGAACACACACCAATACTTACGGAACTGTTCAATACGATTTACAAAACTGGAGTTATACCCAGAGAATGGCTAACATCCACATTTATAGCAATACCAAAGAAAAACAATGCGAAAAAATGTAGCGAACACAGGACTATTAGCTTAATGAGCCACACATTGAAAGTATTTATAAAAGTTATACACAACCGGATACACAAGAAACTGGACAATGAGATAAGTGATTTTCAGTTTGGGTTCCGGAATGGAACGGGCACAAGGGAGGCATTGTTTGTTGTAAACGTACTGACACAGCGATGCTTAGATGTGAATAAAGAAGTATACGCATGTCTAGTAGACTATGAAAAGGCGTTTGACAGAGTACGACATGACCAACTCATAAAAATTCTAAGTGAAAAACAAATAGATACTCAAGACATAAGAATTATAGAAAACTTGTACTACAATCAAACAGCAAACATCAGAATAGACATTACACAGACGGAAGATATAGAGATCAGGCGCGGAGTGAGACAGGGATGCGTGCTTTCCCCTTTGCTGTTCAACATCTACTCAGAAGCGATCATGAAAGAAGCATTAGCTGAAGAAGAAGCTGGAGTGCGAGTTAATGGGATACCTATTTCAAATATAAGGTATGCGGACGACACTATGTTGCTAGCCGAAAATGCCATCGACCTACAAAGAATGGTACAAAAAGTACATAATGTCAGTATTCGATACGGGCTAAACATGAATCTCAGCAAAACAAAATTCCTTGTATTCACAAAGACCCGAAACAACAACACACAGCTGATAGTAAACAACCAGATAATAGAACGGGTATATAAATATAAATATTTGGGAACATGGATTAACAGCAACAATGATTATGCTAGCGAACTGAAAGCAAGAATTGAAATCGCACGCAGAGCCTTCATAAATATGAAACAGTTTTTCTGTAACAGAAATTTAAATAACGATCTCAAAATACGTATGCTGAGATGCTACATATTCACCATCTTACTATACGGCATAGAAGCGGCCACATTGACAAAAGTCATGATGAGAAAAATAGAAGCATTCGAGATGTGGCTATACAGGAGAATACTGAGAATATCTTATATGGACAGAATTACAAACGAAGAAGTACTAAAAAGACTCTCAAAAGAAACAGAAATTAATAACGAAATAAAAATCAGAAAATTACAATATCTGGGCCACACTATGAGAGGAGAGAGATACCGAATGCTACAAGTGGTGATGCAGGGAAAGATTGCAGGGAAGCGCAGCGTGGGAAGAAGACGAATGTCGTGGCTCCGCAACCTGAGAGAATGGTTCAATTGTTCATCAAATCATCTTTTCAGATCAGCAGTCAACAAAATGCAAATAATCATGATGATCGCCAACCTTCGACGGAAGACGGCACCATAAGAAGAAGAAGAAAGAGCTCTCTATCCTGCCCTATTCTGATGAGTACATTCTCGTTGGTAGGTAATATTTTCAGACCGCTTATATCGAAGTTGAGTAATCATTTCTCTCGTGTAGAAAAAGGGAAATTATAAACCCCCAAATTCTACACTAAATTATGATAGATGGCTGTGAAAAATTAACAAAATAATTAATTATAAATTTCAACAGACTGGTTTTTCAAGCAGGCATTGTTAAGTTGTCAAGTTAATTTTGAATTATTAGAGCGCCATCTTAAAAAGCTCTAGTTTCCTTAACAAGTATTTCTGGATGGGCTGATTTACGTTAAATCGGCATAAAAGCGTTTCTGTATATTAACAGCTCGTTTTAATTTTTAAAGTATCGAAACTCAGTAGCTGAGAAGTAATCAAATATTCTTTTAATAGAAGAAAAAAAGAATTAGGGTTAGATCAGTCAAATCTAAATTCTAGGGCTACTTTTTAATCAAAGCAGCTTATCGTCGTAACAATATAAGAATGTATTATATTATGGTTAAAAACATCATAAGGTTAATAAAGAGAGTGGTTTTAGTATCCTCACTCAGCCACAAAAATGTTCATGTCTTCATAGCTTTTAGCTGGTTTACCGTGGTCTTTTATACCTTGCACTTTAATTTTTAGTCTTTATATTTTGTATTAGAGGTCCAATAAAACAGGGTATTATTCGTCACTTTTTTAGTATTACAAACATAAAAACTTAGCAACGAACATACAACAGAAAAAGAAGCGAACAGAGAACTTAAAGATTAATTTATCTTTTATATTTTTTTTAGTCTATTATTTTTTAAGTGTAAAAAAGAGTACTTTTGCTTATTTAAACGAGTTTATTATTTATTTTAAATTAAAAACTTAACAATTATTGTTTAAGGAAAATTCAACCGATGAATATTACGAAACTACGAGACTTAATGATATTTTTTTATTTTGAAACTAAAACTATTTTTTTTTATAAGTTTCAAGAGATAACTTTAAACATTTACTTTCGAGATAACTACCACCTACTGCTTACTCCTAAAATAGCTTGTACTTCACCAGGGTCAATGTTTTTTTTACAAAGGGTTGTCCGGTTGATAAACCATATGCCAACCTTAAACTCATATGGTGCTTAAATTTAATTCACAACATAGATGCTGAGTTTACGTATGCCTTTGCTGTGGTCACTGGTTGCAGATAACCTGATAGTTAAGCTACACGATTCTGGTTTCACGACTCAAGGTTACGCCAATGATCTGGTCGTCACCATTAGAGGCAGACATGACAAAGTAATCTTCAATCGCATGCAAATAGTCCTACACACAATTAGAAGCTGGTGCGCAAAGAAGGACTCAATGTCAATCCCAGCAAAACAGTGCTGGTTTTTTTCATTCACCAGGAGGCAAAAGTACGAACTTCCAAAGAAGTTAAATATTTGGGCGTAATTATCGACCAGAAACTAACATGTAACAGCCAGCTTAACCACATTCTTTCCAGAGCAATAGCGGCAATCTGGATATACCGCAGAATCTTTGACACGACATAAGGTCTGAAACCAATAATGATCTACTGGTCATACCAAACAATCATCAAACCCATGGTAACCTGTGCCTCATTGATATGGTGGCCAAAAATGCAACAAATTTTGGCACAAGTCAAGCTGCAGAAAGTGCAGCGGCTAGCTTGTATGGGAATCACAGGGGCAATATTCACGTGCCCTACTGCAGCCGTAGAGGTGATGCTGAACCTTTCACCGTTGCACATATGTGTAATGAAAGAAGCAGTGTCAGTGCCTTCAGACTGAGCCAGATAATACATCTGAAAGCAGAAAATCGGATTGGACATTTAAAGATTTTGGAAAATATTTCCCTAGAATCCATGTCTAAGCCAACTGATATTATGCCAGTTAGGTACGACTTCGATAAAAGGGTTGAAGTGGGCGTTACAGGGCCGAATTTCAGGCTCTCAAAACCACTTGGTAATACCCCAACCATCTTTCCAGCAGAATTACACGTCATAGAGATATGTGCCCAGGAGTGCATCGAAAGGAACACTCGAAGGACAGATATCTATATTTTATCAGATAGCAAAGCAGCACTAAAGCTCTGAAGTGATACACTTGTGAATCTAAGTTGACTTGGGACTGTAAACAATCCCTGAGACAACTGGCATAAAACAACCATGTCACTTTGATGTGGGTTCCAGGTCACAAGGGGCAAATACACAATTTTCCGGCCCAGAGCTCTTCTGTGGACTCTCCAAGGCCCACTTGAAAGAAGAGGTTCGACGCTGGGAAGCAGATAAAATGAAATCTCACTGGAATAAAGTGCCAGGACAAAGACAAGCAAAAAGGCTAGTAAGCCTTTTGTCAAGGAAAGCTAAACAGCTTCTCGAGTTGGACAACAAAGAATTGAAACTATTGTACATACAAGTAGGAACCAGCACTCTATACACAGCCAGTCGTGCCTTTTTTGACACGTTCTGGCTGAATTTAAAGCTATGCAACGCCCCATTAATTCGTTTCTCTGCTAATACCCTTGGCTTAATAGCAGTCATACTGTTTCCATTATTTTTTAAAAGGGTTATAAACGATTTTTACTACCGTAAAGCTTTCTAATTAATATTTTTTCTTTATTATTAAAAATTAAATTTATTATTTTTGTGAAATGAATAATATTTTATGCCTAAAATAAACTTTAAATAAGTTGCTAATGTGTTTTAAAAATAATTAAATATCTTTTGAAATTACACCTCGAAAATCCGAATTCTTCGCAAAATTGCTTCCTCGCTAGAAACGAACTTATCTTCTTAACATTTTTAACCGCGAAAATCCATTAGAAAAGATAATTTAATCAAGTAAACAAGGAAACTGAATCTGTCGTATCTTTCCTTCGTTTACGTAGATACCAGCTATTATCATGAAAGGTTGATGTCAATAGTTAATTTCCAGTTATTTCACAAACTCACTACTCTCTAATTGTAATTACGAGGTAATAAACTGATTTTGGTAGATGTTTTCGACACATTTCAGAAAATAAAGTTGAATCCTAAACGGAAAAGTGTTTACCTGGTTATTAAAGCGCCGTCGTAATACACCACATTTTTTTCTTATTCAGAGCAGAACCTTTTTTTTAATCATTAAAACTAAGACAAACTTTGCTGTTCTATTGGTGATCCAAAAATGTTTTCGAATGAAATAATGGCTAATAACATAACCGAAATATTAACAGCAAACATAAATGTATATTAAAGCCATACAATCGATAGCTTCGTTACTGAAAAATCGCAAAGAAATAAATCAAATATAACAATGTGTTCGTTAAGCACCAAAAACATTTTCAAGAAACTTACACGATATGGAACATTTCAACTAAAAATAATAACGTAACATGGTCTTCGAATCAATGTAGCCTAAAGCAGGCCGCACACTATTGCGGATCGGAACACCGCGAAATGGATTGAAACGGAACGGAATTGATTGGATTGCTCACCGAGCAATGGTATCTATTATACTGGAAAAATTATAAGCCTTATGAGCCACCTGCTTTAATGAATGAGTAAATAGGAGTTGTGGAAGAGGTCTAATTTTTCCCTAAGCACTTTAGCTTTGTCTGCTTTTTGTACCTTTCCACCTCCTTAGATTAGTCCCATTTCTTCAATTCTCCTATTAAGGAGTAGAAGCTCATGTCCTGCTATTGCCCCAGGTGGATCACTCTCTTGGTCTTGTATATAACCCAGGTAGTACCTGCATTAAGCGGTGGCTTTACATTTGAAAATAATATGAGTGGCTGTTTCTTCCTCCTCATTACATAATCTGGTTCTGTGTTAAACACGCCTATATTGTGCAGATGTTTCCTCAAAGACCAGTGTTCGGTACAAAGCACTACCACTGTACTAAGTTTTTCCCTACTTAGCGAGAGGGTTCTTTAAACATTAGTTTGATTTGCCTAGCTTCCTCTGTCTGTGCCCACTTCAGCTGATGCTGAGAGTGGATCCAGCCTTTGATCGCTACTTTAACGCTGGCCTTGGGTATCCATATTATTGGTTCTGGCCCAATAAATGGTGTTTCAGAGCCCCGCCTAGCTAGTTTGTCCGTTTCTTCGTTACCAGAAATACCTTTATGCCCTGACACCCACGACAAGGTAACCTTGTTATGGTTAGCCAAAGTTCGTAGGTTTCCGCACATTCCTGGACAATTTTTGAGTCTATTCTCCGTGATGCCAAAGCTTTGAGTGCCGCTTGACTATCTGATTTGATGAGGATCGTTTTCTTTTTATATCCTCATCTCAGATTTTTAACAACACAAGCATTTATGGCATGTACTTCAGCTTGGAAGACCGGAGGCATGCCACCTACTTAAGACCTTTCTAAAAATCATCCACAAGAGGGTATATAAAAAATGCAAAGAACAAATAACACGTACATGATTTGGATTTCGTGATACTCTGGGTACACGAGAGGCACTTTTTTCTATCCAGGTCTTCTTCCAGAGGTGCAGAGACGTCAGCTATGATATATATGTATGCTTTGTGGACTACCAGAAGGCGTTCGATAGAGTTAGGCATGACGAACTTATATCACTGCTTATGGAGATTGCCATAGATGATAAAGATCTGAGAATCATCAAAAATATTTACTATAACCAAAATGCTAACATAAGAGTAGACAACCAGTTGACAGAAGCAATTTCAATAGAGCGTGGAGTAAGGCAAGGATTTATACTATCCCCCATGCTGTTTAATGTTTACTCCGAACATATCTTCAAACAAGCCTTGGAGGAATGTGATAAAAGCATACTAATTGATGGCCAACGTTTGAACAACATCAGATACGCAGACGACGCAGTGATATTCGCAGACAGTCTAGAAGGCTTACAAACACTGATGATACGTATAACTGAAATTAGCCAACAGTACGGATTAGACCTAAACACAAAGAAGACAAAATATATGGTCTTTTGCAAACGTCCAGTCTTAAATACACAGCTGACTACCAACCAACAGCCAATTGAAAGAGTTGAAAGCTACACATATCTTGGCACGAATGTAAACAGTCAATGGGATTACTCCTTGGAAATATAACAACGTATAAGAAAAGCCAGAGCAGCATATATAAAAATGAGCACCGGATTCAAAAGCCGTGACCTGCTGCTGAAAACCAAGATCTTCGTACTACAGTGCTATAATTTTTCAGTTCTTCTATACGGATCGGAGGCTTGGACGCTCTAGGGAGCAGCTATGAAAAAACTGGAAGCTTTCGATATGTGGTGTTACAGACGCATCATAAGAATCCCCTGGGTCAATCGAGTCACAAATAATGAAGCTATACGCAGAATAGAAAAAGAATGCGAAGTTATTACAACAATTAAAAAACGTAAATTGGAATTCCGAGGCCATATTATAAGGAACTAACAACGATACGGCCTCTTCCAATTAATTCTACAAGAAAAAGTGTACGGCAAGAGAGGACCAGAACCAAGACGAATTTCCTGGCTTTAAAACCTAAGAAAATGGTTCAAAATGACCACGACTGGACCGCCAACAAAGTAAGAATTGCCATGTCAGTCGCCAACATTCGGAACGAATATGCACCGCAAGAAGAAGAGCTCACTGAAGTAATTTTTCCGTGGTTCCACAGCCCCCTACACGATTCAGTTAAATGTTAAATGACAAATACGCGTTCATTAAATTCCTATATAGATACTATTGGCAATATATTATCACGTCGTTTGTATGGAATTGCATCGAATCCCTAGAGTAGCTTGGTGCGAACATGGTGACCCTACTATGGGTACATGGACACCAGGGGGTGGAGGGAAACGAAAAAGCCGACATCCTTGCAAAACAGGGGGCCGAATCTGCGTTCACTGGATCAGAACCGGTTTTTGGAGTCACCACAAGTGCCGCCAAAACAATTATTTCGGACTGGGCGGAGAGGAAAATACTCACGTACTGGTCCGATATACCAGGGTTAACTCACTCGAAGGCGTTTCTAACTAAACCCTCGAGAAACACAACTAAGCAGATCCTAGAATGGAGCAAAAATGACTTGCGTATTCTAACGGGACTGCTTACAGGACACTGTCGTCTAAGATACCACCTCAGAAAGGTAGATCTGAACCAATAAACGGACTGCCGGTTTTGCTGCGTGGAAGCCGAAACTGCTGAACATATACTATGTTCATGCCTCGGCCTGGGGTTCAATATATTTGGTCACAACAACTCAGAACCTACCGATTTCAAAAAAAATCTTATCCTTTACAACCATGAACTTCGTAAGAAGGGCTGGATTGTGCGGTGAACTGTAGCCTCTAGGGGTGAGCCACAATAGACCTACTAAGGGTCGCGGTGGAGGGGCGACCACGTCCCACTAACCTAACCTAACCATCACGCCGTTTTGTGTTTGTTTCCCTTTTAATTAATTAAAAATGAATAAAGATCTATTAGTTAATAAAATTCGTGCTTATCCACATCCTTATCTAAAGTCTGTTAACAATTATCACAATCAACAAATTAAAGAAAATGTCTAGAAATATATTTCTAGCGAAATGAAAATACCGGGTAAGTAATAATACATTGTATGCAATATGTACTTACTTCAAGGTCAATGCCAATTTTTCTTCCACACCTATGGCTTTTCGAAATGTATCCTATTTATGAATGTCCAGAATTTTCAACAAATCATAAAAAATTTCACTAGACATTCGTACTTAAGTACTTAAAAAATGTTTGCTCGTCTTTTAAAATATCTGGGAATAGATAAAAAATTCCTCAAATTCTTGTCTTTTTAGGTTAATTTCATGGATCCATTTGCGCTTTTTATTGTTTTCTCTCTCAATTTCTTCTTCCAGAACTACACGCATCGCCACAAATTTTTGGTCTGAACTGTCCATTGCGATCCAATACACACTAATAATAAAACTTGATCTGGAAACCAAATCTTTAAAAATTACTCATATACAAATATTTTTCCTTGGAATTCTGCGATAATGTTCGGAGATTTAAAATTTCCATTCCGTGTCGCTTAATAGTGATTTTTTTTTATGAAAATAGTCGCAAAAAGGGTAGACCTATCGTGTGGGCCGCGGACGGCCCGCACTGCGACTATTAGAAGGGGAAGGGATTATAGAAAGGAGATGATTATGGACACGCTTTTTAAAAAGTTGCAGGTCATAGTTCTCTGGAAAAACTGATTTTGGAAGCTTATTCCATTCCGTAGCAGCCTTGTAAAAGAAGGATTCGTGATGAAGATTGGTCCTTGTAGTGTCAATCTTGAGAGTAAATGGGTGAGACTGATCAGCGTGCCGAGTTCTTCGGCCGAATGTGGCCAATGGTGGTACAAGAGTTTTTATTTCTCTGGAGCATCTGCCATGGAAATATCTGTAGAGCAATGACTGGTCTGCAACTCTTCTTCTATGTTCTAGAGGGTGAAGGGTATCTGTGAGAGTTAAAATGGCTCTTTTCTGAATGGAATCTAGAAGACGAAGAGAATGCCTTGATGCTGAACCCCAAATGTGCGAGCAATACTCCAGTAGAGGTCGGATTTGAGCCTTGTACGTCGTCAATAGTTGATCAGGAGTAAAAAACTTTCTGGCTTTCCACAGAAAACCTAGTGTGTTATTCAAACATTTAAATTAAAAAACCAAATTTTATTATAGTAATTTACAAAGGTAGGTGACTTACGAGATGTTTTTTAGATGCTTCATGAAATATAAACGAGTAGGTACTGTAATAACGTTAACGGATGTGTATCGTATAATATTTTATTTCATACTGTCATTATGATCTTTATTAACATTAATTAAATGTTATGTTTATAAAAAATTTTAAAAATATTAGTTAGCAATCCAACAGTCACCTTAACGATGTTATAGTATAGTAGTTTATTTGTTTATACATTCACAGCAAAACTAAGCCAAATGGACTTTTAAATTTTAAGTCTATAAAATATTGTCGCCCGGACCTGACGAGCCTAAACGTAAATCCATCACTGGTAGTGAGAGATAAACAAACTGATCTTTCTCATCTTATCTGGTCTGTTCGGCAATGACTTTTGTTGTTGAGTGCTTTATGCCCTACGGTTAAGAGTGCGTTAAATGAAACGTATTGTAATTGCCGTAGCCAGAAAAAGGTCTACATAATGCAACAGTATTGCCGTAGCAAAACGTAACTTTTTTTAAACCGAAGCCTCTTTTTTATTTAATGCAGTAATCCTTCGGTTCGGAAAAAAAGTTTCATCGCCCTAGCTCTCCTTCTGAAGTTATTGTGCGAAAAGTACAAAATGCCATAAATTTGAGGATCACCTTGTACGGCAGCTACCTGAAGTAATGTACCGTTATGGCCCATCGTCGAACTCGGTCTTGTCTTTCGGGCAAAACTTCTACCTTGTAAGTTTTAGTGACCTACCGCCTCTCTCTCTCTCTCTCTCTCTCTCTCTCTCAAGATATCGTGCCCACATGATTTCCCAACACACTACACACAGACAAAATTTGAAACAACCGTCACGCTGAAAATGGTTCCATTCGACGCGTGTGGCCATGAAACGTGCAGCGTTCATGGTTTTGGGGGTAAACCAATACTTTTTCTTTTTTTACCCTTCGGTTCGGAAAAGTAAAAACAGTAAAAGTAAAAACGCTAACTTCATCGATTATCTCTGGACTCCTGTGGCAAAGGCACGAGAGACTGACCAGTACAGGCAAATCCTGCCCATTTGGCAAGACCTCCTAGCTTGGAGTTATTTTTCTGAGTAATTAAAATAAAACTGTAGTACCAGTTAGGAATTACTAAAGGTAATTTCTGACACCATAAACAGTTGTTTTATTTAGCAAACTTATTAATATTCTTAAACCGATCATGGAAAATTTGTATTCGTTTTGTTAATAAATGGCAGCATGTCATTAGTGATTTAACTTTTCCGGAATAAAATATTAGTTTGCATAAGACGTTTCGTTTTTCATATTAAACTTAATAACGATGTTCAGTTGAAAATAGAAAGCTGTTTGGCTTTAGCTTTGGTGAAGAGATCACGAAAAAATTTAAATTCGAGTCGAGTCGTCGCGTCGTCTGGTAACTCTGAAGTGTAGTAATGTTTTACACACTCCAACGAATAAACTGATGTCTAAGTTATAAATTAATGTTTTGTACTCGATTCTCCTCTAAAGATTTGTTAACGAAACCGAACTGATCCAATTTAAAATATCGATTCTCTTCTCTTTAGCAGAAATTTAAAGAATAATACAGGGTGTTTTAAAAAAGGTGACCCGTCTCTAAGATAGGTAGAAAACTAAAAAATAATTGAAGTTTGCTCAGTAAAAAATTTTCGTAACGTCATCCGTATTAAAGATAAAGGGCGTCGAAGAAAAAAAATTTATACACATTTAGTACAATTTTGCCGAAACTACTAGGAACATTGTAATGAAATTTTATACGAATATGTTTTAGAAGCTGATACATCCCATGAATTTGTTTTTATATCTGACTTTCAGCCTGTTCCATTCCGTAGCAGCCCTGTAAAAGAAGGACTCTTGATGAAAATTGGTCCTTGTAGTGTTAATCTTAAAAGTAAATGGGTGAGACTGATCAGCGTGCCGAGTTCTTCGGCCGAATGTGGCCAGTGGTGGTATAAGAGTTTTTATTTCTCTGAAGCATCTGCCATGGAAATATCTTTAAAATAACGTCTGGTCTGCAACTCTTCTATGTTCCAGTGTATGAAGGGTATATGTGAGAGTTGAGCTGTTTATCAACCTAATGGCCCTTTTCTGAATGGAATCTACAAGACGAAGATAATGCCTTGGTGCTGAACCCCAAATGTGCGAGCAATACTCTAGTAGAGGTCGGATTTGAGCCTTGTACGTCGTCAACAGTTGATCAGGAGTAAAAAACTTTCTGGCTTTCCACAGAAAACCTAGCCTCTGGCTTGCTGACTTTGCGATGTTAGCAACATGGTCATGCCAAGACATATTTTTAGACATTGTCACTCCCAAAATCGAGATGGAGTGACTTGATTCAAGGGTATTTCCGGACATTGTGATGAAATGATTTGATGTATTGTTACGATATTTTCTCCTTCCGTGTATTGACTCATTAAATATTTACCCCAAATTGTGGTCGATGCGCTGTCGAGACAGACAACAGTATGGAAAGTATCAGGGCCAAATAAAGTTTGGGATTTAAAATTTATATTGTCTTCCTTATAGATAATTTCATTATTTTTGAAAATATTTGCTGGTTGTTTTTCATCTTTTTTTTATAGCGTTTTTTATTTCTTTCCAGAGGAAACTGATCAGGATTTTTCTGTGTGTTATTATTTTATGTAATTATTTTCTACGATTTTATTTGATAAAATATTATTAACTTGACATTATTTTTTAAATGACCTTAAATTTTTTCTGCTGCTGTATTAAGATAAGAAAAAGAATTATTTATTTATAAACAATTTTATTTTTCGCATTTATTTTATTTTTTTCCAAAATTAAATTTTATACGACTTAAAATTAAATCCCAATTTTTTTGTTCTAACACTATGAACAACCCCCGTGCCTCGGCTAAGATTAGCCGGTAGCCTGTCGGGTTATCGCCGTATAAGATAACCCTAATAAATGTAACGTGCAGATGGAATTTGCACATACTTTCTACTTCTCAAATGTCCTTTAGGAAAATTTTTATTTTAAAATGTTGAAACCATTCCGCAATACAAGAAAAATAAAAATGTTGCGAAGAAAAATATAAATTGCTTTAATGAATTCTAAGTCAAGTCATATCTATTCTATTTTCGTACATTTTCTTTTTCTAGAGTAAAAGTTCTCGAGTGTTCAGCCAAAGACGACATCAATATTAAAGAAATATTCCGCACGTTCCTAGCACTTTCTCGGATATTACCTCGTGACATTGACGATCAAAGTGGTTTAAAACGACGCTCCAGTGCATACGTAAACAAAGGTGGTCGAAGAAACGCCAGTCCTGCACTGGACAAAGAAAAACCAGGTCCATCAGAAAATAAAGAAACTTTGCCGAAACCGAGGTCTAGATCATTGATACGAAGAGCTTCCAGGAAAGCTAAACAGCAGATGAGGGACGCCCAAAGCGGAACAGAGGATTGCAACGTGTCCTAAATGGTACAGTTTTTTTATTCCATTTTAACAGGTAACTTTAATACACACACTTATAAAAATTTCAGAGAGAATTTCTTTAATTGTGCTTTGATTTATTATGGGAAATACGAGGCATGTTCGCTAGTAAGTACCGTTTCGAAATAACGCCGTCGCAGCGCTGCGATCGGCAGTCCATGCATACGCATTGTGATCTTTCATATTGTTACGACCGACCCTGTTGTCTGTCGCCTTGAGGCTCGTAGATCACAATTAGAGGACTGCATGATCTGCCCGGCAAATTCTAGAATGCTGCGTGTAATAATTGCGAAACAACTAAAGATTATTCGGGCCCTTTCTAAAGGTTTTTAGGAGAAATATAAAGACAGCGGCCGCGGAAGTTTAGTTAGTTTGAAGCAAGTATTTACAGTAATTATAAGGTGAATATTTAAGTGATTTGTAAAGTAAAATTTATTGTGTAAAAATAGTGGATTAAAAATTGTTTGGTTATTGTACTAAAAGTTTAGAATTACCGAACCCAAGAAGTAAATATCGTAACATTGGTGTCAGAAGTGGGATTTCGTCAAGATAAATCTTGAAATGTACGCTTCTTTGCACACAATTCCAAGTTGCATCTATCCCCAACCGTAAAAAATAAAAAATGTATATTTTAGTATGTTCCACTGCTACTTTTGTACATTGGACCCTATTTTTACACAATAAATCTTACTTTACAAATCACTTAGGTATACACTTTATAATTACTTTAAATACTTGCTTCAAATTAACTAAACTTCAAAACTAAACCTTAAGCTTCCGCGGCCACTGTCTTTATATTTCTCCGAAAAACCTTCCAGAAAGAGCCCGAATAATATTTTATTGTTTCGGAATTATTAGACGCAGCATTCTAGAATTTGGCGGTCTTTTCTTTTTTTTCAATCGCCGGCGGCTGTGTGTGTTCCTTGTCGACTGTTTGCCTCGTGGTAAAACAATAAATTCTGAAAATTACATTAAGAAAATGGCAATCCAGAACAAAAGGTGCTGCATGCTGAGTGAGTGAGTTCTTTTGTGTCACGACAATGTCCGGTCAAACGCAGCCAAACGAATTCAATGTCTCATCGCATCGTTTGGCTGGGAACAACCTGATCATCCTACATACAGCCCAGATCTAGCACCCATTGACTAAAATCTGTTTCTAAATTTGAAGCATTTAGGTGATTAGCGCCATAATAAAGACGATAGCGTCAAAACGACTGTGAATTAGTGGCTGTCAAATCAGGTGGCAGACTTTTATGACGACGGGATACAAAAGCCTGCTGTTCGATATGATAAATGCATTAATAATGGCTGCAATTACGTAGAAAAATAGATTAAAGTATAGGCTTACTTTCATTTAAAAATAAAATTGTTATAAAAAGTTTCCTAATTTTTTTAATACTTTGAAACGGTACTTACTCCCTCGTATTTAATTATTAATAAAAAAAATTATGCTTTCAGTCAAAATTCGTTAACATTAAATATAAAAAGAATTTTGATAGTACAAATGATAAATGTTGTAGTGAAATAAATAAATAACAAATTATCATCCTGTATCTAATTTTAATTTTGTGCATCTTTTAATTCTCGTGATGAAAATATATAATAGAAAAGAAATCTATAAAATTTTTATTAAGTTGTTAAAAGGACACTTTGAGCGACATATTTTTCAGTTTTCTTAAAAAAAATCACGTGCAACAATTTAATGATATTAATTTATATTATTACGTTGGTGCATTTAAATCATTGTATTTTTAACCCACATTGTTTGTCACTGTATTTTTTGATGTTTTTTATTTAGCACAAAAAAATGTTTTTCTATATTTTATCAGTTTCAAACACTAAAATAAATTTGTTAAAATTGGTTTAAATTTTAAAGTAAATTGAATTATGAAAAGACATCATTTAAACCGCGAACAAATGTTGGGAGCCTTTAGCATGCTAGAAAATGGTGCTTGACAAACAGATGTAGAGTGAGCATTAGACACATCTCAAAGCGTTATTTCCCGTTTGAATGCCCATTACGTAGAAACTGGAGATGTACCTGAGAGACACACAGGACTTAAGAGATCTGCAACCTATATTGAAGATTGTTTTTTTGTAACTTCGGTAACGGCATCTAATTTACAAATGTAGTTGTTTTAAACAAATGGAGCACAAGTTTCTTCCAGGACCATCATAAATCGTTTGCACGAAGCTCAATTAAGGTCGAGAAGATGAGATGTCAATTTTTAACGGGAAGCAATCACTCTGCTCTTTTAACTTGGGCTGAGGAACACGTTTTAGGGCACAATGTCTATAAACTTCGGGAAATGAAACACAATTGCAGAATTTATTGGAGGTTCATTCTTCTAGAGAGGGTACAGTAATGGTTTGGGGCGGAATCAGCTTCGAAGACAGGATCATCTTTTGCTGCAAAGTTTTTTAAATGGCAAAAGGTACATTGATGAAATACCGTGACCAATTGTGCTTCCATTTTTCACAAACATTCGAGAAAATTTCGTACTGAGGCATGATAATGCACGACCATGTAGTGGCTAGCTCTTCTAATGATAAATGTATTGAAGTATTGTTGTGGCATGCGTATGTACCGGACTTACATCCAATAGAGCATGAATGGGAGGGACGTGCTTCAATAAAGAGTTTGGAGATTTAGCTGAAATTTTCAGAACCGCCAACAATTATTTGAGGCTTTGCAGTAAGCGTGAATAGCAGCTATAACTCAACAAGAGATAAATAAATTCTATCCATGCAAAGACGATGTACAGCTGTTATGAAAAAGGACCCTTGAACCAAGTCCCTCTATCTCGATTTTGGGAGTCACGGTGTCCAATAATATGTCTTGGCATGACCATGTTGCTAACATCGCAAAGTCGGCAAGCCGGAGGCTAGGTTTTCTGTGGAAAGCTGGAAAGTTTTTTACTCCTGATTAACTGTTGACGACGTACAAGGCTCAAATCCGACCTCTAATGGAGTATTGCTCGCACATTTGGGGTTCAGCACCAAGACATTCTCTTCGTCTTCTAGATTTCATTCAGAAAAGAGCAATTCGCTTGATAAACAGTTCAACTCTCACAGATACCCTTCACCCTCTAGAACATAGAAGAAGAGTTGCAGATATTTCCATGGCAGATGCTCCAGAGAAATAAAAACTCTTGTACCACCATTGGCCACATTCGGACGAAGAACTCGGCACGCTGATCAGTCTCACACATTTACTCTCAAGCTTGACACTACAAGGACCAATCTTCATCAAGAATCCTTTTTTTACAGAGCTGCTACGGAATGGAATAAGCTTCCAAAATTAGTTTTTCCAGAGAACTATGACCTGCAACTTTTTAAAAAGCGTGTCCACAATCATTACCTTTCTATAATCCCTTCTCCTTCTAATAGTCGCAGTGCGGGCCGTCCGCGGCCCACACGATAGGTCTACCCTTTTTGCGACTATTTTCATAAAAAAAAAACACCCCTTATTAATTTATTTTTGAATAAAATTGATTTTTAATTTGAGTTTTATTCGGGTTGTTTTTAAATTTTTCTATTTTTTGTGAAAAAAAATAGGTTGTGGTTTGATAAAGCTTTGTCAAAATTAACTTGTTTTAATTTATCAACTGCAAAACCTTCATTTAATTAAAAATTATTTTCATTTTCTTTTTTTTAGAATATGAAACAAATACATAAGTACTCAAAAAAATTTCCTAATATCTGATAAGCTTTTTTGATGTTTTCAGTAGCCTCAATACTAATCTTCTGAAGTAAATTTTTTTGTTTTTATCGTAGCACATCACAGCAATGTCTTTTTACTCAAATACAAAAACAACATAAATAGTATTTATTTAACACTAGCAGACCCGGCAGACATTGTCCAGCCCGAACGTTGGCTTGCCTGCTTTGGGAATATCACTATCAAACTCAGCGACCCCAAAAACTATTTATTCGATAATAATATTAGCGTTTTTAATAGTTTGTATGGGTGCTAAAATTATTGGGAATGTCACTATCAAATTCATCGTCCCCAAAGACTATGAATTCGACACTTCAGCCGTTTTTGATAGTTTTTATATTCCATCACCTTTCGACCCCTTTCGTAGGAGTGCTAAAACCACCACTGGTACGTATAAAACAACTGAAAATTTCATTCCAATCGTTTGGAAGTTTTTAAAGGACAAACATACATACAAACATTTTTTTATTTATATATATTAGATTTTTAACTCATTAAAACTGAAATATAGTTTGATGAGTATGGTTTTTAATCTCATACTGTACATATGCTACTTTCGTCTCGGATTTTGATTTTGAATTTATCCTTTCGAGATTTATTTTCTCGACCAAAGTTAATTCCATTATTTCCTTTTTTGGACCCAAATCCATTCAAAGTCATTAATCTTCAGCCGATAAAATTTAGGTTAGTTGGTGGTTGTAAATGATACCAAGACCTAGTTCATGTAAATAAGACATCGATAGTTATACACCTCAGATCAAACAATGTAATTTGAGACGTTTGTATTACACCGTTTGATAAAATATCGACAGTCTTTAGCAGTAGTTTGTGTAAAAAAACAACATGTTACTACATACAAGAGACACATTTTTGTTGTGGCAATATAGTATAAAGTTTCATAAAGATTTTTTTATGAGTGTGAAAGATTTTTTAAATATATAATAATTCTCCTGATGTAGCTAAAATATTTTTATTTAAAATTTTTTTATAATTTATTTGGAAATAAATTATTTACTTTAATTTCTCTATCCAAATTCCTATATTAAAAAAAGAAAGGTTTTTTTTAAATTTTTATAAAATGCCTTGCCACGGAACCAAATTAAAATTGCTCATTATTTTTATTAATATAGCATACAAATAGGTACCAAACAATTTTTAAAACCCACCCTTAATTGGATTTGAAAACAGACTTTATGGCACATAATTATGTCAGGTAAGAATATTTCAAAGTTTTTAAAGAAAAACAATTAACCTCATTAATTGCGATTTAAAAACACCAGTTATCCACCTCACCTCTATAAAGTTGGGTAAAAATTTTGAAAATTAGAATCGCTTAATGATTCAAGATATAATTAACAAAGATACAAAATGTATAGATAGATAAACATAAATATTGATGGAAGCAGTTGCGATTTGATCCAAATAATTAAAAATGACTTATTGATTAATATTTTTAATTAAAAAATATTAAGTGTTTTTCTTTCGAAATATCAAAAAGAGTAGGGAAAGAATATGCTTGTTCGAGAGGAATGGCGAGAGATAGTAAAACGAGCTACCAATGCTGAGCCGACGACCACTAGTCAAGAGTGTGTAGCGACTAAGAAGAAGACTGCACAAATATTTAACACACCTTGTTTATTTGTGCCTTTATCTTTTACATTTACTGTTACTATATTAAAGGTTGCAAATAGTGGGAAGTCGCTTATGTCATAAAATATGAAAAAAAATAAGTGTTTAAAAAATCAAACGTTGACTTTATTAGTAAAAAAATGTGGTTTGAGACCAGATTTAAAGTACTTGTATTTTGTACTAGCTGATTACCCGTGGTGGTGGTGATTCAGTACGAGGCTATCAACTAGGATAAACCAATCATACCTACGGTATTTTGGACACATTTCAAGAAGAACGAATGGGCTGGAAAAACTTATTGTAAAGGGAAAAATCAATGGTTAACGACCAAGAGGAAGGTCTCCGACGCGCTGAGTGGACCAAACCAAAGAAATCATTGGTCACGGTCTGCAAGAAGCTTCTCTTGCAGCTCAAGACGAAGAAGGATGGAGAACTACGATCCGATCAATTGAGACATGATATCACCATACTTTCTCGAGAGTAAAAGGACAAGAGAGAGAAATTACCCGTGCTTCGTTACAGATATTAATAATATAGTCTAATAATGTGTATACATTTATTTGATAAAAGTCTCTTTCTCTCTTTTAGCCATTTTCTATTTTTTGATTCTCACATGATTCCATGTTTCTCTATTCTGGGCTATCTGGGCTATCAGGTCTGCCGTCTTTTTTATGTCATCATACCATCTCTGTTTGGGTCTTCCTGCGCTTCTTCTCTCGCCCATGGTCGCCGTATTGTTATTTTACCACTTCAATATTCGGCATGTCGGACCACGTGGCCTGCCCAATTCCATTTAAGAGTGGTTATTCTTTGAGTGATATCTTGTACATGGGTCCTCTCCCTGATCCCTTTGTTTGTTTTTTATCTTTCGATGGCTGTTTGATGTATTTGGATTTTATGAATTGTTGTCTTGACCAAGTTTCTGCGCCGTTGGTTACCACGGGAAGGATACATTCATTGTAGATTTTTGATTTTAGTTTTAGGGGTATATTTTTGTCAAGGACATGTTTTAGCTTTATGGAAAGATAAAACATGGTAAGATAAAAATCTACAATATGTAAAAGAAAAACTATAAAGCAACGACTTTTTCAAGACTTTCAGTGCCCAGTGAGTACAGATGGGATGGCTAATCTCAGTACATCTAGGAACGATGACAGACTGAAAATGGGCACTCTTCATAGGCCCAGTACATTTCAACTGTATGTGTTCATGATCACCTCATAATTATGATAGACCACCAGATGGTAAGGATATTTTTCGCTTACAGCTTAAATTCCACTGTGGATGGCATATGTGGTATAAAGGTACATTACAGCACAGTACTCGGGCAAACTAAATGTTGTCACATGGCGTCATTTTATACAGCTTACCAGTTAATACAAAGGTACCGTACAACGCTTGTTTGCACTTAATTGCGTGCGAAGCAGTACCATACATACGGGAGTAAAAAAACACGACACATCTGCACCCACAAGTTCAATACGGTGATGCACTATGACCCCAAATTGTTCCATTTTAAAAGGAATACAGGTTTTCAATTATTAGCGCAAGAAACAAACTATAAAATAAATTCAAGATTGTGTAATAGATAAAAATTACAACCATGGTAGAATAGAAAATCTATTTAACCTAACGTTTTTTTTACGATTATATTAATTTACTTACAAAATATTTTCACCAAATTTCAAAATCACAATTATTAAAATATCTGTCAAGTCGATAGAGTATTCACTAAAATAAATAAATAAAAACATCTAATCAAAAATCAGATCCCCACAGATACTCACCCTGATTTGATGCACATCCACATTATGCAATGAATCACCATGTAAAGTTTCTTCTTTCTGCACCAATGATCTCTTAGTTGATACTGATGATAAATCTGTCACTTACTGCATCGTTTTGTTGAAGTATAAAAAAAAACATTCGTCGCTTTGATAGGACCAATATAAAAAAATTACAGTTAAATACATTTAAAGGTCGAGGCATGTGTAAAAATGTTTTATCTGCAAGTGATAGCCACAATCTAAAGATGTTAGATGCATAAAGGTTGAGCTTCTTGTGCTACCAACTGATTCAGCGAAAAAAGATAGTTGGTGCAATAGTTTCTAAGCTAGGTAGTTAATAAGGCTGGATTTAGTTAAAAAATATGTACTATAATATGGTGCTGTTTCTAAAATAAAAAATTGACACTTTAATCTGTTCTTTACTTATTAACAGATGGTTTCTTTTTAGCTAAACAGGTATCTCAATATATAATAAAAAATATTGCTTTAACCATATTATAGAAAATTTAACTAGGAATTTTTATTTTAAAACTAAGAAAAATGGTTAAAACAATTTTTGAGTTTAATGAAAGACTTACGGCCTTTCACAATGTTTCCAGTCGATGAACTTGCTTAAAGCTTTAAAAAGATTAACCTGAGAGGAAATGCACCTAAATTAAATTTTCCGTCCTATTTACTTTAAAATACCAAAAACAAAACAAAAATGTCAAGTCTTTCAAGAAAAGGAAATTATAAATTGTTTGCTTTTTATTTGTGCCCGTTATCGTTCTAAATTACATAATTTACTTTTATATATCGGCTAGGAATTTATCCAGACCTAAGATAATGATTCACCGGTTTTGTAATGAAAACTCAAAAATAATTATATTTGCCTATGAATAAACCATGATATTCTTTTTTAATTTTTTAATAGAAAAATAAAATGTCTGAAAAATTATGACTACTTTTTTAAGTAGCGATACTTTAACGCTAGTGGCATTTACAAAACTAGCCTTATTATCTTAACTTCCCGCATTAACTTTTTATTTTAAAATTAATTATTAAAAGTAAATTTAAATTTGTTAATAATTTAGCTGCAGCGCCACCTACCGTATCCTAGCATAGATATGAACCATTGTCTCGACGAAATTAACATATTAAATGAATATGACAAGTCCTTCAGAAGTTACACGATCACAAACAGAAACACCAATGATTATACAGCGCGTCCAAAAAGTAACGAATAAATTCATTCTGAGCAAAATAAACAGTAGTATAAAAAAATCCAGAAACAGGTCGATTTTTGATTTTAAATTACCATTTTTTAAAAGAATAATCTATCACACAGGGTGAATAAAAATTGAGTGATGACGTCAGCAATAGATTTTTTGAATTTTTTTCCAATTTGCGGATTTCCCTTGCTGAGCTGATTCCTAAAAGTTTATTCAAATTGATAGAGGGTGGACAAAACCGCAAAGTTGTTTATTGCGGGGATTAACAAGGGATTTGGATATTGAAAAGTTTCCAGTATCAAATATTTTTAAATAGTAAAAAAGTAAAAAGTGTGGCGCGAAAAGTTTTGATTAAGAGTAATCTAAAATTACGAAGCTGTAGGTTTTGGATGACGCTGAGTTCAAATATAATTTTTTCCTGAACCCGGCACTTCCGGTTATACCGAAAGTAGACGTCAACTTTGTTATTTTTAAATAGAACATAATATTTTTTATTTTATTTTCGAATTCTACATGAAATTTTAAATAAAATTTGTGTACAATTACCTATACCAAAAATGAAGTATTTTTGATATATTTCGATTTTTTCAAAATTTTGAAAAAATCCTAGTCCACATTGAATAATATCTTTATAAATAACATAGCTAGTGACGTGAAATTGTAACCAATAAACAACTCATTTAAACTTAGCCGCCAACATGCACAATTTAAATCATTTATAAGTTGCTTACTTTACCTTGTATTTTATTACATTTTCCGCTGTATTTTTTTAAGCCAAATCGTTTGGTATCGGTATTCTCTAAACCTAAATCCAACTACTTTTGAGATATTTCATTATCTTAGTTAAAATATAACACTTAAATATTTCAACATTAGTAAATGGTAGACCATGATTTCCATTATTTAAGGTGATATTTTATTATTTTTTCATAAGTTATTAATTCTGAAAAGTAACTAATGGCATGAAAGGATTATAATTAATATCATAAAAGGATTATAATCCTTTCATGCTATTGATTACTAATTAATAATCATAAATTTTGGATATCATTAAAAACGTTGACTAGGTATTATGTATTAATTTATTTAGATAACTACAAACAAAAATAACTAAATGTAATATTAAACAAATAAAGTGTTATAATAAGTGTTCAAAATTGAAACCATCCACTTCTGAACATTTATGAATCGTTTTCATTAAGTTATGTCTTGTAATGCCTGAAATAGTGTCGGGTGTTAGAGAATTAAAATCAAGTAAGACTCTCTGCATCATATCTTGCTTTGTCGTAACAGGTTTGAAAAATATCTTATTTTTAATGTAATCCCAAATACCAAAATCTAAAGGAGCCAAATCAGGAGAGCGAACTGGCCAACGAAACGGATCTCATCTATCATCAAACATGTCGTAAAGATGCTGAGCAACAGGCACAAAGTTATGAGGAGTATGGCTTCTTCTAAAATATGGCAATATCTTTCACCACTTAAATTTTTATGATAAAATTTTAATATTAAAATTTTATCGTCTTTTATTGCACAAAAAACATTAAAACTCCAACTATCTTGGAAGCAAAGTTCTCTACTATCATGTGGATTTTCATTATGCCAAAAATGGGAATTATGTCATTTAAATAATCCATTTTTGCTAAACTTTGCTTCATCACAGCATATAACTTTTTTTTTGAATTTTTCATCCTCTTGGGTCTTCATTAAAAACCATTTACAGAATTCTACCGTTCAAGAAAGATCACCTAATTGTAAGTGTTGCACCAAATGATATGAAAATGGTTTCCAATTGTGTTTTTTTAAAATGCGATGAATTGTTTTCGTCCACAAAGTAAGATCTCTTCTCTCTCCACTGGTGGTTTATTACTAAATTTGCCATTATTTACTATAAAATACAAACTGGTAAATAAAACTGTCAGAACAACGTAAACAATTAACGTTCTAACTGTCAAATCTTTGACAGCCAAGGCTTACTAATGTTGAAAGTATTAAGTAGTGTTATGTTTTAACTAAGATAATGAAATATCTCAAAAGTGGTTGGATTTAAGTATAGGGAATACCGATACCAAACGAAAAAATACAGCAGAAAATGTAATAAAATACAGAGTGTTCTCTTTAAAGTAAGCAACTTATAACTGATTTAAATTGTGCATGTTTGCGACTAAGTTTAAAACACCCAGTATAAATTATCAATGAGTTGGACATATGGAGTTAACGGACAAGCGCTTGTTTATTGGTTACAATTTCACGACACTAGCTATGTTATTTATGAAGATATCGTTATTCAATGTGGACTAGGATTTTTTCAAAATTAAAAAAAAAATCAAAATGTATCAAAAATACTTCATATTTGGTATAGGACATTGTACACAAATTTTATCTAAAATTTCGTGTAAAATTCGAAAATAAAATAAAAAATATTAGGTTCTATTTAAAATAACAAAGTTGACGTCTACTTTCGGTATAACCGGAAGTGCCACATTCAGGACAACATTATGTTTAAACTCAGCGTCATCCAAAACCTACAGTTTCGTAATTTCAGATTTTTTACATAACTGTATCCGCCATTACTTTTAATCAAAACTTTTCGCGCCACACCCTATATAGTACGTCTCATCCATGAGTTGGCTGAAGATGATTGTGATCGCAGTACTGAGTTTTGCAAATACTTGATGAATCACAACGATAATAAATTTAATAAATGTTTGATTGATAAAGTTTTATTTTCGGATAAGCCAACGTATTATTTGAACAGGCGTGCCAACCGGCAAAACACCCGGTATTGGTCCAATGAAAATCCAAATTGGATGCAAGAATGCCATACGCAAAGACCACAAAAAATTAAAGTATGGGCTGGTATTGTAAGATATACAATTATTAGTCTATAATTTTTTGAGAATTATATCTGGATTTTCTGCAAAATACATTAATTATTGATTTTACTCAGCTTTTTTCTGATATCAAAATTGCCAACACATTAGTCCACAGAATACGGTTTCAACAGGATGGCGTAGCGCCACATTTTGCTATAGCTGTGCACCAGTTTTTAAAGGGAACATTTCCAGATTGATGGATCGGAAAAAGGGAAACAGTGGAATGGCCTGCTAGATCACCCGATCTCACCCTATTAGACTTCTTTTTTATGGGGTTATTTAAAATCTAAAGTCTACACTAACAGACCTGACTATATCTGACCTAAACGCCCGAATCAGGCAGGACATGCAGAACGTAACACCCGCTTTGCTACAAAATATTTAAGACGAATATGTTACCAGGTTATGTCATTGTTTAGTGGTCAATGGAGAACAAATTGAACATTAACTGTTAATTTTCCTTGGTTTGTTTTTGTTAGAGTGTACGTTTAGTCTTTATCAATAATTTGGTAAATAATAAATTGTCATAAACAACAAAATCGACCTGTTTGGGGATTTTTTATATTACTGTTTATTCAACTATGCGTTACTTAATGGACGCAATGTATATTTACATAAATATTGCTTTAAATTTTTCTTTATATTTGTGGTAGGTTTCAATGCCTACGTAAATAATTTTTTTTCTCTTAATGAACAGCTTCTTTTTTTTTCTATAATTTACCTAAGTGATCTATGACTTTATATTATTTGTTTGATACTTTTTCAGCAACTGGAATCAATACTTGGAAGCTGATTTTTCTACATTCAAAATCGTACAAAAAATTAAATTTCTGTGTTTATGTTTCAGTAAAATTTAATGGAAAATATAATTAAATTAATAAATGTAATCTTGATGGTATTTTTAATCCCACATACTCTTAAAATTTCCGTAATACAAAAAAAGTATAGTTTTAACCTTTAACATTATACTAAATGTGTTTTGTCCAAATTCTTTATTGTACCTATTTATATTTTCTACGCAGCAAGATTGCATTTGTGAATAATTTTGCTCAAATGCATGATCTTTATTTTCAAAATCAACATTGAGGTTGCAATAGATTTTAAGAAACTAAAAATTAATGTGAACAAATATATTTGAAAAATATGTTTTTTTATTTATTTGTCGTACGTTATGTTAAAAAAAATTAAGATTATTACTTTTTCATTTAAGAATGTCGCTATGGTAAATATTGTGTGTTAAAATACTAACCATTTGCTACAAGAGTAAAGATAAAATCCGAATTTGGTTAAATGAATCGTCCTAAAAATAATTTATGTCAGATCGCTACTAGTATTTTTTATTTAATTTAAAAAAATTTTGATAAATTATTAAAGTTTACTTTTTTGTTCATGTCATAGACTAAATTTTACATAAAAAATGTAGTCGCAATATTTTAAAAACAACTTTCTAAAACAATGTTGTTTTTAATAAATTTGACTTGCATCTGAGCCAGATATAAATTGTACTAATATCTGTTAAAGAAGTAAAAGCTTGTTATTTCCTTAATATAAAATTATTTTGTCAAAAATTTACTAATTTGTAGATAAAATATCACATATATTTCTATGTATATTGCACTATTAGCGTAATTACCTGTAACATACCTAATTGCTTACAATGTGTTTGTATTTTGTCCCATATTTTTTAGATTTTAAGAATAATTAATCAAAAAAAAGTCTACTTTTATACATGGGATCGTAAAAACAGATTGTCAGAATGCAATTTTGCAATAGCACTGTGGAAGATAATGTCAAGAATACGGAAACAGGTTTAGCAAGAGAAATTTAAGAATCATTAAAGAGAAATAATTATCCATTTAATTTTGGAAAGAAAAAAGATGTTTAATCTTGGTCGCCCTAGAAAGCTGTAAAATTAGAACTACGCTGCAAAATAAACTGACCATTTATGAGGATAAATTATAAAATAAGTTGGAATGAAAGTATTTCAAGTCAAACAAACAAAAATTAAAATAAGAAAATTACTAGGAAAACACAAAACACAAAAACGCAAGCAAAGAGGGTAAGAGGTAGCAATGTGTTTGTATTTTGTCCCATATTTTTTAGATTTTAAGAATAATTAATCAAAATAATGTCCAAATTTATACAGCGGATCGTATCTGTAAAAACTTCATCGACGTTTTTCAGTTCTACCTTGGGCACAGCACTTCTATGATTCCATTAGTTTGTAGTCGAGATATATTGTTTTTAAAATTGGTAAAAGTCTCAAAGTTTTCTATCACAAAGAATAGACATATTTTAATAGCGATTGATGTACAAAGCAAAAACAAATTCGTAGGTATGGGATGAGATAGATTTAATTACAGATTGTAAAGGACTGAAGGTTACGCTTATGTTATAGACCAAAAAGATAATTAATAACAAAAACTAAAGTTAGGTTTTGATTCGTCAGAACACGTAATTCAGTTCTAATGATAGGAGGATAAGTTTAGTAATGTGTGTGTTAGTGACACAAATTATATCTTAAAAAAGTTAGTAAGATGACAAAAAATACAATGCAGATTTCTCTTAAATTAATCTCATTATTAATATTGAGGTTAATATGTTTAAAGAAAACAAGTCATAAATACATTTTATTTTATGAAATTGCAATAAAGATGTATTAATTATTACGTAATTATTACGTTTTCTAATAAAATTTATAGAAATATGTATACGTAACAAGTCTAAAAAATACTGTTTTTATGGACTAGTAGACAAAAAAACAATTTTCGGACGTGTTGCGTACATCATTTTTTGGCAATCGTTAAGAACATTTTAATTCTTGTTTATATTAATATTTTGATTGAAATTCAAACAATAAAATATTACAGAATTCTAATTTGTTTGAAATGCTTGGATATATAAATTCTTGTTGAGTTTTTTGTAATAATCGCGACGACCAAAACCATGCAATATTTTAAAAAGCAAAATTATTTGTATGACGTGGAATAGCTCGTAGTGTTTTTTGTCATATATTTATTCATACGGTATTAATTAAATCGTATATAAGTTGTCGAACTAAATTATGAAAAAACTATGTCGATTATAATAATGTTACAGGAACTGGTTCCTGCAGTCACTATTTATAGGATTTTTTTTAGTTTAATATAAATGATTAAACATTGTTGAAACTATCAACTGCAAGAATATTTCAGTAAATTAATGTTATTGAGGAGTGGTCAGTTATATCTTGGATTATACTGTAAATAAAAATAACTTTAATGCACCAAATTAAATATTTTTAATTTATGTTATTTCAAAAGTACAGTACAGACTGAAGACAGAGAGAATACCAAAAACAAATTTTATCGCAAATTTAGAACATAAAAATATACAGATATAACAAACCAAAAACAGATTGTCAAAATGCAAAAATTGCAATAGCACTATGGAAGAAAATGTCAAGAATATATAAACAGGTTTGGCAAGAGAAATTTAAGAATCATTAAAGAGAAATAATAAATCTTTAATTTTGGAAAGAAAAAAGATGTTTAATAATCTTGGTAACCCTAGAAAGCTGTAAAATTAGAACTATGCTGCAAAATAACCTTACCATTTATCAGTACAATATAAAAAGATACCGACAAAATATAAAATAAGCTGAGATAAAAGTATTTCAAGTTAAAGAACAATTTAAAAAATAAGAAAATTACATGGAAAACACATTTAAGTGGCAAAAACACAAGAAAAGAGGGTGAGAGGTAGCAAAAGATGAAATATTTATCTTACATGAGATTTTTTAACGACAAATAGTTTTTGACGTAATTCTCTGTCTGTCCTCAGACTGTAGAAAGCAAGACATCTTGCACGCACCAATGTACATAAATTATACATTTATGTTAACAATCTTAAATGTTCTAGTAGTAGATACGTACCACAAGTTTAAAACTTTTGATCAAATTTGAACTCAATCACAAAAATCAACATGTAGTGTGGTTTGTTTACATGTCAAATAAACTCATGATATATATCTACTAGAAAATACCATAAATTTTGTGGCAAACATTGTAGGTAACTATTTTTAGGTATATGTGTAATTTGTTATGATATATCAATGGAAAAATGGCTATAGTCGCCGAAATGTTAAATACAAAGTGTTTGTCCATCTTGTCCTAGCCAAATTGTCAATATTGCATAAGTTGTATTATTTCTGATTCAATTAGTATTTGTGATTAAAAAGAAAAAACATTTGACATCTCACCTTAGTAATAAGCAATTTTAAAATTATATTTTGAAAAAAATGGGTCAGGTATCATTTGAAATGATTTTTCATAACAGACAATTTTTTTTTTTAATAAAAATTGTATTTTATTTCATTAACACTGACAGTGACAGAAATCAACTTTAAAATTTAAAAAAGCTAAATATTGAAATATTTTATTCGAATAATTATTTATTATTACTCACTTGAATTTTTTATCAATGATCTGCACTTTATTGAGACTTATTTTTAACAGTAAATAATTATTTATTTAGTTTACGCATATAATAGCAAACGTATTACACAACACTCTCGGAAAATTGGTTGACGTCTATCTGATGGCCAACTCTAACTGCGCGCTCATTCGTCAAATCAAATAGTGCGTGTTTCCGTGACTTCCTGTTACTGTTACACATTTCCGAAATCAATCCCACAAATTGCGAGTAAGCGAGAGGAAAGATGTTACACATGCAAAAAAGCGAGATGTTACACATCAAAAAATTTTAAAAACTAAAAAGCTGGTTATTGACTTTCCTATTCATTAAAGGCTTGCACAAATAAATATCTTACTGTTTTCAAAAATCATTATTTAATTTGATTTTTAAGATTTATCATTGAAATTTCAAAAATATTTGATAAATTTTTTTATAAAAACACAGCAAACGTTTTAACTATTACATTTTATTTGTTAAGTAATAAAAACATTTGTTTTTCGTTGCCTATAATTAAATGGAAGCTTTGAAACATTTTACATTTGGACTTATAGAGGTATTAATAAAAAGTTCCAAGAACTGCTTTGATATTGATTTTACTTGTCTTTCATTAATTCTTATAACTATATTTTTTAATTACATAAAATTTTAAGGATACTTACCTAGTTTTTACTTTCTAATGGTCTTATATTTAGAAACTTTCAACAAGTACTGCATTTATATTTTATACAATAAATAATTTTAAATCTGGTACGCACTCGTATTTTTGTTTAATCTTGTTTAGAAAAAACAAAATTTTCAACAGAATTTGATTTTGAAAACTTTTCATCCAAAAATATTGACATATCAAGGGCTCACCGTAATAGCTATGAATATTTTAAAACTTATAAATATTCAACGGAAAAAATGTAAGTGTTTTGAGATGAAAAAAGTTTCGAGTTTAAATATACCCAGAACTTTTTTATGGCCCATGGAAGTATGAAACATTTTACAATAATAGTTGAATACAATGCATCTAAACATTTTTAACAACTTTTGACAGTATTATGCGTCTCTTACTCTTACTATATTTAAATAGCAAATGTTAACATGGAATTTCAAGTAACAAAAAGATTGTAAACACTACCATTCTGTGAATTGTAGTTTGTTAAATTACAAAATAAAATTGATAAATTTTAAGTTACTCTAGTTAGCCTTTTTATAAAATTTATGCTAAAACTTTAAAAAAGTAACAATTTCTCGTTTAAAATAATGTTACATTAATGTTATTGTAAATTTATGTTTTGGTAACCCCTTACAGCTTCGCGTTTGTTGGTTTTCTAATCAATAAAGGAATCCCAAAAATCCAAAAATCCAAGTAGTTTTATCTAACTACAAATATAATCATTATCAAAGAATTATTTCAGGATTTCCTAGATTTAAAAAAATATAATTATTAATCGTATGATTTATAGATTTTATATGTATATAAAATGAGAAATTATATTAACTTATGCAATATTTGTTTTTATTTACAGACTGAAAGCCTCTTTATAAATGATTGTACTGAATGTAAATACACAGAATATAATTTTTAACATTTAAGTGAATAAAAAAATATGTATAGTGGTGTAATATTTAAGGTATCACTCCACTTAATTAATCTACAGATCTACCTCTGCAAACAAATTATTTAAAATGTCATAAGAGCTCGAAATATGGATGTTCACCTTTAATAAAATGTATAACTTGCATGTGTTATACAATATTTACGGGATAATCCTATTGGTAAAGATATTGCTTAAAACATAAAGAAAGAATGACTGCACAAATTTTTTATGAAATAGCCAGCATAAATCATATTTTATTCAAAATAAAGTAATGGTAAATTATCATTTCACTTTGTTTCGAACGAAAGCTCTTGAGTGGTTCGAAGAATGAACTGTAACTATTTTTTATATGAAAGTGAAAATAAAAAAACAATTGCTGTCTACGACTTACCACGATGAATCCACGTAGTTCCTTGGTGTTGTAGAGCCCCATATTCTTGGTTCTGGTAAAAACACTCCACATAAAATAGTTTATAATATTGTACACGATATATACACGTTGAATTATCAGATTCGAAATAAGATTGTGGCTTATGGCCAAAAACAATAAAAATTGAAACGACGATTGTAGTCACTTGAGTACATGAACTATATTCCTCGACGTCTCTTTGAGGGCCAGTTAATCTCTGCGCCGTCGTAAAAGATGATATTAATTAACTGGTTCGTCGATAAAGGCAATTGTTTATAAAATCAAAAATATTTTAATTAACTCTAGGCAACTTACGTGAGCTTTCCCAAGCACACTTTTTATTTTTATAAAAATTTTAAAACAATAAGAAACTCATTTTTAGCTTTATTTTAAAATACTTTGTTCGATAAAATAAAAAAATAAAAATTATAAATATATAGTTATGTAAAGTTGAGTAAGCTTAATTTATTAAAAGTGTAAAAATATACTTACACTTTAATTTATATATATTAAAATCTAATGGAAAGTTGATTTAAAAAATTTCACACCATTTTCTTTTCCTAAAAGTGGGTCTAAAAACAAAAATAAAAAAAAACATATTTTTTACTGAACATAAAATTTTTAAAATTAAAAAAAAATAGATCCCATTGATTGCCCATTAAGGGACTAGGCTTAAAAGTTGTGAAATAAATAACAGTTTCCTGGGAAAATTTTTTTGGAAATTAACATTTTAAAGTCAAAATTTGAAAATCTTACAGAAGAAAATAAACGTCCGAATCGGAGATGCAAAGGCAGAATGCTGTCCGATTTGGCGTGGAATGCCCCAAATACAATTGGATTTGTTCGATTGTTTTATTTATTCTTTCTTTAAAATTTAATCTTAAAATGTCAATAGTTGTTTCTCAGGCTTTTTTAATGAATCTATTCAAATATGATTTATGAACTAAGCTAAGACCACAACATATAAAACAATGCTGTGCTTAAACCTTGCCCACTTGACCAGTATAATATTCGTCAAGATGTTAACATTTTTCTCCACACGCAAAACCCCTTTGACGTTATTTATCTTTTCCTAAGTCATCTTTCAGTTTTTCTAACCACCCTGACATCCTTGAAGACACTCTTTTTGGTACTGCCAATATTTTAGATGCACTCGTTTTATAGTACCATTGACTTTATACATTTTTTTATGAAAATACCTTTTGTATGTTATAATCTTGTACAGCATATCTATGAAAATCTTCTGCAGATTTTTAGACATCTTTCTAAACTTGTTGCTGTTTTAATATCGTCTGCACTGCATTTAATCATCTTTATGTATTGTTTATTTCTGGGTATTTTTTCTTCCCAGAGCAATATTAAAAAATATTTTAGACGTTGAGTTTTCTAGTATTATAATATACAAAGTATAAAAATGTATTTAAAAAAGTTGAAATTGAATTACCTTTATTCTGTGTAAATACGTTCAGTTGTATGTAATAAACTTAAAATTAAATGAACTTACATATTAGGCAAGTTTTTTTTAATTGTAAGTAAATACGATTAGTTTACTATTTCATGTGAGAAATATGATCACTGCTATCAACAGGGTTGTAGATTAACACAGGTAATCAGAAAAAAATTAAACCACATTCATTATTGCCAATTATCAGAAGGCTATGTTATTATGCTTTCATTACAGCAGTGGTGTAGCTATAAGTTTTTTGGATAAACGAGTAAAAAAAAAGCCGTTTAATAAACACATTCATCATAGTAAATAATATAATTATTTATTTTTATTACTTACCTACATTACGTTTTTTTTCATTAATTAAAAAATTGTGTTAGAATACCAATGGTATTTTTTAATAACTGGTAAAGTAATGTAATCAATTATAAATATTAATGTGGTTTATTTACTCCGATTACTCGAATAATATCTAACTATTGTATCAAAATTTCTGCTCAAGATATTTATATATGTATATATATCTTCTTGCCTAACGATAAGTATTTATAGCGATTTTTTGTCCATTTGACAGATTTATCTATTTATCCAGAATTTAACTGTAGTTATGTATGAAACTTTGATTTGTAATATTTCTTAATTTGTCCCACTTATATCGAAAAATATAAACATTTTCAAATTTTGTTATTGTATCCATTTGTATAAAAAAGTAATTTTTGTAATTAATTTCCTATTCAAAGTGGGTACATAACTAATGGATTTTTTACATAATGCAGTTACGAAGAAATATCTTAAAAGTCACCTTACTCAAAAATATCTTGCACTATAATTAATTACTCATGGAATATAGAATTTTTGTATGATGAAAGATTTTTATACTTTTTTTAAATTATTAAAGTAAATTTAATATAAATTTAGTATATACACAGTTCTGAGACGCTTGTTTAAGGAGTGATGTTGATTGATTTATTACCAATTGTTGTATAGTTTTGTAACAATTTAAATATGTAAGTGTTATTATAGAGTTGTGAAAATATTGGAAAACTTATTAAAATTAATAAGTATAATCAATTTTTTTACCATAATCTTACCTATCCTTGAGATTAAACAATATGATAAAAAGCTACAATCAAAAATTAAATATTAAATTAAGGGATTTATTGAAAACAACTATTACTTTCAAATCTAAAATCGGGACTTCAAGTGCAGGTCGTAGATTTCTTTTTGTACTCCTCTTCCAAAGAGAAGAAAAAAGTAGATTTTTTTAAACAGACTTAAACGATGCACTTCTTGAAGTGAATGATTTCCAAGGATAAGATTTCTTAACTTTATTAAATGGATCACCCTGTATTTTATAACGTTGTTAGGAAGAACTTTTACTCCTCTTTTAGTTTTGTTAATAACTCACTATACCTAAATCAAACCGTTATTGAGATATTCAGCTTTTAAATTATGAATTAAGAGTCTACCAAAGAATCACCCTGTATAAAGAAATTAATTACTATTGAAAGTGGCTAAATCCACAGAGTAGAAATAAAACTAATTTTTGCTGCTTTTGTATTTTTGTATTCAAAATATAAATTTAAAATGTGCATAGCGAGCGGTAAGAAGAACTACTCTGCGGAAATGAAAGATGTAAATTAGGCGAAACATGGCTTGTCAATTCCTATTATGAGTTATCGTCGCCAAATATTGGCTGCGACAGGAATAGCGATTAAAATGTTTCGCACTGTTCGCAATAAAGCTCAAGAAGTAAAGAAAGGTAAGCAACCTTATATTTTATCTCCGAAAACATCTAACGGAAAGGGTTGCTATAGAGGTTTCATTTCTGAAGGACACAGACAAAAGGAAATCGTAAATAAATTTCTTATAATACTAAAGCAATAGCCGATTTTTAAAGTAGTTTTTAAATAGTTTTTAAGGGTGGGCAGACAACTTTAAGGAAATTATTCTTTGAATTAGGTTTATAGTATCAACAAAACACCCGATAATCGAGTCCTGCCCGAATGTTGGCTTGCCTGCTTTGAAAATATCGCTATCAAACTCAGCGACCCCGAAAACTAAAGATTTAACACTAATATCGGCGTTTTTAATAGTTTTTATATTTCATATCCTTTCTCCCCTTTTGTATATGTGCTTACATAATTGGAAATATCACTACTAAACTCAGCAGATCCCAAAAACTATAAATTCTAAACTAATATCGGCCATTTGTGATATTTTTTATGTTTCAACCCCCTCTTACCCCTTTCTTAGGGACTTATTGGGATAAAGACGGTCCCATCTCTCAAGTTGGAGCAATAAATACACATTTAAAAAATTTCATTAAAATCTGACTATGAATTCGACACTAATATCAGCTGTTTTGATAGTTTTTATATTTCATCCCCTTTCCTGATCCGATCACTACCAAACTTCACAGGAACACCTGCGGGGCTAATCTAAGATTGCCCAAACTTTTCATTAAAATCGGTCAAGAGAAATTTCAGTTTTTGCGATACTAACGAACGGCGATTCATTTTTATATTATAAATACTTTTAAGCTTTTCTTTAGGATTTTCCCTAATTTTTTTTTAAACCACCAATGCGAAAAATATAATTGTTCGCAAATCACTCGCAAAAAACTCCCTCAATAAAAGATAGGTTAGCTTGACGTCCTTCAAAAATGTATACGTATACAGATACACGATGGACTTTTATATAAATTTTTTAGCTTTTCTTTAGGATATATCCTATTATATTTCTTTTTAAACCACCACCATCGAACAAAACAAAAAAAAATCATTCAAGTCGGTCAAGCCATTTTTGAATTTTAGCGAGACTAACGCACGGCAATTCATTTTTGTATAATATAGATTCGACAACCAACTGACACTTGATTTTTAAAATCTAAATACGCGATAATCAGAATGTTGTGGATATGTGTTGTAGATTCGAAACCCTTATTTAATACCATATTATATATCTTTAATTTAAGGGGACCCGAGTTTACCGTACTGATGGGACAAACATCAAATGTTCGACAGTCGTTTTCAATATTTTTCTCGCAATATTTACATATTTTCTTACCGTTTAAATCATTTTTAAACTTCTACAAATGTTTCAGGATCAAAATTAGCCAAATCGGCCCATCCATTCTCTAGTTTTAGCTAGACAAACGAACAGCAATTCATTGTTATATATATATATATATATATATATATATATATATATATATATATATATATATATATATATATATATATATATATATATATATTTATGAATACTAGGTTTTTTGGATAAACCGTGTTCAGAAAATTTGTTTTCTCGACTTTTCGGCACCCGCTCGCTTTGGAGCCATTATCAAGAGCTAGGTTAGGGTTAGGAAGAGTAAGGTTCAGTGCGTTTTCGTGGTCTCAATCTGCCTACTCCTCAGGCATTATATATATATATATATATATATATATATATATATATATATATATATATATATAGATAGATATGTCATTGGCAATATTTAGTTTAAGTCGGTACTCGAAGTGGTGCTGCTATCGTGATAAAGTAAGGATGTTACAAGTGTGCCTTTTATTGGTAATTTATTTTTAACACCCACCTGTTTACATCACGTAATATCAAGAAACAATGCACTTTTAATGAATAATAAAAACTTCCCCGATTTGACAGCAATTACTATATTTTTACAATATCTTAAAAAATAAGCTTTTAAAAATATTAATTACATTTATTTAAACATAAATTTAGCATTTCTTTGGAATATATAAATCAAAATTAAATACGTTATTGCATTATATGTTACTTTTTAATTTAAAATTTAGAATCAATACTTATTATTGTTTTTTTTATTAAATTGTTTAACATTAATGTAGTTAAAATAAATAAATAATTTACTTTTTTGCAGTCGTTAACCCGGTTAGCTGGAATCCATTTAATGACCTAAGAGTCAGCTCAATTAGTATTAGTATTTTAAATATTTACTTGCACAAATTATACATTTTGAAATAAATAAATTTTTTAAACAAATTGTGTGGCGCTGTTTGGACATAATTTATTTATAAAGAAACAGTAACTGAAAAAGGATGCTCGATAAAAAATTAAAATTTCTAAAAAAAACAAAAATAAATTAAATACTGTGAAACAAATAATCACACTTTGTTTGGCATATAATAAATCAAGTATTTAAAAACTAACATGAAATTGATAACATAGACATTAAAAAAAACCATTTACAACCAGTGACAGTAAACTAAATTAAATTTCGATTGTTTGCAAAGTAGAACAGTAAAAATAATACCTAACAAATGATAAAAAACATAATATATACCTATATAAAGCAAAAAGCATGGTCTTAGCAACTGCTTAAACCCATTGCAACAAGAACGCTCTAAAAATGTTATAGACCATCACTGTACCATGAAGGCATCCATCTTTGTTCTTTATATAAGTTTTGTCTGACGCTTCTTCTACTTGGAACCCTTTCGTTGACAATAAAAAAAGCAGGATCAGTTTCCGTGGAATTCCAAGATGATTGTTTTAAATCTGGTTTATTCCAATTTCCATCCGGTTTAGCTGAATGACTGGCTCTATTTGGCAAAGATTTTCTGCTGCTGCTTTTGCCTGGTTTCTCTTGTGGTTCTGGCGAGAGAGTCGAAGATCTTTGATAAACGCGGTTTTTCTTTTCGGGAGATAATCTTACGGTCTCGGTATTTATTTTAGAAGAACGCCTTAAACCTTGACTGACGTCTTTAGATGAAGGTCTCTTAATTCCTTTTGTAGTTGCCGTTGATTTAGGGGATGGAAGCACAGAGGAAGATGTAGACGGTGGCTTTTGTGCAGATGATTTTGGTCTTTCTTCTTTTGGTGAGGTAGGTTCGTTCTTTTCTTTATTATCATTTTGACTAAAATTAAACAACAATCTGTATTTACCACAAAATTAGCTACAAAATAAATAATTTGGTCTTCTTAGACAACGTTGCGCAGTATCAGAAGATTTTTTCCGCACAAAATTACTTACTTAGAATTATCGACATCATCATTGTGATCACTGTTTACAGTAATATCGGGTATTTCCAAAATTCTTCTTCTTTGACCCACTGGTGGTTTTTCCTTTATCAAATAATCAATCATGGCTTTTCTGTACTCTGGTTGGCATTCAAAACGGCCTTCAAATTGTTGCGCTGAATCCAAACCTTGTTCGATGGAATCATAAAATATATGTTCTGATTTTCTTCTCGAGTGCTGTCTTGTTTCTGACGTCTTTTCTTTAATGTATATAAATTGATCGCCCCTTTCATTTAGATAGTTAATCTATAACCAATAGTTTATTTTATAAACATTAGTCGCGTAAACTGTTCATTATACCAATCTCCTTCATTTCTGCACGTTGTAAAATACAAAATTAGATCTTCTTGTGGTCTTTTGTGGAAATACTATGAAGAACAGTTTTTCTAAGCAAAACCAAAAAAGTATCTCTAGAAAAGAGAAAGGTTGCCACTCTTCTTTAACCGTTTTAAGGAAAATAGGTATCTACCTGTTAAACCTGGATTCTCCTGGATCAACAGATGAAGGAAGTGCTGCTCTTAAAATATTGAAACAATACCTTAAGCTTGATTGTATTTTAATATTGTATAGTAAAAGTATTTTACTAATCAAGATAGTTTCAAAAACAAGAATCCCTATTTTTGAGCGATTGCTATACCTATGACACACACAAGCTGAATCTAAACCTAGATTCTGTGAAAATGTTAACCAATGTTAAAGATTTATTCTTTATGTGTTGCAGGTGTTATGGGGTACTTTTGTGGAATATAAAGTATGATTAAGCATAATTAATGGATTTAATTAGCTGATTTACGACTGAAATATTTTAAAAAGGTTTGATGTTACAGATTTGCGCAAATTGTACTGGTTAATTTTTTATTGATGGTAATCCTGCTTGAATCAATAAATTATAAGTTAAAATTATCTAGCTTAATTTATAGATTACTTTAGTGACAAAACTGTACCCAAACAAAAAAAACTTGAGATTTTATTTAAAAAAAAAAGTTTCTGTCCATGTAAATTGAATAAAAATTCGGTTTAATGACAAAACTGTACCCAAACAAAAAAACTTGAGATTTTTTTAAAAAAAATGTTTCTGTCCATGTAAATCGAATAAAAATTTATGTTAAGACATGTACTGTATTGGCAACTTTTAAAAGTAAGCCACTATATAAAAAAATTCTGACAAACCTCTCCCGCACTTGCAAAATTGGACTCTGGCCTTCTTAAACGTGGTCGCCCTCTTGGAAACTCCTTAAAAGCACTTTTATATTCCGGTTGTAAATATATTGGAGACCGAATGTTTTCCATACTCGACACTTTACCATCGGAACTTTTTTCTTTCATGCTCCTTCTATCCAAACTTAAATTTCGATTTTTATCAAAATCAAGATAAGCGTTTTTTACTGGAGTTTGTGGTTTAAATGATCTTTTTGAATTTTTTTCGTCAACCACTGCCAATTTAAGTAAATTGGGATGTGACGACGTACGATTTAGCGATGCGTTACTCTGATGTCGACTGGAAAAAAGTTTTTTTTTCGACTTTTTGTTTTCCTCGTGATCGTGATAATTGTAGGATTCTCTAAGGAATGGAATTAAAGGGCTACTCCTACCGAAAGTACTGACGTTATTGGCTGTCGTTTCGAATAATCCGGCAGTTTTTAGATTGTGAGTTGGCAGTACAAGTCCGGCTCTTTCTACATTGTCATACTGAACATATTGATGCCTTAAATAAATACAAATATAATTATAACTAAAGATAATGCGTTCCGATTAAAATTATGTGTCATACACGATTATTTTCAAAAGATCTCCAATGTCACGACATTTAACCATTTGATTTTTTAGCCAGAAAGTGTCAAAAAAGGCACGTCTGGCGGTGCATAGAGGTGTGTTGGTTCCCACACTTATGTATAGTAGTGAATGTTGGGTTTGGCAGAAGAAGCATGAAAATAGGATTAATGATGCGGAGATGAGTAGTCTGAGAAGTACAGCCGGAGTGACTCGGTTGGATAAAGTAAAGAATAGTGAGGATAAGAGAACGCTGTGGTGTAAAAGAAGATGTGGTTACAAAGATAGATAAAGGAATGCTTAGATGGTTTGGACACGTAGAAAGGATGAATGAAGGACGATTGACGAAACAAATTTATATGGCGAGTGTGAATGGACGTTAGTCGGTAGAGGTAGACCTCGGAGAACATAGCTCGATCAGATCAACATTGTTTTGAAGAAAGGACAGGTCAAGAGTAATAACAACCGACGAGCATGTATGAGAGCACTGATGAAAGTAGAGGAAGCAAAAGATGTGTGTAAGAACCGTAGCGGAAGTGGAAGAAAGTGGTCTCTGCCTACCCCTATGGGAAAAAGGCGTGACTTTATGTATGTATGTATTTTTTACGGAGGTATTGCAAAACAAAATAGCGTCACAATGTTGAAAAATTAATTCTAAAAATGTTTAGTACTTTGTATTAAAATTCATAAAAAATTACCTGTATTCTGGAGTAAGGAAATAATCTCCGTCCAAATGAAGATTGGTGGATTGTTTCTCTATCGGAGGGCGTTTTTGCACTGCATATTGCCGATATTTTTCCTGTTTTTCAGTTTTTGTATCTAAATCACCTTCCAAATGTAAATTCGTAAACTTTCTAATTAAACTAGGCCTTTCGGCGTTATCGAATTTTCTGAATTGGTCGGTGGTTTCAGTCTTTGATTCCATCTCTCCTGTTCCTATATGTAAAGTTGTCGGCGTTCTACATAATTCGGCCCTTCTAGCCAACAAATATTCAATAAATTTATCCGCGTATTCGGTGATGTGAGAAAAATCTCCTTCTATTTTTAAGTTTGTCGGCCTCTTTAATAGACGAGGACGAACGGTTTCCGACGTTTCGTCAATAAAAGTTTTACCGAAGGGATGCGATCTAAAATAAAATCAGGTATGTAACGTAACAGTTCTAAAGTTTTCGGAAAGTATTTTTTGGACGATGATCTTCTTTAAAAATATATTTTTTGGCAACTGTGTATTGGGAAAGGTTAAATTATAAAATGGATTCAATGAAATTTTATGTTACTATGACGAACTCTAGAAAGAGACTAACAATAGTACATTGTTTACCGGGTAGGAAAAGCCTAACATTCCTGGAAGACTTAGCAACAAAGAGTCCAGGAATGTGGCTTTTCCTACGAGGTAAATATATTATTTTTCCGCAATATCGACAGATATTAATGAATTTTGAAAAAATCGCGAATAATTTTATTCATAAATAAATGGTGCTTTAAAATTCGTAATAAAATTACTATGGAAACGTATTAATGTTGGATTGTCAAACTTGACTCATATAAATTTAATTACTGTTGTTTTCGAAAACAAAATGTAAAATAATAAAATAAAATGGTGAATTTTCCATTTCTGGGACTCCTCCAGAGCTGCTTTATTAGAATTATTGCCAAAGAAATTAAGAGAAAAGTACGAATATGCATATAAACGTTTTATGGACTATCGCAAGAGTAAAAACACGAGTTCTTTTTCAAAAATGTTGTATTCAGTGCCGGATTTAGAGGTCTGGAGGCCTCGGGGCAACAAGGTAGTGAAGGCCCCCTGGCCCTAAATTATTTTCCAAATAACATGAACAATTTTTTTTCAGTGGAGTTTTTCAATAAATAATTTATTGTGAAACCAAGTAGATTCTTTCAGCATTTAACAAAAATATATAAATATAAAGGAAAACAAGAATTATCCGAGGCTGCGGGCAAGTACTGCCCCACTCAGCCATTGAGCCATTGGGATATTTGCTCAAGATGAGTAGTGCATTGATCGGTTCACAAAGATAGGTAGAAGTGAATGACACTAATAATTTTACAGCTTTCCTTGCCAGCTCTGGATATTTGTCGCTTCTCTTAATTCAGAAGACCTCAATTGTTTTAAGCATACTGTCAGCAGCTAGAGATTGTAGATTGTAGGGGTGGGTCGTGAAGGCCATGCTGCCTCTCAAGCACTTCGACCTATCAGATCTTTTGTGCATAACCCTTAATCTATTCAAGACCCGGGATTCCGAGACTTCGAGTAAAGTTTATCAGTTTCCTGGGGGCTAAGTTTCTGATATCGAAGGGCTTTAGGAAGGCCCGTCCCAGAAACTTGAGCCTCTTGCAGAAAAGCGACGGGCATTCGCTATCAGCAGCTAAATCTATAATATTTTCCTATTGTCAGAAATAGAGTCCAATTCTGGAAAGTTACTTGGTAGTTTCTCTTTCAAATTATACACGCTCTGCATCGTGCAAGGAATGTGAAAACTTACTGCCAACAATTATTCCGTAGTTTCTGAAAGCAAAACTCAGACCATTTTTTGTCTTGTAGTACTTAATTCTGGATCAGAAGCAATGGTTATATGTAAATTAAATAGCTCTTTTCTTTAATACCCGACATAATTTTACAATGGACTCGGGAGGTCGCGCATTTGAGAAGGTTGAAAAACACTCTTCTTCACGATTGCCGAAGACTGATTTTTTGGCTTGCCATCTTTTAAGACTTGTTAGTTAAATTACTAATTCCCAATTAATTGCAGAACAAATACAATATTATTCATATTGTTACAAATCCAGTCCTGTCGGCAACCGAGGAATCGACCGCGGCTAGGGTCCGTAATAGAACGCTTTTTCGGCCGCCGACGGAGTCTGGCAAGGTCAAGCAACCTCTCGAATCCGCGTGGAGAAACAGGTGGAATGATCTAGAATTGTGATATAGAGGTATAAAAGGGGAAGCGATCATAACAAGGGACAGTATTGGTTTTAAAAGTGTTTACGAATTAATAAATATAAATAGTTATAAAAAGTTGTATATCTAGGTGGTTAAAAAAAGTAGAATTTATTGTATTGGAATAAAAATTGTTTTGTTAGTGGATCGAGAGTTTTAATCGCCGAACCCACAGAGGAACTAAAAGTTTTAATAATATTCATAAATGTAATTTTCCATGGACAGCTTACTTTATTAAGTACGTCTTTTATTTTGCAAAAAGTTTAATTTTTTTGGACTGCATAACATACTACACTAATACAATACAATGAAAAAAATAGCGTGTTTATAATGATTAGTGAATGATAATACATTGAATTTGGCTTAGCCTTGATAAGCCGCTTTTTGTTTTGCTATAAACAAAAGCATCTAATCGATAAATTAACTGAATACGCTACGTAATTATTCTATCAAAAATATTATTTATAGCGTTATTTATTATACAACAATTAAACTAAAACGTTTGGTGTTGAAAAAATTATATCACGCATATGTATAATGTTGATCTAATTAACGTCTTTCAGACTTGATAAATGCATTTTGTATTAAAAAAATGTTGTGAATGAATTTAAATACTATTAAATTTCTTATCGCCGAGCTGTCACAAACAAAACCAATTTTTTTTATAAAAATATTCCCACATAACGAAGGATACTCTTTTAATTTTCACTAAACTAAACTAACTAAATATTTGAATACAAATCAGACCTTGTTACATTATCTTTTATATTGCTTCCTTTTTTTATTTGAACAAAAGCAGTATATGTTATAATACATAGAGAAAAATGTCAAAATTAAAGTGGTTTTGACATTTTAATAGTATATTGTGCAACTGGTGCGATAAGTTGGCGAAGTTGAACGCACGAGTGAAGCGAGAGCGTTCATTCGCTCGAGTGAGCAATCGACAACATCGCACGGGTTGCACATACTATTTTTTATTGCGAATGCGGAATAAACGCGAGCATAAAACATGGGTCCAGACCAAAAATATTAACTGAAATAAAAATATAAACTTTGTAATGTCAATTTGACAGTTGCGCATTCGGCTGTTAACCGAAAGGTTGGTGGTTCAAATTTGCGTGCTACAAGGATAGCTTGCGTGTGTTAAGTATAATTTGCGTGCGCCAAGTAACACTCAAATGACGTAAGCGTGTGCCAAGTAAACTTGTCGCACTCAAATGGGCAAACAGCCATTTTTCAACCGCAACAGCGTGCTCTAAGATACTACTTATCCCGCATGAGTAAAAAAATTTATATTTTTGTATCAACATAATTTAAACCAAACTATTTTAAAAAACCTGCAAAATTTAAATCAAATTCTACTTTTATTTGACCATATGATGATACATGAAGAAGGGCCCGGTAGCAAAACACTAATTGTCTAGATTAAAAAGGAATTATGAAGGATAGTTTCTTTAACTTTAGCTGCAGTTACACAACAAAACAAGAAACAAAAGTTATTAATCCAAATTCAAGATTTGAATATAATTCAACACCCTGGGCTGAATTTCAAACCTAGTGGTAATATATGCTTTATGCCTACAGAGAAAAAGTCTTTTTCTGAAAAAGAATAACAACTTCACCCGGTATCTTTGACACTCGGGAGAAGATAATAAATACTTGTAAAAATTTATTAGTAAAGTTAATGTATTTAATAAAACTTTAATGTAAAAAAATAATTTAGTACCTCACATTGGGCCTTATACATCATTAGGTGCCAACTTAAATGAAAATTACCTTAGGCATTGCAGTGAACCATAAATTTGGACGAGCACTTAAAATATACGTCTTACTGCTTGTCGTAGAAAAGTTGAATCACTTCTGAAATCTGCTCTCGGCTTATGAAAACAAATATCCCAAACTTCATTTAGATTTATGAGAAATCGATTAACGTGCAGGAAACAGGAAAACTTTTAGAAAATGATTTGCGGTGGGAGAGTTATGATGGTCGATTTCGATTTAGAAGCAGTCATTCATTACCGAGGGTGTGTACGCTTATTTGGTGATTTAGCATGGCCAGTATCGGATTTAAAAAATTTAAATATTATAGTGTAAAACTTGGTTAAAAAACACATTTCATAATTAGCCTTAATATTATTACAATATTAATACTAGTAGAAAACTGTTGGGCCTTTTGCTCATTATAATTATCCTAAAACTAAGAAAACAAGCGAAGTGTCTGCTAAAAATAAAGAAATTTTTTTTATAATCTTGAGTCGTCAATAAAACCCACATAAAATCAATCATCTCCAGATACCATAGTGAGATCGGAGATCAGCAAAAAATTATCTTATAAAGTCAAACAATAACAAGTTTATTAACAGGTTATTGCTGACTCAAACGACACCACTTGACACCGTCCTAAATGTAGAGGATGTAATAAGGAGCAAGAAAATTTGTTTTCATGTATTTTGCGAGTGCCCAATATTTTTTTTTGCAGAGGTGGAAAAAATCCTTTACGGAGAGGTTATGAGTCTGAAAGCTCAAGGTCTACTGTGAGGCTCCCCTGACTGTGTCAGGTCTACTCACTAAAAACTTCATTCACCCCTATTTAGGTCCGTCTCGCTATTGCCTCTGTTGACACTTAGGCCTGTTGGCCTATTGTATCTTGCCTATGTGGTTTTATATCATTATACCCAATCCAATATGTGCTATGTGTTTTACTGTTTCCAGATCCTTGCCGCACAATCTGCAGATCAGGTCTCCTTTATACAGTCCCATTTTGTTAAGGTGTTTCTTTATTGGTGCGTGACCGGTCAAGATCCCCATAGTATCCAAGATACTTATTAGAGATATTCGTAAAACTGGAAGCACTTTTCTGCCTTTCGGAGAAAGATATGGCCAACACTGTCAAAAGAATATTGGCCTTCTACAAGGCAGCAGTATCATAACAAAATTAGTATAGGGGAATGTCTCGCTGCTAGACTAGCTTTCCTCTTTTAAGAATATGTATTAAAAAAAATCATACCAAAAATGAAAAAAAATTATCAAGCATGCTGTAACGTGCTTTTTTTTCCCTTCTACAGTTCCATTATAATTATATCTCTGATAATTTTATATTTCTCAAGTACTCGTAAATAGTGTCGCGTACCGTATTTTGTTGTAACTTAAATATATCATTCGTTGTAAATAGTGTTGCATACCTTATTGTGATAAGATTCAATTGTTAATGGCTATGGCATTTTTGTTGATCACTGGAGATTGAGTAAGGTATTTTCATTATTAGATTTTGCTTTAGTTTTTAGCCTCGATTATTGTGTATTATCGATTATATTATTGTCTGGTTTACATTTCTGTGTAGATCAACTGTGCTATCAACACGGACGAACGCGATTCTTAGTGTGGAACATAGACTTGCGAATATTCTTGGTTGACGTCAATTCCGTGTCATTCTTGATATCCGGCTTGGGAAGTAGTCGTGTGGGGAGAATTTTGGGGGCGGGTGTTATTAACAAGTGTGCAAAACCTCTACGGTTTTCCTTTCATATCTGGCTGTATTTGGGCCATCTTAATTGGATTTTGAAGAAAAACCATTTGATTTTTAACTTAACCATTCTATCTTACCTCAGTTGTTGATATTTTTGGATTTCGGTGTCGAGTTAAAATGACCGCATGCGGGATTTATATGAGGGAAGCCATTGTTGATTAGCAGGTGCCGTTCCATAACCAAACCGGCTACAGTTAGTCTTGCTAAAGTGTTTGACTTAAACCCTATAACATCTAGAGTTTTATTTTTCTTCCTGGAGGATCCATCTCTGTACTTATCTGGAAGATCTGCCTTCTCTTGTTGGTACTAGAGGGTCCCAACTCCAGCGCTTTGGTCTGAAGGTCCAACTAGAAAACTGAGCACCTAGAACGCTTAACTTTTCCTGAAGAGGAGGCTAGCTCCCCGAAGGGGGCCACCATGTAAACCAAGTATCACAGATAAGCTTATCTAACTGTTGTTTATGTATAATAATTGAAATTTAGTGTGATCACACGTACGCTCCATATGAATCTTCATTTCTCTATCTAATTGTATTTATTTTTTTTTTGTACTTAATTTTGTATTTACTTGGCTTCAAGATTTATATTATCTGATCTTTAACTTTTTTTTTAATTGTTACACATTTTGGAATTCAACTTCAATTTGATTTATTGATTGAGTAAAGTAATCTAATATATTTTAGTTATAGTTTTATTTATTTAGTTCACCATAATTTCAGTTGTTTATCGTGTGGCTCTGCTAGTGCCTACAAGACCTAGGGGTTTCCGGCTTGAACCGTCTAAGTCGGTGGCGCGGCTCACTTTTATATATTTTTTTTCTTCTACCCTCTACGGCTGAGCTCGGGCATAATTTGCCAGTAGAGAGACCGCTGGCAGAGTACTCTTAGAGAACAAACAAGACGTGGCAATGCTACAATTATTCTAACTTGGGCTAGGTTTAAAAAATTTTTGATTGGCAATTAAATATCGCCTGTATATTTGTTTTAGTATTGACGATATTACCTGCATTAAAACAAAAATACAAATAGTGCTTCAAGCACACAGTAAACAATTTTCTTAGTCCGAGACTGCCAATAAATTTGATGGAATAATATTCTTAGTCTAAATATGTACCTAATATCCTTTCCAAATGTTGAGATATACACGTGTTTTCTCATCAAGATAAAAGGTTTGCTAGGAAAATTACTTTCCAATCCTGGAAATTTTATTGAAATATTTTAATGGGTCACATTTAACTGCAACCCTATTTAACATAATTATGACAAACACACCTTTCTTGATGTTAAATACAAATAAGACCTCGAGCTTGAACACAATGAATATATGCTATTTTTAAAACTTTAACGAAATACCTCTTAGAGAATCCATCGTCCAAAACCTCATTCATTATTTCTCGTGAAGTGTCATTGGGCGATTGCGGAAATTTTCTACTGAAAGTTTCATTATATTCCGATTGATGTTCTTGTGTTCCTTCTAATTTTAATGAAGTTACTGGTTTAATTAGTTGGACGGATAAAAGTTCTTTCTGAAACACATACCTGATTGAATGATTAATATTTATTTGGTCATTTAAATTTTATGGGATACAGTTAAAAAAAAATAAAAAATGCTTACTGAAGAAAAATATACCATTAAAATCTATATTGCAAAAAGTCCATTTTATAAAATATTTACAATGTCTAAAATAATGAAATAATGGAGAATGCGCTAATAGACTTAAATTTTTGGTGGAGCCTCCGCTATCATTTGTTTTTCTCTAATATCATTCTTTCTAAATTTGTAGTTATAATGACAAAAATCAAGCATATCGACTTTGATGCGAATTCTCGACAATTGCTAACCAAGAAGCCTTTGTCCACGCAAGGAACACCTGCAATAGAACGATTGACCTTGCTAAAGAATCTAACGACACGAGAATATGCAATAAGTTTGTCAATACCCCTCCTGCATAAAAGACCTTCTGGTCTTTAGCTAAGGCCATAAATAAGAATTTTAAACTCTTATACTCTTACGAGAGATGGAAAGTATGACAGTGACATTGAGCGAAGAGTTGACAGGAAAACAAATTAATGGGGCACTGCATGCTTTATGAACAGCCAGAAAGTGTCAAAAAAGGCGCGTCTGGCTGTGCATAGAGGTGTGTTGGTTTCTACACTTATGTATGGTAGTACGTGTTGGGTTTGGCAGAGGAAGCATGAAAACAGGATTAATTTTGTGGAGATGAGAAGTATAGCCGGAGTGACTTGGTTGAATAAAGTAAAGAATAGTGAGATAAAAGGACGCTGTGGTGTAAAAGAAGATGTGGTTACAAAGATTGATAAAGGAATGCTTAGATGGTTTGGACGCGAAAGGATTGATGAAGAAAGATTGACGAAACAAATTTATTAGGCGAGTGTGAATGGACAAGTCGGTAGAGGTCGACCTCGGCGAATATATCTCGATCAGATCAACATTGTTTTGAAGAAGGGCCAGATCAAGAGTACCAACAACCGTAGCAAGTAAAAGTGTTCTCTGTCTACCACTACGGGAAAAAGGCGTAACTATCTGTATGTTATTGACCCTATAAGGAGCAATCTCCATCAAAAATCCTTTTTTTTTTAGGGATGCTATGGAATGGGACAAGCTTCCAAAATCAGTTTTTCCAGGAAACTATGACCTGCAACTTTTCAAAAAGCGGGTCCACAATCATCTCCTTTCTATAATCCCTCCTTCTTCTAATAGTCGCAGTACGGGCCGTCCGCGGCCCACACGATAGGTTTACCCTTTTTGCGACTATTTTAAGTAAAAAAAAATAAAAGAAAAAAAGTAAAATATTGCATGCGCTAAACAATTAGATAAAAAACTTATAACTACTTACCTCATCTCCGTTTAAGGAAGATTTTAGAACGTAGAAATTTTTAAATCGCCTTGTATATTCTGTTTTTAAATGTTTAAACGAACCTTCTTCTATTTTTAAATTATCTTTGAGCAAAGCAAAATCTAAAAAGTGTATTGAAAACATTTTCAAAAAAACAATATTCTCTTTTGTGCACTTTAATTATTCTATTTATTGTAAATTTTTTTATACCGTTTTTCTTCTTTCTATATAAATAAAGCTCATCAACGGTGACATTTAAAGGAAAAGCAGGTTTCCAAATCGGTGACTTTCCCTCTTCAAATACGTTTCCTACACTAAAATAAAAAGTAACGGATTAGAAATTGAAATTGCATTAAAAAATTGTGTAAACATTTATTAATATGGATTATGAGAGTTCGAAAGACGAAACAACTGAAATGGTACGGCCATGTCCAAAAAATGACGTACGAGCGACTGCGAAAACAGATAAAATGACGTGGACTCCAGCATAAAGAAGACCGAGAGGAAGAACAAGGAGAAGCTGGAGAGAGGGAATAGATAAGGAAATAAAAAATAGAGGCTTGGAAGAAGACCTTTGGATTGATCGAGAACAATGGAGACTTTTAAAAGGGAAGAAAGCATGACAAACTGCGTGGTGCTGATTGGAAAAGAAAGAGTGGAATAAGTAAACGAGTTTGTATACTTGCTTTCAAAGTTTGCGAGAAATGGAAAGTATGACTGTAATATTGAGCGGAGGGTGTTGGCAGGAAAACAAATGCATAACTTTATAAGTAGCCAGAACTTATCAAAAAAGGTACGTTTGGCTGTGCATAGTGGTCTCTACACTTATGTATGGTGTTGAATTTTGGGTTTGGCAAAAGTAGCATAAAAGTAAGATCAATGCTGCGGATATGAGTAGTTTGTAAGGTATAGCTGAAGTAAATCTGATGAATAAAGAGGATAAAGTTAGGAATAATGAGATAAGGGAACGCTGTGGTAACAAAAATAAATAAAGGAATGCTTCGATTGTTTGACATAGAAAGGAAAGATGGAAGAAGATTGACGAAAAAGATTTATAAGGCGAGTGTGAATAGGCAAGTTGGTATAGGTTGACCGAGGCGAACGTTTATCAATCAGATCAAAATTGTTTTGAAGAAAACCCAAGTCAAGAGCAACCGATGAGCTTCTATGAAATGTATGTATGTAGAAAAAGCGAAAATGTGCATAAGAATCGTAGCAAGTGAAAGAAGTGGTATCTGCATACCTCTACGGAAAAAGGCGTGACCATATGTATGTGTGTATATAGGGTGACGCGAGAAAGCAACGCTCAATGGATTGTACATGTAAATATAAGGTATTTTGACAATTTTTATTTACTAGGCAAGAACTTACTCCAAGCAATCGTTGACTTCCCTACAGACGCACTTTTGTTGCAGTTTTAAAATAGTGTAAATAATAATAATAATAGCAATTTAAATTTTACAATTTAATAACAAATAAAAAGCAAAAAACCATTTTGGAATTTTAACTTTAAGATTCCAACTTAAAAACAAAGACATTAATTGGACTCTAAAATCCATACATTATTTCTACTCAAGTCTCATATTCATTACTTCAGGAACCCTCTGTATAATATAAGCAAACTATTATGCCATTTTTAAAGTACTTTTATGCAAATATTAAAAATCGTAAGGACTTACAATATTCCCCAGTCTATAGAATTAGGAATATAATATAACAATATTTACGATTCTCTTTAAAGATAGATACGGTTTTTATGTGACCCCAGAAATTAATTAAGGAAAAGAAAACCCTGAAAACGCTAAATTGACTTGAATTGGGTCAATTATTTTTATAAAACTCTTGTTTTATTTTTGTGGGCACCCATTTATAAAAAAAATTGCGTGTCTCAACACTTTTACCTATCAGTAGAAGTGATTCAATACCAAGGTTTATGGTGTAAACATTACTGATAACTGTTTGAACTTAAATTGGACCAATGGCGGCTCGTCATAAAGTGGTGCAGAAATGCCATAAAAATATTTTGGTTCTCACTTTTGAACAGACTATAACAGTAAATGGTTAATGTTGAGAAGAGAAAGTAGATATCAACATTGGTCATTTAATATTTTAATTGATACATTTATTGAGAAGTAAAAAATGCTAAATTTTTCGAATGTTTTTGGAATATTCAAGACAATAAACTGTGATTAATCTTATGAATTAATTTACTTACTTCAAAGGTGTGCTACATCTTTTCAGTTGATCTTTGATGATGAGAAAGCAAATTGGTGGTCATGTAAAGTGTTTATGACAATTATTTTTGATTTATAAAATAAAATATAAAATTTAAAAAAAATCATAACAACATTTCAACATTTATAAAAACTGATGTAACTTCCTGATGTTGGTGAAACTGCCCAAAAAAATAGCAACGATGGTCGTTGTCAAGAAAATAAACTTAACAACAATAGTGGTACATAGCTGAAACACAAAAGGCGAAGTTCAAGTGCTACTAAGTTGCTCTTCCACTCAACCTCAAAAATTTGTTTTTTACCTTATAATAAATCTGCATGATTTTTTATCGGTTAATATGTTTTAAACAAACATTTATTTTTACAAATTTTGGACAACCCTATTAATAAATATTGATTATACCTACAGGATTGTTTTCACCCAAAATATATTCAGGATAATTCGTCATTAAATAAGCCAAAATTGTTATTGTTTACTGACTAGTAATAAACTATATAGTAGCAACGTTTCCCCTGGGGATACGGGGAAAATAGAATAGATCCCAGGTATGGTCTGCCTGTCGTAAAAGGCGACTAAAAGACTTCCAATCCAAAGTGTTATGCGACCCGTGCTGATGGATGCATGGCGGTGGGTGAGCACCGTCGCTAACGGAGCCTACAGGAAACCGGGCGAAATCCTGTAGTAGACAGTTTTAGTCCTGTGCAGGGGGCACCTCAGGGCCGTACCACCCCTTCCTCCATACTTGTTAACTGCAAAGAAAAACTGATAACGCTGGTAGACCGTAATCACGTCAAACTGATACGGGTTCCAGGACGCCAGGAAGTTGCAGGTAATGAGGAAGTAGACGAACTTACAAGAAGAGATTCGGAAAAACACAAAACTACTGGAAAAGTATTCCAGGAAAAAAAACACGGGAAATAATACATAAAAGGACCGTGCCATAAAAAGACGACAGAACTGTTACCAATGAACAGGAATCAGCTAAGACTGTATAATGAAGGCCTGTCCTGCGGGTTGTGCGGCGGGGTACCGGGGGCAGTGGAGCGCTTGCTGTGCTGCTGTTAGGCGCTGGGTGAAATGGGCGGTTCTTGGGTGATTACATTGTTCCACTCAGTACAGAACTTGTACAAGGTACAAGGTGAATTGGGTGCAGCGTGATTCTAGGTCCCGTGAATTGCCTGTCTTTTTCGTACCAGTGCCTTGCGGCGGCGCAGTCTTTGTTTTGCTATTTTCGGGTCCTTGCCGGGCAGTCTGCTGGGCAAGTGTCCATTGTAAAATGATACAAAAAGACATAGGCAAGATACAATGGGCCAATAGGCCTAAGTGTCACCGGAGGCAATAGCCAGACGGACCTAATTAAGGGTGGAGTTTTTAGTGAGAAGTCCTGACACAGTCAGTGAAGTTTCACAGTAGACCTTGAGCTTTCGGACTCGTAACCTCTCCATAAATGATTTTCTTCACCTCGGAAAAAAAAACGTTTCTGTACATTAGTTTCGAGCTTTCAATTAAAGTTTAACTTGCCGTTAACACGTTAAGCCAAAAATAGGTTTGCATGTTATTGGTGCGTGAAATGATTTTGTTACACCGCACAAATCTAAAATTAAACCTTTACCAATTGTCTACAAAAAAACCTTAACGTTAATTGTTATCAAAATGGATAAATCAAATGTTATAATCAATGCATCCGAATTGAGAAAGGACGCTTAAACCATACAATAAAATTAAAAACAACTGCTATAACTAAGACATTTACTGTGGCAGAAATAAAGAAATGAGAAATAAAGAATACCTTAATACTATTCCAGATCAATAATTTCGAATGCTTTCTGTATTAGAATCCACGTTGATTTAGTTTGTTTCTAACGTGGCTTTAACATAATTGACTGGATTTGGAAACTAAATACTTCACACGCTATATTTAGTACATTTTTAGTCTTGGTAATTAAAAGATAAAGAAATGATGGTTTCTATACTAAATAAAATGTCAAGTAAAAAGATAAATCATATTAAATACAAAATTTGTGTGAGCTAAACCTTTTATAAAACTGGATGTACCTCGTTTTATTTACAGAATGATGAGACAATTACAAAAAATAATGGCAGGGCCCCTAAAACAATAGACTCCCCTTAGAAATCGGGTTACTAACTGTCTGTTATTGTGACATTTGGTTTAAAGTATGTAAACACTTTCGAAAGATTATTAACATTACAAAAATTTTAGAAATGTTGGGATCCTACGCATAAAGTTATTCCCTTATATAAACCTTCTCTTCTGACACCCACGTGAGCAATTTTTGCCGCTATATCGTAACTATTTAAATTTCTACATAATCTTAAAATTCGATAAATGTCGAAGGTCAATCTTTATAAATAGTTTCGTCCAAAAAAAAGGCAATGTAATGTCGCGTAAATAATAAATTAGGTAAACACTTTATAATTCATTTAAGAGCTGAATTTTGATGGACAATTGAGGTGAAGTCCTTTATAATTAAATACATGTTTCGTAATTAAATAAATCTAATGATTATGCAAAGAAACTGTGGATGACCAAAGAAATATTAAACCTAATGGAGAAAAAACGAAAATTTAAGGGAGAACAGCTGAATAAATATACAGAAACACAAACTAGCCTTTGACCGCGTTTGGCACCAGGCATTGTTAAGTAAATTATCTGCTTACGGTCTCCCAACCAAACTGCGCCAATGGCTCTTGAGCTTCATGCAAGATCGATCCTTACATGTGGCAGTTGACGGTATTTCTTCTGATGCGTTTAAAACTAATGCCGGGGTCCCCCAGGGTTCCATCCTGTCCCCCACCTTATTTCTTTTATACATCAACGACCTCTTGAAAACCACCACGAACCCCATTTACAGTTTCGCAGACGATAGCACACTTGTCTCAACTTTCACATCCTATCGATCACTTTCGGTGAATGATACAAATAGACTTAGGTAGGAACAGGTTGATTCCATCAATAGAGATCTTGAAGCAATCGTCGAGTGGGGAACCAACAATCTTGTTCAGTTCAACGCCCAAAAAACACAAAGTGCCACGTTTTCCAAGAAAGTGAATTCCTCAAATCATCCCATCACAATGTCCGAAAATACCCTTGAACCAAGTCCCTCCATCTCGATTTTGGGAGTCACGGTGTCCAATAATATGTCTTGGCATGACCATGTTGCTAACATTGCAAAGTCGGCAAGCCAGAGGCTAGGTTTTCTGTGGAAAGCTAGAAAGTTTTTTACTCCTGATCAACTGTTGACGACGTAAAAGGCTCAAATCCGACCTCTACTGGAGTATTGCTCGCACATTTGGGGTTCAGCACCAAGGCATTCTCTTCGTCTTCTAGATTCCATTCAGAAAAGAGCCATTCGTTTGATAAACAGCTCAACTCTCACAGATACCCTTCACCCTCTAGAACATAGAAGAAGAGTTGCAGACCAGTCATTGCTCTACAGATATTTCCATGGCAGATGCTCCAGAGAAATAAAAACTCTTGTACCACCATTGGCCACATTCGGCCGAAGAACTCGGCACGCTGATCAGTCTCACCCATTTACTCTCAAGATTGACACTACAAGAACCAATCTTCATCAAGAATCCTTCTTTTACAGGGCTGCTACGGAATGGAATAAGCTTCCAAAATCAGTTTTTCCAGAGAACTATGACCTGCAACTTTTTAAAAAGCGTGTCCACAATCATTACCTTTCTATAATCACTTCCCCTTCTAATAGTCGCAGTGCGGGCCGTTCGCGGCCCACACGATAGGTCTACCCTTTTTGCGACTATTTTCATAAAAAAAAAAAGATTGGTTTAGGAAAGAATTATCAGGCAAACAACAACAAACACAAGTAACTTCAGTAAGAGACAAGAATGAAAATATTATTGCAGACATAACAGGCAAACTAAAACGCTGGAAAAAATATATAGAGGAACTTTTTTCAGACACAAGCCAACACAATCTGGAACAAACAGGTAAAATAAGTCCTGATATAACTAAAGGCGAAGTCATAAACGCCAAAAAGAACATGAAAAACATTTTTAAACTTATAGACCAAAACCACATCTGGTCCATAACAAATTTACTTAATGCCAAATATGGCCATGGCTCATGTCAACATTTTTAGCCATACCAAAAAAGCCGAATGCAAAAGAATGCAGCGATCAAAGAACCATAAGTCTCATGTGTCACATTCTAAAGATTTTTTTAAAAATAATCCATAAACGTGTATATAACAAGCTCGAAGAAGACATCCGTGAAAGTCAATTTGGATTCAGAAATGCAATGGAGACACGAGAAGCATTATTTGCCCTAAATGTTCTAATACAGAGGTGCCTAGATGTAAACCAAGATCTATTCGTCTGTTTTTTTTATTACAACAAAGCATTTGATTGTCTAAGATACGACATACTCATGAAAATACTAAGTAAGAAGTATATAGACTTCAACGACATGCGGATAATTAGCAATCTATATTTCAAAGAGAGATTTAGAGAGGACTAATAGGAGATATCAAACAAAATAAAGATTGAAAGAGGAGTAAGACAGGGATGTCTTCTTTCTCATATACTTTTTAATCTCTACTTGGAGAAAATCTACAAGAGGCTGTATCTGAAGAAACAGCGGGAATAAGAGTGAACGGTGAACTCATAAACAATATCCGTTTTGCCGGCGATACACTAGTTATAGCCCAGAGTAGTGCGGACCTACAAAGAATGATGGTTAAAATCGTCAACAGTGAGATAGCCGGTCTTACACCTAATATCAAGAAGACAAAACACATGATCATCAGCAAAGCTCATGTCCAGGGAAGTTTATATATTCACAATGAGGAGGTTGAGAGAGTGAGAGAGTACAAATACCTGGGTACTATGTTGAACGAAACTGGAGGACACTCGCGAGAAATAAGATGCAGAATAGGTCAAGCTAGAGCTACGTTTACAAACATGCGGAAAGTATTCTGTACTAAAGACCTGAGTGATGATATCCAACCTAAGAGGAGATGGCACGTAAAGAAGAAGAATGATTATCAAAAATATTTTTCGGGTAGGTATGAGCAGGTGTTATTATTTATTATTATTATTATTTATTATTATTTATTTATCAATAGAGTCAGAGTCAGGTCGGGTCTGACAAAAGCCATTGGGCACGACCTTTAAATCTTTGCTGCCATTCCTTGGGTTATCTATTATGTGTATTCTGGGTTCAATTTAAGCCCTTTGAATTACGAAATCAGTGATCACACTGTATGACTAAATAATATTACTCAAGGAATATTGTGGAACAGACTTTTTTTTTCTTACGACTTTTCCATCACATTTGTAATTCTGTTGACGTGATCAATAGTAGAGTGCCTTTTTCTAAACTTAAACTGATGTGACGGCATCAGATTATACTCTTTTATTATGGGTTTTAGCCGTTCAAGCAGCAATTTTTTAAACAGTATCGACAATACAGGGAGAAGAGAGATAGTCTTGTAAGAGGAAACTGTGTGGGTATTTAGCTTAACTTTTGCTTTTCTTGGGAGTTGTCTTAGGACTTCACCAGTAATGAGATCAAATCCAATGGCTTTTCTAGGACTTATATTTTTTTAATATCTTTTATGATTTCTTTAGGTCATAAAGTTTAGGAGATGTGAGCTCAATCTCTGCTTCTTCTTGTGCTGTTCCTTGGCCAATATTACCATCACCTTCATTTGGCTGGAAAGTGTCCTGTAGATGTTTGGCAAATCTTTGCCCATTTGATATTTGGCATTCTAATTGGTGGTATTTGCATAATAGGTTTTTTAATCCTTTAGTGGCTTTCCATAATAAATAGTCTATGCTGGTATCGTTGGTCGATTCACAGGTAAGTACTAATTGATTCGTTTTTATACTTTTTTATTTCTCTTTTTAGTTTCTGGGTAGCAATATTTAAACTTCTTTTGTTAATAGGTGCTCTAGATTGATGCCATTTTCGCCTTAGTTTTCTCTTTTCACAGATTGCATGAGTATAAAATTTGATTTCAACGAGACGTTTTTCCCAAGTATTAGATCCGTAGACAAGAACACCATCTGAAAAAACAGTGTAGCCATGGTTGACTAATATTAATTATGAGTCCAACTTTAAATATGTCCAATCCCGGATTTAATAAAAAAAATTATTCCTGGAGCGCAATTCTTCTTTTTTTTAAGTAAATAGCTTTGTAGCTTTTTGATAGCATATATTGGCTGTTTACTCTTATTGTTAGATCCCTTTGATTTTTTATTCCATTTGAAAGTTGAAACAAAGAGATTCGCACAAAATTAAAAAAAAAATTAGGTTACCGGGCCATCGTAACAATCTGAGACGCGTCGATGACCGCCAAAAGTGCAGCACAACCTCATTATTATCGACTTGCCATCGCGACGCCGAGCTTAATTAATGCAGTTATACGGACAACCACAAAATTACAGACAATAATAAAAAAAGGGTGTGTGCTTAAAACCACACGATAGAAGTGAAAACATTCGGCATTGGTGATTCTACGTAATACAAACATATAAAAAAAACTCGACTGGAGGAGTCGAGTTCTGCCGAACAAGTATAGCAGCGACGCATAGACTATCGTTGTCTCGCAGCAGTTCTGAACTAACCATCTTTCTCTCTCTCTCTCCGGCTTGGCTGACATCGACTTGAGCCGAGTTTTTCCGAATGAGCGTTACATAACCAAGCGTGACGACTCAGTTCCATTCACAACTCAGGAAAAAAGTTGTGCAAGGCGCGGTAAAATAAGTTTTTAATTCAAAAATTTTAGGAAATAACTGTATTAAAAGTTCAATAATTTCACAATCGATTGATCTACAGTTATTTATCATTACCAGTGGTCCAAAGAGTGTTTCTACTAGTGCTACCGACCGTAAATAGTATATTACACACCTAGGGCAGTAAAGTAAGTAATGTCTCAGAGCACATGTTTGGCTTCGCCTCGGTCATCATACATGTGTTCTGAGACATTTCTTACTTTAATGCCCGTGGTGTGTATACTATTTTTCTCCCTACTGTAGGCGGAAAGCGGCAACTTCGTTTTGCGTATTGGGCCGAAAGTGACGCTTTCTGCATAGTAGGGAGAAAATTACATTTGTTTTGCAACTATTTTTATTTGTCTTGGAAGCATATGATTCTTCCTCTTACCGGGTTCACTGCTTTGATCAGTTTTCATATGGCTCAAGTGTCCTTTCCATATTAAAAATAATTTCTACTGTTACGAAAATTCTTGGTCCGTTAAATAAAAACAACTACCTCTTTTGCAACACAATTATTCACAAAAAATACTTTGATAATAAATATAGTTGGAACTACCGCTGGATTTTTCACTGTTATATGTTCAACTGCTCGTCAAATAAAAACTTCACCTTTTTGCATCTCGACTAGCGTTAAATACTCCTGTCTCCGTCGCTGGAATTATCTTAGATAGGTCTCGAAATGTTTTTAGGCATTGTAGTTGAAATCGTGGCGGCTTTTCGATTTGAGAAACTTAAACAAAGCAAAGCCGGCTCGTTCACTACTATTTGACTTTTAGTTAGACTACTAAAGTGATTTTTTAATATTAGCAAGTATCACAACAGAAATAACTTGGTAGCATGGCAAATTTTCTTAAATGCATTAATGTTTTAAGAAACATCAAAAGAAACATCCTTTGTAATTTTTATAAAGTTTGAAATATTTGTTAGTGATACTTTATTTACTGTATTTGTTTTTTTTTTAATAAGAAAGTATGATAGAAAAAAAAAATCATTTTGATGGCACTGTTTGCTTGTCACATTGGAGTTGTTTATACTTTAATTTCAGTTTATTAAAATAAAATTACATGTTACAAGATTGCGTGATATTTATTTTATGTTGATAAAAACAAAGGCGGCAAATTCTCAGAAACGTACTGTATATATGACTACGTAATTAGTGTTGTATGTAATAAATCACCTATGCATGTCTGTTGTCAGCCACGATAGTTAACGACTGTATGATATTACTGTGACAGTAAATTTAAATTGTATCTGGACTATATTTGATTCAATGTCATTATATTATGGTAATGTCAAAGATTATATTGATTACATTTTTAAAACACTCAAGAACTTGCTTTTAAATTGTATTAACATTTTCAGGGTTTTCCTTTTTTCCTACCCTGTTTCCAAATCTGCTCCGCCTTGTTGATGTCAAGTATTTTTAACCTTTGGTTATCTAAGTAATTGCTTGAATTTTCTTGTTTTGATCCATCTACTTATAAAAACTTCAGTTCTAAGACTTCTATCTATACAATCACAACAACCCTAGAATATTAACCTATTTTGGTTTTCGGTGTATCTCAACAAAAAATTGTTAAGGTATTTTGATATCGTTATGGGTTAAAATCAAATTTTAAATAAAAAAATTCGTATTTGGCAATAAAAGATTTGTTTGGTAGAAAAGTATTGTTTTGTGAAAACACCAGATAGCGATGAAGAGTTAAAAAAAATTGAAATTTCGATTTGAGATTAGAAAATAAATACCTCCAAATTAACATAAAATGCAATAAAGTGTTAATATACTAAATTATTTTTCTTAAATCATCATTTAATCTCCATGAGACATTTACAGTTGGTAAAAATCGCTAGATTTTAATTTAAAAATATTCAATTAAAAATGTATTTTAACTTACTTTCTTTTCCTTCTTCCCTTAAAATCCTCCTTTTCGTCAACAGCCATCCACCGTAGCTCAAAAAAACACTGTTAATACACAATTGTATTGATACAATAAACACGTGTCGAGGACTAATAGAAAGTGGCCTAAAGTAGCGTGACAAGAAACGCAGCTTGAAACCAATTCGACTGAAAACAGTGAAAACTGAACATTTCGATACTACTGACACACATTTGCGCAAAACGAGGACCTTGAACATTCAACCCTCGAACAGAAGAACACAAGATTGACCTATTTCTTTCTATCGCTAATTGAATGAGGTTATTGCTTAAATGATGTTAGTGTTACGGAGATGTAGATTTAGATTGGAAAAAATAAATCAAGGCTAAGTGTCAGGTTAAATTATTATTTTTATTTATCGTGACGGAACATTTTTTAATTGAAAAAAAATAGAAACCCAAATCGGATTTAAAGCTTTACGTGCATAGATAAAATAAATAAATTAATAAATATGGAAAAGATTTAAAAGTGTATTCTAAATAACAATAACATTAATGACAGACACATCAATTATTATTGACTCCCATTTTAAATATTAAAATTAAGAATAGCCGATTAAAACTCCCAATAACTTATCGTGTTATTTATTTCATAAAACAACCTTTTTAACACATTCTTTATTAATCAAGACAACACAATCCACTTTTTTTTATCAACTACGACCAAATCAAAATATTTTAAAAAATGTCCGCACATGGACAGACACAAGTAGGTATCTCGCACATATCTACAAATATTTTCATCCTCAGATTGATTAACTTTTATCTTCTTTTCATGCTTAGATTATTTAGCGATACAAGTTCTTCCCAAATGCCTATGCACACTACAACTTCAAGCACCTAAAACGCTAAATTAATTTTTTTTTCCAATCTTTAGCCTCACATAATTCGACAAACTCATACTGACATCTATTTATATTTCCAAGCTCTTAGCAATATTGGTTTTACATTCTAGGAAAACAAAGTAACTTAATAGTAATTTTTAAAAATTGTTGTAAACTGGACTTATGTTTTACCCCATTAAGCAACATCATCTATTTTAAGATCTACCCCACTCCCACAAACCATCCAACATGTAGTTTCTGATTGTCTCGGGCGTCAGTTTAAAGGTTCTATAATGGACATCCACAATATCACACCAGAGGTTATGGAATGGATAAAAAACTTGGAAATTACCTTATAACCTCATCATTGTATTTATTTCCTGCCTTATCTTTTTGCCGCCCTCTTTGTACTTTATTTTTTTTGTATCATACGCTAAATAAATAAATAATTTAAAATATGAAATGTATTCTTAGGTGGTGACCCACAAAGACCTATCGAAGATTTTTTACAAATATAGATATCGGTTTTGAAAACCAGATCACAAATAAATAAAACAATTAATTTCACAAAGAGATATTTATTTTAGGTAAACAATACAAACTTGTAAATATCAGTTAGGTATCACATTACATTTCAATACCAATATAAATATTCGTCTTGAATGTTCTTTATTTCAAAAGTAAATGTTGATAAAAAGTTTCTTACTTACTATAAAGAAAAAAAAAAGAGTTGCATAAAAGGATTGCTATCCATTTCTTGAGCATGTACGTTCGGTGTACTGTAGGCGCAATTAAAGTTTATAGAGTTTTATAATGATTCAATCTACTTATTCCTTGCCGATTTATCTGTAGAAAATCTGCATAAAAAATACAAATGTTAAGTTTATTTGAAATATATATATATATATATATATATATATATATATATATATATATATATATATATATATTCGGAAAATGTCATATCTTCCCATCCTTTCTACGTGTCTAAACCATCTAAGCATTCCTTTATTTATCTTTGTAACCGCATCTTCTTTTACACCACAGCGTTCCTTTATATCACTATTCTTTACTTTATCTAACCGAGTCACTCCAGCTATACTTTTCAGACTACTCATCTCCGCAGCATTAATCCTATTTTCATGCTTTTTTTTGCCAAACCCAACATTCACTGCCATACATAAGTGTAGGAACCAACACTCCTCTATGCACAGCAAGAAGTGTCTTTTTTGACACTTTCTGGCTGTTCAAAAAGCTTTGCAGAGCCCCATTCGTTTGTTTTCCTGCCAACACCCTTCGCTCAATGTTACTGTCATACTTACCATACAAAGTATACAAACTCATTTACTTGTTCCACTTTTTCCCTTAATCAGAACCTTTCTTTTCTTTAAAAAACCATTACTTTCGTTTTTTTACATTTGTTTTTATTCCTTTGATTTTTAGTGCATCATTCATGATATTAATCATCGCCTGCCACTCCACTTCAGATGACGCTAATATGACTTGATTATCGGCGTAAAAAAGGCAAATCATTCATTTTCAATCCATACGCACTCTCTTTCAAATGTTTTAAACAATCGTCTGTGTATAAGTTTAACAGCCATGGCGAAGCCACACATCCCTATCTCACACCTTTTTCGATGTTAAACCAGTCTGTGTAAGCTCCGTTTATCCTGACACAAGCAGTGGAATCCCCTTAATAGATTTCGTATCAAACTACCGCTCACCCCATACATAGACAATGTCGACCACAATTCACTCCTCACCACTCTTACATAGGCCTTTTCCAAGTCTATAAAAGCGCAGTAGACCTTTTGACTTCTAGCCAAGAATTTTTCGACTATACCTCGTAATGGAAAGACCTTATCCATACATCTTCTTCCTCGTCTTTCATACACAAAACAATAAATAATAATCATTCATAAATAACAAAGCCTTAGCATGTAAATATTCGACAATATATAATCACGGCTAAACGGATGAGGGAGAAATACTCTGATGCAGCTTTCTCTTTTTATTCTTCTATCTTGTTCAAGCTCACTCCTGTGGTCTATTCTTATATGTCTATGGGTAAAAGACAATCCAAACAAAAAATGTAAAAATCAATAGGTTTTAATAGCATTTGAAGAAATTTTTTTTAACCAAATTTTGACCTTTTTCATACAGTAATGCAGCATGTTACACCTTAACTAAACAAATACCACATAGAGATTTGTGAAACTTTGTATCAACATTTAAAACTATTGCTGCATTATTGGAATGTATAAAATTCTACAAAAAAATGTATACATGTAAGAAATGTTTATATATTTATCCTTGAAATAGTATTAACAATTACTGGGTCTTTTAAATTAAAAAAAAAACAATCGATTTTGTGTTTTAATTGTATGCCGACACAAGTATTTTTTATTGCCTTTTGTATTTTCATATGCAATGAACACAACTGACCAATTCATATCCCAAGTAAAAGCTATTTCAAAGACAAAAGTACCGTCGTTTCACACTAATATTGGCTAAGATAATTGCAACTTAACATACCTACCTACGTAAATTATATAGCAACATAATTAGTGCTGATAAAAAAAGATGTACACAGTGGCATATAAATAGAAAGTTGTATATTTTCACAGAATTATTATTAAATCACTAAATTTGCAGGAACGTGAACTAACTTTAATTTACATGAGCATCAGACTGTGTTACTCTATCATTATCAGAACGGTTATTTTAATATTAAGTACATTCTTGTTTTGCTGCAAAAAAGCTACTTAAAACTTATATCTCAGTAACACTTTTGGAATCTTGTTACTTATTTATATAACTTGACACGATTGAATTTGCACTAGAAACATTTTGGTAAAAATATGCTAACTTAAAATTTAAAAGTTAGTGGCTCAAAGTCAAAAGAGGAATTTGTGATTAAAATATCTTTAATTAAGTAACATGTTATACACAAAAGACATAAAGCAATGCAATTAAATGTACATGTTGTTAATCAAGTGGATTGATTTAATCTACACAATCCTCAGAAAAACGTAAATCAGCCAGTCAACTTTTACCAAAAATATGCAGATATGAAACTATATTTACCTCAAGTTTTAACGCCACCACAATAATATTGAGAACAGCGAACCAAAAAGCATCATTTTTTTTTTAAAACTAACAAAACATTAAAATAAATAATTCTCGAATAAAATAAATCTGCTGTAAAATGCTCGCCTTGTATTTTCCAGCATTTCTTCTGAAATGATATTGACTGCATTCATAAATTTTTATTTTAAACTTGTCAAAGTTTTCTGCCCTATTAAGTTCACGACAATAAATGACAATTTTGGGATGTCCCCAGAAAAAAAAAATCCTCTGGTGCTATGTCTGTAGATCCGGCAGGCAAGCCATTTAATATTGCTTGCCACTCAAATGCGATCCTGGAAAATATTTGTTTAAAATTGTCTTACAAATATCGCATTGTAAACAGTACAACCATCTTGTTGATACTATACTTGATCAACACCAGAAATATTTTAAATAGCCTCATTTTGCAAGAGACGAATGTACTGGTTGTACCACTAAGAAAGGACGCCGGTTGTAACTCTTTAAATAAAATAGGGAGGGGAGGATGAATAACACTATGAAAAAACTCTTATTACTACAGTTTGGTGTGACAGAATTTAACGAACTTGGTCTCATTATGAAGGGTTTTTTCAGTTGTTCCATATAAATCACGAATCGAGTCAATTTAAATCCCGTGGTGGCCGCTAAATGGAACCGTTTGAAAAATCAGACAATTATCCATTTTATTTTTTCGAGAATTTCAAATGGAACCATATATTTTTCTCTCTCCAATATGAAAGTAGAGCAAACGAGAAGAAAAATGGCGAAAACCGCGAGTTGATACCTCTTAAGGAAACGAAGAAATAATCGAAATAATATTAGAAAATATAAATTAAATAGGTACTGAAATAATTAGTAGCACTAGTGTCTTCCTAGATGCTCAAATTGTCCGCCATCATTTTCTATACACGAATTGAGTATCAATAGGATCAGAACTGCCGTCGAAAGCATACCAATAGCCGAAGTGGAAGCTGCAGTTATATCCTCTAGCAGCCGTCCTGGAAAATAAATTCCAGAGATTTCATTATAAAAATTTTTTTTCCGAAACCTATGTGGCAAATTGTTACCGAGATACAGCCAGCGTACTTTCTTAGTGGTACACCCGGTACATTTCAGCATTCAAATGCCCCTCGATGAAAAATTGACCAAACTACAAGACCAGAGTAGCGGACGTGCGCTGTTGCCGATTGCCAATGTTATATTACATATCAACTCAAATACATAATGGGTTATGCATGGCACAAAAGTTTAAGATTTATTGTAATAAATATGATTGGTAACAAGACCGCAAAAGTTAATTCATGAACGCAAACAAAAGTAGTACACATAAATACTTCATTAACTTTATCAAATAAAGGTTAGAAGGCTTACCAAAAAAAACCTTAAGTAGAAGGGTTTTGAGTGGATTTTAAGTTTTTTATAATCATCTTGCAATAACCTTTTTTATTTTTACATTTTTTTAACAGAATAGCAACAATTTTAAATATTCATGTAAAAATAAATTTATTGTCACTAATTTAAAAAAAAAACATATTTCTAACTGTTTTGCATTCTTTTTTAATTTTTAACTTTGCAAAAAAAACTTATAATGTCTACATCATTGTAATTATTAGATGTATCGAGACACAAATCAAGCAAAATTCAACGTTCTATTTTGCGCATTTTTCAAACTTCCTACATTATTTTCAAACGCCGCTGAAAATTGTCAAGTCTTCCCAAAACCAATCATTCTCATGTAACGGGAGAGAAGCGCCAATGTCTTAGATTCATGTCTCCTTTATAATATTAAGTCAGCAAAATAGGCATTTAATACAACCACTAAAAAAACTATTTAAAAATCAAGTTGGACTTAATTACTCAATATTTTTGTAGAAAAAACAAGAATTGGAACAAAAATGTTTGTTTTTTAAATCTCTCCTAAAAAAACATTTTATTTTTTGTTGTATGCAAAAATTCCCAAGTAAAATATAATTTGGGAACGTTAAGTCATATTTTTAATTTAATATTGTTCGACATTCTGGTAAAAAAATATTACATATTTTGAACATTTTACAGATTCTGTATTTTTGCTAAATAATACCCTGTATCTACTTAAAAGTTGTCATAAAATAACGTTCAAACTGTTTCGTTTTTTAATTGATACATATTTCTATAAGCTCTCTATAAATAAATTTTTACTTTTTAACATTTTTATATAATACAACATACAATTGTCCTATGATTCAAAATTTCTATATTTTAAAAGTCCTAAAAGTGTTCTATTAAAAATTTTAAGTCGTAACGGAAAAACAATTCATAAAATATCCTAAGAACAATACGAGTTGCAGAAAGTGTTTTTTCTTACATCCTCTTAAGCGTAACCGAGAATTTAAAAACTAGTTATGTTACAGAAAACCATTATTCTATATAAATATTTACCAAAATTTACTTTAATATTTATTTTCAAGTCATAAATTAAATACGAACCATTTTAACACACATTTATTAATAATATTTGTAGTAGAAAACAACAACTTTTCCATAATCTTAAAAATTAATTATAGCTCATCAAAGAAATCAAATTTATTGTTTTTTAATCACAAAGTTTGTTAAAAAAAAATTAAATAGTAAATACTTTAACTATTAATATTTTAAAATTCTCAGTTTTTTCCTGCAACTTCTTAATACAGGGTGGCCAACCGAAAACTAAACAGAGCCTTTTGCAGGAACCTCGTCAACATTTTAGAAAAACGCTCAAACCCGTCGATTTTTATTAAAGGGGGACACTCTTTTCCGGTATTTTTGACTCCACTACGTTCAACCCCAAGCGAGGGTAAGAATTATCCCAAAATTTTTAAATAGCATTGGAGGTCAAATAAAATGTCTTTCAAAAGCTCTTACAATTCTCTATACAATAGTCTTTTAATTTTAAAATTTCGCCCATTACTTATTGTGAAATTAGATTTTAAATGTGAAACTTTATTTGAAAATAATACACAGTTATGACAAAGATCTAACAGGTGCTCATTCGCATTATGCGGCGATTGTTCGTCAGTATTTAGACCAACGTTTTCCACGGCATTGGATTGGGAAAAGGGGGAACATTGAATGGCCTCCACGATCGCCAGATTTATTTATTTATTTTGTGGGGACATCTGAAAAGTAAAATCTATAAAACACAACCGGCTTCTTTGGAAGATTTGCGTCAAAGAATCGTTGACGAGTGTCGTCGAATTACTCCGGAAATTCTTCGGAATGTGCGTGAACGTTTTGAACAAAATCTTTATTATTGCATGGAAGCGGGCGGACATCAGTTTGAAGATTTAATCAATTAATTAGTAAGTAAGCAACTAAAATAATTGGAATTTTAACATGTAATTTTTTTCAAAGTATTAGGAGGAAATGTAAAATTTTAAAACTACTGTAAAATACATCTTATTCGATCCCCAATGCCATCTAAAAATTTTGGGGTAATTCTTACCCTCGCTTGTGGTTAAAAGTAATGAAGTCAAAAATACCGGGAAAAGTGTCCCCCTTTAATCAAAAATCGACGGGTCTGAGCGTTTTTCTAAAATGTTGACGAGGTTCCTGCAAATGGCGCCGTTTTGTTTTCGGTTGACCACTTTGTATGTATACAATCAGTTTTAATTTAAAGTTGGGTTTAAAATATCCTAAAATGTACCACAAAAAGTAAAGACATTTTTTATTTATTTATTTTAATTGTTTTTATTATTGACTTACGTGACATTTAATAGTATAAATTATCTAAAATAAATTATGAATAATCTTTTTATTTTTGAGTAACATTCTGTGATAAATTAATCGTATATATTTAACAAGTTAATGCACCAAAGATATTTAAAATTCAGTTTTATTTTAAAAAAAGACATTTACCCAAAACAAATATAAGAGTGAATTACCCTCGTTGGTTTTATTTGCTATACAGTTATGAATGTTGTACACAATTGCTGTATATCAACTGCATTTTTATCATTGTAGCTACACAAATCTCAGTTCCTAGCTTTGTTTAAATAATTTTAATATTTTTTTATATCCAAATAGTAAAAAAATGTGTCAAAGACGGATCAAATTAAAATTAAATGTTGGTTAAGTATTACTATCCGCTACAACAGGCTAGTGTTTTCTCGCCAGGCTTTTCATTTTTGTAATAAAACACAGTATGATTATCCTGGTCTAATAAATTATCTACCAAAACTAATAAAAAACATTTAAAAGACATATTTAGCTAATCTGGTCTAATATTTAGACATTTTAGTTACTGTAGTGTTTGAACACAAGATTGTTTTTTTTTAAATACATTAAAATTTTTTTGGAAATGGTAAAAAAATACTGTAAAAGTTAGAGCTCTTAATATTAATATTAAAAGGTTCCAAAAAGGAAATTAAATTCTCTACAAAATATGTCTCAACAAATTTTCTCATAAAGTTGATGGTTGTTTCGTAAAATAACAAAAATGTAAAATTTTTAAATCAATCCAACTTAAACGTTAAATAACTTTTGAAAAAATAAATAACTATATTAAAAAACTGTAAGAGACCCTTTTTTGTAAAGCGTTAAATTCTCTATAAGAATCTGTTTTGATCATTTTAAAATATTATCCCTATGCGTGAGTAACAAAATTCCAAAATCCAAGAGAATGTTGTTCCCATCTAATTTAAATGGGAAATTGAAATTAACGATGTGGCACCTCTTAATATTAATATTAAGAACAAAAACTTTCACAGTATTTTTTTTCACCATTTCCAACAATATTTTCTATATAAGTAAGAAATTTTTTTTTATCGATTTATTAAATTAATTGCTTTTTAAAAATAACCTTTTAGGTAGATCCGTCTTATTAAGATTGATATGAAACCAGTTGTGCATTAAATAATTATTGTAAATTATGTAAAAAAATCCAAACTAGTTTAACTCGCGCGATATCGATATCCTAAATAATACAAAACTAAAAGGCTTTCTATTCAAACAACGATATCCGTGAATATAAAATACTGAAATTGATACAATTCCATTTTTCAGCAAGTCTGTGTTCAAGACAATTCCTTCAAAAAAATATATTTACAAATGAGATTTGATACTTGATGAAAATGAAAAAAATAATTAATTAAATCAGTGATAATATTCGAGGTGATTAATGAAACATAAACTAGAGTTAATGATATTAGAATACTGTTTTGTACCTTAAATTTACAAGATTACACTAATCGCTAAAAAATAGTCAGAACCAACTTACAACTTATTTAACAAAATTAATTTAAAATAAATGAAATATTTTAATCATTTATCAAAAAAAAATTATTTTACATTTTTAAACAGCTTTAGCCATTAATCGATTAATTTAACATGATCGATTAATTTAAAACAAATTAAAAATAATACAAATAAAATCAATACAACATCTAAGAAACAGCTTACAGATTTAATAATAAATATTAAAAAAAAAACGATAATACAAACACATTTTTATTACTAACAAAAATTAGTTTTAATTTATTTGCTTACTTCCAATTTTTGTAAAATTAAAAAAGTCATTAGTTGTTATTGAAATAATTTAATACTGATGAAATTTTAGTGACATATTAAAAGTTTATTTAGTTTAATTTTAAATCTATTACAAAATTACAAATTGCTTTTTTTAATTTAAAATAATGAAGATCTTGGGCTACAGTAGATCTGAACCTAGCAAAATTTGGGTTTCATTGATTCAAAATTTTTTATTTTTCTGTATAAAATTTTGTTTATTAATTAAATAGGTAGATAATAAAAGGTTCTGAATATTTTTCGTCACATTTCCAAAAATAATCAAAAACACGAGACAATGATTTTGCAAATTAATATTTTACTTTTTAATGCGCCGAATTAGTTTTCGAAAAGACGCCGTCCATTTTGTCCTGGTGAGTTTGGCACAGTCCGACTCATCCAAAACCTCGTTCGGACAAAATTTATTTTCTTTTGGTGTTGTGGTGTTGCTTTTATAGTCTGCGCATATGTCTGAAGAAAAACCAGAATCGCTGCCAAATCCTAAAATAAAAAATATTACATATTATTATATATTATTATATATATATATATATATATATATATATATATATATATATATATATATATATATCTTAAATTACCAATAGTTGCTTTAATTACCATAAGGGGTTCTTAAAACTCCCAAATGAGTAATACACGTAAAACGTGTATTACGTAAAATTTATCGATTGATGCAAGTTTTATTTTTCCAGAATATTTCATATGATAGTTATCAATCCTCAACCAAGCCATAATTGTTTGCCAATTAATTGATTGACACCTTTAAATGGTAAAATTATATCTATATATAACCAAGTCGTGTTGGTTATGGTACTCTTAGATACCACGTACACAATCTAGGGCTGGTCAATTGTGGCCTAATTATGGATTGTGTGTAGAAGAGAAAACCAGCCTCCGCATTCTCGGCCAATGCCCGGCACATGCCAGACTAAGGCCGACTTTGTTGTGCTCAGTTTTCATTGAGCCCGAGCAGCTACCGCTACTGAAATAGCAGATCGCAAATTTCTATCCGGAGGAGACACGAGGGATGTTCTCTGAGTGCCATTGGTGGAATTCGTAAGAAAGCGCCCCCTTCCCTCCAGTTTATTATCATATAAACTGGATCGTGTGGGTTTTAAAGGCTTATTAGCCAATCTACCATCAGCTAAGAAGTCATTGTTGAAAATTCAGTTATTTTTCAACTGTAGAATGTTTCTTCAATTTATTCCTTGATTTAAATCATACTCTTTTTTTGTTCACTAACGACAATGTATTATGTGAAAATCAGTACAACTAAAAGGTTCGAGAAATTGTAGTGATTTGGTTTCCAATCAATAGCAGTCGGTTTACTCCAGTCAGTTTGATAGCAGTACATTTACAATTCAACACCAAAGGGGTGCGCACGAGAAGGAGGGTGAAATCGTTAATTGGAATGGAAGTCGTTAGGGATTGTTCTTTTCTATCAGCAGTAGGTCGGAATTTGACTTCTATTTTCAAGTTATACCTTGTTTATTGCTTCGCTAAATAGATTAGTGAGTAGAAAACTCAGATACCGGTAATTTTTCGGGATTTATATCATTTTTCACGCAGTAAGGATCGACAGCAGTAGGATTATGATTGTTAACAGCGAAAATTATTAGCCTCGTTAATATAATTATCGACCTTATCCCCAAGAGGAAAAGTGGGATCTTTTTATGTGGCATTTATGATCTCATTGTTCATTATTTGAATATTTATTATTGATTTTAAACATTCCTTAATGGAAAACCATTATTACTTGAACATTCACTATTATTTGAACATTTTAACATTTATTAATATTTCAACAATGATTGATTTTTTGACATTATTATCAATTAATATTTTACAGTTATTGAGCAATATTTATAACTGATAGTCTTTTCTTAATGGTAAGTAAATTGACTTTATTTGATATTTAATCATTTTATCCGATACTGTTCCACACGCAAAAGCGTATACTTTGTTTTCTATGAATTAAATAAGTTCATTTAAACTGAATTTGGAAAATTCCAGTTATAAGGAAAGTGGTATATTTTCTTAACAAAAAATATTTGGTTAATTTTATGGGAAAGGAAGATTCAAAGGGGCTTTTCTAAAAGAATAATGTAATGGTAATGTTTATATTGGTATTGTTCTATGATTTAACATTACCGCAACAAGCAGGCTTAATGCAAGAACCCAAAAATAAGAGCAAAAAATGTGCGTGTTAAAATCTATGTAATACGGTGATTACAAATTTCTTCCTGCTAAGAAAACGACATTTTGATCGTCTAAATTATTAAATACTGTATAGCGTGACTGGCGATGATATATTTACGTTGTTTGAATGGTAACCCAAGAAGCTATAAATTCTAATTTTTACATCAAACTAATTATAACATACCAGTACTTCCGTTGCACACGACAGATTTTTTGCTATGTACTGTATTGTTTTATCTGTTTTATACAGGGTGATTCATAACATAAGAGAACGCTGTGGTGTAAAAGAAGATGTGGTTACAAAGATAAATAAAGGAATGCTTAGATGGCTTGGACACGTAGAAAGGATGGATGAAGGAAGATTGACGAAACAAATTTATAAGGCGAGTGTGAATGGACAAGTCGGTAGAGGTCGACCTCGGAGAACATATCTCGATCAGATCAACATTGTTTTAAAGAAAGGTCAGGTCAAGAGTACCAACAACCGAAGAGCACTGATGAAAGTAGAGGAAGCAGAAGATGTGTGTAAGAACCTTAGCAAGTGGGGGGAAGTGGTCTCTGCCTACCACTACGGGAAAGAGGCGTGTATGTATGTATGTATGATTCATAACTATTGGGACATAATGATTTATACCAAAACATGACGATATGACCAAATATGCCTTAATAAAATATTGCTGTGGAAACAGATACGAGGCGTTAAATTTGAAATTTTGTTTTTATTTTTTGCTAATATTTTCACTGTAAATTTATCAAATGTTATTAAAATCAGCAGAGAGGCATAACTTTAGACGAGAAATATTATTTTATGTATTATTTTACATTTTGTTATAGGGGGCGCCATGTGAATGATTCCTGCTGATGAAATCGACTGGTAACTTTTGACGAAAGTTTATATACCGCAGAAATCATTTTTACTTAATATTGGTACTCCTGTTAACACGATAATTTCATCCGTATTCGAGAAAAACGCAATTAAACAATTCAGAGTCTCAGAAGGGGATTTCAAATATTATTTAATTATATTAAAGAGTGTGCTTTGGACTGTCATATAATTGTTACTGGAAAATGTCATTTCTTGTAAGTGGATTATTACTGCTGTGATATTATTTTTTTTTTATTATCTGGTTCCTACGAAAAGGGATATCCTGTAATTCTCAGAGAACATCGTCAGAACCAAGCGAAAAAAGGTAGGAATTGGTGCTCTTCTTAAATTTCTGGAAGTTGTATGCCTCGGGGAACATCTCCCTAGTCTATTGTTGCATTTTTTAAAGCTGTCATATTCTTTTTCGATTGAAATGCCTTGAAGGCAACCAAATCACAAAACTTTTGCAAATCTATTTCATCGTTTGGGTGATATCGGGTTATTTCACAATAAAAATCATGGTGGTCGTCCGAAACAAATCGCATCTAATCAAGAAGATAAAATTTTGGTTCGAATGGATGAAAATCCTGTAGTGAGTTCACGTCATTTGTCAGCAGCAACAGGATTAATTCAGTCATCTATTATTAGACTTTTACAAAAAAGAAAAGTTTCACCCTTATCACTTCACCCCCGTTCAAAATTTGCTTCCAAGAGATCTCCCACGACGATTAAAGTTCTGCTAACATATTCTCAACATGCATAATGATGACCGAAATTTTATTAAGAATATTATGATTACCGATGAAGCGACTGTTACCAGACTATGAGTTTTTAATTGGTGAAACAGCCTTTACTGGGAAGAAGAAAACCCGCATGCTATTAAAGATAGACATTTTCAGCATGAGCTTAAATTTAATGTATGGTGTGGCATTATAGGCGACCAACTACTAGGGCCATACATTCTGTCTCCAAATTTAAATGGAAATTCTTATTAATTTTTTTTGCAAAATACTGTTAGTGATATTTTGGATAATCTGTCACTAGATGTAAAAAGAAAATTGTGGTTTGTGCAAGATGGAGCTCCACCTCATTTCTCATTAGGTATTAAAATCATCTAAATGACATATATCCTCAACGATGGATTAGCAGAGGAACTGATTTTGAATGGCCACCAAGAAGTCCTGAGTATAACCAGCTTGATTTTTATGTTTGGGGACTTATGAAATCCTTAGTTTATGCCAATGAAATTAATTTACGAGACGAACTCTGTAGTCATCATCATCAGGAATCATTTACATGGCGCTTCCTATAACAAAATGTAAAATAATACATAAAATAATATTTCTTGTCTAAAGTTATGCTTCTCTGTCGATTTTGATAACAATTGACAAATTTCCTAGTGAAATTATAAGCAAAAAATGGAAACAAAAATTTTAAATTTAACGCCTTGTATATTTTTCCACTGCAATATTTTATTAAGCCATATTTGGTCCCAATAGTTATGAATCACCCTGTACAGAGAATATAGATACTGTATGCAGATATTTAATTTGTGGAGGATGAACAAAACATCTATCTATCTAAACAATCTATCGAGTATAAAAATATATATAATATAGTAAATTAAAACATAATTTTTTTGTAAACCAAATGACCACATTTATGATTCAATATTAGTCAGCTTAAAAAAAAAGTTTATTATAAACTGTAGGCATTTGTTGATATTCGAACAAAAAATTATCTTGCAAAGAAATAATGCATATTTGGTTCATCATAAAAAACTGTATTAAATTCATCATTTATTTAAGAAAATAAAAAAGATGTTCTTATGAGTAAAAATAATCTAAATAATTAAGAATAAATTATAAAGATCATTATCCCAATTTAATTTAATTGCATAATATTGAAATATTAAAATAACTTACGAAACTTTAATTGGAAATATCTTTTTAATGATATTTATTATATACACCGCTTTTTGTTTCCACATCTTCATTTTATAATTGCAAATCATTTTAAAAATTAATATTAATACTATAAACATGAACCATCAGATATTTTCCCAAATAGAACAAGGCTGCACCTCGTTCATTTCTCAAATTGATGTTCCATTTTTTAGAATGTATTTAAAGTGACAAACAAATATACAAATAAGAATTAAAAATATTTTTTTATTTAAACATCTATGTTTATAAAAATGAATCGCCGTGCATTAGTCTCACTAAAACTCAAAAATGGCTCGACTGATTTGAATGATTTTTTTATTGTTTTAATCGCTTCAATACAGTGGTGGTTTAAAAAGAAACATAATAAGGAATATCCTAAAGAAAAGCTAAAAAATAATTTATATATATATATATATATATATATATATATATATATATATATATATATATATATATATATATATATATATATATAAAAGTCGATGTGTGTACGTGTATACGTATACATTTTTGAGCTAACCTATCTTTCATTGAGTGAGTTTTTCGCGAGTGATATGCGAAAAATTATATAGACAATTTTTTGCAAATAAAATAAAATTTATTGTGTTAAAGGACGTCAAGCTAACTTTGCTTTCATTGGATCACAGTTGTGGTTTAAAAAGAAAAATAATAGAAAAAATCTTAAAGAAAAGCTAAAAAATAGTCTACAACATAAAAAATAAATCGCCATTCGTTAGTCTCGCTAAAACTCAAAAACGGCTTGACCGATTTTAATAAAAATTTTAGGCAATCTTCAGATTTGGTAACAAACAGATCAACAAAAAGGGTGGGAAGGAGATAAAATATAAAAAAAACTATTGAAATTGACTAATATTAGAGTCGAATTCATAGTTTTCGAGGCCGCTGGGTTTGATAGTGACATTCTCAATTTTTTAAGCAGCCCTGCGGAAGGGATGCAAAGGGGATGAAATATAAAAACTATTAAAAATGGTCGATATTAGATTAAAATTCATAGTTTTCGGGATCGCTGAGATTGATAGCTATATTTTCAAAGCAGGCAAGCCAACGTTCGGGCAGGACAACGTCTGCCAGGTGCGCTAGTTAATAATAAATAAATTCTCATATATTGGTACTATATATATATATATATATATATATATATATATATATATATATATATATATATATATATATATATATATATATATATGAAACCCAGTTATAAATAACGTCTTTTCTTGTCTCTTATAAAATTAAAATAAGGGCTATTTGTCTACTAAACGACTTGGGATCTTATAAAGAATTCTCCCTCTTTGACCCATCGAATATAGATGGTAGATATTGTTTTTTTTTGCTGTAGATATTTCCATGGGCTTTGATCTGAGGAACTGTCCCTTATCAGCATCGCCAAAAAGGTTATCGAGTACATCTGCAAACCCCTAGTGCTTCTGTTGTGGCCATTTATATACCTTTAAACTTCTTTATCTTCTATTTAATTTAATACAACAATCACATAATTTAAGACACTTATTGTGCTTTTTTAATCTTTGAAAAGTCATTCTATCTCACTTACAAATATGCCAATAAAACAAAGAAAAATAATTTAAATGTCTTTTAGGAAATAGTTCGTATAAAATAAAATATGTATAATAAATAGGAGAAACGCTTGTTTTCAAATACCTCACATTTCTATTAATTAAAACTCGATGGAAACTAGTACATGCACATGGTACGTCTGCCTATAATTTCTTGTGAAAACTATAAATAAAATAAAATGATGAATGACTTAATGGATTTCCGGGCACTACTTGTTATATCTTGTGTTCGATGCAGAATATGTATTACAAAAATCTTCCGTTTATAATAGGAAGGTAAAAAAAATGATGACTGAACCTAACATTTTATTAAATTGCACATTTTGAAAGCTTTACATATATTTTGATATATTTTGTTTGGTGCTCTTTTTTAAATGTTATTAACTTTAACTTGAACAGCTAACAGGTATTTACATGAATGAAGAATGGATTTTAATCTATTTAACAAAAATTAATTTTCAGGAAATTAGACCTTATAAATAAAAATTAATAATTGTAACCCTTAACATCCACATTTTTAAAAACAAATTTGGTCTCTACAAGTGATTATTAAAATTAACTATTTGACTAAATAAAATTACGTTCAATGACTCAACAAAAAAATGCAAAATTTACAATTATTTCTTTGCACCAAGTAATGAATGTTTTTTTTTTGTGGTTTATGCAAATATATCATAGACAATGAGCAAAACATTTAAATCAACATTAAATCGTAATAGTTTATATAATGTATACCGTATAAATTAGAAAATTAAATTATTATCGATGTATTAAGACATTGATATTAAATTGAATCAAAGAGAAATGATACCAGGAAGAATAGAAATTACTTGCAACATAACTTTCTCATAACAAACGTCGTCGCCATTGTTTGTAATTCTGACAAACGAAACCATTATTTGAAATACATTTTTTTTAAAATTATATTAACAATTTTTTTTCTTTAATAATTACTTCATTGTTACCATTTAACACCAGCAAGTATTGTTTGTATTACAACTACATTATTTAATCGTATACTCCCCTGAAGTTCTTGACTAGATGACAGGAACAAAAATTGTAGAAGTAATTCAGAGTTAGCGCATGCTTCGAAAGATTTGAAAAACAAAATAGTTCATAGGCAAAGACGAGACACACTAGCAAAAAAAAGTGGTTGCAACAAACTCAAAAATTATATACTTATCAGATTAATCTAAAACCCACAGGGCAAATAACTGCATTTTTTTATGGACTATAACTTAAAGAACTAAAAGAGTAATAAAAAACCTCAGAGATCCCGAGAAAGACAATGAGCTATAGTTTTGAGTTAAGTAGAAATAAAAAATTATTAAAGTGAAATTATACGTAATGACATGAGATTCTTTTTTCAAAAATGGCCACTTACTTTTGCCGTAGTTGATTCCGAGAAATTGTTAGCGACCGTCTCAAAAACTTTCTAATCGAGCACATGACACAGTATGGTTTTGGTTAATGTTTGGGTGACAGAGAAATAATGTATCTCTTATCGTTGCCGAGCGAGCTCGGCAACGAAAGTCTTTACGAGACACACGTTAGATCCGTGGATAACAAACCATCGAGAAGCGACAAAACCCTGTTTTGAGCGAAAGTTTTCTGACAAAAAAATATACCGGCTCTCCCCTTCAATAAATAAAGTATAGATAGTTCAGCAGTGTATCAACTAGCAAGTTAGATTCCGACCCGATTCTGACGCTTTTATGCTACGTACGCTATGTATTTAAAGTGTACAAAGGTTACCGAAAATCGATCCTACAAACATCAACTGTTCCGAAAAAGCTATCGCTTCTTGTTGGTTTGTCAATATCGGGTTAGATTTCGAGTCGTCTCTACTCTCTTTATTTCTTGTCCATTATCACGCGATACGTGTTATAAATAATAGAATTAGATAATAGAATTAGCAACAAATAAAAACGCCTAAGAGGTGGCACGAGATGGCACGTGTGGCCCTGAGCCGATACTGGCTGTGCCTTGGGTGACGGTTAAAGGGGAAGAATAAGCGAGACTGAATGACACATTATGGAAGAGTGAAGAGGCGTCTCGGGTATGCTTTGAGGGGCCGTCCAGAAAGTTTCGACAACAGCTGATATCCCTCGGCCGCGATAGGACAAGAGCTGTCACTGCACCAATCACCGGGCAAGGACCCTTTCGATCACATCTTAAAAAGATCTGGATGCAGCAGGAGACGACCACATGCCGGTATTGCAAAGAATAAGAGAAAACCGAATGGCACGTTTTAGCGAGATGTCCTGCAATCTAGAGGGAGCGATTGGAACACCTAGAAGCGACTAACCTAGAGCAAGAAACTGGACGACTCCAATCTGGAGGCGTGGCCCGCTTCGCCAAGGAACTTGGGCTGTAGTTGCCGTGTAGGGGTCACTCTATGGGCCTAAGTCGACACCATCCCCTGAGATCAACCACTACTCCTATTACTAGTACTAACTACTACCGTTGGGGGCGCTGCGAGACGTTAACAAACATAGAGGACAGAGTCTGTTTTAGTTTCATCTATTAGTTACTGTCCTTATGTTTTGTTGTTCCAATTGTTTTTTGTGATTTTTCAGGAAAAGTGAATTATTGATAGTTTCGTGTGGATATTAATCTGATGATTTTTGGAATGATTACTTACAAACTAGCTTGATAAATTATCCGTCAGATCGCGAAATTCCGAATAGTAATTTTTTGTGGTAATCACACATAGATGTCAGTATTTAACCATGTGTTACTTACTTCTAAAACTACTGCAATTTCCTCGGCTCAGTCTTTCTTGATCGTCTTTGTCATCATCTCTAACGTAACTGGAAGAATCGGAGACGTCGTCCATGTACGAAATGGACAGCTCAGCAAATGGAACGCTAAGCGAAGAGCAATCGCTTTGGCTGGGCGCATCGGAGCCTTGCAGATGACAAAACCATTCGGATAGACTTTCGCCTTCCCTGTGAATTGGCGAGGGAGGCGGTTTGATCATGTTGCGCATTTCTAGAAAGGGCGTTTGAAGACAGCCGAATAATTTACGACTGAAATACATAATTAAAAAATGATTTTCAAATTTTTATTTAAAATACTAAAACAATGTCTTCAAACTTTAATATTTAAAATTAACTTAAAGTCCCAAAATGTTTGGATAATTTGTTTTTGCACCACCACTTGTGAAAAATCAACTTTCTTGATATGATGGACAAGGTGGCCCAAAATAAATGACCTAGTGTTCTTTGGGTACATCTTTTGAATGAATAGAAAGAAAATGGTGTGGTTTTTTTTTTAAATTTAATTTGGACCATTAGATTTTATCACAATTGTTTTGAAAATGATATCAGTAAAGTGATCGCCACCATTATTAATTACCATTTTTAATGATTTTTGCAACGCTTTGGCGATAAGTTGTGGATTTTATGACGGATGTTCTCCTTAAGGGCTTTTGAGTCTGGGGCTTATTCAGATAAACCAGTGACAAATCCCACAGGAAGAAGTGGCATAAGGAACTCATCAATTATGGCTACATAGCGCTAATCTTCTTCTTCTTCTTATTAGCCCATCTTCGTACACTCCTGAACGTAGGCCTCTTTCAATTGTCTCCAGTGGAGTCGATCTTGGGCGGTTTTTCTCGGCGTGTTTTTGGATGTCGTCCCTTCACCTCGTCTGGGGTCACCAAACACTTTTTTTTGTTTTCCTAGGTCGCCATTGGAGGATGGCCTTGGTCCACTTGAGATCGTCCCTCGCCACATGTCCAGCCCATCTCCACTTATTTCTTGCCACCGTTTCCATGACGTCTGAGACTTCCGTCCTTCTCCTAATGTCATCGCTCCTTATTCTATCCCAGAGGCTAATAACCAGCATTGAACGTTCGATGGCTCTCTGACACACTCTCAGGCGATTTGAATTTTTTTGTGTGAAGGTCATAATCTCAAGGCCATACGTCATGACCGGTAGAATGCAGCTCATCATCTAAAGTAATTGTTTGGACTGCGTTGTTTGTTGTCAAAAAAGAATGGACCGATGACACCTGCAGAGTAAACTCCACACCATACAGTGACTTTGAGTGGATGTATTAGCTCTTCATACTAGGACTCTTAGTGCCCCAGAAACGAAAATTTTGTTTGTTCACTTTCCCGCAAATATGGAAATGTGCCTTATGATTACTCATGATGAGATTTGACAACAAATTAGACACTTCGTTATTAAGACTCAGAATGGCACGGTCATACGTCAAACGCAATAACAATAGCACTGGCAATAGCTGTGGACCTTCAGCACTTTGTAAGGGTACATCTTTAAATCTTTATTCAAAATACGCTGCAGAGACGACCGTGAAAGAGCCAATTGTGTTGCAAGACACCTGGTTGATGTTGTTGGATTTTCCACTATAACTTAAACCACAGAAGCGATATTCTGGGCAGAACAAGCAGTTCAAGGTCTTTCACTGTACAGTAAATACCTTTTTGACCCAGTCTAAGTCCAGCGGCTAAACGCCGGAACGTTCGTACAGTGGGCGTTGGACGACGAATTTTACGCTGTGCCAGACGAATTATTCCGTAAAAAAACAAACACAATGATTCCACGTTTTTGAGCAGTATAGCGTTCCATGGTTTCACCACACGAATTCTAATTAGGTTTACTTTGCAAATGTCACATTCGACGCCATTTGCAAAAGTTAATCCATCTTCCAATAGGGTCGATTTATTTTGGGACACCTGTTATAATAATTTATTTTTTTTAATTATAATGTAGTTTTTTTGTTCCGGTAAAATGTCTCATGAGCTAAATATTCATAATCATCATCATCATCAAGATTTACAAAAGATGGAAAGTTGCAAGTGAAGATCAATTACGACGTCGTATTTTTAAATTAATTCAATAAATCTATCCTTTTCTCGTTAAGAAAATGATGATGCATGTCAGAAGAATAATAAGAGCCATCACACATAATGACAGTTTTAAAACATAAAAAAAATTTTAACATCTAACTATCATAATATAGTTTTTTGGGTCATACGTTAACATTGCTCTGATCATTATTACCATTATATATAGTGTATGACACAATGTGAGCAGTTAACATGGTGGAACTATATTTTATACTATACAAATTTTTTTCCACTTAAAAAGTACATGCTCCGATGACTTTAATGTTAATGAAGAAACGTTGGCGAAAATTAGTCTTGACTTCACCAACAGATGTTTAAAAAGTTGTATTTTTTTTGGAAATATACATTCTTTTTTTATTATTTGTCATTTACACCATTACCTGAAGATAGATTTTCCGTTTTGCGATATATACAAAAATTTAAAAAGTACTTTCGTAATTATCACAATAATTAATGAGCTAAGAAAAGATATGGTTGCTTTTATCTTTACGATAAAGTGAAATTAAATCATTATTACAAGAAACTCTTTGATTTGAAAAGAGAAAATGGTTGTTATTCCCAAACCCATTTTAATACCTATCGATATGAAATAAACAAAAATTTATAAGCAACTACAAATAATGTTACTCGTAAATTAAGTGACCAGCGTCGGGGTTACCATTTATTATTTATTGAAATATGAAATCGTTTAAGATATCTCGTTCATGTGAAAATTTATGGTTTACCTCAACTCCTATGGGATATGGATAAATTTATTTATTTTTGTTTAAAATCATGTTTGGATCTCTATTTGAAGTTAACACTTGAAAAAATTATAAGGATATTGATTTATATTTAAATATTATCAAGTTAACTCATTAAATATTTTGTATTTTTAACCTACATTGTATGCCACTGTATTTTCTGATTTTATCACAAAAAAAAATTAACAAGAACATGTTTGTCAGTTTTAAACTCTAAATAAAATGTATTATTGATTTAAATTCAAAATAAATCACATGAATGGTTGAATTACACATGGAAATAAACAATTTTAAACCGCCAACAAATGCTGAAAGATATCGTCGCTCGACAAACAGATGTAGGTCAAGCATTTGTCACATCTCAAAGCGTTTTTTCGCTTGAATGCCTGTTATCTAGAAACTGAAGATGTATCTGAGAGACACAAAAGACGCACGAGATATACAACCCATAATGAAGATCGTTTTGTGCAATTAATTGCAAGAAGGAACCCTTCGAAACATCACCTAAGTTACAAGTACAGATGTTGCAAATGCAAATTTCTTCCAGTATCATCATAAATCGTTCGCACTAAGCTCACTTAAGATCAAAAAGATCGCTGAGATGTCAGTTAGGAAATCGCGCTGCTCGTTTTAGAGTTCTATTTGTTATTCAGAAGAGTCAAAATCTGGAAAACATCCTGACTCGAGCACTAGGAACTGAAGCACAATTGCAGAATTTTACAGTAATTTTCATTTTTTTTGCAGAGTTGGAGAAAATCCTTTACGGATAAGTTATGAGTTTGTAAGCTCATGGTTTACCGTGAGACTCATTGACTGATGTCAGGTCTACTCACTAAAAACTCCACCCCTATTTAGGACCGTCTGGCTATTGCCTCCGGTGACACTTAGGCCTGTTGGCTAATTGTATCTTGCCTATGTTTTATGTCATTGTACCCAATTCAGTACTTTCGTCCCTTGTACAAGTCTGTACAAGTTCTGTACTGGGTGGGAGCAATACAGTTCTGGGACGCCGGATGGCTGCCCAAAAATTGCCTGTCTTTTGCGGTCCATTGCCCCGCAGCAGCACTGTATGTGTCAGGTCAGGTCAGGTCTCCATTATACAGTCCCATTTTGTTGAGGAGCTTCTTTACTGGTGCGTGACCGGTCAAGAGCCCCGTAGTAATTCCTAGCCGATTCCTGTTCATTGTTAACAATTCTGCCGTCCTTTTGTGACACGGTCCTTTGATGTATTCTACAGTAATGGTTTGGGGGAGGAATCAGCATCGGAGATAAGATCGATCTTGTTTTGCAAAATAATTTAAATGTCATTAAGTACCTATCTACATTGATGAAATAACAACTGTGCTTCCAAATTCCGCAACCATTGAAAAAAAATTTCGTACTGATCCATGATAATGCACGACCACATATTGCGGCATCAGCAGCTAGATAATTATGGCCATGGCCTAGCGCAATCACCATATTTAAATCCAATCAAGCAGGAATAGGACATGTTTCAACGAAGTGTTTTGAGAGGTGGCAGGCATTTTTAAAACCGTCAACAATAATATGTTGTGGTTTCAATAAACATTGTCAAAAGAAATTCGTGTAAATTTATCAATTAATCTCAATCTCAATTAAGTTTAAAATTTTCACTCAGAATTGAATATCCTTATCCATATTATTTCCATGTGTGTATTTTTATGTTATTTTTAAGTACCTTCTATTCAAAACGTGTAAACAAATTTCACGTTTAAAATTATATACAGGGTGATTCTAAATGTATGCATTTCTTAATGAAATTGAAAATGGGTATTTCCTTAACCACAATCAACTATCAGAGACTATTTTTAATATTTGTTAACGATAATTTTTTTTAGAAAAAACCTATATTACTAGATATGTTATCTGAATTTTTCCCCTGAATTTATGTGCAAAAATATCCAAATCTTCAGATTAATGCAAAAATTAATGAGACACATCTAAATAATTTTTTTTTTCAGTTTTCCAGTTAACGCCGTAACTGCTAAAACAAGTGAGTACAATTAATTTTTTTTTGTAACGGGTATTCAAAGAAAGCACTTATACTTACTCGTATTTTCGATAATTAGGAGACATTTTTCGATAAGTGGATTTCGTGTAAGCGCATACGGAGCATTTTTTCAGTCTACATGTAGCGAGATGCTGCACAGCCTTTTGGAATTGAGATGCTAGCGCGCTATTCGAATGTTCCATTAACTTCAAGTCTTCGACCTAGCGCAAAAAATTAATAATTTCTTTAAGCGTAATCTTCATCAGTTAGTATTAAAATTTGGTAATCATTTAGTGTTGGGGCTCCAGACCAAACTTGCTCCAAAAAGGATTTAGGGTATCGTATAAATATAATAAACTAATAAATGTAAATCATTAAAATTATTTATTGTGAGGTTCGGAGCACTGGATGGGAGTCGGGAGTGTTTGAATGTTGTCCAAATTATAAATACCCTCCAGCCCAGCCACTGCTCTTCAATCATTTTTGTTAACATTTTGAAGTAAACAGAATATGGTTTTGTTTATTTTCCTTCGTCCAGTATATGGTTGATTTTCGATTTTCTAAATGTTCGTGAACCAATGGCAGATTTAGGTATGATAAGAAGGCAGCTGGACCCTAAAAACGTCGCAGACCATGAAGATGTACGTCAAAGTCAGAAAGGACGTGTAGATTTAACCTCGAAGCCGCTGACAGAGAGAATCAATTTACCCCATTTAGTTAAGTTTATTATTATTATTATTTTAACACCATTTAATCCATTTATCTAACACGATAGTGAATCATTTCAAAGAAGAGCTTAAGACGAAATTGCTCACGCCCGCCATTAACCGCTCTGTCAAATCTCCCCACACATCCAATAAATAAGTGACGACATATCTCTCATATACTTTCTCTTACATTGTATTAGGCACTTTCTGCAAACATTTGTCGTTGATTACACCGTTCGACAATTTCGCAGCGGACGATAATTTAATGTTAGTTCTTCACTTTATTTAAAAACTAAACAATTTATGGTAATACATAATTAAAATATTTTGTTACTTTTAATGTAAATTATGTCGGAAAGTCACCAAAATCATAATATTTTCAAAATAAAAAAAATTTCACAGCTATATTTTTCATTTGAAAAAAGTTAATAACTTTCCGACATTTAACTGTAATTATTAAAATTGTCCCCAAAATTTTGCTGCAAAGTAATGTATATTAACAGCGTGAGTAGAATAATTAGATTTTTAATATGGCGGGCATGTCAATATCGTCTTAACGTGGCATTTCGAATATCAAACAGTGCAGGGATTTATGGTTTCCAGAGTCACCAGCAACCGGTATTTCTTTGTTAGAATAAGACGAACTCCAGCTTACAGGGGGAGGGAGATTTTTATGCATACCATTTTTGAGGTCCGCCATTTTTTTGCAACTCTTATTAAAAATACAGTCCACTTTATTTTGCATCTCGCCCAATGTTTTTTTTTGCATAATAACAGCGAAAATTGATTTTCTTTTGACTTTGTTTTTAATCTCGTATGAATGTATTATTTATTATTTTTGCAAGAAACATTTGATAAAAGATTATATTTATTTTTGTTGATAAAAAATAAAAAAAAAGTGTTTTTTCTTTTTTACATAAACTCAAAAACGCTGATTTTAATATAAAAACCAATCAAAAATTGCCTCCCTTAAAACATCTAATTCTACCCTACAGAATGGTTTCCAAGTGTAGAAAAATTTTTTGGGACGAGGTTGGTCTGGTGGAGTCCCGTTTCTAAATAATTACCTAAAAATTTATTAATGCTGAAAGTTTGATAGAAAAACATGCGCTCTTTTTTGACATCCATGGGAATAATGATGAAGAAATAGCCCTTTTGATTATCTATTTAAGGTGCTTTCATTTTAAAACCAGCCAGTCAAAATAACTTTTGATTTTGCGTAAATATAAGAAAAACATAAAACACGTTGAATTTTAAATCAAGGGGGAGGTTTAAAGATGTTATTCTGCTGTGGTACCTCTTTAAAACATCCACCCTTTCTTTAAAATCTTAAATATCAACCCCTATCTTGTGATACATCAAATGAAAACCCAAGAAAAATGCAAATCAGCCATATAAACAACAATTTATTCTATCGATTTATTTGGCAGATAACATTAGACATAACAAAATTACAACAGAAACTAAAATGACGTTAATTACAAACAGCTCCTTAAATGTATTTACAGTAACTGATTAAAGCGTGCTCCGTTATTTTGCAGGCAATATTTTCAAAATCCTTTCGGACTCTTTGCAAAGTTTCGTTAGTAATTCGTCTACATTCTTCAGTTATTCTAAGCTTTAGTCCTTTATTGTCTTCGGGAGGCGTTTTGTAAAAAAAAGACAGTGGTGTTTGTTTCACAAAATTTAATTCTGCGATCATAGTCGTCTTCACTAAGCTGATGATGAATTTGTATTTTATAAGGAAAAAACCTATGCACTTTGTGTATGGAACCAACCGAAATATTTGTAAGTTTCGATACTTTTGAAATAAAATAGGTAGGATCTTTAACAAAAGGACCCAGTACTTCAATTTGTACAGCTTCGTTGAGAACTTTGGGATTATTATTTTTTTATTACAAAAGCATCCAGTTTCTCCAAATTTCCGTACTAACTCTATGATGGTCTGGTGGCCTATATTTATATCAGGATGCTTTTCATTAAAAACTGGAGCTGTTCCTTGAGTGCACTTGTTTTGATGACCGTATATAAATATTATTTCTATTCGTTCTTGCAGAGAATACACCATTTTAAAACAACTCAAGATGCTACAGCTACAAATAATGGCTAATTTAACGTCACGAATAACTAACTAAATATTATTATTTTTGAAACAAAGAAACAAAATGATAAAAAATGTCAAAAAAGGTGACATGTATTCAAAGTACGTTTATTGATCCCCAATTAGACATCTACCTATCCAACAGTAGCGTATGTCGTTATGGTCTCAAAATTTGTTGTTATCAGCAAAATAAATCGATAGAATAAATTGTTGCTTAAATGGGTAATTTGCATTTTTCTTGGGCTTTTATTTTATGTATCAGAAGGGAGTGATGGCTATTTGACATTTTAAAGAAGTGGTGCCACTTGAAAGCGGCATAATAACATTTTTAAACTTCCCCCTTGATTTAAAATTCGACGTGTTTTTTTTTCTTACAATTACGCAAAATCAAAAGTTATTTGTACTAGCTGGTTTGGAAATGAAAGCAGTGTAAATGTAACTACCACAACTGATACTATTAATAACGCTAATAAAGTATCCATCTACCTCAACAATAATTAAAACCGCCAGTTTCCGGTAAACTGAAAAATTCATGTTAAATAATTGTCTGTAATAAAACCACCGATAATGTCTAAACATTTCGAGATAACCTTAACATCAAACAAACAAGATACTTATTTTTTTTTTTGCTGCAACATCTGCGATTTAGAAAAGTGTCTGACCCATTTAACCGTATCGGTTAAGTTTAGGCGAGTTTGGTAATGAAACGTAATCACAATTATTACCGAGAAGAAATCAAAATTCACCGAGTAATACATGGTAGTTTTTTCCGTTCCATCTAGCGACAATTAATTGTCAAAGAGTATCACAACGTGAAAGCAACACAATTAATAACCAAAACAGCAAGTTGATAACCTGAATTATCAACTCGCTGTTTTAATATTAATGCATTGCTTCAAAACATGTTGCCACATTTATTAACATAAATTCGATTTGTTGTTAATTAAATTAGATAAAGGTTTACGACATTTTTATAGTGGTTACGCAATAGTTGCACAAACATTATTCATGAAATTATAGCCCAAAAAATATTTAAAATTAAAGTATAAAGTTTTCCGTTGCTCATTTAGGGTAAGGTCAAGAAATCATTTACTCATCTACCATGCTATTTAGGTCTTAGGTTATTGCTTTTCGAAAGGGTTAGTTGAGGTATTTAGGCCATGATTTTACAACGTCAGTGTACTTGCCTGAGAACCACTAATTAGTTTATATCAATATATTTTTTAATACATAATACGTTGCTATGAAACACTCGCGCTAAAAAATTTAAAAAACTGCTACATGAAAGCAGCAACACTCAGTTTAAGAATAAAAGAAATATTTATTTTTAACTTCGCAGCGGGAAGTTATAGTAATGGGTCCGATTTTGACAAAATCCCGAATTTTGACATATCTCCACATTTCAAGATCCCCAGAGTCGAATACGTATGTACGTATGTTCGTACATGCGGAATTATTTTTCGTCTTGATTATCTCGAGAACAAAAATTTATATCGACGTGGGACCAATCGCATTCGACGCATAATTACGCAACTTAGAACTGATTAGATTTTTAGCCAAATCGGTCGAGCTGTTTTTTATGGAGAATCAAAGAACTGAAAAAAATGGTAAACTACCTGAATTTTGCAATTTATAAATTTTACTATTATTAATACAGAATTTTAAGATCTTTTGAATAATATGATTATTGCATGTTAAGAATATTTGTGTGAAAAATATGATAACAATATTATATAAAAAGAAATAGTTTTAGAACACAAAAATAGGAATTGAAGAATTTTAAACTTGTGTCAGTATTGAGAGAATAGCATTGAAGACGCTATAACAGTGAAAAATTATTGTTAGTAATAATCAAGCATTGTTTATAACAATTAAATATTGCTACTAACAAATGATTATTAATCATAACAATTAAAAAATAAACAATTGAAAATAGCTCCCGCTTATGAAATGATAAGAAAAGAATACGGTTAACATAAACAGAATATTGTTAATGACAATTATAATGAAATAAAACTGTTTAGGACATTAATTGATATTTTAAATCCTAAAAAAAAATAGGTAAGAAACAACTATATGCGTTATGTCGGAACTTATCCTGATACTTTATCCATTATAGTCTCGTGATTTCATGGCAGTTTTTATTTTTCAATTATGTCTACGTTTCAGTGATTTATGTGAATGCAATTTATATTTTAACAAATAAATCTGACAACAACCGGTTTAAATTACTATTATTGTCGTCCCATCACCGTAACTGATGGATGATTGAAAGTTTCGTGCATACACGCGTTCGATTATGATCCTACGTACATACCTGCTTTTCCATACAATATAGATCATCGTTCAATTGTCTTCCTTGAATCAAGTATTTTCCCATGCCTCTGCGTTCTGCCTCCAACGCTTCCTTTAGCTGATCATTCTGTATAATTAAACAATTACATCGTTAAAAGAATAAATTAGCATAGAAGATAGGCTTTCATGTTGTAGTTAAAAGCCATGACATGAAAAACGTCTGCATACCTAAAATTAATCCAAAGCCAATACAAAACAGTGCTTAATATTATAATATCTTTTACCGTGTTGTTTCTAATTATTGTAACACATCCGATTTTATTTATGAGGGGATTCACAATGAAATTTCGTCAAAATCCTTTTGATAACCGTTATAATTATCTATACTAGTTTGAAACTATAAAATAATAAAACGTTCTGGTAATGAAGAAAAGTAGTTAAATATTTTAAGATAAAAATTAAATCCAAATATAAAGTAAAATTTTAAAGTAGAGAGTTAAAATACGAGGGCGGTTTGATAAGTCAGTGACTTTTTGAATAAAACAAATTTTTTTCCGCAAATAAACATTTTATTTTTCTACATAATCACCTTTTAGCTCGATACATTTAGTCCAGCGTTTTTCTAATTTTTTTATTCCCTCCAAATAATAGGTTTTTTTAAAGCTCTCAAAATACGCGTTTGTTTCGGTAATGACTTCTTCATTCGACTCAAATCTCTTACCGCTCAGCCATTTCTGTAGGTTTGGAAACAGAAAATAGTCGCAGGGAGCTAAATCTGGAGAATATGCTGGATGGGGTAGCAGTTCGTATCCCAATTCGTGGATTTTGGCCATCGTGACTAGACAAGTGTGCACACGTGCATTGTCTTGATGAAACAGCACTTTCTTCTTCTTAGACAAATGCGGCCGTTTTTGCTTCAAATCAACGTCGAATCTGTTCAAAAGCTTTGAATAATATTCGCCGGTGATCGTTTTACCTTTCATGAGGTAATCGATGTGAATGACACCGCGTACATCCCAAAAAACTGTGGCCATGACCTTGTTGGCTGACAGACTCTGTTTCGCCTTCTTTGGTCCACGTTCACTCCGAGCAACCCACTGTTTCGATTGTTCCTTGGTCTCTGGCGTATTGTGATGGATCCATGTTTCATCCACAGTAACAAAACGGCGCAAAAATTCGTCCGGATTACGGCTGAACATCGCTAAACACTCTTTTGAAGTGGTCACACGATTGCGCTTATGGTCGAGTGTGAGCAATCGCGGCACCCATCTCGCAGAGAGTTTTTTCATGTCCAAATATTCGTGTAAAATATGATGTACCCATTCAGTTGAGATACCTACAGCATGAGCCAACTCACGCACTTTCAGTCTCCGATCATCCAATATCATTTCATGGATTTTATCGACAATTTCCGGCGTGATCACTTCTTTTGGGCGACCTGGACGTTCGGCGTCAATAGTGCTGGTACGACCACAACGGAACTCTGTAAACCACTTCTTAACCATTGAAATTGATGGTGCCAAGTCCCCGTAGTATTTATTAAGTCTTTCCTTAATTTCAGTGATGGATTTTTTACGTAAAAAGTAATGCTTAATCAGCACACGAAATTCACTTTTTTCCATTTTCGTAAAAATTCACGATGTTATCTGCTTTGAACGGCTATCAAACACCAACTGCACGACGTAGCTTGCTCAAAATTAGAAAGTTGCCCACTGATAGATTATAGTTGACGGCAGCACTGTTGCATTTGGAGTAACTGCGCGGGAAATTCAAAAAGTCACTGACTTATCAAACTGCCCTCGTACAACTGTGTCAGGTAAATTTCATTAGCACTTTTTTTTTCACATTTCTATTATGAATAGCATAATTAATAAAAATGGTTGAAAAGAGGCACCACCTAAAAAGTCTATCTTCTTATGACGCCGTCCCCTTTCGGAGGTTAGCGATCCAAATGGCTAACGTGGTTCTAGATACAGCCATGCGGAATATGTCAAGCGATGAGCAACCAAACCATCTTCGGATGCCCTTTTTTTTGGCGCCTGCCGACAGACCTCTTGCTTTGTACTTTGCCTTCTATAATCAGTCGCAAAAGTTCATACTTTTCTCCTCGCATACAGTGTATAAGGATGGCTTAAAATTAAAGCAGGTTTGGGAACTAAATTAGGCTTTTAAAAGTAATTATTTAAGTAAGGTCTTGAGTAACTAGGAAAGTTTTTAAAAGCATAATTCATCTAAATATATCCATATTTGCTGAAAGAAACTAATGTGGTGCAAATTGTAAGAAAATTAGTTACCCAATTTGACTTCACGTGGCAAGCAACAATAATAATTTAAAAAAGCAACTTTTTGTCAGAGTTAGTTAGCATCAGAGTAACAAAATACATCAGAAAAAAAGTAAAATTATTTAAACATCAAAAAGAACCTAGCGTTATAGTCTCGAAAAACATACGAGTACTTACGATGGACTTAACAGAAGAACTTTTTTGAAATATTGATGGGAAAAGTGGGGATAAGCAAACTACATGAAGACTAAGATTTTTTACACTGGTAAACTGAAAAATTAAAAGCATCCTGAAACATAAAAAATAAAATAAAGAAAAAGATCTGTCACTGTTCTATGGTACATTGTATGGTCTGGGACGTTAATCTTTACTAAAAGAAGTCCAGCAAATAAAGGTGCAACGCTTCTTACATACATACATAAATACATATATTCACGCCTTTTTCTCGTAGGGGTAAGCAGAGACCACTTATTTTCAGTTATTACGGTTAGGTTAGGTATCATGTGAGTGGGGCGCGGTCGCCCCTCCACCGCGACCCTTAGTAGGTCTATTGTGGCTCAGTTGCTACGGTTCTAACACACGTTTTCCGCCTCTTCTACTTTCATCAGCGTTTTCATACATGCTTGTCGGTTGCTGGCACTCTTGACCTGGTCTTTCTTTAAAACAATTTCGATCTAATCAAGATACCTTCGCCTATGTCGACCTTAACGACTTAAATTGTGCAGTTTAAAATAGATTTACTAATAAAGTTAATGTGAAATATTGATTAAACAAAAGCAAAAAGGTATCATTAAATCATTTAAAAATATATTTGTAATAGTTTCTTCCGAATATTTTAAAAATTAAACTTATCATTACCTAATCTTAATATGTTACTATAAATTTAATTTGAAATGATAACTAGAAAATATGAGAAAGTTTTCTAAAAAAATTAACTTTCACGCAAATTATCTGTAAAAAATGTATATTTAATTTTTTTTAAACGACAATGCTATAAAGATTAAGACTATATTTTTTTGACTAATAGTCACACTAATAATTTACATGCAAAACAACACAAACGTTTTAAAGAAGAGAGGCACGTTTTAGATACTTAACAATTGTAAAAATGTGCTAAGAGAACACTTTCTCAAATAATTTTTTATTTAAAAGAACCTTAAGTTACAGTATTGTGCGAATTAATGTGAACACTAACAGAATTACGTTGTCGTTTATTAACAGAAAAAAATTCAAACAGTACTAGTTAATAAATATGTTGCTATTATTTAATAAGAGATATGTACACCTGTAATGTAAGCAAAACGAAAGTAATGGTTTTTGAAAGAGAAGAAAGCATGACAAACTGTGAAGTTTTGATTAAGGGAGAAAGAGTGGAACAAGTAAATGAATTTGTGTACTTAGGTTCAAAGTTTACGAGAGGTGGAAAGTATAACAGTGACATTATGTATGGTAGTGAATGTTGGGTTTGGTAGAAGAAGCATGAAAATAGGATTAATGCTGTGGAGATTAGTAGTCTGAGAAGTATAGCCAGAGTGACTCGGTTGGATAAAGTAAAGAATAGTGAGATAAGAGAACGCTGTGGTGTAAAAAAAGATGTGGTTACAAAGATAGATAAAGGAATGCTTAGATAGTTTGGACACGTAGAAAGGATGGATGAAGGAAGATTGACGAAACAAATTTATAAGGCGAGTGTGAATGGACAAGTCGTTGTTTTAAAGAAAGGTCAGGTCAAGAGTACCAACAACCGAAGAGCACTGATGAAAGTAGAGGAAGCAAAAAATGTGTTTAAGAACCGTAGAAAGTGGAAGGAAGTGGTCTCTGCCTACCCCTACAGAAAAAAGGCGTGACTATATGTATGTATGGCTTTTATTCCAGCTTAAGCTCGTTTTAGCATAGAATTAGTTTTTGCAATTTTCCTTGATTTTGTCACCTCGAAAACAAACGTGAATGAATGCCATAATCATCTTTCATTGCATATAGACCACAAATTCTAAATTGGATTGAGGTCTGGTGAGTTTTCAGGACAGTTTAGAAGAGTAACCTTTTTGTCCTTCAAATATTTTATCATCTACATACTTCAAAACATGACGCGGAGCTGAATCCTGCTGGAAGATTGGTTCGCCAACTGCTTGTACTTTTTCCAATTCACTGGACAAACACCTTTCTAACATCTCTTTATATTTTTCACTGTTCGACGGGTATAGTTTTCCTGTTCCCTGATATGAGAAACAGCCCCAAAACATTTTATTGACTGGATGTTTCACCGTTTGGACCAAGTGAGCTGCAGTCAACTTTTCATCCATGCCTTTCCGCACGAATTTTGATCGGAACCCCTATACCAAAAAGTGGGTCTCACCTGATAACAAGACATTTCTTTAGGGTTCTTCTGTCCAATGAGCATATTTTTTTGTCCAAATCAGTATTTTTTTATCAGCCTCCGTTAGAAGCTGTTTTTTTTGAGGTCTCACAGCTTTTCTGTCTCCCTCCAAAAGGTGTCTGCGAATTGTCGTGAATTTTTACTTCAGTCTTTTCTAAGTCTTGCTGAAGATCATAGCTTGTCTTTCTGGGGTTGAGCTTGCTGTTTCTCAAAAGAAACGAGTCATCTCGGGAAGTTGTCTTCCTTTTTTTTCCACATATCCCCTTTCGCTGAACTTAAAGACTCCCTTTTTTGTTTAATTATTTTATTTACAGCTCCCAAGCTTACGGAACACTCTAGCAATGTTCCTTTGCGTCATGGTTGTGTACTCACTAAGGGTTGTTATCTTTTCTCTTTTCTTTGGCGAAATGTCCGTGATGCCAGAAACACGAAAACTTGTAGAATGATGGGATACGTCAAGAAACAACTGTCAAAATTGTCGCAGATGTGTTGCCAAGTTCAAATAATACAGAAATTCTCCATATTCACATTAATTCGCACAATACTGTACTTTTGATGTTGTGGTATACAAAATTCCAATTGAATCTGAAAGCCCACATAAACAATTTTATATTCGAGCATAAATATATATATATATATATATATATATATATATATATATATATATATATATATATATATATATATATATATATATTTATTTATATAGCTGTACTTGTTTAGCTATAATCAGAAAATTTAACTACTATAGAATTATTATTTTAGTAAAGTGTGTTGTTTTGAAAGTATACAATTTTAAAATGCCATAAAACACATAAAAATCATGGTAATTACCATGGTATTGGCTTTATTAAAATGAAAATTTCACACTTGCAATTTTGAACCAATCAAAATACGTTATTTTGACAGATAACCACGGCAACGGAGGTATTTTAGTGGAAATTTTTTTCTCGTGGGATACCCAACAGCGAATTATACTGGAAATTTTTTGACGTTTACAATAACAGACCATTTTTGACAGACTGCTTTTTATTTGTTCACATAATATTTAGTTTTGTTACATTTTAATTACAAAGCTAAGATGTTTCGTTGGATCCATTTGTAGCTTCCGGCGCTTAGCATTTTTTGAGCTCTTGCGTTCAAAAATTGTATGTCAAAGAATGGATTAAATTTGCGATTATACTTTTCAATAAAAATATTCCTGCAATTACATGGCTGTGGAATTCCATAAAACTTACAAATATTTGATTTTCACACAATTCATGAGCCTCATATTCATGAGCTCGAAAAAATTTCAGGATATAATTTGACCTCTAGTGGTATTACTAGTGATAATTTTATCCCATCAGTTTAAATTTGATTTCTGGCATGTTCAATTTTCGAGCAACAGGCCGCAAATCAGCAATAACTGTTGACTTTCAAATAGCCTAAAGTATGTGGTTAATAATAAAACTCTATACTTTCTATAACAGTATCGCTTTCTCAATTTACTTCAAAACTAAAACCAAAAACTCGATCAGCGGCATTCCTTTTATATGGGCAAACAAACTATTCGAAAATGGGGACGTCCATTATGGAAGAACGAGGAACTAACGAGAAGATTCTTTCCTAAAATATGGGGCGTTTGTTGTTACAAAACAAAACATTTTTTTTTCATTGTGATTGATAGCTTTTGGATAGGGACGGACTGCAATTCGTACAATATATTAATGACTTTACACATTCCCTCAGGTATGTCATGAAAGTGTGGAGGTAAATTTGCAAGCGTTGTTCCAGCATAAGTCCATTGTAATAAAATGGCAAAATATACTGAGCACCAGTCAGCTATAAATTGTCAAATTTACTGTCATTTGACGCAGTGTTATTTATGTAAAAAACAAACCTCTGAACTTGTGTTAAGCGTAACAAAATGCCTCGAGCTCAAAGACATAAAAATTATCATGTTAGTTATTTTGAAAGGGGTAGAATTGTTGCCTATCGAGATGTTGGTTTTTCCTATCGCAAAATTGGCCGCCGTGTAACTTGCACTGTTAGACGGTAATACGTGCGTGTCGAGTGTAGATAGAAGAAGGTAGAGGAACAAGAAAAAGACCAACTGATCAACCAAGGCGTACCATAGAGCGTCAAGATAGGCACTTTATCTAGTTAGTCGTACACACGTTCTATTTCAGCAAAACAACGCACGTCCCCACATTGCTCGTCGAACTTAGGACTTAAAGATGCTGACGTGGTTGTCCCTTTCGCCGGATTTAAATTCCATTGAACATGTGTAGGGCATGATGACTTTGTACCATCCTCCACAGACTCTTTGGCACAGTTAATTTAAGAAGTTCAGGTTGCTTGGAACGAAATGCTACAAGCTGACATCGACCATCTCATTTTATCAATGCCTAGGCGTGTACAGGAGTGTCCTCGGCTACGGGGTTGCCAAACACATTATTAATTTTTTTACGGATTACATATTAATAAAATTTCTTGCAAATGTTATCGTTTCGTACTTGATGTACACATTGCCAAAAAATCCAGTTTAAGAAATTATTCATTTCGGGTGTAACACTTCTTATGTAACTGAGTATACTTTCATAAATAAAATTGTCCGAAACGTAAATGGTTTATTAAATGTTTTAAAATTAATTACTATTTATATTTTGTTTACATCTCCACTCGAGTTTAATTTAAACAATGGGTTGGTATTTAAGTTCGTTCATCGAAATATTTTATTTTGCAGTAGATGGTTTATTAATTTGTGTACGTTTATAACCTTGAAAACATTTAAGTTCATTAATAAATGTTAGTACAATTACACAATAAGACGATTAAGTATCATCCCCTCTTAATCAACTCGCTTATTTTAATGAATTAAAAATGCTTGGGTATATTTTAATTTTTAAAATCTTCAGAGTATCTGAAAGTTTAATAGTTCTGGTTTTTTTCTTAACTCTTTCCAAATTTCAATAGTTTGCAAGGTCGTAAAAAGTCATTTTCAAAAACAAGTGAATAAATTTGTGTACTTGGGTTCAAAGTTTACGAGAGACGGAAAGTATGACTGTGACATTGGGCGAAGGGTGTTGGCAGGAAAACAAATAAATAGGACACTGCATAACTTAATGAGCAATCAGAACTTGTCAAAAAAGACACGACTGGCTGTGCACAGAGGAGTGCTGACTCCAACACTTATGTATGGTAGTAAATGTTGGGTTTGGCAGAGATGAGTAGTCTGAGAAGTATATCCGGAATGACTGTGATAAATAAAGTGAAGAATAGTGAGATAATGGAACGCTGTGATGTGAAAGATGTGATAACAAAAAAAGATTAAGGAATGCTTAGATGATTTGCACACGTAAACGGACGAATGAAAGAATATTGACGAAACAGATTTATAAGTCGACTCGCCATAACCGGTTGTGTAACTTTATCTTAGGAACGATCAGATACAAGCAAATTCAGAAGGGAATGAAACAGATGGGTTTTGCAACAGATTGTTTTAGAAACGACTTTTTTATTAATACAAGTTAAGCGATTTGAAGCCAACCAGTCGTATGTTCGCAATATAGCATATTTTACGAATATACGGTGGTTTCGGATTATCGTTAGGAACTTGATAACCAGTATTCAACTGCACATTTAAGAAGTACAAAAGTAAATTCCCCTAATATTTTTAAACAAATTTCGTAGGTAACGAATTTTATTTTATAAGGGACTTCTTGTTTGGAAATTAAGGGTCAATAGGGTTTAAGTATAAAAATGAGGACAACCGAAAGGCTTTGTGTGAAAAAGCTAGAGTCGTGCACAAAAGCATTGAATTTTTGAAAAATTATACTCACTGTAAACAAAAATGATCTTATCTGGACGAAATTTGGATTTTTGCTAAAGGTGGAACAAAAAAAATTTGGCAGGACGATAACATAAGGTCTATAAAACACACCGACGGTGAAGGAAAAAGACACATTATTGAGCATGCAGGTGGAAAGCAAGGTTTTGTTAATAGGTCGGGTCTTTTATTTTTGCCAAAATCAAATTCAGCCGAATATTATGACAATATGGATACAGAGATGTTTGTGAAATGGTTAATAGAGAAACTATTACCATCGTTACATGAACCATCTATCATTGTATTAGATAATGCTCCGTACCATTCGAAAATTTTAAATAAGCAACCAACAAACTCCTGGACGGTACAGAAAATAAAAGAATGGTTAACGAACGTAAATATTTCATTTCCACAGTATTGTTTTAAGCCGGAATTATTATCGATAGCTAAAAAAATTTACAAAGTGGATCAATTTATACTCAGTTATGGACATCGTGTGCTAAGACTTCCGCCTTATCAGTGCCAATTTAATCCGATTGAGTATATTTGGGGAATATGCAAAACTTATTACGACAATCACATTGGATCTAATGGTTACAGTGATAAGGCTGGTTTGGAAGCCTGGCAACGAGCACTTAATACTGCCACAAGTTTGGGAAAAATGTGAAAATTTAATAGGGTGGGTTCGTGAAAACTGCATTGAAGCAAGTTAATCCTGTTATCATTTACAATCCGAATGAGGATACCGACGACAGTTATTTCGATTATGATGACTATAAATCTGATGCTTGATAATGCCTGATAAGTACTGCATGATTAAGCATATTTATTAAATTTGTACCGACAATTCATTTTTGTTGCATTTCCTTTTAACATAATTAAATATGTGCCTATTTCTAACCAAAAAACTCATCGAGAGCTACATTGATTTCTATTCACAATAAAGCAAAAAATAAAAATATAAACTCTCAACAAAAGCATAATAATAAACAAAAGATTTTCGGGTTTAAATCTTAGGGGAATTTACCAATGTACCTCCCAACACAGTAAGCCCGTTAGCTCGATGCCTCATTGACTATCCCGATACCGTCTTGAGCTATAGGTTTTTGTTAATATTTAGTTTATTTGCATATGCAAACAAAAAAATTAAAAATTATTAACTTTGGAAATACAGACTAGACGATGTATTTTTTATTTATAGGTAATTTGAAACATCCGTAATTCCGGTCATAGTTATTGCAACCAAACTATAATGTTTTTATTTTATTTTAATTAAATTATGTAAGGAAAGAATGGCATTCGGAAAATAAAAATTAGTTCCGGAATTTACCACATGAAACTGTAATTATTATTCAGCCTAGTTTGAGCTGTACAGAGTCAGCAAATATGAAGAGAGAAGATTTGCTGGCTCTTAATAAGAATCAAACTTTTCAGCATACAGCTGATACCAACGTAGATCTTATAATATCGACTAAATTAAAATACTCACTATTATTTAAAGGAACGTAAAACACAAAGTATTAAAACTAGATAACTGATTTCAGCTTTCAATACTTTGAAAGATTTTAATTTGGTCATTTGAGTTAAAGATAAATATCATTTTGAGTAATTTAAAATGGAAATGGGCTTTATTTTTAAAAACACATGTAATTCTTGTATTCGATTTTTTTACATCGCTAATTTAATGATCTTAGATAAAAGTAAGTATTTATTTTTAAATGTTTTAAATTTAAATGATCGGTTTTCAAATATTAACAAATTATGTACGTGCATTAAGTTATTTTCTTATTACTTATTAATCCGCTTAAAACTAATAAAGGATATATATATATATATATATATATATATATATATATATATATATATATATATATCAGGCAACTTTTCAAAAATAAAGATAATGAGGATTTACATAAAGAGCATATTATCGAAATATGTTAATTTTTCTTAAAATGGAAAATAAACTATTAATTTTTTAAATTAGCAAATAATTTATGCATTACATTTTTTTTAAATTTTAAGAACGTGACATTAATTTTCTCGTCAGTAATTTTATTCTTATGTTAAGAATAATTTTTTACTTTTTAGTTTGATTAACTTTAAAAGCGTGTTTTTTAGTTTTTTTAAACTATAATTTATTTTTCGCATTTTAGTTCGGTTTGTTTAACTCACTAAAAAAATTAAGTATTAAATGGTTAAACGGCCGGGAATCGAACCCGGGCCGCCCGCGTTGCAGGCGAACATTCTACCACTGAACCAACGATGTGATGAACTGTGTTAATATTTGCATAATTGCGTAGTTCTCGCACTAGTTTGATCTTCCTTACTCTCAAGATAATCAGATATTTTGATCGAATTATTGCATTATCGTCCATCTTTGATAAGTGTGCAAAGTTTAAATTAAATCTGATCGCTTAAAGTAGTGCAAAATCAAGGACAAAGAGTCAGTAATAAATATACATACAAGCAAACAAACAAGATACAGATGAAACTTATATAAACGTGTTAAAAAAAGCTTTGTGTCATTGCGATATTTTAATTTGTCGTTGTGATATTTTTTATAAGTAGACAAATTGCGAAGTAAATCGAGCAGGGGACGAAGCCCCCTAACAGTTTAACAATTTATTTACATATACATTAACATCTAAAAGACCGTATTAACATAACGAATGTCTTTAATTGACATTGGAATCACGTTCAATGTCAGAATAATACAAAGTCCATTTTTAGTGAAAAATACCACCAATGATTCATAAACCATAAAAAACAATTGAATATTTGCATCGATACGTGCAGATACAAAAATAATGTGTAATGTGTATTTTGACATCATTTGGGGGTACGTGGTAAAGTAACAATAATTCCATTACATTTTATTTCACGTTTCTTTTTTATGTAACTATGGGTCAATAAAGTTGAGAAATAAAAAAAAAACAGTCAGAAAAGGAACCACAAAAGACCATGGATCAAGATCCGAAACCAGCTTACGGGGAGCAAATAACTTTGTCAGGTTTAGGTTGTTAATCAGACCAATAGCTCTTCTCTGTATGGAGTAAAATGCTAAGTTTAATTTAGTGTTGGTCGTTTGTAATAGTTATGTTTTGGTTTAGGATATTTAACAGTGGAATGAATGTAGGTTTAAGTCATCTACAAATATGTCGGTTGTATTGTCTGTAACACAACGTTTAAAAATTTTTTTTGTACCATTTGTATCAAGAAGGAATTCATTATCTTTTAAAAATTATTTGTAGTTAGTTCGTAAGTCTGGTACATGCTGAGCATGCTTGAAAGAAACTTTCTTTATTTCATTAAACACATCGGCATGGACGCATGGAGACTGACGTCTTCAACATATTTTGCAAAAAGGAAACTATTTTTATTATTTTTGGTACACTCTGGAAATTTGAGTCCAACGTGCCTACACTTATGACATCTAAATAAAAAAACTATTTTACAGGAACTCGATGGCTAAATGTTTTTAATGATATTTCTTACTTCGACGGTAAAAATTGGATTTTTTATTGGCATACAAAAAGCATTTTACTTAGAACTTAGAAATTAGTTTTTCTTGGTATGACCTTCCTCGATGATCTTTACACGAAGAATATCAGTTGATGACCTAAAATTTTCGAAACTGGTTGGCAAACTGTAAAGTAACATGATCGCTAGCAAATCTGGGTTGATTTCCACTTTCAACTCTTGCAACTTATCTATTGTATTAAAAAACTTATTGATGTATTTACGTATGTCACTTTATTTTTCCATACTTTAAAGAGTAAGTTACTTATGAACTGTAGTTTCTTGAGGTGGTCCCTTGGATTGATAAATACTTTTTAATGTTAACCAAATGTTGCGGGAAGTAACGCATCCTTTTATTTGCTTCAGTTCCGATGGTCTTATTGAGAGGATGATATCAGGACTTGGCCTTGTTATCAATTCGCATTCATGTATCAATCGCTTTTCCTGATGCATTATTACAAGTTACTAGTATCAGTTTTTCAGATTCACCATTCACATAGTTCCATGCATCGGTTTTTACCAGTAATGCTTCCATTTGCATCTTCCACGAATCGAAATTATCTTGATTTTGACATTAAATTATTGATGGGTTAACCTTCATATTCGCAAAGTATTTCTACGAACTTCTCACATTACTTGGACCCATAACCCGTTAGAACTAGTTAGGAAGACTCTTTTATGAAAAAGAGTAACATTTGATATTTTAATAAACGTAGATAACAAACAGCTAGAACATACGAATATAATACAATGCAACTACTATTTGGGACATCTGTCTAGTAACATCTTTTTGGGACAATTGTCGATATAAGGTGTATTTCTACACCATACGGCTAAAGGAGTTCATCGGTATGGTGTTATACTGAGGAATAATCGTCAAAAACAACTCTATTCGTAGAAAACTTGAAATGTTTACAAAAGCTTATTATGCCAAACCTTATCGAATATTATCGAGATATATAAACGTAGACTCTCTTAATACTTCCTGGAAGAGAAAAAACTAGTCTCAAGAGGTATACTATTTTTTTAAGCGTAAAAAAATTATTTTTTAATATTAAAACAGCTGTACAAACCATTTTCCTCACACTAAAATATTTAGGTTATTTTTAGACGTACAACTTTTTTATTATTAAGATGGCTGCAAAATAAATTTTCTTACACTAAAATATTCAAGCAAATTATTTAAATGAGAAATAAAAAAACCATTCTTATGTAATACATTTTTTGTATAGGTACCTACTATTTAAAAAATTCAACCTATGAAGTAATTTTAGAAACAGCTAGAGGTAGTTATTACGTTGACGAATATTGTGCCAAATATTGTAATTATAGAGCACTACTGACACCCATTTATTTAAATTCATTACCGAATCATTCAAAGTCAACAATTTTTTTTTTTTTTAAATATTTTATGCAAATTTTAAAAATTAATTATAAGTACAACACTGCTATTTATCCGGCAACTATTTGGTTCTAATGACGCTAATTACACGTCTAATTATGATAAAAATAAAAACATCATTTAATTACTAGAAAAGAATACAACAGAAAAACAATTATTTAAATCACTTAATGAATTATTGCAGATTCAAAGCTTTATTGCGGAAATGATATATTGTGCAATAAATAATGAAAATTTAAATTTGTACTTAGAAGTTGCTTAATTGCATGAAAATAATAGAAGTTTAAGAATCTTTTACGCGAAATTATCAGTGATGCGTGACGAATCCGATTATCAGAGTAGTGCACGTCATCGAAAGCGAAAAAACGTTGGTGCCAGCATTTGGCAGAAGACGACCTAGGGAACTTACAAATGAATTTATTTGGTGATAGAATAGATTAGAAAGTCTTAAGACATCCACCTTATATTATTCGCTTTAATCCATAAAAATAACATCATTTTAAAAAAGTTTAAGATCAGTAGCTGAATCCAAAAATAACAGACCAACGTTCTCTGAATGCGCATGACCAAAAATATGGTGTTCAAAGCAAGTACGCCTGTTGCAAAAAATACTGGCTCCTATGATCTCCCCCATGAAACCAATAACTAGATTTTACTGCAGCTTTTTCAGAAATTTGAAGTTCAAATTGCTTTAAGTTCAGTAAATAAAAATAAACATAAATTTTGCTAAAACACCATTATTACAACACACAATTTATGATTTTCTACGTATACTTAATAGTAAAACCTATGGCAAATATAAATTAAATAATATCAACACAAACAATAGGTACGAAAATCATAATTCCAATATTTATTTTAAATTTGACTCCGTCTTTTTTTTTTTTTATGTTCTGGTTCCCACGAAAAGGGATATCCTGTAATGTTCAGAGAACATCGTGGGAACCAAGGGAAAGAAGGTAGGAGTTGGTGTTTTTCTTAAATTTCTGGAGGTTGTATGCCTCGGGGAACACCTCCCTAGGCAATGAGTTCCAAAGCCTCGCAATTCGTTGGATGAATGAGTCTTTGGAAAGTGATGTTCTGCAGGTCTCCAGAGTGACCACGAAGGGGTGTGAAGACTGAACTTGACGGGTTAATCTCGAAGAGACTGCCAAAGGAGGAACGATTGTTGATATTTCAGAAGAGCATCGCCCATGAAAATATCTATAAAATAGAGACAAATCGCCAACTTTTCTACGGTGTTCCAGACAAGTGAGCGAGTTTGTAAGCTAGGCATCACCGACGAGACGAATTGCCCTTTTTTGGACAGAATCCAGTAGCTTCAGGATATGTTTAGGTGCTGCACTCCAAATATGGGAACAGTACTCCAGTACAGGTCGGATCTGTGCCTTATAGATCAAAAGCAGCTGACTGGAGGAGAAATAGCTCTTGGCACCAAACAAAAAACCAAGTTTTTGGGATGCACTTTTGGCAATGGACCTCACGTGATTTTCTCAGGAAAGGTTATTGCTGATAGTAATACCAAGCATCGATATGGATGACTTCAGTGGTATGATTACTCCTGACAAAGTTATGTTAGGCACAGTGAGATCGGCTTTTCTAGAGAAAAGACATGCTTGTGTTTTCTTTGCATTGAATTCTACCAAGTTATTGGATCCCCATTCGAGAATTGTTGCTAAGTCCATATTTATATTGTTAACATTTTTTCCTCGTTCATCTCTGTCCTAAATAAAGTATCGGGAGTTCAGTAGTATATTAGCAAGTTACACTCCGACCCGATTCTTTTATTTTTTTGTCATGTTCGAAGGTCACCGAAAATTTTTACTTAAATCGAACAAAAAAATCTTTATTGTATCTTAGCATATTTTTTAACGATCCTTGTGTATTTTAATATTCTAAACTCACCTCTTTTTCCAGCGAATCCTTTTCGTTTTTTATTTTTGTCATGTGTGTCACTACTTCTTGTCTAGCTCGTTCCAGTTTTCGCCTGTTGTATTCCGATTCTGTCGCTTGGTCTTGAAGCTAAACAAACAAACGCGAATTTTGATAAGTCTTGAAAGTTGAATGAAATAACAAATCTTACCATTCTTAAAGTTTTGTCTCTCTCCTTTTCGAGCAGTTCTTTTTGTTCTTCGCATTTTTCTTTTTCGGCTCTTATCTGAAAATTAAAAAAAAATCTCATCTGCTGGTAGAATTGAAATGGTGGAAACTCGTCCAATAAATTTTATTAGCAACAGAAAAAGTTATGCCTCATGAATAAACAGTGTCATAAGAATAATAAAATAGAACGTAACAATGAAAATTTAAATCTTGGAGATATGAACTTTTTCAACGCTAACTTTCGGGATCTATTAGAGCTCTTTGTTTGGCCTTTACTATTAGGTTAGGTTAGGTTATAGGTTAAAATGGCGGTTCGGAGGGAACCCACTTATGCCTTTTGGTCCGTTGTGATACTGTGATGGTCGGCGGTGCCCTCCCCCTCTACCGTGAGAACCAGTTGGAACTATTAATGAACAGTGTGAGGTCTTTAATGCTAACTGGGCTGAGATCAAATAAGCCATCAAAGTTCGGTAGCCCTAGAATAGAAAGGCGTTTTCTGCCTATGGCAGGGCAGTGGCAGAGAAGATGTACCATTGTTTCCTCATCTTCTCCATCGTGACCGCTTCCACAGAAGTCGTGTCGTAGCTCTGCGATTCCCATGCGGCGTGCATGGGATCCACCTGCCCAGTGTTCTGTTATGGCCGCAATCGCCTTTCCAATGGACTCCCTGAATAAAGTTAAAACATCATTAGTTCGACGTAGATCTAGTTTAGGCCAAATATGTTTTGATGATGTGCATGTGGGTTCATTTACTATTAGAGGTGAACAATACTGGCTGGATACTGTAGATCTTCCCATTAGCATGAACTGCCCAATAAAACCGATTCACCACTGCATCTTCCACATCTATATAGAACCATCCTCATTTTAACCTATTAATTTGTGTCTTCTTTTTCTTCTTCGTCAAGTAGCACTGCAACCCTATGTGGGTCTTGGCTGCAAGCACAATTTGCCTCCGTTGATTTCTATCTAGCATTGTTTCCTTTTCATTATCAATGCCCATCTTCTGCATATCCGATAGAACATTGTCTCTTCATCTCATTTTAGGTTTTCCCGGTGGTCTTCTGCTCGTCGGTGCCTCCTGCCATGCTATTTTTAGCATTCTGTCATCCGGTGCTCTGTGTACGTGTCCTGCCCATCTCAATCTTTGCTTCTCTCACAATATCTCCCTGGTACAATTGTTCTAATTCCGCGTTTATTCTTATTCGATATTGCCCTGAACTAGGATCCTGGGTTGGTCCATATATTTTTCCAAGTATTTTTCACTCGATCCTTCGCAGGACGTCTTCGCTTGCTTTGGTTAGGGTCCACGCTTCACATCCGTACATGACTACCGGTCTTATAGTAGCATGGGACAATTTTCGTTTTTGAGGATCGCGACATTATTCTCGATTGGGACAGTTCTCTTAGTGCATAATAGCATTTATTACCGCTCTGTATGCGGGCCTTCATTTCTTTATTTATATTGTTGTCTGCTGTGATGACTGCGCCGAGGTATTTAAATTCTGAGACCCGTTAAAAATTGTAGGTTCCAATGGTTACTTTTTGTCCTAGTCGATCTCTTCCCTACCTCCGGGAATTATACATGTATTTTGTTTTGTCTTCATTATTACGTAGTCCTACTGTGTCTGCCTCCTTTTCTATTTTTCCAAACAACTCTTTGGTTTAATAGTTGTTTTACTGACAAGATGTATATCATCTGCAAATGCCAGTATCAGGTTTGGTTCACTGCTTGAAAAAACTTCTACGTCAATGTAGCTCGTTTGATCGCTGTCTTAGTGTTTCGTAACTATTATCTACTTTCTTTATACTCATATTTTTATAAATTCACCAACGTATTTCCAGTGACTTTAGCTACTTATCATGACTTTATCATAGTATGTGTTTAAATGTTCCGTATTTGTAAACAATACTTGTCTGTCTGTGATACCAGAACAGGCTGTGTGATGGTATATCATGTCGTCTGCTTTTTTAAATTTTCATCTTTCTGAATTTTAAGCTCCTTATCCTTGAGAGGCTACATTCTAAAATGTTCTGTTAGGAAACCTATCCTATATCTCTTATTCTACGTTAAGAATAACCCACCCGGGATTTTACAGATGGTTGACATAAAAAGATAAAACAATGAAAAAATAAAAAACTGCTTTTAACTTCTTTAAAATTAGAAATCCGAACGACTCACTTGAATATCTCTGGATTTGTCGTTTGATTATTTTTATTTTTAAGGTTATTCATAAAATTAAAAGCTTGAATGTACAGTTAAAAATAGCATTCTTGCTCATTGAGTGTAAGTTTAAGTAAATTCTCGAAGAGTAAACAAATACCTAACTATACAAGACAAAATGTTAAAAGAGCTTATTTCATTAAGTATTTTAAATTGAAATATACGGAATAATTTTGCTGATATATAATAATAGCACGTATCCTCCATTTTATTGATTATAAAATGACACAACACTTGAGATATAATAAACAAACCTTAAAAATAATTATAAAACACTTACGTAAAAAGTTTAAAATTTCCTACTCACTCGATGTACGTAATTTAATAAAAAAAAAACAATAAAAATAAATAACTAATTGTCACATTACTAATAGAGCACTATTATTATACATTTAATGGTTTTCATTTTTTCTTTGGCGTGTCTCATCACCTTCTAGATCTGATAAGAGTAGACAAGATTTATAGATATTGAAAAAATGTGATGTCGCAATTGGTTTTCATGCACAGCTTCTTATTCAATTGGGGTGCATATTAATGAGCGCTTTGTTATGCCAGTCGCCGCGATTCGACTAGTAAATTCTCGAACAGCGGTTTTGAAATGGTAGAAGGATTGTTCCGGACTCTCGAGAAAAAGGTGGAATAGTGACGATTACTCTGGAATTATGATTTAGAAATATAAAAAGGACAGCGGTCGTGAAGAGGACAGTTTTAAGTTTTTATGAGTTATGAAATTTAATTAGTTGTAAAAGTTGTATCAAAGCGATTTGTAAAGGTAAAGTTTATTGTGTTTAGTTATTGTATCTAGAGTTTAAAATCACCAATCCCAAGAAAGAAGTAATTATCGTAACAATATACAAAGTTGTACATTTTAAGTTTTTTCTTTTTGTCGTAATTAAAATGGTTTATTGTTACATTAAATTTCCAGAGGCTACTTTATTACATGCCATTGTTTTGTTATAAATATAGATAAATTAAAACTTTTTATACCGCAAGCTAATATTTAAATATACATTTAAAAAATTTCTTTTAGGAATTAAGGGCCTGATGTTGCTAATCAAACTAAAAACAATATTGATATTGAAAAATAATAATAAATATAAAAGAAAATCTCATCAGGATACTGAGCTCGTAAAATGTCAGTGTTACCTAATACGTACTGTAATTTTTTTTGGATTTTACAGGAAGCCCTTAGTTTCAGATGTTAACAATTATTTGTCTGATGATGGCATTAAAATCCATAGTTGCCTGGCAACATTAGTAGGTGAAAAATGTTTGTGATGCTTTATTTATTTATATATTTATATATATATATATATATATATATATATATATATATATATATATATATATATATATATATATATATATATAGACCGACCGGAAATCGCAAAATTAAAATTTTGAAAATTTATCAAAATTTCAAATTTTGAATTATTCGTAATAGCCGAATTTACCAATGTACAATGTTTTCAATAAATTAGGTGCTTTTTAATAAAACAGGAATGAATCTTTGTGCTCAACCTCTCAGTCCAGGGCACCATCCCTTACAATAAGAAAACTCTTCTCAACGACAAAACCGTTTTCTCAATCGGTAGAAATATGCTATGAATTAGGTGCTCTCGAAAAATGTATCGTTTGATTTTGGTGCTCCAGTTTCAAGGTTCAGTTTCAAGGTCGGTACGTTGGTTCAAAATACACTGATTTTATTAGATCCCACTGCAATTACAACAAAAGGCATTAATACCTAATTCATAGGCAATTTCCACCGGGTAAAAATTCTGTATTATTATTGGAGACCTTTTTCACGTCAAAATTTTTATTCGCGAACGCGCGGGGCTGGTATACCGACCTTAAAATTGGAGCACCAAAATCAAACGACACATTTTCCGAGAGCACCTAATTTATAGCATATTTCTACCGATTGAAAAACGGTTTTATCGTTGAGATTTTTCGTATTGTAAGGGATGGTGCCCTCGACTTAGAGGTTGAGCACGAAAATCCAATTATGTATTATTAAAAAGCACCTAATTTATTGAAAACAATGTACATTGGTAAATTCGGCTATTACGAATAATTCAAAATTTGAAATTTTGATAAATTTTCAAAATTTTGATTTTGCAATTTCCGGTCGGATTTTCAGTTTGATTCTTATTCTTATATATCGAATTCACCTGAAAAGTACTTAATGTGGGTACTTTTAGTTTTAATTTTTATTATTTTGTAAAAGTTCTGCTACCGTCACGTTACGGTAGCAGACGAATTTTCAAAATCGTCTACTTCCTCTAAACAACTAGCACGAAAATAAATAAATAAGGTAATTTCGGAATTCAAATAGGAGAATTTCGCCTGTTGCCGTCACGGGGGTTAAATAAATCGTATCATGACCTTACATAAATTCTGCTAGTCACAAAAATTTTGCATGTTCACAAAAATAAGTTACGAATTTAGGAGCGTCGTGTACGTTGCATGTCTACCTACACTTCATTTATTAATTAGAAGCCAAGACATTTTAAACCTATAGTGAAAATTGTTAATGCAGTACAATGATTGTCCTTTTGTTTATAGTCACGGCCATAAAACTAAAAACATATTGACTTAAGTGTTAATCTGCTTTTCGAATTATTCTTCGCTAAGATCGATACACTTTTGCATTCTTTTTAACTGACTTTTAAAGTAATTGTTTTAGTTAGCAGTAAAGTTGGTCAAAACTTACTGGTACGTAGTCCAGTTTTAATTCTGTGAAACACACTTTTATTTCTTCAGGTAAGCTTTTTTAATTAAATAAGGTTAAAGGTGTTTGTGTGTAACATGCAACGAAACTTGGTATCGTAACATTGTTGCTCAACAATTCTTGATGGTACATAGATGTTAACATAGTAACATCGCTTGTCGGTTCTTACGCATTAATCGCACTTTACAAGTACATAACAAGTACAAGTACAATACCCGTAAGGACCGTAAGATATCTCAATCGCGTAATGAGCCCTACATCGATATCCCTAAATATAATGCAGGTAATCACTGTTAACCTTTGAAAAATCAATTTTTAAATCGTCGCTGCGATTCAGGTTTTACTTTTGAGACATATAATGTTAAGAATACTTCTGATAGTGGGACTGATATCAAAAATTATACAGAAAAAAAACAAGAAATATTTTACACTTGTTAAATCTATTATATTTTTATTTACCTAGTAAAACGATGGTACACTAACGGATCAGGGTACCAGGGACGCTACGGGGCAGGTGTGTTTGGAGCATCCTGCAACCACGAGAAAAGCATACCACTGGGGAAATACGCCTCGGTCTTCCAGGCTGAGGTCTACTCAGGTCATACTCAGGTGTGCTACGCACCTGACAGAAAACAGAGTGACCAACAGTGAGATTGATATTCTCACTTATAGTCGCGCGGCCATTGGGGCCCTCGTGAGTTGCACCACAACATGATAGGTGGTGTGGGACTTCATGCAGACACTTACAGAGTTAGCGACTCCAAACAAGCTCACTCTTACATGGGTTCCTGGGCACACAGTGATAAATGGCAATGAGGTAGCCGATGAACTGGCAGGAAATGGGACCCTAGTGGAACCAAGAAGCCAGTTGGTCGGAATGCCGATTGCCGAAGCGAAACATGAATTGAAACTAATCCTTGAGCAAGAACATATCGCTCAGTGGAATGCAAATACTGGCTGCAAAACATCAAGACAGCTGATGAAAAACCTCTCCAGAAGAGGGCAGACGCACTCTGGACGATGAACCGGAGTAGGCTAAGCAGCACGCTTGGCCTGCTCACTGGCCACGTCGCAGTAAGGGCGCACCTCTGCAAACTTAAGCTGACGGCTGAGAAAAACTGCCGACTATGCGGCGAAGAGGAAGAGAGCAGCTTAAATATTCTGTGTTGCTGCCCGATGCTAGCGGTGTACAGATATCAAACTCGGGGCCGAATTCTGATGCCCTAAAGACACAGTGGTAGTCACAGAGGATCAAAAGATCTAGGTGACATAGGTACCAATGGCCCAACCGCAAGATTGTAATGTATGTACCTACTAGTACATAAATCTATAATTTCAGATTTACGTTAAACATTTATTTATAAACTGCTATATACAGGGATCAACTTATCATACATAAGTAAGTAAATTTAATTTTCCTCAACAGTGTTTTATGTATTCGTATTCTATTCGTATTATTTTTATTTTTAAATCTGTTGTGCGCTCCTGTTTTTGGGCATTAAGTTGTGTATTGGGTTATTCTTGTATAAATAAATAAAAAAGAATATTATTTTAAAATCATTTCCCTGCTATTTTAGCAGTTAAGTGTTTCGTTAAAAGACCTATGAGAAAAAATCTTAAATTTTAACAAGACTCATATGGCGCAATCTTAATCTGTTTTTTTAACTAAGAGCCGGAAAATACTAGTATAACTTACAATCTTTCTCGCGCCTGTAAGGATTTTTGTTTTAAAAATAATCGATAATGCGCTTGAAATAAAATAATATTTTAACACTTTGAATGCCGCGATTTTCTGTTTATAGTTTTATAGTTATCGTACGTTTCGACAGATAAATGTAGCAAAAAAAATCCAGAATAGCTTTGGCCCAATAAAATTATATTTTGGTTATTAATTGGAAGTGGGTTTCACCATATTTTCGACCATAAAACATGGGAACATTAACAATTTTGAATTTTTTTTTTTCATATTTGTCTATTTCACGGCGGATTCATTACTAACAAAAAAAATTACAACAAAAATTTGCTGTATTAATAGTTTTTTTTAGTTCGTTTTTCGTAAACTTTTAATGGTTAACATTTTTTAAATGCTATGATCATTTTTTTTTGAAAACTACATAAGAGAACAAGCAAATTTAAGATAATTTCAATATTATAACTGTAGCAGTTGTGATAAATTTTTAAAATTGTATTTCTATTTTTATTAATCAAAAAAAAAACTTGTTTAATTAATTTTTCGAATTAAAATTATTATAATTATGATTACCTAATGGTTTTTTGAAGTGGTTTTTTATAATAAAATTGGAACGATTCCTAAAAGATTAGCATAGCCCCCGCTCAAGGATGACACATGATAACATTAAAATATTTTATACTCTTTTAATTGTTTTTGTAAAAAAAAAGGTGACCGCTTTACGATTTTGCGTGTCATCCTTGCGAAGGGGCCATGCTAGCTAGTATTATTATTATACTTATTAATTTAACTTAAAAGAAATTATACATCATATTCTTTTTAAAACAACCCCAAAATATATAGCCCCAAAAACACATGAAAATTCCACACACTATATATATATATATATATATATATATATATATATATATATAATCTTGAACCCATTTATCCTTAGGGTGTCGAGTTATCGCTTTATTCTTGTTTTATAAACTTCTTCCATTCTTTTCTGTCTCTTGTCAATGTCTTTGCTTCGCTCCATATTTTATTTCTTCCTTGTAAAATCTTTCCTATTATGTCGTTCCAGATTTTTCTAGGTCTTCCTCCTTTTCTCTTGTTTTGTGTTTTTGCTTCATAGATTTTTTTAACAGGTCTACTGTTTGGCATTCTCTGTATGTGTCCCCACCATCCCAATTGTTTTTGTTCTATGAATGAAATAATGTCATCTATGTCTAGTTCTTCTCTTATTTGTGTATTTCTTATTTTATCTCTTCTTGTCACTCCTTTAATTCTTCTCAGATATTTCATTTCTGTTGCTTGTATTCTACTTTTGGTTTTTTTGTTAATATCCAAGATTCACAACCATATGTTAATACAGTTTTGTATGTCTTAAAATTTCTTTTTTGTTGATAAATTTCCTGTTCATTGCATAATACAGTTTTATGGTTTTCTCGATTCTGTCGTTGATTTCCGCTTCTTGTCTTCCCTTTTCGTCTATTGTTACTCCTAGATATTTAAACTCTTTAACTTGTTCTATTTTTATACTATCTATCATAATATTTATTTCTTCGTCTCCTATAGTCATCACTTTGGTTTTATCTTTATTTATTTTCATGTGTTTTCTCTTTAGTGCTTCATTCCAAACTTCTATATTATATTGTAATTGTTTTTCATTTACAGCAATCAGTATTATGTCATCTGTAAATGCTCCTCCAGCTATCTCAACTCTTTGCATGTTTTTGTTATCCAATGCACATTTTTTTGATATTTCTTTCACATTCCTTGATGATGTCGTCCATGAAAATATTAAACAGCATTGGACTTAATGATCCGCCTTGTCTCAGACCTTCTTTTGTTTTGAAGCCTTCTGATTTTATGTTATTCATGATTTCTATTACTTCTTTATTTTTTTTTATCATATTTATGGTTTTGTCATAGATGTTTCTATTTTTTTAAACTACTTTGGTTTCCCTTCAATGCGAATAAATCTTTCGCCTTTTTTTATGTAATTTTAAAAAGATAACATTTAACAAAGCTTATCAAACAAAAAAAACATTTGAACCAGTCACCTTTTTTTTAATTTTTTTCGTAAATATTAAATCCGCCGTGAATAAGACCAATTTGAAAAAAAAAATAGTGAAAATGTTAATTTTTCGATGAATTTTCTTTAAAAATGTGGTGGACACCATTTCCAAATAATTACATTTTTTCAGTACGCTTGTGGCACAATGCGGATCTGTCTATTAAATTTTTTTTCACGTTTTAACTTTCAAAATGACAAATGACCTCGTTAAAAAAAATGCTTGGAACCTCAAATCTAACAATAAATATACTTGACCAATTCTTATTTATATTCGTAACGTATATATCCAGAGGTAGACGAGGTAGTTTAAGTAGGTAGCTATAAAACCTCACCAGACGTAATGACATCATGTTGATTCACCTTTATTTATGTTATTTGTGATAGGTATAATACGTAGTATTCACAAATACTTCGTTTTTTTTTTCAATAATCATAGCAGAAAATAGAATTCGACCAGTTACCCTTGAAATTTGCAAAATGTGATTTCTCGTACCACGTAATAATTATTTAAATTTCACATGTCACACATGCCTTCGGGCCATCTTAAAATAAAACATAACAATGTAGGAAAAGAATATACAGCGAATTAATATAATAATTAATATAATATATTAATCGTTATACAGGGCGATTGATTAGTGTGATAAAGCTCAACATAACTTTGATCTGGCACCGCGTTATGGAACACCCTGTAACTAAATTTGAAATGTAAAGCTAAAAGCTGCTCTTATAAAAACAGAGCTACTGAGCTTTATCACACTCATCAATCACCCTGTATAGGTGCTTTTACGCGGAAAATATTTTTACTGCAATATGTGGCTGCAAAATTTGCAACGATAGTCCAGCCATCATCACAAACATTTAATGCTTATTTAAACTAATCTTTTCAAACACAATTGGTCCAAAAATAAAAGAAATTATACAAACATGATATAAGCAATACCTGTTACCACAAGATTAGCGATAAATACGGTTTTTAGCGACTCGAGATTCATATAAAAGTCATTAATAAAGTCAATAACCCTCTCATTGGATAAATCATTAGTAATTTTATTAATAATATAATCTCCAAAATTTTCAAAACAACAACAAACATCAAAACAAAGCCTACATTATTTCAGACGATGCGGCGTTGCCGCTTCTACTATAAAGTAGCGGCTACTTTGATTTTTTAAATATAACACCCTGTATATAATATCATTTTATGATTTTTCTTCACTTTCCAAATACTTCATGTACTATTTCCCTATACCTATCTGTTACTGTTTGGGAGGTAAAAATTAATTTCGATTCTTCAATACTTGCTGACAGTCTTGAACTCTTTGGTACTATATAAGACTATCAAATAAGAAATGTAGTGAAGTGACACCATCATTTCAGAGTCCTATTTTGCCTATTTACCTCATACAGGGTAGTTAGAAAATTCAGATACTTTGTTTACATGAAAAAATGAATGAAAGTCAAGTTTTTTAAATGGAGCACCCTGTATATTTTTAGATTTTTAAGCTCTACATTCAATTTAAGATTGACTTTGTTCAGATAATCATATTTCGATATCGAACCGTTTTCGAGATAAACTGTTTCAAACAAAAAGTCAAGAAATTTTCATTACTGTAACCTAATCTTGACATTTTTTTAATAATTGGTACCACAATTACCAACGAAAGTTTGACATTTTAAAACTGGATAATTTATTTTTCTAAAGCACACTATAAGAAAATACCAAATTGCAATGTTGTACGGTAGAGACACTCAATACCTCAATGCATACAGGTTGTAACATTTCAATTGATCGAATTAATTGATGTATAACAGTTGAAAAACTAAATCGAAAAGAGATATTACGTAGTATACGAGAAAAAAAAGTGATAAATACAAGGAAACCACGTCAGTTTGAGTTTTGAAACAGTTTATCTCGAAAACGGTTAAAAATCGAAATATGATTATTTGAACAAAGTCAATCTAAAATTAAATGTAGAGCTCAAAAATGTGAAAATATATAGGGTGTTTCATAAAAAAACTTGACTTTTACTCATTTTTTCATGTGAACAAAGTATCTGCATTTTCCAGCTATCCTGTATGAGGTTAATAAAAATATAGCTCCGAAGTGAGAATCCTTATGGTATCACTTTACTTCATTGCGTATATAATAGTCTTAGTACCAGAGAGTTAAATATTATCAGCGTTTATTGAAGTACATGTTTGGTAGAAAAAAAATCGAAATTAATTTTTATCTCCCAAACGGTAACAGATAGATATAGGGAAATAATACATGAAGTTGTTGGGAAAGTGATGAAAAATCATAAAATGATATATACGTTCTATTTGAAAAATAAAAGTAGCCGCTACTTTATAGTAGAGGCGGCAACGCTGCATAGTCTGAAATATTGTAGGCATGTAGATCATGTTAATTTATGATTACCATTAAATTTTCAGATCGATCCGTTGTCTGGTTTACCAGAAACGTCTAATTAACGCTCATCGTGAAAAGCCCTGTATATCCGGTTAATACTAAAAATATTATCCTACATTGCAGTCTTGTTGGCAATATTACCGGCCACATATGGCAGTAAAAATATTGCCCATTTAGTAGCACCTTTAAAGACATACTGGCAATTAAAATGACACTTAGAATGTGTCATATTTTTTTTTTTTTAAAACAGCTATCGAACAAGCGTTATCTTGCTTTGCTAAATTTTAACGTTTGAACGTAGTAATAAAAATAAACACTGTAAAAGCGTGGACTTAAAAATGCAGTGTAAAAAATCGAGGTCAATTTAAAATTCCTGGTAAAACTTGATCAAAAGGGCTCGAATGTAAATACATGTTGACACGTGTGTACGGGTGGTAAAAGGTATCTGTAGGGCCGAGGAACGGTAGAAGACGACGAACCTGTGGAATATCCGTCATTTTAAAAAAATAACGACAGTATATTAAATATCAGAGAAATCGTCAAAAAAGATCGCCGTTTGAGTATGAGAATGATCGCAGATATATTCAAAAGTAACATGTAAACAGTTAAAAAAAGATGAAACTGGGTTGTAAAAGGTTTGTGAAAAAGATTGTTTTAAAAAACATTTTTTAGGATCAAATAGAAGCCAGCCAACATGTTTGCTCGGATATTCTTAAAAAGTTAAGTCACCATCGTCACCCCAAATGAAAAAAGCCAAGATGAGCAAATCGAAAATGAATACGATGCTCATTTTTTTAGACGCGACGAGAGAGACATAATTCACTTCAAAGATGTACCTGAAAGGCAAAATGTCAATCAGAACTTACTGCTTGAAATTTTTGAAAAAACTGCGAGATCGTCTTAGGCGACGGGGACCGGATTTGTGGCAGAATAAAACTTGGGATTTTTCACCAGGACACCGCCTAAAATGTGAAGCCGTTTTTGGCAAAAAAACAAATCTTTATCTTTGACCAACCCCCATATTCCCCTTTAGCCATAAGAACTTGTGACTTCTTATTACTAAAAATAAAGGAATTTCTAAAAGGGACTCATCTTCAGTCCATAGATTTAGAAGATTTTTAAATGAAAAAACGATGGGTCAATAATAAATACATAATAACATAGGAATGCGTAGAAAATGATTAATTATATGAATAAAAAAATATATAATAGTGTTACGAAATTTACTTCTTTCTTGGGTTCGGTGATTTTAAACTCTCGATACAGTAACAAAACAATACTTTTACACGATAAATTTTACTTTTATAAATCAATTATAGATATTTTTTAGATATTCAACTAATTACAACTTTTATAACTATTTAAATTTCATAACTTATTAACACTTTTTAAAAACGGTCCTTTGTTACGACCGCTGTCCTTTTTATATTTCTCAATCATAATTCCAGACCACTTCGCGAAAGCGTTAGAACCATCTGGATGACTCTAGGCGCGGCGAGAGTTTATTAGACGGAGGCGGAAGCCGACAAAGGGCTCATTAATATGCACCCTTGTTGTGGTCGATGCTCGGATGCCGATAAATAAACAGGGCCGGAATGTAACAATAGAAAACTAAGCCTAATGGTTCGTTTTGTCGTATTCTTACGAGTATTCCAGAACCTGGTCAATTTCGAAGCGTTGTAAAACACAGATAAATTAATGAAATTAAGTGAATTTGTAGTGAAAATTATTTGTTAAAAAACCCTCAAGATTGCTCTGATATCATTTTATTGTAAAATGACCAAAAAACAGTTATAATGCCCAAAAGAAAATTTGTTCAAACATTTTCAGTTATTTTTGTTTTATTTTCCATTTTACGTTAAAAAAATAATAGAAATAAAATTGTAGACAATTTAATTTGCTACAAATAATGTCATAAAATGTTTTGTAGGGTTGCTATTTTACGAGATACAACGCAAAAACCCCTTTTTCCAAGATGGCGGCCGGGGGACAAGGGTGGCGAACCCACAAACTTGAACTTAGGCTTATACTAACCCTCCCTACACATCAAAAAAATAACATTGCGCCCTCTGAAAAACGCACGCCAAGGCCTAAAAAATGTAACATTTCAATGGACTATAGTATTTTATTATCTGATCTTGTATTGATAAATGGAAATTTTATTGCATCGCAATAAATGAAATGGAAAAAGACATTGTGGGCTTCGTAGCCAATACATGACTTAAATATTAAAATGACTTAAAAACATTACGTATACAACGAAGTTGTAAAAAATCCCTTGTAGGGGTAGGAAAAGTTAGTTCACAAGAGCCATATTCTTTAATAACCAGTTTCGTTCATCCATTATATCATCCACTCAATGATATAATATGACGAACAACGGTTACGTGACAGGTAAATTTTAATGGGCAAGCAATTATTTCTTTTAAGAGTGTTAACAAGTTGAAAATAATTACTATCTAGATCGTATATTGAATCGCTTAGGTAACTTGTAAATTTAAACCAAACCGTTCATTTTTCGTCGTGATATGGTATTAAAACAAAACATCTTGTTCCATTGAATTTCGCATCCAATATATTTCGTAATAGAACAATTCGTGAAATGTAGATAGTGAAAGGCATTGACTTTAAAACGATTTAATTTGTTTTTTGTTACCTTATTCTATTTAGTGGTATCATTTGGGCGAGATTAAAATTTGAAAATAGAAATGCATTATTAGACAGTATGATTTAATGACCTAATAAAACTATCGTCAGATCTATATATTTTTCAACATTTTCTTAAACGTTTCCCATTTCCTTATTATATTTAGTCATTGCAAATTAATTCTAGAGATCTCCTAATAGACCATGATCCAATTAAGTTGGTCAATTAAATTTTACGAGGATTCTAAGATTGTACATACAACCAAACTTTATGGAATCACCTATTTATTATCTGTTCGAGCACATTAACAATATTTACAATATCGAACAGGAACATATTGTCGGTTTCCTAAATGAATGCTGTAAAGTGAATTTCAATTTAAGAAAGATTTGATTTGATTCTATAAATTATATTAAGTTATTAATTTCTGCCATTCCACCAAAACTGCTTAAATTATTTGATCTACATTACTCGATTTATTCTGACGGTCTCTAATCTTTTTTTTATGGTATTCTATAAAAAAATCTGATAAGGTAAACAATTAGACCACTCTAAAATACACTCACGCTTGTTGTTTCTAAAAAATTAGTAAAACTGCTTTTATGTGTATTATCACGCATAAAAACAAAATGGCTTTTTTTTTAAGAAAATAGTCGCAAAAAGGGTAGACCTATTGTGTGGGCCGCGGACGGCCCGCACTGCGACTATTAGAAGGGGAAGTGATTATAGAAAGGAAATGATTGTGGACACGCTTTTTAAAAAGTTGCAGGTCATAGTTCTCTGAGAAAAACTGATTTTGGAAGCTTATTCCATTCCGTAGCAGCCCTGTAAAAGAAGGATTCTTGATGAAGATTGGTCCTTGTAGTGTCAATCTTGAGAGTAAATGGGTGAGACTGATAAGCGTGCCGAGTTCTTCGGCCGAATGTGGCCAATGGTGGTACAAGAGTTTTTATTTCTCTGGAGCATATGCCATGGAAATATCTGTAGAGCAATGACTGGTCTGCAATTCTTCTATGTTCTAGAGGGTGAAGGGTATCTGTGAGAGTTGAGCTGTTTATCAAGCGAATGGCTCTTTTCTGAATGGAATCTAGAAGACGAAGAGAATGCCTTGGTGCTGAACCCCAAATGTGCGAACAATACTCCAGTAGAGGTCGGACACCGTGACTCCCAAAATCGAGATGGAGGGACTTGGTTCAAGGGTATTTCCGGACATTCTGATGGGATGATTTGAGGAATTCATTTTCTTGGAAAACGTGGCACTTTGTGTTTTTTGGGCGTTGAACTGAACAAGATTGTTGGTTTCCCACTCGACGATTGCTTTAAGATCTCTATTGATGAAATCAACCTGTTTCTGCCTGAGTCTATTTGTATCATTCACCGAAAGTGATCGATAGGATGAGACAAGTGTGCTATCGTCTACGAAACTGTAAATGGGGTTTGTGGTGGTTTTCAAGAGGTCGTTGATGTGTAAAAGAAATAAGTTGGGGGACAGGATGGAACCCTGGGGGACCCCGGCATTAGTTTTAAACGCATCAGAGGAAATACCGTCAACTGCCACATGTAAGAAGCGATCTTGCATGAAGCTCAAGAGCCATTGGCGCAGTTTGGTTGGGAGACCGTAGGCAGATAATTTACTTAACAATGCCTGGTGCCAAACGCGGTCAAAGGCATTAGATAATCCAAGGCTATTGCGCGGGATTCACCAAACTTTTCAATAGTGTTTGTCCAGAGCTAAGTGACATAAGCCAGCAAATCTCCAGTAGACCGAAGTTGTCGAAATCCATATTGTCTGTCATGGATTATCTCAAATTTCTCCAGATATTTGATGAGTTCTGTGTTAATCGCTTTTTCCATAACTTTGGATATGACTGAGAGCAATGCAATAGGGCGATAATTTGCAGGAATAGTCTTCTTAATAAAAGGCTCTAGTACTGAATTCAGATACCGGTTACTTGTTAATGTTAGCATTATTTGAATTATTGTAGTTTTTTTGCCAATCATAATACAGTTTCACCTTTATATTTGAGCAGCTTCGAGTCTAGTCCTCTAAGAACTCAAATTCGCCAGTCTTCTGACCGAAAAACAACTCTAGTTGGCATTTGCCGATCTTGCATTGTTTTGTTTTGATGATCCAAACACTAATTCAAACGGTCAGATGGAACACTAACACATATAACTTACAAAAGTTACCTCCGAAGCTCTCGATAAAATACAGTGCAGTTTCTTTCGCGACTTCTTCTCGGCCTATTTTTTTAAAGTGCCCAACTCTAAAAATTTTCAATTAGTTTTTGAAACAACTCCTTGAACAACGATTCTTGTTCTTTGTGACCCTCCCTGCTCGTCTGTGTTCTGATAACCCAACATAAGATCATTTGCCAAATAAACTGGACTACAATTTTACAACTAAACAGAGATATCAAGGTTACAGCAAAAATTCTTATTAACCTGTAATGAATGTAACTGTTAATGAACACATTCATCTTTTGTTTGATTATTGTTTTTTACAAAAAAAGAATATATATCATAAATGCTAGGTGATTTCATACAAGTTTGATTGTGTGTACAATGTGTACATATGGATATTTGAAGGGCGACCTTATTACGCACCACCCACATAATATATGGATGTATCAAAAGTATTTGACTAAGTTTAACATTCTACTCTTATCAATAAACTAACAAAATATTTAATGAAGTTTATGTAAATAAATTAAATCGTATTAGTCGTCGATTAGTCTTCGGAACCACCGTATCCAAGGTGTTAATGCAATAAGTATTTTTTCAACAAAGAAACCTTTTATTTACTTTGCTTTGCAATTTGTCTTTCTTGTCTACCAATTTACTAACATTGTACAAGATCAAATTAGATCAAATTTACTGTTACCGTTGCCACATAAGGATTTTTCTTCCATCAAACTGCTGTAATCCACATCAATAACCTATTTAATCGATCTTGTCCAGTGGTTAGTTTATTAAGGAACAACCGCAAAATTATTATGGATTAGGAATTATAAAAAGCTAAAAACGAGTAGTGTTTTCGTAAACAATAAACGATTTGTAACTGTACTAACAATAAAAATAAATCTAACCATAAAATTACGAGAGAATGTTGGTTATTGTCATTATTGTAAACAGGGTCCATTAAAAAAACCGGAACTTAAAAAAAAGTGTAACACAAGAAATCGGGGAATGAAATTATTCGCACATAATAATAAAACGATCAAATTACCTTATCGCATTGTTCTTCTAAATAAACAACTCTCTCAAATTGTAAAAACACCTCGTCCTCCTTTTCTCTCAATAAGGATTCGTTCGATTCCAATCTTCTCGTTAATTGATCTCTCTGCTTGATTAGATCATCTCTTTCCATCTGCGAAAACAAAATCCTATTCGAATAATTCAAATAATAAATAACTCAAAATTTTATTTCCACTCTTGCTATAAAAAAGGTTGAAGATGTAGCTGTCACCTGAAGGGTACTAAAATGAGGACCGAAACTTTTTTACTACGATATATTTTTAAATATTGAAATGTCCAATCGTTTTTGTTCATTCATAAAAAAAACGAATTGACAAGAGGATACTACGAGACTTAATGTTCTTATTGAAAGCAACTGTTAACGTGTTGAAAAGTTAACGAAAGTATCCGGAAACGCATGTTAACATGCAGAGATAAATACAACATTAACAATATTTTGTTTTAAACTATGACACTATGATCAATTTTTAAATCTTCCGTTAATTCATGCATTACCACATCTAAAGAGCAATTTTAATTTTTTATATAAAGCTTTCAAATAAAGCTATTAGATTTTTGGTCGTTTTTAAAATGTATAATCCAATGATCTATTCGTTTAGGTATATTTAAAAAATTTAAGTTTTCTTATTCTTTCTATAAAAAAAATTCCGCAATCGTCGATTTTGTTGACAAAAGTTATATGTTACTAAAAAGTTTTTGGTTTAATAATAAAGTTCTAGGACTGGTAGTATAAAGATACGTTATTTTTAAAACAATCTATCTATCTATCATATCTAAGTACAATCTAAGTATGCTTTTCTTCAATATACTCTCACTGCGTATCTACACATCATTGCATACGTTACTTCCATTGTGGAGATAGTCTTCAGACGTTAGGATGTTAAGTAACCGCGTCCATTATCCCCTGGGGATACGGGGAAAATAGAATAGATCCCAGGAATAATCTGCCTGTCGTAAAAGGCGACTAAAAGATTCTCAATCCAAAGTGTCATGCGACCCGTGCTTATGGATGCATGGCGGTGGGGAAGCACCGTAGCTAACGGAGCCTACAGGAAACCGGGCGAAATCCTGTAGTAGGCAGCCTTAGTCCTGTGCAGGGGGCACCTCAGGGCCGGACCACCCCTTTCCCATACTCGTTGACTGCAAAGAACTGAGAACGCTGGTAGAAGTTAAACTGATATGGGATCCAGGACGCCAGGAAGTTGCAGGTAATGAGAAAGTAGACGAACTTGCAAGAAGAGGTTCGGAAATACACAAAAACTACTTAAAATGTATACCAGGAAAATAATACATCAAAGGACCGTGCCATAAAACGACAGTAAAACTGTTAGCGATGAACAGGAATCAGCTAAGAATCACTAAGGGACTGTATAATGGAGGCCTAGCGTACGGGTTGTGCGGCGGGGATCCAGGGTTCGAATTTATATGCATATTTTTTTAACTTTTCAAAATAATTTATCTAAACTACTGAAGAATGATAATAAACTTCAGAAAACTAACTAGCTCCCGCGAACAGCGGCCAATTTATATATTAACGTTAAACGAGAGAAGACTAGAAATTTCCAAACGTATCCAGACTGTTCTATCAAAAATTAGTGATTAGTCGGGAAGGTATTGGAACAACCTCGTCATTGGCTGTGACGTCACCGTACTGCCCAGCTCGCTTACGTAACATTTTCCAGTGGCGTATTGCAAAATCGTTACAATATCTTCTAGGGACTAGGGACCCCTTTTAAAGATTCCTTTATTTTTGGTTTTCGGAACAAGAAGTCACAGGTTCATAGGGCTTGGATGAAAATTTGGGAAGTCAAAAAAAGAGATTTGTTTTTTGTCCAAAAAGAGCTTCACGGAGAAGGTATTTTAGGCAGGTGCATTGATGAATAATCCAAGTTTCTTCTGCTACAAATAGAGTCGACGTCGTCTTACACGTTCTCGCAGTTTTTTCAAAACATTCAAGTAGTATGCTTGATTGACATTCTGCCTTTTAGGTACCGTTACGAAGTGAATTATGCCCCTCTCACATGGCGTCGAAAAAAAATGAGAGGATCGTCTTTACTTTTGATTTGCTCATCTTGACTTTTTTTATTCTCGGTGATAATGGTGATTTTCAGTGCATGGGTTGCCTCTCGATTTTGGATCATACTGGAATATCCGAGATTCAATTCAAGTGATTATATTTTTCAGTAAATCCGGATGTGTTTTAACTTCTTAAGAATGTACGAACAAACTTGTTGTTATACGTCTTTGTGACACTGAGGTGTTGTGCACACCCTTAATTCTGAGTAATGTTAGGTTTATTACTACAATATGTAATCGTCGGGCTGCACCCTAATTAGGTCAGTGTCAGGCCCATTAACCTATCAAACCTTGTCATGAAAAACGTCTATGATATTCCATGACAGTTTTTTCCTGGTTCGGTTGGTTTTGTTACCTTAAATCAACGTTAAATTTTTACCTACCGTCGTAATAATTTTTTCGAAACAATCTTTGCACAAATATTTGTTATGTTCAAATCGTCGTGCCATAAATTTTTTACTGTTTCCTGTTTATTATAACTGCTATCACTCAGACAATTTCTCTGATTTTTTAAAGATGACGGATTGTCCCTCATGATTATCGTCTTCCCCCTCTTGTACCACACACAAATTGCTGAACGTTCTTACATCTATGTCAACATTTGTTGGCATACTAGAAATTTTAAGCTGATTTAACAAAGAATAAAATATCATTTTAATTATCAGTGTGTCTATCCCTAAACCAACAAGTCCTAGATCTTTATTGTTAGACCTCATATATGATGTGGTAGTACAGGTATAGTAAATCATTTGAAAACACTTACCTTGACTTCATGATACTTTTCTTCCAAGTAATAAGCGATGTTTCGAGCCTCCTCGTATTTTTGAGACAAATGTAAATATTTGTCGTAATGTTTCTTGAACAAGACAAACCTGAAACAAAAAACGATTATTAAATATTTTAAATACTTGTAATTGTAATTCGAGGCAATTTTTGACAGCTTTTTGACTACTTTAGAGGCTAGTATGCATTTTGATCATACATACTCGTGCATACATACATATAGGTAGTCACGTCCTGTAGGGGTAGACAGAGACCACTTCTTTCCATTTGCTACGGTACTTACACACGTCTTTCGCTTCTTCTACTTTAATCAGTGCTCGTCGGTTGCTGGCACTCGACCTAGCCTTTCTTTAAATCATTTTTGATTCCATCGAGATATATTCGCTTAGGTCGACCTCTGCCAACTTGCCCATTCACACTCGCACTATAAATCTGTTTTGTCAATCTTCTTTCATACAGCACACTATTCCTTACTTAATCCATCAGTACAGAAAAACACGAGGCAGGCGTTAAAGCAGCGATCAATGGCTGAATACACTCTCAGCATCAGCTGAAGTGGTCACAGCTAGAGGGAGCTAGGCACAGCAAACTAATGCTTAAAGAACTCTCACCTAAGCAGGCAGTGTAGCTGCTCTCGTCAAGTAGGGAAAAACTTAGAACAGTTGTATGGCTTTGTACCGGACACTGGTCTTTGAGAAAACATCTACACAATATGTTTGACACAGAACCTATATGCAGATTATGTAATGAGGAGGAGGAAACAGCCACTCATATTATCTTCGAATGTGAAGCCACCGCCCAATGGAGGCACTACCTGGAATGTATACAAGACCAAGGGAGTGATCCACCTGGGGCAATAGCAGTACATAAGCTTCTTCCTTAACAGGAGAATTGAAGAAATGGGCCTAAACCAAGGAGCTGGAAAGGTACAAAAAGCAGACAATGCTGAAGTGCCTAGTGAAAAATTAGACCTCTTCCACAACTCCTACTTACTCATTCATTCATTAACCATCACTCATTCCAGATATACTTCTTAGACTACTTATCTCCATAGCATTGATTTTACTTTCATGTTTCTTCTGCCAAACCCAACATTTACTACCATACATAAGTGTATGGACCAGCACAGCTAGTCTTTGCTTTTTTGAAACGTTCTGGCTGTCCATTAAGTTATGCAGCGCCCCATTCAATTGTTTCCCTGTCTGCAAACACCTTTCGCTCAATATCACAGTACTTTTCGTCTCTCGTAAACCTTAAACCCAAATTTAAAAACTCATTCACTTGTTCTACTCTTTCTTCTTTAATTATCACCTCGCAGTGATAAAAAACCATTACTTTCGTCGTGCTTAATTTCACTTTCATCGCTTTGATTTTTATCATACCTAATATTAACCATCGCCTGCAACTCCTCGTCAGATGATGCTGAAATGATCTGATCATCAGCATAAAGCAGGCATTTGACGATAAAATTATTCATTCTTAATCCATACGCAATATCTTTTAAATCTTGTAAACAACCGTGTATGAATAAGCTAAACAGCCATGGCGAAGCCACACATCCCTGTCTAACATATTTTTCGATGTTAAACAAGTCAGTACATGGATTAAAGAAAAAACTATTGTTTTTGCCAACGTTTCGGGATTTTATTGCATCCCTACATAGGGCTCTGTAACAATGGATAAAAAAATAAAAATAGTTTGTACTTGCCACGATGCAAAACATTCTCTACAGTGAAAAATTTGATAGCTATACGCATTTAATTATTTTTGGTTAGGATTGGTTGTACCCAGAGAAATGGGGGTAAGTTTTTTTTAATTTATTTTTCGTTTCTCTTTTGGTTCACGAAATACATCAGTTTTAGGTAGTTTATTAGGGACAACTAGTATGTTTTAATACCATTTGATACAATACAAAGCAATTGGTATAATTTCTATACTTCTATTTAATTAATCATCTAAAAAATATTAGTTTATCCGTTAATTTTATCTTAGTATGAAACATACTAAATGAGGTAATAAATGGACGAATAATTTAGACCGTTTGTATTAAGAAGGTGTTTACCTATTGATAAAGATCCAATAATTCGGGGGGTAAAGCGGGAACCCGCTAGGCACCCTGAAAAATAAAAAAGTATTCTAGTCCCTAATATCCATGTTTCTTTCGAATCTACTATTAACTATTTCAGGCAGAAGGCATATGTGTTTTCAATCCCACTTTAGGGTCTCCATCATCTTGTAGGAAACATGCTGGTGAATGTTTATCGTGTATTTTTGTAACACCCCATATACAAGTGTATTACGTATGTATTCTTCTACTTAGTAAATTTTCATTTTGTATTTTTGTAGGGCTCATTGACATATTTTGTTATTTAAAATAAACTGTTTATTTTATACCCTAATCGATGTGTCGTGTCGGCTCTTTTATCTATGCATAAAAAATTGCAAGGCTGCCAATCGCCGGAAGGCGAGTTTTACTATACATACGCGATAAGAATAAATATTTATCTTTCTCATCTGACCCCGCTTTCATCGGTTAAGATTTATAAATATCTCCCGCTTTCCTCCTCGAATCTTTATCAATAGGTAAACCCTTTTTAAATAACTTCAATAATCTTTAGATTAATAAAAAAACAATAATATAACTATTGTGAAAGGCTTTCGCGGCCATCGTTTATTGGTGAATGGTTTTTCGGGTTTATTGGCCGTCGAAGGTCTGAGTTAATACTCGACGTTTCGCCATCTCGAGTGTATGGCATCTTCGGGAAATGTAATGTCTGCTTTTGAAGGCTGACGGTTTGACGGCAGCGTTGTGTTTTTAAGTACAGGACCCATGTTCTATTGATTTAAGTATTTCCCTCAGATTTATTAAAGTTCTACTGGTAATTATGTATTTCAATGCTTCTCTATAAAGCCTCGGGTAATATGCAGATGTGGTGCATAAAACTTAGGTGTCCTCGAATTTAATACTGTGATCTTTATTATTAATTGTGTGCTCCGCGACGGCAGATTTTTTTGTATGTCCAAGACGGCAGTTGGCTTTGTGTTCTTTGACCCTGGTGTTCATGGACCGTTTAGTTGATCCAATGTAGACACCTCCACAAGTGCATGGAATACGATAAACACCTGCAAAACTTGGTGGGCCTCTCTTATTCTTGGCAGATTTCAGATAGTTTTCGATCTTAGATGGCTTGAAGATAGTTTTGATGTTATATTCTCCTATAGAATCCAGCCGATCCTATCTTAAAGTATGGTTCCGATATGTAGATGACACCTTTGTTGTCTGGCCTTATGATAGAGACAGCCTCAATGGATACAGTATTAACTCAGACCTACGATGGCCAATAAACCCGAAAAACCATTCACCAATAATATACTTATTTAAAAAGAAAGCTCCGATGACTAATTGTCAGTATTATTAATATTCACTATAAGAGAGTACCAGATTATAAATGTTATTTTGTTAGGAATCTATTAAAAATCGAAGATCAGATAGTGAAAACTCTTGTTTAAAATACACGAATTCTTGTTTATACATAACTCATCAGTTATTCCGCGTATTGTTATTTAAATACTAAACTCTCTTAAATGTATCGCAAGTAATTTTAAATTTGCTTTATTGAGAGACAGTTTAATAATTAAGAATTGATTTTAAATATATTACGACCACAATTAATAATTTTATAGTACTACTTTTAAAAAAAAATGACATTGAACTTTTTACTTACCAGTTTTTAATGTTTATAATAATTTAAATTAAAAATTTTCATATTTAATCTTGTTTCTTAAACTAAATTTCGCTCTAATTCTCTAAATGCCATTAACCATTTATGGAAACAATTAATTATGAAAAGGTACTTAAATTTAAAATGTATTTTTAATGTAAACTATAGACCAATATTTGTTAATTAAACTGAACATCTTATCGACTAAACCCATGCTTAATGATTACCTAACCATGAAACGGAGAATTCTTTTAAGATACTGTTATACGATCTCTCCATTAATTATCAGTATTTTAACCACAAAAATAAATAACGAAATTCCAAGTGTTTACAAATTTTAAATAGAAACATATTATCCAAATATTTGATGGCAGTAGACATGAGAGAACTCAGCGCTACATTGTAATTATGAAGGACGACTTCGTGTTTACTTCAACGTCACAAGGTCATTGATCAGATTTGTTTATACAAAAATGTATAGGTAAGGTTTAAGATATTTTATTATTTTTTTAGATTTTTTTTTCAATTCCCTAAGGAAGTGTGTGAAATGTGAAATACTGATTCGTGTGTGCTTTATTGAAAGAGCTGGAGAAGTTCATGTTAGAGACAATTCTTCAGAATAAAGTTAATAAATAGCAAAAAAAAGAAAAGACCTGCCATGAATAAATTGTTAAGAGTAATAGATCGTTAATTAAGAAAATAACTCCATTTATGGATAGAGTTCAATGACTGTTATAAAGATATAGCATTTCAAACATAGGAGCCAAGCTTAAATGCACATATTCTTTAAATTTAGTCTTATTCTCTGTCTTTAGGTTAATTAATAATAGGTGATTTGTATTAGGATTAATAAAAGTATATGAATGAGTTTATATTTTTTGGACAAATTTAAATAGGAATAAATACGCTGTTAAACCAATTCGTTTAACCCTCACCGTATCAAAATGATTTTAAAACTGTTTTCAGAACAAGGTCAAAATTGACCCAGACAAAAAAAGTTTTTTTAAATGATTTTCAATAAAAGTTTTTAGGAATTATATAAAGAATGTAAGAATGTTACCCGGTACTCTTGACCTGGCTTTTCTTCAAAACAATTTAGATCCGATAGAGATACGTTAGCCCCGGTCGAACTCTACCGATTTGTATGAAAGCGCTGATGAAAGTAGAAAAAGCAAAAGACGTGTATAAGAACCGCAGAAACAAACAAAATATCAACAATATATATACTTATAAAATCTTGGGTAATTATTTGAACTTTCAAATTTGATCTTCAACACTCCCTCTCAAACTTAAATCGATTAATTCATATATTTCATACTGTTGAGAATATCCTTTCTAATCGAGCCTTATATCTTTTAATGTCCCTACTTGTTTTTTTTTTCAGCTGGTACACCCATCGATTATTGATAATAGCTTAATTTTTTGGTATTTTTTGTTCAAAAGTAAGGAGTCTATCTCTTCGTCCATTGCTTTCTACCAGTTATCATCCTGAATGTATAGCTTCCGCATAATTATTCGGTATTAAAAAATCAGATACTACTGACATAGCCATGAAATGTGCATTAATTTTTGATTGTTTACACTTATACACTTGTCACATTTTGTGGAATATTTATTATCGTTGCCATGGCAACGGAAGCATCGATTCCTCTTGGCGTTTATGGCATGGACAGCTTTTTCCTCATTGAAACTTATGTACTTTCAATTGCATGACATATATATGAGAAAATTCCTATGCCATGTCGTATAATATATTCATGAGTCAACATATTACCCAATTCTTCCAAAAAAGTTTTCTTCTAACTTTCATATTACCATTAGTACGCTTCCATTATGGATTTTTCAGGATCCAGATGACAAAAGTATTATTATATGCAGCTACAACACGCCAACTGTAAAATAAACGTAAAGCCCATCTTCTTCTGCTCCTTTTGGTACTGTACTCACGTACAACTTTATCCAAACAATCGACGCCACTTTTTGTATCATTACATTACAACAAATTTCTTAGGCTTTGTAACGTAGGACACCAAGGAGATTTTCTAAGATTTTGTAGACAGCAAAACAGAGATTTATACATCATCTGTCTTCTAAATATAGTGATCTGGTGAAAGCATTGTTTGTAGCGGACCATAAATCTTGTACATTTTCTCTTGATTCACGAAATCTACTGGAAAGTATAAAAAATTCTTAGAAAGGTAAGCATTTTTGTAGTATCCACCTCCATCCAGGACTTTATTTTGTCATCATGTCCTTCAGTATAAGTCTTTATGAAATCAGTCAATAAAAGAATTAATTCACTTCCTTACTTTTATATGAGACCTTTGTCTTCTTTCAAGATTTTGTATGATCTGGATGGTCCTAACAAAACTCATGGCTCAAAGATTCACGTCAATGATTCGGAAGAACATCAATAGAAATATTTAGAGGTGCAGTTTCGCACACCATTATTGCTACCAACCTCCAGACGTAAACGGCGTCCTAAGAAGAAGAAGATGCTACTATATACCACTGTTTCGTCGACAGATTTATCAGATCACCGCACTTCTTTTAACTTATAAAATAAAAGACTTCCTTGGTGTCTCTCAGCTTCCATGTCCTCTTTATCCGACAAATAACTAAATGCTTGCTCCACAGGTATTTCCTCGTTACACTTGCCATCTGAAGACTGCATAAGTATTTCGTAAAATTCCTTATTGGGTAAACCTTTTTTTTAGACCACATCGCACTTTAATATTGCTTATTGACAAATAGATAATATTGATTTGATAACGTTCAATAGTAAAGAAAAAAATACAAATGCACGTGAAAAAATCATGCTACAACTTGTTGAGGTGAGGCATACATACCAATTAATCCCAAAACCGATTCGTCTATGACCCAAAGCAGTTCTTAAGGGAATTTTTTATTATAATTTTTTTAATTCATACCAAAAGCTTGCTTCACTCTTAATATAAATTAGGAGAACTTATGATAGATTATCGAACAAAAGTCAAAAATATTCTTTAAAGTTTAGGATTGCAGCTATCACTCACTAACTTATGAAGGTTAAGCAGAAGTTTTTTACTCAACAAGTTTCTCAATACTAACTCTGCACAGTTTCATTAAGCTTTTTAGAGGACATTTTTAAAAAGAAGAAAAAGATTCTTATGGGTGAAAAATCTTCTCATCAGGTGAACAGATAGGACCAAGGTTGTTAGGAATAACAAAGGATAAGAAGTGCTGACATGTGCTTAATTGAAGTTAATAGGATAAGAAGTGCTAACATGTGCATAATTGAAGTTAATACCTTTCACCAAAAGACTTATGATGTTTATTTTTTTAAATGTCCAGAAAACAATAACTATATTTTAAATTAAGAGTAACATCCTATAGGACATAGAAATAACTAGAAAAACAATAAATTGATAAGTAAATTACACATGTAATGATTATAGTCATTACATGTCCATTTAGATTTTCAAAATGAGACAAAAGAAAGCAATAAGGGAATTAAAAAGAATAACCACCTTAAAGTAACTAAAATTGGACAACAAATACAACAAACATTACAACCATTGGATATATTGTAAAAATATGATTGTTCATATTAACACCACACAAAATTAAGAGTTTTTTTTAGATAAACCACAACTGTTTGTAATTAATTAATAATTAGCATCACAGCAAATATTTTATAATTTTAAATGTACAGCTAATATATCTGTTAATTAATTGCATTTTAAAATAATTAGTCATTTTGATTTTAATGTGCTTCATTCATCATCAAAATTCAATCCAATTTTTTAATATTTGGAGGATTTAAAATAGTAATAGTAATTTAAAATATTGGAGCTAAATAAATAGAAATTAACACATATTTAAAAATGTATGCAGAACAAAAATATATAAGCTTGTTTTTAAACTGCAAATATTGTGTTTTCATTCATTTATAATGATTACTATGAAGGCAAATCCTTGTTCCTACACATAATAAAACTAAATTTACCATCAAGGCAAAAAATTTATTATTGGTAAATGTACTTAATAAGGTAGTTTCATCATAATTTAAAAATGTTAGTATCCTAAGGTCATATTTATAAATTAATTTAATTTAAGTTTTTTGCTACACTATATGTTTATTTTACTTGATAAATAACAATTAAATTAATAATTATTAATATATTGTCATATATTCATTCACTTATTTTCACATACCTACTAAATTAGATAATTTTACCCACTGAAAATGTACAGTTTAAATAAAAATGTAGCAGAGTATATAAAAACCAAAGCCTTTATAATTTATAAAAAGACAAGACAATAAGAAAGTAAATCCAACTAAGTACTTGTTACAATACATAATTAAGTAAATCACTAATTTGCTTTTAAAAATAATAAACAAAAAAACATGTAGAGATACAACATATGAAAGGTAGACAAATTTTTTGTGATTGTCAGTTTATGATTTTATTATTAGTGATTTTACACTCTATTAAAACAATATTAAAATTATAATAAATTTAATTTTTTAAAAGTTATAAATTTTTAATTAAAGAAAACAGGATCTAGTTTACAAGTTAAAATAGTGTTTAAATATTATAACAAAACGTTATACATAAATATTTTACTTGTATTTATGGAAATTATTTAAAAAAATAAAATAAAATAATTAAACACATACTTAAATATTATTTTTTTAAATATGTACACATATTTAAACCAATGTGACTAATTAACAGTTTAAGGACACCTGTTCATAACCATCCAAAAATGCAGCTGTATTTTTAATACTTCAAACAATAAGGAATAGCAAAAAAAAATTTTTATAAAACAATAATAATAGAACAATAAAATTATATTTGTGTAAATACAGATTAGTTGAATGCTTGTTATAAAAAATATGTAAAAAATAAAACAACTTGTCACAAAATCATGAATTTAGTATTTTTTAATTTCCTGAATAAAATAAGCTTTCATTTTTAAAAAATAAAAAAAATAAAATAAGTAGTTCTTACAATGTTTAGTATAATGTAACAAAAACCAATATTTCTGATTTGATTGTAATTAAAATCTAATTCTATTAACTAAAATAAAAATAATTTTGACTAGGTACATAATTATAAAAGGTAAATATGAAAATCTTTTAATGGGTAAACATATAGATACTTGTGGGTATTAAAAGTAAATAATTCAGTTTAAGCATGATTTAAATTTACTATATTACACACAGAATCTTCAAAATAATTTCTTTTATAATCTCTGACATGGTAATTTGCTAAGCTCTAGGTGTTTATTTAAAATACAAACCTGTAAAAGTCATTTTCAGTTACAATATCTCTTATACTATCTTCTGGATCTACTCTATCATACACAGGTATTCTTTTATGAGTTTTTTGTAAAGGTACCACCTCCTGTTTGTCTAGATATTCTGTAGATTGTCCCGAGCCTGTACAAACATCCAAGAGGTTCTCAGAATGTCCATGATGAATCTCTTCAGATACAGGAATACTCATAGAGTTCTGAAGAACTAGTTCATCACTTTTACTAGATGTTAACTCATTATAAAGTTGTTCATTCTTCGTAGCACGATATGTGTCCAGAAAAGACCGAGGAAATGTATCTCCGCGAGGCACTAGTAAATCAGTCATTACTACCTATTATAATTTTCACGGATGATCCATTTTCACAGGAAATAAATTTAATGAAAAGGCTCAGGCAAATTAAATTTCAACGATTCACGTAAACATGAACTACATTTTAAACAACTTAACAACAAGCACATTTATTTCAAGTATCACATTGATTACAGTATTTATGTCATCGCTAAATTAATAAACAAGAAATGTTTATAATAGAATATAGAATCCACAAACAACGACAACGATCGTGACAATACTAGTTCTGACACTGACATTTCACACTTCATTTCATTCATTCCCTACTTCATGCTCCTACGTCACACATTGCAAGTGGTTTCGCCAGAGGCGTACTTGTATGGTGTGAAATAATGTTCTGTATTAAATTTTTAAAAATAATACACAAGCTGAATAAATAAATCATACACTACTGACTAAAAAACTATTATGTTATTTAAATAAAAGGATATATGTTTAAATTGTAGCCAAAACGACTCTAGAATTGCAATTTGTTATTTAATATTTAATTAATACATCTAGAAATAAATATACATAGATATGTATAAAAACTTTTTCATTTAATTATTTTCATCAATTACAATTGCTTTAGAAGTTGATGTTTACAAAATAGAAATTTAAAAAAAAAAATATTAGCAATTTTATAATGATCATTTAGAAAAACGATGTTCCAAATAAATTATAAATATTATAATATTATGATATTAATTTATTTCCTAAATATCTAGAAATAATGTTTAAAAATAAATTTTACCCACTATAATCCCTAAAAAATGTGCTTCGTTGTCACTGAATTACGCAAATAACCTATTGGATTAATGTTTGACTAAAAATTCTAAATTTGATTATCAATTCTTAAAGATTATTCACTCATGCTAAAATAAAATTACTATTCAAATAAAATAAAAATGTTACAATCATTATTAAAAAAATATGGTCCAACTATTTTTTACTGAGATAGTATTAGCATTCAATAGAGACCAACTTACTAGATTCGAAGAAAGAAGAAATACAGGACCGGCTAGCGGCTACCGGCTGTAATTTTAGTAATTTTAAAATTAAAATTTAACTTGTTTGTTAAAACCAAATCGTAACAAGCATTGAAAAAAATGTAACTATTAATATTTAAAAAGTTAGGAAGCAACAAAATCAAATCCAACAATAAATTAGTGTTGTATGAACTCCAACGAAATTAAATGAAATAACAGAAGGTTGTCATAAATTAACGCTCAAGACAAAGATTTCTTGTACTGAGTAGTGACAGTAATAATTATTGCATTGTTTTATTAAAGTGAGGTTTTCCGAGCTTTAATTATTTTGGAGTAATATATTTTAGGTTCTCTTAAATATTATTTCTTTTTTAAGTAAATGAGATTAAGGTGTTTACTAAATTACTTGGAACCTATTTTTAAAAAAAAATTCAAACATTTAGATAAGATAAGTTTAGTCAATATAACACTTTTACAAAATATATCTACTTTCTCAAGAAACATTAATCAGTATAATATTAACTTCAACATGTGTAGTGAGAACTCCTTCGAAAGGTTACCAAACTCGATTGTACCGAAACATTACCAATTGAATCTTATACCATGTTTAATATCTTTTACCTTTACTGGAGAAGTTGCAATTGATATTGAAGTAAGTTTATATACATATGTGTTTAAATAACAAAATGTATTCTAAATTATCACAGAAAACTTAAATTTGTTTAAATTTTTATATATTTTTTTTAGGTGAAGTCATTAACAGATGAAATAAAACTACATTCTTTAGATCTAGATTTAGATTCAGTTATTTTAAAATGTGAGAAACAACAATTTACACCTATTAAAAAGCAGTTGTTACCTAAAAAAGAAATGGCTATTTTTAAATTTGGCTCTACACTTTTACCAGGAAATTATATTTTGAATATTTCATTTAAAGGAAAGTTGGAAGATAATATGAAAGGCTTTTACAGGTGCAAATTTCTTCATTAAGTTACAGAATTGTTTATTTTTTATTAATTAAAACTATTTTTATGAATGAATAAGATCAATTACTATAATAATAAAATTATAAAAATTTTAGAAGCAAATATGTGGATGATAAAGGTCAAGAATTTTTTTCTGCAGTTTCTCATTTTGCACCTATTGATGCCAGGAGATCATTCCCATGTTGGGATGAGCCTGCAATTAAAGCTACATTTGATGTTACTCTAACAGTTCCAAAAGAACTAACAGCACTTTCAAATATGCCTATTCAAACAACAAAAGAGATAGGAAATTTAACCAAGTAAGTATTTGTTATATTTTTATATATAAAAAGTTTTATATCTTTGTATTTAGTATTATTTTATTCTAATGCCTCACTACAAAATTGCTGATACTAACTTTGTTTAATATCTCATTTGTAATTATTAATTAGTTATATAACTATTTAAATACAAGGTTATTTATAATTTTACTTTTGGGATTTTCCTATTTGATGACATTGTAATAGCACTTGTAAAATATTAAATATGGTAACATTAAAATTATGCTTTGACGAATATTGGATCGTTTTTAATTATTGAAGTCTACAAATCGCTCATATAGTCACACCTTTATTAGTGCTTTCATACATGCTTCTCAGTTGCTGGTACTTTTAACCTGGCCTTTTTTTAAAATAATTTAGATTTGATCAGATATGTTTGACTAGGTCAACTTCTACTGACTTGCCCATTTACACTCGCCTTATAAATCTGTTTCGTCAATATTCTCTCTACGTGTCTAAACCATAAAACCAAACCTTTATCTATCTTTGTTACTACATCTTCCTTTACACCACAGCATTTCCTTATCACACTATTCCTCACTTTATCTATCAGAGTCACTCCAGCTATACTTCTCTCTCAGACTACTCATCTCCGCAGCATTGATCTTACTTTCATGCTTTTTCTTCCAAACCCATAGGTATAATAAAGTTGTCTTGAATATTTTTTTAGTCACTTGGAAAAAACAAAAATAAAATAGTTTGGAAAAAGTTCTTTAAACAAATGACTTTATACAAGTAGTAGAACTCGTTCAAGAAAATTTTAATATTTACATAGATTTAATTATATAATTACGTATTTTGGATTTATACTTGACTGCAATGTTTAAATATTTCTAGGTACAGTTTCTACACATCTCCCAAAATGTCGACATATTTAGTAGCCTACGCTGTTGGGCATTTTGATTTTGTAGAAAAAAAAACATCTGATGGAGTTTTAATACGAGTTTATACACCATTAGGTAAAAAACAGCAAGGCCACTTTGCATTAGATGTGGCTAGGAGAGTTCTACCGTATTATAAAGAATATTTTAAAATAGCATATCCGTTACCCAAATTAGATTTGATTGCGGTCTCTAGTTTGGGTTTTGGTGCAATGGAAAATTGGGGTCTCATTACATACAGGTATAATTCTAATAATTTTGAAAATTTAACTACTAAATTTCTCATCTAACATCTTTTATCTATTTATCAGTAATAATAATAAATAATTAGTACTAAAAAGTTACTCTGATTAGTTGTAATTATTGTGTAATTGTAATCACAGTAATTTAAAAATTTCAGGTAATTTTGAAGTTTTGTTTTAAAAAAAATTTTTATAGGGAGGGGGTTTTAATAATACATTGCTAAAGTAAAGAGGTGGGGTCCAGATAATTTTATTAGTTTATATGAGTACAGTTTCTTTATTTTGGTTTTCACCAAATTAAATTTCTCTTATTGTAAGCTTAAAAATTTAAATAAATACTCCAAATCCATTGATCTCTTTCTGTAAAAATATAATTTTTATTCTTTTTAATTTGTTTTGTATATATTTTTAGTAATATTGCAATTGACATCTAAAAAATCTTATTGGAATATAATAAAAAATAATAATTTTTAAATATTTAATGAAAATTAAAAAAAATCAACTATATGTTTTAGAGAAACTAAGGTGTTGATTGATTCACAAAATTCTTCTGCATCCACTAAACAAAGTGTAGCTTTAGTAGTTGCACATGAGTTGGCCCACCAGTGGTTTGGAAACTTGGTAACCATGAAATGGTGGACGGATCTGTGGTTGAATGAAGGATATGCTACCTTCACTCAATTTTTAAGTATAGCTGAACTGTATCCAGAATATGACATTTGGTCACAATTTGTAAACACTTATTTCCTAGCTGCCTTGGAATTAGATAGTCTGAATAATTCACATCCCATTGAAGTTCCTGTAAACAATCCGAATGGATTAAACGAAATTTTTGATGCCATTACTTACAATAAAGGAGCATCCATAATTAGAATGTTGGTTAATTTTCTTGGAAATGATACATTCCGAGAAGGTATGAGTCTGTATTTGAATAAGTACAAATATGGTAATACTGTAACTGAAGATTTATGGGCCACTTTGGAAGAAGCAAGTAAGCAACCTGTGATAAAAATTATGTCAACATGGACCAAACAAATGGGATTTCCATTAATTAAAGTTGAAACTACAAGTAAGTAATATGTAGCAAACCTATGAATAATGTCGTAAATCCATAGTTTACTAAGATAATTTAAAAATGAGACTGATTTGTAAGTCATAGAAAAATGTCTCTACATTCTCATATCTTCCAACCAAAATTATGAGACGCCTCCTATGGCATCAGAACTGTCTAAGGAGATCATACATCTACATAATTTGCCCTAAAAATGCCCCTTTTATAGCCCATGCTAACTTTATGGGAACATTTTATTTTATTATTATTAAATAAACGTTTTGAACCCAAACAAATGTATTCCCCTCTATAGCTTAGTGGTTAAGGCATCAGTTCTTCGACACTGAAGCCATCTTTTTAATCCTGCTGGAGACAAAATTCATTGAATCCTGCTGGAGACAAAATTGATTTTGATTTTTCTCCAGAGAAAAATATAGATTCGGTAACTGGCGCACATACTCAGGAGATCGAAGGCAATTGGGTTGGAGGGAAGTGTCAAGTTAATAGACACTATGTTAAATGCAATTAAGTTAATAACTAAATAAAGTAAATTAAAAGAACAAGTTAAGTGAATAAGAACATTTAGTTCCAGGTTAGATTTGGTTGGGTGGGCTAAAAAACATGAAGACAATTTTTTTCCTTTGGACCTAGAATGGGGAATTTAAGTGCCTTTAACTTTTTATCCTTTACTTTTCCGGGGCAAACTATATACATATTCGAACTCCCCAAGTCATGCTCAATCGATTCCCATCTCTATAAAATAGTGGACAAATACAAAAATATTCCCAAGTATTTGTCTTGTGTAGTTTTATTTTTGGTATGCCAATATTTTTGACTAATTTTATTTTAAACTAACAGCTAAATAATTTTATTTTAATTAATTTGTCTAGAGAAGCTTTATATTATAACTACTAAAAAAATTTGTTGGGAAAGTTACTTTAAATAAATTTGGAAATACTACGATTTGAAAGTAAAGAAAAGCTTTATTTAACTAAGATTAACTGACTTTTGTAAGGTGGTCACAAAAAAACTGTAATAGCTTGAGTAAAAATTATTTAAAGGAACTTATCCCAACTAACTATTCATATAAAAATATTAAGTGTGGCTTGCAGTTGTTGCAAAAAAAATTCAATGAATCCTTTATTTTTAAACAAATGTTTTATTACTCTGTTAACAAATTCAAATAAATATTTTCTAGTGAACTTCTATTGCACCCTTGATTTGGAATAAATGAAGGATTTAAGCTTAATTTATTTATTAAATATAAATAAAATTTCCAAAAACATCAAATGAGAGTTAAGGTATATTTATCATTTTTAGATGAGGCTGACGGTATAAAGGTTAAACTTTACCAAGACAAATTTATGGCAGATGGTTCCACATCTCCTAAAAAATATCAATGGATGGTTCCAATATCTATATCTTCTAATCAAAATCCAAACAAGGAAGTTACTAAAGTTCTTCTTACTGAAAAGTCAAATGAGATCTTCATTCCTGGTATTAAACCCACAGATTGGATTAAAATTAATCCAGGTGTGATTGGATTTTACAGAACTCAGTACACAAACGATATGTTAGATAGATTTGTAAATGATATCAAAAATCAAAAGATGCCATCATTAGATAGGTGTGTAGACATTTACAGTTGGAATCTTTTGACTAAAAATTATTTAATCGATTTACAATTCTATGTTTTTTTCCTGCTTCTCGTTTTAACATTTTTTCTTCATTCTTTGCTATAAGATTATGCTTACAATTTAAATTTAATTGTTTTATGCTAAATTTACTTTTTATTTTGCACATATGTACTTTCTTCACATAGTTCATTATCATTGCATTTACTTAACTCATTTGATATCCTAATCACTTTTAAAGAGATTCAATTCATGATTAAAATGTTGATTGGTAATATTTTATTTCTTAAATTACAGATTGGGCTTATTGGAAGATATGTTTGCATTAGTAAAAGCGGGTTATATGGAAACAGTAACACTTCTAAAATTTTTAAAAGTCTATGAAAATGAAACAGATTCGAATGTTTGGATGAGTATCATCAGTATATTAAGCAAACTGGAAAAAATTATAAATTACACTGACAGCAATGATTTATTTAGAAAAGTAAGTATAATGATAGAGTAGAATTATTATTGCAAGGCATACCACGTGATTAAATTTGACGGAGTGGAATTGGAAAGTCTACAAAACAAGTACAAGTATGCGCTGTGTGGGTGTTTTCTGGCTGCTCTTGTACTTTTTTTTATTCAAAATACAAATTTAAAATGGGCAGACCAAACGGTAAAACGAAAGAGGTAATTTTACCCAAGTTTATTCTCTGAAGTCGTTCCATATCTTTGTTTACTAAGTAATAATTATTTCACAAATTGAAAATATTTTTACTCAACTTTACCTGTTTGACACAATATATTGATAATGGTAACCGATAAAATAAAATTAAAATTTTTAAAATTATGACGTGGTATATTTGGCTCCAATAATTTTTTTTTGATTATGTCACCGGTGCAAAAACCGATTCTTAATGATCTCAAAAGTATCCATTAATTTTTTTCATTTACTTTCAGTTCCAATACATTTTCTGATAGATATATTTTTGTTAACAGTTACAAAATATTTAGGTTCAATTTGGCAGTTAATGTGCGTTTTTTTTAAGTGAAGTGAGTACTTTAGCAATGTGCCTTTCAGTAGTAATTCATCTCTACCGCCAAAATTAAGTTTATAATGGGTTGTCTATTTAATATAATTACAAGTTCATTCTTTATCGCATTTAAGGATCTTAAATAAACAGGGTGGCCAACCGAAAACAAAACAGAGCCATTTGCAGGAACCTCGTCAACATTTTAGAAAAACGCTCAGACCCGTCGATTTTTGATTGAAAGGGGACACTCTTTTCCGGTATTTTTGACTCCACTACTCTCATCCCCAAACGAGGGTAAGAATTACCATAAAAATTTTAAATGGCATTGGGGGTCGAATAAGATGTCTTTTGAAATACTTTGAAAAAAATTACCTGTTAAAATTCCAATTATTTTAGTTGCTTACTTACTACTTAATTGATTATATGTTCAAACTGATGACCGCCTGCTTCCATACAATAATAAAGATTTTGTTCAAAACGTTCACGCACATTTCGAAGAATTTCCGGAGTAATTCGATGGCACTCGTCAACGATTCTTTGACGCAAATCTTCCAACGACGCTGGTTGTGTTTTATAGATTTTACTTTTCAGATGTCCCCAAAAAAATAAATCGAGGTGCGATAAATCTGGTGATCGTGAAGGCCATTCAATGCTGCCTCTTCTCCCAATCCGATGCCGTGGAAAACGTTGGTCTAAATACTGACGAACAATCGCCGCATAATGCGGAGGAGCAATGTCTTGTTGAAAATAAAAATGATCTTCGTCATACTGTGGATTATTTTAAAATAAAATTTCACATTTAAAATCTAAGTTCTCAATAAGTAATGAGCGAAATTTTAAAACTTAAAGACTATTGTATATAGAATTGTAAGAGCTTTTGAAAGACATCTTATTCGACCCCCAATGCCATTTAAAAATTCTGGGGTAATTCTTACCTTCGCTTGGGGTTGAGAGTAGCGGAGTCAAAAATACCGGAAAAAAATGACCCGCTTTAATAAAAAATCGACGGGTCTGAGCGTTTTTCTAAAATGTTGACGAGGTTCCTGCAAATGGCTCTGTTTCGTTTTTGGTTGGCCACCCTGTATTTGGTGGATAATTTAAATTAAATTTATAGTATCGACGAAACTTGTTGCTTAAAGTATATAGGATAATCGGATGGAACTCTAGACCTAATGACAATCACATAGATACGTTACTGAGAAGTATGGTTTTAGAAAACTTTAGTTCCTTGCAAGAAGAAGATGTAATAAGGGAAGCAACGGTACGATTCGATAAACACGTAAAATCGACAGAATTGTTGCCAGCTGATGTGCGATCTGCTTGTTATAAAATCGTTATGTCTTCTGGCGGGGAAAAAGAATTCCTTTCTTTGATAAAGTTATACAAGGCAACAGATCTTAATGAAGAAAAATTAAGAATTTCCGCAGCATTGGGCTGTGCCACTGATAAAGATTTGCTAAAGAAACTGTTGGAATTCGCTATGTCAGTAAGTAAGAGTAAACCAATTTTCGTAGTTAATATTTTTTATTTACTGTGGAACAGCCAAATGGGGTAAATTTATTATTTCAATGATTGTGCATATTTATAAAAAATTCCGAAAACGTCGATCTTAAATTTTGAAATGACGTCCTGCAACGACAAAATTACATCCCTAGTGACAGTTTTATCCTTCAAATTTTTAAATGAGAAGTAGGGGCTTGTAATACATCATTTAAAAGGTTTTTTCATTCTCTATTTAATAATATTATTGTTTTTTTTTTAATTATTGTAAAAATTAACATTAAAATAATAACACACTAAAAACTACTACTAATACGGTTCCTTGATAATGAGAAAGTAAGCAAAAACCTTTTCAATGTTATTTTTTGATGGTATCAATGGCTGTTTAACTTATACATAGACAATTGTTTAAAAGATTTGAAAGAGAGTGCGTATGGATTGAAAATGAATGATTTGATCGTCAAATGCCTTCTTTACACCGATGATCAAGTCATATTAGCGTCATCTGAAGAAGAGTTACAGGCGATGGTTAATGTTATGCATGATGCCCTGAAAATCAAAGGGATGAAAATAAATGTAAGCAAAACAAAAGTTTTGGTTTTTGAAAGAGAAGAAACCATAACAAACTGTAAAGTTCTGATTAAGGGAGAAAGAGTAGAACAAGTAAATGAGTTTGTATACCTGGGTTCAAAGTTTACAAGAGATGGAAAGTATGATAGTGACATTGAGCGAAGGGTGTTGGCAGGAAAACAAATGAGGAGTGCTGGTCCCTACACTTATATATGGTAGTGAATGTTGGGTTTGGCAGAAGAAGCATGAAAGTAGGACCAACGCTGCGGAGATGACTGTCAGCTTTAAAACAAATGAATGGGGAACTACATAGCTTTATGAACACCCAGAAAGTGTCAAAAAAGACACGTCTGGCTGTGCGTAGAGGAGTGTTGGTTCCTTCACTTATGTATGGTAGTGAATGTTGGGTTTGGTAGAAGAAGCATGAAAATAGGATTAATGCTGTGGAGATTAGTAGTCTGAGAAGTATAGCCAGAGTGACTAGGTTGGATAAAGTAAAGAATAGTGAGATAAGAGAACAATGTGGTGTAAAAGTAGATGTGATTACAAAGATAGATAAAGGAATGCTTAGATGGTTTGGACACGTAGAAAGGATGGATGAAGGAAGATTAATGAAACAAATTTATAAGGCGAGTGTAAATGAACAAGTCGGTAGAGGTTGACCTCGTCGAACATATCTCGATCAGATCTACATTGTTTTGAAGAAAGGCCAGGTCAAGAGTACCAACAACCGACGAGCATGTATGAGAGCTCTAATGAAAGTAGAGGAAGCAAAAGATGTGTGTAAGAACCGTAGTAAGTGAAAGGAAGTGGTCTCTGCCTGCCCCTACGGGAAAAAGGCGTGACTATATGTATGTATCAATTAAAGAAAAGAGATAAAAAGTTACCATGGCAAAATTTACTTTAGTTTACAACGCCTTAGTAAATTGTTGTGTGATTATAACTGCAGGACTTCATCCTCTATCATATTACCTAATCGTCAATGTCCGGCAGTACTTTTTCCAAATTGGTGAATAGGGAGGATCGATAGAGCGGCCTGCGCGATCACCTGTTTTTACGCCATTAGACTTCTTCTTATAGGGATATGTAAAAAGTATGGTATACAAAACTAAACCACTAGATCACTTTTAATCAAGAACGAAATTTGTTTCATAGCCTTGTGGTTATAAGGCAATATTTGCTTATTTAGGTCTCGTCTTAAGTTTTTATTAATTTTTGTTTCAGGATTACGTGAAAACTCAAGATTCCGTGTATGTCTTAATTGGAGCTGCTCAAACTAAAAAAGGAAGGGACCTGACATGGAAATATATCAAAGAAAATTGGACTACAATAACATTGAGATTTACAGCCGCCACTCTGCTTCATAATTTAATTAAAAGAGTTACGGAAAATTTCTCAGATAATGAAAAGAGACAAGATATTCAGATATTCTTTGGCGATAAGAAATTTTCGTGGATTGAACGATGTGTTCAACAAGTTTTAGAAAGTGTTGCTGTCAATGTTGCTTGGCTGGAAAGAGACGCTGCAGCTATTAAGAAATATTTAAGCTCTTCAGATGATGCTTAAAACCGATAAAGATAAAAACATTCTCTTTAGTAAAACAAAAATGTATAAAGGGAAACAAAACCAAGCGATTTTTAATGTATTAACATGATACCTAAAAATAATTAAGGAGTCAATATACATATTCCAAAGATGTTATCGACAATAAAAATATGATAGTAACTTCCCGTCTATATATTAAGAAAGTTATTTATTATTTTTTATGTGGTGTAACATTTTACATTTCTTGAACAAATAAACAAAGCCTTTTATTTAACCAACAATCGGTAATTTTCGTCAACTAACACTCCACTTAGTGGATTAGTTATTCTCTTTTTGATGTATTAATTAATTATGAGAATTTTTGTCAAACAACTAAAGATAAAAGTGATTTTTTTGTCGCAAGAAATGTTATAGATCATAATTTTATACACACAGAATTCATTTTTTCTTACAGCAAATTGGAATATAAAATACCAACATATAGTTTAAATTTAGTTAAAAAACGAGTTCACTTCGAGAAGCAAAGCATTTAAAGTTATTAATAGGGAGAGAGGTATAATAAACTAGTCTTAAATTAGATAAATCGTTAAAGTAAATAATAGAAGAGTTTGATACAGGTCTTAAACTTTTGTGCTGTGCTTTTGTTCTTTCTGACCACATCCACTAAGAAATAGCGCTGTTGTCAATACTTGCATTCATTTAAACATTTACTGTTTGATAGTTAAGCACTACTAGAATCTTAAAAGAATAAATAAATAATCGTAGATTTTTCATTATACAAATATTAGCTATTAACTGCATACCTAAAAACTTTAGCTTTATTTATTAAATAGATTATTTTAATTTTGGCCACACTTCCATATTTGCCCACTAAAATTATGAGACGCCCGCTATGGCATCACAATAGGGACTGTCTAAGGAGTTTATACATGTACATGGTTTGCACCGGAAAAAGCCTCTTTTTTTAATTTATATGCACGTTTATGTCCCATGTTAACTCCATGGGAATTTTTTTTTTGATGAATGGTTTTTCGGGTATTTTGGTCGTCGTAGGTCTAAGTTTATACTCGACGTTTCGCCATCTCTAGTGGATGGCATCTTCTGGAGATATAATTGTCTGCTTTTTAAGGCTGACAGTCATCTCCGCAGCGTTGTTCCTACTTTCATGCTTCTTGTGCTAAACCCAACATTCACTACCATATATAAGTGTAGGGAACAGCACTCCTCATTTGTTTCCCTGCCAACATCTTTCGCTCAATATTACAGTCATACTTTCCGTCTCTCGTAAACTTTGAACCCAAGTATACAAACTCATTCACTTGTTTTCACTCTTTCTCTTGCAATCATCACCTCTTGGTTTGTACTGCTGTCTTTTTTTTCAAATACCATTCCTTTCGTCTTGCTTACATTTACTTTTATCCCTTTAATTTTTAGGGCATCATGCATATATATAATACCAACCATCGGCTGCAACTGTACGATGTGTAAAATGTTATAACCTAGATCCAATGAACACTGTTTTATGCAATTAAAGTAATGTATCCAACTAAATAAAGTAAACAAATAAACAATTTACAATCGACTCTCGATAATTTGACACTCGTTAATTTGAATCTCTCGATAATTTGAAATTTATTTCCGGTCCCTTGAAAAATACTCGATAAATTGAATAAAATCAATGTTAATTGGTCGCTACGGTAATTTGAAGTTGAAGAATGTAGTATCTTGCTCGCCAACATGCGATAATTTGTCTAGGCTTCCCTACTTTCTATAATTTGAAGCGCTTCTACGCCCTCGGAACCGACAGGAATGATGATTACTTCGCAGCTCTCACCACTAACGAAAATTCTTTGGACAATGATGGATAGTCGCTCACTCAAAAAAAGATTACGTACTTCTCTTCGAAATAAAAATTTGTGAATAATTGTATTATAATATTTAATTGTTAATACATAATAATAATATAGAAATAATAAATCACGATTTATGATCAAACTCTTATTAAATTCCCCCTCGTGCTTATTTGAACGCTTGTTATTTTGAACTCTTGGTAATTTGAAATTTATCTATGGTCCCTTAAGTTTCAAATTATCGAGAGTCGACTGCATGTGAATAATAATAAATATATTTTTTTTGGGTAAGCCTCAGTTTAGGTTAGATTAGGTTAAAATGTATAAAACAAGTGTTTATTAATAAAATACTTTTGTCAACTTTAGGTTGGGTTATGTAAAAATATGGGGAAACATTTTTCCCCATAGACTTAACATGGTGAATTCAATTGCAAACCATGTGCATATAAGAACTCCCTAAACCACGCTCAATCGATTCCCATGGAGATTATCTTTAATAATGCTGGGCAAAAACATAAGTGTTCCCCTAATTTTTTCTAAAATTTATTATGAATGTACGAATAAATTATTGTTTTAAAGATTTGAATGACTTATTATTCGCTAAACTTCAGTTTGTTAGTTTTTAGATAAAGCAGTCATAGCCTTTTTCTTTAGATATTTTATCTATTCCGACCCTGTTAACCAATTGGTGAATTTTTGGTTGCCTACATTCACAGCATGAAATTCATTGGATGTGAAAATAAACAAACGTGCTTCTGTCATTTTACCTAACCTACTTTAGACATATATTTCATCAAAATTAGAAGTCACATTTTATAATTTTTATTCATGTCAGTGAAAATATTGGGAGCGTTGATCGAGACAAAAAAATTTAACAAAGTTTTTAACGCTTCGCATAACCTTTTAGGTAACAAAAGAAATAAAAATTGGTGCAGTCATAAAGTACCGTTAGGAAAGCAACGGAATAACGTCCCTGGCCCTGTCCCCTTCAAAAATCGTCGCACCGATCGCCTGCGCCTGCCGCAATCGGTTGCTGTGTCAGTGGGACGAAGTCAACATAGTGAGTGGTTAAGTTGTAGTAATAGTAAAAGACATTTTACGGTTGAAAGGAAAACTTCAAGAAAAATGCCAGAAGGAAAGCCGTTTGAAAGGTTACCGAAAAATGTTAAACCCAATCATTACCGTCTCTCTCTCGTGCCAGATCTCAAAGCTCTAACTTTCCAGGGAACTGTTTCTATTGAAATTGAGGTAGGTTAAATTTTTACCATATGCCTGTTTTTACGAAAATATGATCCTAGATATTTTGCTATTTATTACTATATCATAAAAAAATCAAAACGATCTACTGCTTGTATACATACTATATTTTTAACAAATACTTAACACGTTTTCATACTAAGATTATTTTTCATGTTAATTACCAATTATTTTAATGTTTTTCGAGATATTTATTTAAAGAGTTCAATATTGCAGGGTTTAGTCACATTATTCATAGTAATTATTTATTAGTTAACATTTTCCAAGGGTAGATTGCATCTTATTACTTCAAAATTCTATTTTTACACAATTTTAAAGCACCTACTTTGTTAAATCAGATATAGAAAAGTTGTTCATATTAATGTTGTACAAGTAATGTACTTAATTAATTTAATAATTTTTCTCAGATTTATAAAAAAAACATTGTAATATGCTTATTAAAACTTTCTTTATCATTCACTAAAGAATTTAAATGAACAGTGCTGTTCTGAAAGTTATGCTAAGAAGTAATAACAAAATCTCTACAGAACTTGAGGTCAAAAGACCTAAGTGGTTAATACTTAAAACAAACATATATATTGCAAGCAATTGTTGTTTTAAAAATATATAAGATCCATTGGTTAAATAAATACATCAAAAAAAAAATTAAATTTGATCAGACAGCTTTACTATTTACTAGAAGCAAATGCTTGTGTATTATTTTTTTAATAGTATTAATTAGTAATTTAGTACAAAAACTACACCTAAACAAATAAGACTGAAAAAGGTTTTTAAACAAATATATTTTTACATAATTTTTAATATTTTAACTTCATTTACAATAATTTCCAATTGCAATGTTGCATTTATATTTAAATTTTCAAACTTGTAATGAAAATACTTAGTAATAGAATGCACTTCTACTAAAAATGGGTAAGCATTTTATTTTGTGCATTCTTTGTTTGAATGTATTTTTTGGATAAATTATAATAGAATTTAGTGTATTTCATCTGTAATTTCAGGTATTATAATATGCAAATTATTTTGACCATTCTGGTAACAACTCCCCAGCTTTGCATACTTTGAAGTATTTGTTTGTTTACCTCTTATTTGAGTATAACTCTGTTTCAAAATCTTTCTTGAAAAAAGTCCTTTACTAAATACTTACACTCAAAAAGTAGTAACTATTCTAAGGTGTAAAATCCCACCACTTGATTAATAGTCCAAATTATTTACAGGAATCTTACTGTAAATTGCTATCAGCAAGTTACTTATCTAAAAGGGTTACTGTCTAAAAATATAAATAGTCTACCAAGCATTTATAAAATGTTTTAACATTTTTGTTAATTTTAATTTTAAAGCACTACAATTGTGTAAAAAAAGTCATAAAGTAATTTAAAGGACAACATTATTTAGTCTTGGTCATTTAACCCTGGACAAATAATTAAGTAATTTCTGTATATAATATTTTTGGTACTATAGTAGCATACCACAAATGTATAGAGTGACTCATATTTTCAACGCAGGTCCAAGGGGAAAGGAAATCGACGGCATGTGGTTATTATTATATTATTAAAAATAATTTTCAGCATTTTAAAACAAACTAGATGTCACAAACATTTTTTTCTTATTTTAAAGATGCCCAAGATGACGAAAACCGGCAATAATAATTATTGAATAAGGTTAATACAAAAAAAATGTTACATATTTATGTCTTCCTATTATTAAGGTTAGTTTTAAGTTAGATACATTCAAATGTATAATATATTTATTTTATATCCCTATTATAGTCTGTAATAGTCTTTTAAGATGATAGTAATAGTAATAAATAGTTAAACATAATTAAATACTTCTTTCTATTAAATATAAAAAATATGAGCAGATAAAAGTCAACTTTATTCCAATCTGAGTCGTCTATGTCATCTTCAGATTCTTTAGTAGTATCTTCGCCTAGATCCACAACTACGGGTTAGATGGTAATTTCAATGCAATTATCAAGATTCCACATATTCTGCTCTTATTTCACTACATGTTCGATTTTATCCACGACTGTGTGGTTAGTTTATTGACAGCACTACTAGCAGATTTTTTACATCATTTAATTTGAAAGACATTGTTCCTTGCTACTTCATGTTTTATTTGAGCCCATACAAGTTCTATTGGATTTAACTTACAGTGGTAGGGTGGCAATCAAAGTACAATTACCCCTTGTTCTCGCGCCATTTCATCTACTACATATTTGATATATTTATCTTTATGACATCGTGCTAAGTTTAGTAATTCGATTATAAAAATTGGTTCAATGAATTTAATATTTTTCTTAGCAAGTCAATCTGCTTCGGAATTTTTTTTTCAAATTGCTACATAATGTAACTACCTATTAAATGGCGCTGTTGCCAATAAAATATAACTACAACCATACAGATACCTTTCAAGTTGAATCGTACACACTTAGAAGAAATGTGAACAGTTTAACAGTTAACAGTCAAGTTAACGAAAATATTTCAACAAAATGAGACCTGTTCCGAAAGTAAATAATAAACAAATAAATTAGTTATTCAAAAAATATATAAAGATAGCGATTTTCTCAATTTTTATGAGACTACCTGAATGTATAGTCTTTGGAGAGTGAGTAAAAGAAGATTTTTGTAAATTTGTAAAAGAATAAACAGTTTTTGTAAGAACCTATTTCCTTTTTTCTAACTAATATTGAATCTTTCTCTTTTTGTCCATATTTAAAAACTCAACTATTAATGACAACTTTTTGGTACAGGGTAAACGTCTAATTTGATTGGCCTATAAAATCGCTCTACAATATGAGTCACTCTACTACAATTTTGGAATTCAACTATAAGCATTCTTAAAAGTAGAAAATAATAATTTTTTATCAAATAACCTATATCACTAATAAATAGATTTACTTTATTTATTGTATAAGGGAAGTTAATAGGACTTTTATATCATTAATACAATCCAGATGTTTTTACCAAAACAAAATTTATTTACGGTTAATTTCATTACATCTGCTGTTTTCTATTTTAAATGAATGAAGGGCAAAACTTTTGAAGGTACCTAACGGGATTTTTCAAATTCTATAGGAAAGGCGCGCAGGTAAAGAAATTGCTGTATCACTTCTCATCCCTTTATTAAAGTCAAACAGATGGATAAGGTTTTATCTATAACCAAAAGTTTCATCATTCTTGTCAATTTCTGTAAATTGTTATCCCATCTCTTTTTTGCCTCAGAAAAAGTGGTTTTGAAAATTTAAAATATGATAAAAAATATATTACAATGTAATGTAATAAAAGGCGTATTTTTTAAATGTGCCCAATCATTGTTTGGTCATATTATGATGACAATTTTCTGTGAAAATATGAAAGTTAAAATATTAAAAATAGAACTTATATTTATTCATTTTGCATCTTGGTTCAGTTCCAGAAAGTTAAAATTAAAATGCTGGTCACGTTTTTTTGAGTTCATTGCACGTTTTCTTAGACAAATAAATAAAATTTATTATCAAATAAATAAATATTTGCAAAGAATTCAAATGAATTCTGAATTTAAAAACTGCGTTACGCCATACAATCTTCATTGTATTTATATCAACAAATACAATGCTTATACACACAGGGTGTTCAAACCTATTATAATTTAGCCATTGTGAGACTTAAATACGTCTTATAAAAAAAGTAGTATTAAATGTAATAAATTTGTCATCACAAAAATATTTCTTTCAATGAATATATTATAAATTTTAATGGTAGAGTACCAAAAATAACAAGAAAATATGTAGGTAGGTATATCTACATTGTTATTATTATAAAATGTATGTTATTTACTAAATTATTAATACAGTGAAAGTATGCCTGTTTCAAGATGTAATAAATAAAATCAGGTGTTTATAAATGACTTTGTTAATAATCAACACACCTTGAAAAGTTTTAAAAAAATGTTGGTGTATTTATTAATAACGTTGGTAATAATTAACAGTTTTCTAGGTAGGTATACTTTCTTTCAAGAATGTTTATTAATTAAATCAAAGGGTATTGTTCAAGGAGACGATTTTTAACGATTGTTTAATTAAATATGTAGGTATACAACAGTTGAATAAGTAAAATACATTCTGGTGAAACATTTTGTATGTCTCTGTATGGTGTGTTTCGTTTTTTTGCTATTACAATAAATTGTTTAGAATATTTATTTAAGTTGAATTAATCTTTAACATGTATTGTACCTACATTTTTTTAATTGTGAGAATTTTTTTCTTAACGACTTATTTGTTTGCAACAATAAGAAAAAATAATATTAGGCTTGCTGTATCATAGAGTAAATTAGTAATTAACTATAATTCTCATTTTAAAAATTATTTAGCATAATCATCAAATTGTAGCATTACTTTATAATAAATAAAGAATTCTTTTTGTGCAAAAAATAATACATTTATGTTAAAAGCTATAGGGTGGAAATACAATATAGTATTACTATTTGAGGTGTCTATATCTGTCATATGTCTAATAAGATATATAGGGCAACAGGAAAAAATCACGGAGTGGGCGAAATCTATTATTGATCAAACTTCTCGAGGTGTGAACAACAAACTAACCACCATTTGTTTATATCGGTGAAAAGTGAGCTTTATATATTATTTTGAGGAATTTAAGCATTAAAAGTGTTATATTTAAATGAAATTTTGTGAAGAATTGGTGTTAATAAACCACAAAATCCGAAAATGCAAAGGATTAAAAAAGGTGACAAGGAGATAAAATCGCGAAAAATATGTTCTGTTCCACAACGCTACAATGCTCTACATATGGCAATTCGATTATATCTTTGCATAAATTTCCTTCAAATCCTGAGGCAGCTCAGAAATGAAAGATAATCTTTGTGACCACTTTGTGAAAGATGAAGATAAAAAAAAAATCTATCATTTTATTTGTGATTATTCATAAAGTGACTAGTAAAAACGATACTCCAAATACCACAATATCCATAAATGAAGAGAGCATTGAACAAGCCACTCATTTAAATACTTGAGATGCATGATCAACCAAAAATGGGACCCGGATCAGGAAATAAAATGCAGAATCGAGCAAGCTCGAACAATATTCTTAAGACTTAAAAATTTTTTGACAGATAAAAACTTAAATCTCAGTCTCAGATATAGGATGGTAAAATGCTACTTCTGGTCCGTTCTTTTGTACGGAGTCGAGGTATGGACGTTGAAAACAGCAATTATCAACAAACTTGAGGCCTTCGAGATGTGGACCCTGCGATGAATGCTGAGAATATCGTGGGTTGACCATGTGACGAACGAGTACATACCGAGAAGAGCTAGTTTAGTAGACCGTGAACTTTTCGGAAACATCAAAAGAAGAAAAACTGGCTACCTTGGACACATACTACGTGAAGAACGTTATCATTTCCAACATCTTATTCTCCAGGGTAAAATAGAACGAATAAAAAAAGGAGTAGGTAGAAGAAAATTATCCTGGCTACGATACATACGACAATGGACAGGAATACGGGACTTCCAGACACTGCGAAATGCTGCAATTAATAGAATCATATGATGAGAGAAGCGATGGACGCCTACGCGGGAATCTGCATGACACTTTAAGAAGAAGATATAGTGACTTCAACAACACAGAGAAAGCGTTTGAAAGATGATTTCTTTATTGAGACCGTCAGTTCCACATAAAATGATGTGGCCAGCCTTAAAAACCTTTTCACCTTCCTTAATTGGTGGAAAACGTTTACCCACTTAATACAATATGTCCGAAATTGATATTTCGACTTTCATAGGCATTATTGCAACAAGAATTCCAGGAGCAACAAAACTGAATAACTTCGTAAACAAACTAAAATTGATACCTGGACACACCTGGTCTTTTTTGGCATTTAACAAGAATCCAGCGACAATCAAACTAAAACGTTAAAAACAAACCTTAAATCCAGCTTCAATCCAATAGTTTAACACAAAAAATCAACTCAAATATCTGAAATAACTAAAATTCCCTTTAATAAAAACTGTGGTTTTACAAGTGATCAAATGACAGAATATTTGTTGTTCACACCTCGATCCGACATTTTGTAACTAACTTTTTACATCTTTTCAAAATTTACGGTGGGCCATAAATCTCTTTTGTAATAACAGACTTTGGCCAAACCGAACGAGGAAGCTTCGCTACCGACCCAGACTCTTCAAATCTTGTATTTACGAGGGCGGTTTGATAAGTCTGTGACTTTTTGAATAAAACAAATTTTTTTCCGCAAATAAACATTTTATTTTTCTACATAATCACCTTTTAGCTCGATACATTTAGTCCAGCGTTTTTCTAATTTTTTTATTCCCTCCAAATAATAGGTTTTTTCAAAGCTCTCAAAATACGCGTTTGTTTCGGTAATGACTTCTTCATTCGACTTAAATCTCTTACCGCCCAGCCATTTCTTTAGGTTTGGAAACAGAAAATAGTCGCAGGGGGCTAAATCTGGAGAATATGCTGATGGGGTAGCAGTTCGTATCCCAACTCGTGGATTTTGGCCATCGTGACTAGAAAAGTGTGCACACGTGCATTGTCTTGATGGAACAGCACTTTCTTCTTCTTAGCCAAATGAGGCCGTTTTTGCTTCAAATCAACGTCGAATCTGTTCAAAAGCTTTGAATAATATTCGCCGGTGATCGTTTTAACTTTCTTAAGGTAATCGATGTGAATGACATACATCCCAAAAAACTGTGGCCATGACCTTGTTGGCTGACAGACTCTGCTTCGCCTTCTTTGGTCCACGTTCACCCCGAGGAACCCACTGTTTCGATTGTTCCTTGGTCTCTGGCGTGTTGTGATGGATCCATGTTTCATCCACAGTAACAAAAAGGCGCAAAAATTCGTCCGGATTACGGCTGAACATCGCTAAACACTCTAAGTGGTCACACGATTGCGGTTATGGTCGAGTGTGAGCAATCGCGGCACCCATCTCGCAGAGAGTTTTTTCATGTCCAAATATTCGTGTAAAATATGAAGTACCCATTCAGTTGAGATACCTACAGCATGAGCCAACTCACGCACTTTCATTCTCCGATCATCCAATATCATTTCATGGATTTTATCGACGATTTCCGGCGTGATCACTTCTTTTGGGCGACCTGGACATTCGGTGTCACTAGTGCTGGTACGACCACAACGAAACTCTGTAAACCACTTCTTAACCATTGAAATTGATGGTGCCAAATCCCCGTAGTATTTATCAAGTCTTTCCTTAATTTCAGTGATGGATTTTTTACGTAAAAAGTAATGCTTAATCAGCACACGAAATTCACTTTTTTCCATTTTCGTAAAAATTCACGAGGTTGTCTGCTTTGAACGGCTATCAAACACCAACTGCACGACGTGGCTTGCTCAAAATTAGGAAGTTGCCCACTGATAGATTATAGTTGACGGCAGCACTGTTGCATTTGGAGTAACTGCGCGGGAAATTCAAAAAGTCACTGACTTATCAAACTGCTCTCGTAATTTGCGGAAACCTTGTCGATATGGGGGTTGGATATTTGGAAAACGTTCCGCAAACGAATCACAAACATCACAGTAATTATGATTATGTTTCATGAAATATTTTATTGATTCTATAATTTCATGTCATCACTATTCTTAATGTTTTCGCCTACATACAGTTACAATTTGTCCAAAATAGCGAAGTTCGGTTGGATGGATTAAAGGAAGCGAACATATGGTGCTCAGTGGTATTTCCAAATAGATTTTTTTTATTGCTAGTGTTCAAAGATTGTTTGTTAATAGTTGTGTGATATATAGAGTTGTAATTATTGATACACCTACAATATTGATTGTATTTAACATTCACGAACACTTTGCCAGTCCTTAAACTTACATCACATCTCGATTATTATTTCAATTATCTTTTAACGATGATAAATGCCGTCAGGATAATTTAATATTACATTGAGCAAGTTTCCCCTCTTCTTTAATTATGAGAAAACAGCGTTTTACAGAAAAGCTTACTTCTCTGAAAAATTCGGTAAAAAAGAGAGCTCAACTTGATGGTTAAATGTTTTTATTAACCAATGTAAGGCAAGATTTATGTAAATAATAATTGTCTCAATATTTCATAACCACAAATTATGATGGTAAAATTTTTGTTAAATTCAAAACGAATATTACTACTATTGATTTGTATATATTTCATTTTAATTAAATAAAATATAATTCAAACATTGTTATCAGAAAGTGATAAGGGGAGTGTTGGTGAGGTAAACATTTAGAACATTTCCAGTGTTAAATATTTGCATAGCTATCACCGTTTTGATTCCTATATCTATTAAATTAAAACCATATACTTTGATTAGATATGAAAATATGTTCCTGAGACACAAGGGTATAAAAAAACTTAAATATACAGGGTGAGCCAATAAAAATTATTGGACTTTGTGTTTTGCCTAGCATAGTGGTTGTCAGTTGACACCAACAGTTTGAGCTTATGTTGTTTATTATTTGAGAACAATAAATATAAAGTTAAGTATCGAACAGCGTGTTTTTGTTGGTGGAAACGTGAAAATAAATAATTGGAAACGTTTTCCAAACATCCATCTTGACATGGTATTCGCAATTAAATTTAATATTTAAAGAGACTGGGTCGGTAGCGGAGCTTTCTCGTTAGGGTAGGCCAAAGGCTGTCATTACAGAAAATAATCTTAATATTGTCGCGCAATGTATTTTGCTATCACCGACTAAATCTCAAAGAAAAGCGTCCAAGAAGAAAGGAATAGCAATAACAAGCCTAAGAAGTCTGTAATTAGGACCTTATAGGCCTACATCGGTTCTGTATTTTATTTTATGATACATAAGCAGCCGGTTAAGTAAAAGTTAGAATTGGCAACTGGATGGAACACTCCTTAATGAAAAATTCTTATGAGAGACTTTTTAAATGAGAACTTTGATGACAGGATTGGGGAAAGGGGTATCATAAAATGCCTTTTTTGATCACCAGATATGATATCCATGGATTTTGCAATCTGGGATACATACATACATACATACATAAAGTCACGCCTTTTTCCCATAGGGGTAGGCAGAGACCACTTCCTTCCACTTGCTACGGTTCGTACACACATCTTTTGCTTCCTCTACTTTCATCAGTGCTCTCATACATGCTCTTCGGTTGTTGGTACTCTTGACCTGGCCTTTCTTCAAAACAATGTTGATCTGATCGAGATATGTTCTCCGAGGTCGACCTCTACCGATTTGCCCATTCATACTCGCCTTATAAATTTGTTTCGTCAATCTTCCTTCATCCATCCTTTCTACGTGTCCAAACCATCTAAGCATTCCTTTATCTATCTTTGTAATCACATCTACTTTTACACCACATTGTTCTCTTATCTCACTATTCTTTACTTTATCCAACCGAGTCACTCCGGCTATACTTCTCAGACTACTAATCTCCACAGCATTAATCTTATTTTCATGCTTCTTCTACCAAACCCAACATTCACTACCATACATAAGTGTAGGAACCAACACACCTCTATGCACCGCCAGTTGTGCCTTTTTTGACACTTTCTGGCTATTTGTATATTTTGTAATAAAAATAAGGTAACTTTGTGGCAATAGTTTAGGGACTTCATTAATTTAATAAGTATTAAAAGTATCTCCACCAAATAAGATTTATTTGTTCTGTTAAATTCTCCTATTACAAATTTTAACCATTTTAAAAGAATCATTCTTTATAGAAAATATTAATAGAGTTGTATGCTCTATTTATTGACTTCTAACATGCGTTTTGTTGTGGTTATAATATTACTGATAATACAGTGTCATATATACAATTTCGTATTGGGAAGATTTAATTTGCAGATTGGGATAGGCTAATAAATATTTTTTTTAAATGATAATTTATAACGCAATGACCCATTTTTTTACCATATTTATGAATTATTACAAATGTTTTATTTTATAGCATTTATTGAATAAGCAAATATTTAAATGTAAAATTTTGTATTCACCATTATTTTTTTTTAGGTTATTACTAGTACTGATACTATCGTACTTAATTCTTTAGACTTAAAATTGGACGAAGTTACTTTAAAAGGTGACAAATCATTAAAACCTGGACAAGTAGAATTATGCACTGAAGAGGAAATTGCAACTTTAAAGTTCCCCTCTTTAATATCTCCGGGTTCTTATACTTTAGATCTAGCGTTTACGGGGGAAATCAATGACAAAATGAAAGGGCTTTATAGGTAAGAACTTAAAACGAATAAATTTGGTGCAGGTACTACAAAAGTACGTTGCTTATTTCAATTTATATTTTACTAGATACGATCATTTATAGTACAATATAAATATAAATCCAGTATAAATTAATGTCATCTTTTTGAGTAATTAACGTAGTTTTATTAAAAATTACAAAAGAAAACGACTATCTAGTTAAAAGCCACAAATTTAAAATTGTATGCATTAAAACGTCATGAAGAAGAAAATACCCAATTTTGGACAAAATATTTTCGGTTTTCGGTACCTACTGTACTAACAACTGTCCAATGATTCATTAAATTTACAACTGTTGAAAAAGCAGATGTTAGTTCTGCAATTGATTACAATAAGCTATTCCAAGGACATTTTTGTTTAGATTTTACTTACATTTTGTTAAAATGGTTTAAGAACAAATTACTATTTTTATTTTACAAATGAAATTAATGAAGATAATTTATAGAAAAAATATTGAAATTATGAAATCAGTTTTATTTTCATTTCATTTTGACATTCTGTTTTAAAAATATTTTATTATCATTTCACATTATTGATATTTTTAACCAGAATAATTTTTTGTCGATAAATAATCAAAACTAGTTTTTTATTATGGTCGTTTCGGTTATTTACTTTCAATAATTTAAATGAACAATGGTTAAAACAAGTAATATGGCGATATTAATTAACACATTTTATTTTGTTTTTCAGTATTTAAAAATGGATTTCGCAAAATCTAGTTAACTAAAGAAAAAATTGTGCAAAATAAAAAATGTGTGTTAAAACGAATTTGTATCTGAAACTTCGATAAAATCACATTTTTCTTCTGATTTTTTACGCACAAATTATTTAAATTACTTTTAGCAATTTATTAAGAACATAAGTGTACAATAAAATGCATAATTTGTTTTATATCAGTTATTTTAAAGATATAAAATTTTTAATCTAAAGGAATTGTAAACCCAGTTCAAGTATACTTACTATGCGAATAATACAGAAGTACGACTATCATCAGCATGATTTAATGCAGATTAGATAAAACAATGTATGTGTTGTTGAAATCTTTAGAATAGGCATATTAAGAAGCAGCATTAACATAAAATTAAAACAATTACGACTCGGAACGGATAATTTGAAGTATATAAACGCTACCAAATACTTTTATTATTTATTTAATTAAAAAAAATAATTAAACGGACCAAAAAGTATAAAATAATTATTTCAATAAAAAAACGTAGGGCGTACGCAATAGATAATTGATTAAATAGCAACTACTCTCTACATTCCTTAGATACTATTATAAATTGTATATGGCCTAGATTGTTTAAAAAAATAGATCGTTTTTTTTCTTAATTATATCGAAAATATTGTTGGAAATGGTGAAAAAAAAATACTGTGAAAGTTAGAGCTCTTAATATTTATATTACGAGGTGCCGCATCGTAAATTTCAATTTTCCATTTAAATAACATGGGAACAACGTTCTCTTGGAATTATGGAATTTTGTAACTCAAGTTAGAAATAATATTTTAAAATGATCAAAACAGATTCTTAAAAAGAATTGAACGCTCTACAAAAAAGTTTTTTTACAGTTTTTTGATATATTTATTTTTTCAAAAGTTATTTAACGTTAAAGTTGGATTGATTTAAATTTAATTAAATTAATTTTAATTAAATTCAATTTCCTATAATTTATCTCTTAAAAAGTAGCGTTAATTGAACAATATAATAAGTGTTTCACTAAAAATGAAGAGCAATTACAATACTTATTGCTAGTTATAAGTGAATACAGAAAAAATGCCCAATTGTAATAAAAAAAATTTTAGTGCAACGATATAAATTGCTTCAATTATAATAAACCTTTTAACTTGAAAATCTATTAATTTAAGTATAATGATTAATTTTAAGCAGTAAAATGACATTTTTTAAAAAAAAATTTAGTTTTTTGCTGGTAACTTACGATATGTAAAAAATATCAAAAACTTTTTAGGAGATAAGTTATAGGAAATTAAAATTATCAACAAAAAATGGCTCTCATAAAGTTGATGGTTGCTCCGGAAAATACATACATACGTATAGTCACGCCTTTTTCCCGTAGGGGTAGGCAGAGACCAATTCCTTCCACTTGCTACAGTTCTTACACACATCTTTTGCTTCCTCTACTTTCATCAGTGCTCTCATGCATGCTCGTCGGTTGTTGGTACTCTTGACCTGGCCTTTCTTCAAAACAATGTTGATCTGATCGAGATATGTTCGCCGAGGTCGACCTCTACCGACTTGTCCATTCACACTCGCCTTATAAATTTGTTTCTTCAATCTTCCTTCATCCTACCTTTCTACATGTTCAAACCATCTAAGCATTCCTTTATCTATCTTTGTACCCACATATTTTTTTACACCACAGCGTTCTCTTATACTCTATACTTTATCCAACCGAGTCACTCCGGCTATACTTCTCAGACTACTCATCTCCGCAGCATTAATCCTATTTTCATGCTTCTTCTGCCAAACTCAACATTCACTACCATACATAAGTGTAGGAACCAACTCACCTCTATGCACAGCCAGACGTGTCTTTTTTTGACACTTTCTGGCTGTTTATCAAGCTATGCAGTGCCCCATTTATTTGCTTTCCTGCCGTCACCCTTCGCTCAATGTCACTGTCATACTTTCCATCTCTCGTAAAATTTAAACCCAAGTATACAAACTCATTTACTTGTTCCACTCTTTCTCCTTTAATCAGAACCTCACAGTTTGTTATACTTTCTTTTCTTTCAAAAACCATTGCTTTCGTTTTGCTTACATTTATTTTCATTCCTTTGATTTCCAGGGCATCATGCATAATATTAACCATCGCCTGCAACTCCTCTTCACATGACGCTAATATGACTTGATCATTGACGTAAAGAAGGCATTTGACCGTTTGGCCATTTGATCAAATCATTAATTTTCAATCCATACGCACTCTTTCTCTATCTCTTTCGTTGTTCCCATGTTCTTTAAATGGGAAATTGAAATTTACGATGTGGCACGGCACCTCGTAATATTAATATTAAGAGCTCTAACTTTCAAAATATTTTTTTTCACCATTTCCAACAATATTTTCGATATAATTAAAAAAAATTTATCGATTTTTTTTGAAACAGTCTAAAATGGCACATGTAATTTTTTTATTTAAATAATTATTTTATACGTTTTAGTCCATGCTGTATTTTTTCTTTTTATTTAAATAATTATGTTCTGCCCTTTATTTTTTTGCAATCGATTTAAAATATTTTGATGAGATGACAGAGACATGTAGCAAATTTCAGGTTTATTTCAGTTTCTCTTTACCTCATCATTTTATACTTACCTTCAAATTAATTACACCTCTGCCAAAGTCGATAGGAATTGATGGAATGTCGGGGAAGTTAGTTAAAAATCGATTGCAAAAATTGGACCGAACAGACAAACAAACAGGCAAGAAAGCGTGGTAAAATCAATAATAAATAAATACTGTGACGGAAACAATTTATGTTTTTAAAATAATGGAACCGTTTTAATAATACTTTTATTTAAATATTACTGCTAATAAAAAAATACAATATTTAGGTCAATTAATATTAATATACAAATTATCCAAAATACTAATTCTAATTCTAAAAATAAAATTACCATTTACACTTTTTTCAAATAATACCAGTTATTAAATCGTTTTTTGAGAGCATGATTATCAAATTATGAATTTTATGTAAAATCTATTAAATATCTTCATTTTAATTTTCAGGAGTAAGTATATAAATCAACAGGGTGAAGAAACGTATGCAGCAGTGACTCAATTCGAGTCGACGGATGCTCGCCGTTGCTTTCCTTGTTGGGATGAACCCGCTCACAAAGCTACTTTCAACATTAGCCTTACTGTACCTAATAATTTAGTGGCCTTATCAAATATGCCAGTGAAAGCGAGTCAACCTGAAGGAGATCTCATTAAGTAATAATTTAAATATATTAAATGTAGAATCTACAGAAAGTTAAAACTATAGTCAATTTAATCTAACCAAACTTAATTAAATTATGCATTTTATTTGTAGGTATGATTTTGAAAAAACGCCAATTATGTCTACGTACTTAGTAGCAACAGTTATTGGGGAATATGACTATGTAGAAGACAAATCCAGCGATGGAGTTCTAGTAAGAGTTTACACTCCAAAAGGAAAGAAGGAACAGGGACTGTTTGCTCTCGAAGTAGCTACAAAAGTGTTGCCTTATTACAAAGAATATTTTAATATAGCTTATCCTTTACCAAAAATAGACCTAATTGCCATCGCAGATTTTAGCGCGGGCGCTATGGAAAACTGGGGCCTCGTTACTTACAGGTAGGATTAATTAAGAGTAGAAAAATAGAACGTATCTACACATTTTTTTTAAAAAAAATTAAAATATCAAAAATATTTTACTCCGCAAAATAGTTAAACTTACTTACTTAACGTGGCCAAACAACACTTAAAGCGTTTTAGCCTCCTTGACCACCGCCCTCCATTTAGTCCTATCTCTTGCTACTTCCCAATTTTGTATTTCCATAATATTGGCGTCTCTCTCTACATTATCTTTCCACCTTTGTCTAGATCGTCCTGGTGGCCTTCTTGTATTTGGTCTGCCTCTATAAATGGTCCCAATATCTCTATTCTCCGCTCTGATTACGTGACCTGCCCATGCTAGCCTTCTGGATCTTATTGTGCTAGTGATCCAAGGCTGTTTAGTCATTTCCCTTATTTCACCACATGTGCGTTTCCTCCACTGGATTGTTACTGGATCTTGTACGGATCCACATATTTTCCTTAAAACTTTATTCTCGAAGGAGAGTAACCTTGTTCTCTAAGAGTCATGGTCCACGCCTCGCACCCATACAGGACCACAGGGATCACTATTGTATTGTATATCTTCAGTTTCACTTTTCTTGGTAGATTGCGTGGTCAAAGCAAATTGCACAGGGCAGCTACAACTCTGTTTCCGCTATGTAAACGACATTGTATTTCTTTTCTAACATCATTTGTTTCGTTTATCTGTGAGCCCAGGTACTTGAAATCTTTCACTCTTTCAAAAGACCCATTATCCGTTGTTAGGTTTATGTCTCTTTGTGTTTCTCTTTAATCTTATTTCATGTATTTAGTTATTTCTTTACTTACCCTGAGCCCTATTCTCTTTCCTCTCTCTTCTATTGGCGTATAGACTCTTTTAAGCCTTTCCTCAGGTCATCTGCGTATGCTAACGCCTTGAATTTCTTGCCCATTTCTACACCTTCATCTATATCAAGCCCTCTTATCACATATTCTAGAGTTACATTAAAAAGTAATGGTGAGAGCGCGTCACCCTGTCGTAGCCCACTTTGAATATTGAAGGGTTCTGACGTTGTTCCTCAACTTTAACTCGGGCCTTAGATTCTAGGACGCACATCTTCGTCAGATTAATGAGTTTATTTGGGAAACCGAAGTTTTTCATGATGGTCCATAGGCTTTTGCGGTGGATGCTGTCAAAGTCCTATAGACGTAACACGAACGACGTGAAAAGTTACATGAAAAGAAAACCCTCAATCCCAATTTTTTAACATGTACCCGTTTTGTGAGGTCTTATTTACGCGACAAAATTTTTTTAATTCACATAATGCATACTAATTAATAATAATTAATAACTTTATCATTACTTTATACCAGCATCGGTTATTACTTCATAATTTTCAAATCAAAATATTCCGAAAACAGTTTCAAGTTTTATCAAGAGTACCTTTTTGGTGTAAAATGGAATGATGTTCACCTTTAATTTTGATTAATAAATCTAACCTTAAAAAAGTTATGTTCAATGCTACTTGGTACGAACCGTGTAACTAGCGCCCTCTATAAGAGTCAGATAGAAAAACAAATTCATGAGATGTATTAGCTTCTAAAACATATTCCTATAAAATTTCATTGCAATGTTTCCAGTAGTTTCGGCAAAATCGTAATAAATGTGTATAAATTTTTTTCTTTAACGCCCTTTATCTTGAATACGGATGTCGTTACCTACCTATCCTGGAGACGGTGTCACCTTTTTTTTTACACACCCTGTAGATCTGGAGAAATCTCTTATTAAGGGGTGTTGAGTATAGAAAATTTAAATTCGTTACAATCTCATTGGTCAACACAAAACCAATCTTATTGTTAGTTTAAATAATTTTATTGTACAATATTATTTTAATGAAATATTTAACTAAAAACTAGCAAAATTACATTAATCATTATGGCATAATGAATTAAAAGTACATAAATACACATTTAACCCAGTAGTAGCATTTAGTCTCTTAATCGCTTGAAATATAATTTCTTTTATTTCTTGTGAGGGGACATTTATTAAAAAAAAATTCTTGTTCTGTTTTTATTGCCCAACAATTCTCAACTAAAGTATGGTGAAAATTAATCTTAAAAAGTACAAGTAGGTTTTTTTGAAACAGTATTAAAAGTACAGGTCTAAATTAAATAATGGTAAAAATTCTGTTAAAGGATGTGTGACTTCGCCATGGCTGCGGCTTGCACGGACTGGTTTAACGTCGAAAAAGGTGTGAGACAGGGATGTGTGGCTTCGCCATGGCTGTTTGACTTCTACATAGACCATTGTTTAGAAGATTTGAAAGATAGTGCGTATGGATTGAAAATGAATGATTTGATCGTCAAATGCCTTCTTTACGTCAATGATCAAGTCATATTAGCGTCATGTGAAGAGGAGTTGCAGGCGATGGTTAATATTATGCATGATGCCCTGGAAATCAAAGGAATGAAAATAAATGTAAGCAAAACGAAAGCAATGGTTTTTGAAAGAGAAGAAAGTATAACAAACTGTGAGGTTCTGATTAAAGAAGAAAGAGTAGAACAAGTAAATGAATTTGTATACTTGGGTTCAAAGTTCAAAAAGGCACGTCTGGCTGTCCATAGAGGAGTGTTGGTACCTACACTTATGTATGGTAGTGAATGTTGGGTTTGGCAGAAGAAGCATAAAAACAGGTATATGCTGCGGAGATGAGTAGTCTGAGAAGTATAGCCGTTTGATAAAGTTAAAAAAAAGTGAGATAAGAGAACGATGTGGTATAAAAGAAGATGTAGTTACAAAGATAGATAAAGGAATGTTTAGATGGTTTGGACACGTAGAAAGGATGGATGAAGAAGATTGACGAAACAAATTTATAAGGCGAGTGTGAATGGACAAGTCGGTAGAGGTCGACCACGGCGAACATATCTCGATCAGATCAACATTGTTTTGAAAAAAGGCCAGGTCAAGAGTACCAACAACCGACGAGCATGTATGAGAACACTGATGAAAGTAGAGGAAGCAAAAGATGTGTGTAAGAACCATAACAAGTGGAAGGAAAATTGGTCTCTGTCTACCCCTACGGGAAAAAGGCGTGACTATATGTATGTATAAAATATAATTTTAGCAATATCAAGAGTAAGTTAAATCTTAAAAATAAAATACCAAATCAAAGGGCATACCAGTTATCTACCAAATAAAAATTAATCAATTTTTTGTTGCAACAATTGCATGTTTAAAAATATATTCTGATCTTTTATAAAATTCTCATTACTGCAATAAATACTACGATATTTTTACACTTTACACGTACATTATTTATTTACATTGTGTACAGATTTACGATCTATTAATGTATGCTGCATTTAATTCAATGTCAAGTTAAAAATGTCCGTTATTTTTATTTTTTACATGGTGTCATGTTTCGATTACTGAGTTTAGTTGTCAGAAATACAAATTATCAATTTTTTAATTGTTCTAAAAAAATAAAATTTATTTTAATAAATATTTTGATAAGTTTTTCGTTTAATAGAGTTGATCATTTTATTAATGACAAGAAACTCTTGTCACAGTTTTCAGATTTATTCATTAAAGTGAATTCTAAAGGTGTTTACAATAAAATAATTGTCTTTGTGCATGGATTGAATATTATTAGTAGTCTAGTTAATTGTCATTATTCATTTGATAAAAATGTAAAGAATTATGTAAACATTAATTGTTGTAGAATTTTCATATAAATATTTTATTTTCTTGTTAGAAAATATTCCAACATTAATGTAATTAATTTTAAAAGTGTGTAAAGGAACCTTTAAAAAATACTATAAATATACATTAGTATTTTTCATGTGAAAGATTAAATAAGAAACAAAGAAAATATTTTATTCATTCAAATTTATCGTGTCTTCTTCAAAGTAATCCCCTCTCACTAGAATGCAAAGGTTTTTTCCAGTCCTCGAAACAGTTATACTCAGTTTTTGGTATCCTTCAAAGCGGCCAGCTTATTTTCCTATATGGCTTCTGTTGACTCAAAACGATGTCCTAAAAGTGGTAATTTTAATCAAGGAAATAGGATAAAGTCACACGGAGCCATATTTGGCAAATATGGTGCTTTCGAAAACTACATTCACTTGATTTTTGATGAAATTCTGACGAATAATAATAACAGTATGCGATGGTGCATTATCGTCATTGCAAAAACATACATTTTTTCGTCATAATTCTGGTCGTTTTTTACGTTTTAACCCACGTAAACGGCGCAAAAGGCCTATATAATATTCTTTGTTGATTTTTTAGCCAGTTGGAAAGATCTTTTTGTATACTAGGCCAAGTTAATCGAAGAAAACAGTCAACATGACCTTAATTTTTAATTGGCTTTGCCAAAGTTTTTGGTGATTTGCACCACTTAAAAATTTGTGATTTTGATAAACATTCATTGCCATAAAACTTTTGTAACATTTTTAATGAATCAGAACAAGACGTTTTATTTGATGCAAATTCCATTTTGAAAGTCGCTGACAATTTTTTTAAACACACAAACGCTGCAATTTCTAAACTAACAAGGCAAATTTTATGAAATAAGTCTTATTACTGTTTGTCCAGAGTGGTATCTATTAGCATTTCCGTACTCTACAAATAACTTTGATTTTGCTGAGGTACCAATTTATTTGTTTATTGTTATTTTTATTTAGCAAAGATGTACAATTTGTAGGACACAAAAATTTACTGATTTAACCTTTTATTTTAGAGAAACTTGCCTTCTAGTTGACCCTAAGAACACATCTGCAGTTAGCAAGCAATGGATTGCCTTAGTAGTTGGTCATGAGTTGGCCCACCAATGGTTTGGTAATTTGGTAACCATGGAATGGTGGACTCACCTTTGGCTAAATGAGGGTTATGCTTCTTTTGTCGAATTCCTTTGCGTTAATTTTCTCTTTCCCGAGTACGACATCTGGACTCAATTCGTTAATGATTCTTATATAAAAGCATTGGAATTGGACAGTTTACAAAATTCTCACCCAATTGAAGTACCTGTTGGAAATCCCTGTGAAATCGATGAAATATTTGATGACATTAGCTACAATAAAGGAGCTTCTGTCATTAGAATGTTGCATCATTACATTGGTGATGAAGATTTTAGGAAAGGCATGCATTTGTACTTAACAAGACATCAATATAAGAATACATTTACTGAAGATTTATGGGCTGCTTTGGAGGAAGCCAGCAAGAAACCAGTTGGAGATGTCATGTCTACATGGACAAAACAAAAAGGATTTCCTGTTGTAAAAGTAACACAACAATCAACAGGTAATTATTTTTAATTATTTGTCTGTTAATTCTAGATGGGTTGATAATTGGTTTGAATTATATAATAATTGATTATTTTTTAGGTGATGCATCTGGAATCAAATTGACTCTTTCTCAGTCTAAATTCACAGCTGATGGATCAAACCCTGACGCCGAAGATTATTTGTGGATGATACCAATTTCAATATCTACCTCTAAAAACCCATCCAAAGAAGTAGTAAGCACTGTTCTAACGACGAAAACTACTGAAATTATCGTACCTGATGTTGGAGAGTCTGACTGGATCAAAATTAATCCAGGAACTATTGGATTTTACAGGACACAATATTCTTCAGAAATGTTGGAAAAATTTATACCTGCTATTCGAAATAGATCTCTACCTCCCCTGGATAGGTAAGTATATACAAAAATTGTAGTGGTGTAAATCATTATTTACTTAAACTGGACCAGCGATTACAAACACGTTTCAGTTCATAAATAGCGATTTAAACAGATAATAATAATTTAAATTGCTTACTCTAACTATACCCGGCCAAGTTTCGCTGTGGCTCAGTCTGGTATTAAAATTATTAAGGAAATAAATAAAAGTATTCTAGCAAATATAAATTTATGGAGAAAATACATCATTTAATTTAATACCCTATTTTGTAATGCTGTGGAATGGGAGAAAAAAAACGTGTTTTTCATTAAAAATTGTTTTTTAATGTAAAGCTTAGTGAATGGACATTTTTTGTTTGTCCGTTTTCTGCATAAACGAAAAGATCAGATGGTTTACCGATTTTGAAGCATGCGATATTTAATTTCCCATGAGAGAAGCATTCATTTTCTAAATTCAAACCGCACACTTTTGAATGCAACAATCTAAATAAAAGTAACTCACATTTTGATTTTCGCAACGAGACAATTAAATTATTTTCATAAAAAAACAAATTAATTGAATATAGCATTCAGCATGAAATTAACTCACCTTTATTTTTTTGAAAACAGATAACATAATCACTTCTCAGATGAAATCAAATTCAACCTTTGATTAAATAATCATAAATAATACTATGCACATCATTCATTTAACCTTTTTCCGCATTAACGTTTATTTTCACTATCTACATTAATAATTTTACTTAAAAACAAATGAGAGAAAATAGTAATGTGTGTAAGTGAAAAAATGTCATACATATAGTCATTAAGATATATATGTATATATATATATATATAATATAATATAATATCATAAGAAATCATTTTTAACTCTTATTTTTTCAAATTGTGTTTATCTAAACCTCGCAAAACGCTTGAAAACTAGTCTTAAAATACTAACCATTAATTTGCATCTAACTATTCTTAAAACTAGGTACTTATCATCTAGAGTCAATCCAATGATGTCTTCCAGATTTTTCTAATCTATAGTATACACTACACTCAAGCACTTTGCTCTGCTTTACACAAAACACACTACACAAGATCGATTGGCTTGGTTCTTTTCAATCTTCAGACATGATGTTGGTCGTCTAGCAGCTGAAGAGCTTCTGCATTCACATGTACATGGAGCCTGGCTTCATGCTTGCCGGCTAACCTTTTAATCTCTTCCTTGACAGTTGATATTTGAAGATCTCTGTGAATATCAGAGTTATGAACATACCAGGGGGCATTCACTATGTTTCGTAAAACTTTGTTCTGAAATGTTTGGATGAACTTGATATTGGATACCATAAAGCCACACTGGTTTCAAAATCTGATTATAAATCAACAACTTGTTGTAGATTAAAAGTTTGGAGCTTCTTCCAATCAGCCAGTAGTGCTGTCTGTATTTTAGGCCTAATTTGGTTGTTTTCTTTTTAACATGATCTTTCCACCTGAGTTTGGCATCAAGGTCATGCCGAGGTATTTGGCATTCACCGAATATGGTACAATTGTTCCGTTAATATTTTGAGGATAGGGTTCTGGTACTTTTGTTGGTAAAGTTTACTTAAATAGATTTAAGGTCATTAAGCTTAATCTTCCATTGTTTGGTCCAGTCTACTACTGCATTGGTTGCTATCTGCAATTTTCTAACACGAGTTTTCTTGGTCGCCTACTTTTTTAGTTTTGCGGACACAAATATACAAATATATGGAAGATGACTTTTTATGTGTAAAGATTATTTGAGTTTGAATGAAATAAATGGTGAATAATTACAACCCCACTTAATTTTGTCCGATAAGTTAGTTAAAAATGATCGATTCATTACTTTTCTTTTACCGTTTCACTAGAAGTATTTAGAGAATTAACAATTTATAAATAAAATAAATATAAATTTTTCAAACTTAATTAATTGTTCAGGTTAGGGTTATTAGATGACCTATTTGCTATGGTGAAAGCAGGACACACAAGTACTGTTGAAGTTTTAAAATTACTTAATGCCTATGAGGATGAACCTGACTACAATGTATGGTGTTCAATTGGTAATATTATGGGCAAATTGGGACAGTTATTAGGCCACACTGATTATGAAGAAGATTATAACAAGGTGATTGCTTTAAAATATTATGGTATGATTATTGATTTTATGAATTAAAAACACACATAAAAATAATAGGTACCTTCCTATTATTATATTAAAAATAAACTACGTTTAGCTTCGTTTTGTATTGGTACAGATTCACAACTTATGTATAATTGATATTTTACTTACACTTTACCTAGTAAGGCAGTGACTTGATTTAAGTTATCGTTAAAAAGTAAAAGTAAAGAGGCAATAAAGATTCAGTATTCTTTATTTCTTTAATCCAAAATATATTTTGTAATAAATATTTTTTTTATTTCTCAAAATCAACAGCACTCTAAATAATTTTTAGTTTGGTAGTGTTTAAATATTTTATAGTAAAAATGGTTAATGCTTATAATTTTTTAATTTTCGCGATGTGTACTCTAACGGCAGGTAATAAAACTAAATTGTACAAAAAAAGTAACAAGACAAGTAAATATTTGTTTACAAACAAAAAATAAAAAGCAACAGCTATCAAAAATTATTCACTGTACTAATGAATATTAAATAAAATGTAAACTGGAGTCAAATATTAAATCCAACGTTTTGTTTTCATTAGTATCAGAAACAACTGTTAAGTAAAGTTTACAACAGATTAGGATGGACCCAAAAATCAGGTGAAACGCATCTGGACACACTTCTTAGGGGGTTGGTTTTGGGTAGACTCGCTTGGTTGAACGATGAACATTCCATATCCGAAGCCAGGAAGAGATTTTCTAGTCACGTAAAAAATGAACAGATATTACCAGCTGACTTGCGTAGCGCTTGTTATAAGACTGTTCTTAGAGCCGGTGGTCAAGGAGAATATGACATCCTGTTAGGATTGTACAGGTCTAGCGATCTTCACGAGGAAAAAGATAGAATTAGCAGAGCCTTTGGAGCTACTAAAGATAAAATTCTTTTAAAAAAAGTTTTAAATTTTGCCATGTCGGTAAGTTGTATTAATCAAATTACAGTTAGAAAGTAAAGTACATTTTTTTATGATTTAGTCTCAACCAAATGCTAAAAGGTTATATTATGACTATTAAATTTTTAATTGAATTTCTATAATATACATCTTTTAATTTTTGTTTCATGACTTTATTACATTTTGCCATTTTTAGGATGAGGTCAGGTCTCAAGACACAGTATTCGTCATAGCTTCAGTAGGATTGAGTAGTAGTGGAAGAGACATAGCTTGGGAGTTCTTTAAAGATAACTGGCCTAAAATTAGAGAACGTTTCAGTGGTTATCTTCTTACCAGATTAGTAAAATATCTAACAGAGAACTTTGCTAGTGAAGAAAAAGCAAAAGAAGTGGAATCTTTCTTCAAAGAACATAAACCTCCTGGTACAGAAAGAACTGTACAGCAATCAATTGAAACTATAAACTTAAACACAACTTGGTTAAACAGAGATTCAACTGCTATCAAACAGTACCTTAGCACCATAAATAAATAAACCATAGCTACAAATTATGTTTTTTGTTTGTTAAATATATAACGTATGCCAGTGACTGTACCTATGATTTGTTAAAGTTTTGTAGTTAGCATTGAAATATAGTCATATTGGAAAATGGACTTTTTCCTCAGGTAAACAGCATTGTATAACCATTTTATTATTGTAAAAACTTTTAAACAAAAATAAAGTATTTAATTATACTATTAAATACTATATATTTTTTATACCAATGAATTCTATGGCCTAAACCGTCAAAAGTAGATAAATTAATATCGAGGGGAACTTCATCAGTAGCTTCTATTTACATTGAAATTAATAAAAAAATAAAGTCTTCAGAAACTATGTTTTAATCAAAAGTTGGCAAAGTACAAAATAAAAAAACAAAACTAGCGTTATGTTCGTTAAAATTTAATGTATTTATGGTGGATAAAATGTAAATACTGTGAATCCTCAATTTTTTAAATCAGTATAAGAAGGATTAAATTAAAATAAAAATATAGGAAACAGAACCAAATTTTTCAGAAAATAAAATTAACAACACAGTTTACTTTATGTTTCATTCCAAATTGATTTCTTAAGGTGGATATTTGGTAATTTGCATAATTTTTTAAATTTGCCACATAAATAATCTGTTCAAATTATTTTATGAATTATTTAAATCAATTATAATTTGATTGTTATTAAAATTCATGTAAGTAAATGAATATTGTTTTGTTATTTAAAAAATATATAAAAAACGAAAATTTTTTCAAAAATAAAATAAAATCCAGTAATAAATTTATGTATATTATACTGATAACCGAGTTTTTTGCAAAGGATCCGATTCATTTTACATTAATTTAAAAAAAATTAAAAAACATTTAAAAAGATGTCTTCAATCAATTACAAAAATTAACAATAAAACCTTACATAAAACAAGACATCTGAAATTCTTTATTACATTAATAAGAAACTAGAGTACCCGTGCTGCTCCGCAGCATTGTGTTCATTATATAATTAAAAAATAACGCTTTTATATGTCGAATTAGAGGCATATTGAAAGTCAAGTTAAATGTTTACACCTAGCTTCCCTACAACTCAACCAATTTAAGTGAACAAAAGCTCAAATGAAAGAGCTCATTCCAGCGAGTGTTCTTAGATGCAGAGATATAGAGAAAAAAAGCTATGAAAACATAAGAAATGTCTTATTCTTCTTGGAGATCTGTTGATCTGCTAAATCTGAAGCTGACTCTGCATCTTTTCCTGAGAGGTAGATTGCCAACTATCTCTCCTTATTTTAGGTGGCCTCCCGGGAGGTCTTGACCCGGGCGGGTTGTTTAGTAGGACTCTTTTCGGAAGTCTGTTCTCGTCCATCCGTCTTACATGGTTGTACCACTGCCTCTTCGTTGTCTCACCATATCTTGTATTTCACATTGTTCTCTGATATCTGTGTTTCTTACTCTGTATAATATCAGGCAGCAATGCTGCTTTAAAAGCACTAAGCTTCAACAAGATAAACTGCCAAACTGGGCGGAGAGGAAAATACTCACGTACTGTTCCGAAATACCAGGGTTAACTCACTCTAAGGCGTTTTTACCTAAACCCTCGAGAAACACAACTGACAGGACACTGTCGTCCACCTCGGAAGAATAGGTCTGAACAAACAAACGGACTGTGGAAGACGAAACTGTTCATGCCCCGGCCTGGGAAGAATAAGGTTCAACTTGTTCGGTTACACCAACCTAGAACCTACCGATTTCAAAAAAATCTCACCCTATACAACCATGAACTTCGTGAGAAGGGCTGGATTGTGCGGTAAACTGTAACCTCTAGGGGTGAACCGCCACAATAGACCTACTAAAAGTCGCAGTGGAGTGGCGACCACGCCCCACTCACATGATACCTAACCTAACCTACTCTGTCTCTTCTTGTTTTCCCCACTATTGTTCTCAGTGTTTTCATTTCGTCCACCCTTAACATGTGTTTTGTCTTGTTGCTGTCTTCACGGACTTCTGTACTGTACATCATGATCGGTCTGAGAAGTCTTGTAGGCATCCTGATAGTGCGGATGCTTTATTAGTCTGGCTTCTCAGGTCTTTAACTGGGTCGTGTGTGCTTGATATGTCCATGCCCAGTTATCAGAATTGCATCACCTGTTCTATGAGATTGTCCTCCACCACTAGCTTACATCATAAGAAATGTACAGGAGGAAATCGCGTTTGAGTAGAACTTGAGAAGGGGGAAAATTAGGTGATTTCAAATTTGATAACAAATCTGTGCATCAATACCTTTCATTAAAAAAAAATTGTGCAAATCGGTTTGTATATAGATTGTTACATAAATTTACATATTAACAACATATTAACCCATGGACAATAAACAATTGTTAATAGACATGGTATAACAAAATTTAAAATGCTATTTTTATAAATTTGCCAGCAATCATAGTCTATTTTTGTTCTACAGCAGATACCAATAGAATATCTCAGATTAACAGTTCTATATGTACACTTATTACACAACACTCAGTTTTTACTTACAAATTCTTCTAGTGATTAAAACATTTTGTAAAATATTTACAATTCTCTACTTACATAATCACAGTTTTAAATAATATATATCACAAAATTATACTTCTAATAAATAGTGTCCACTTTTGTAACGGCTTGCAATAAATTTGGATCTTAAATATCTATAACAAGATTCAACTTTGCTTTCAAAATCACCTAAAGAAATTGGATGTTTCTTGCTTAATAAGTTCAAATAAATTCCAAATACGACCAGCAAACCAGACCATAAGTATCTGAAAATATCAAAATCAATTTACTTAAAAAAATTTAATTTTTTGATAAATGTACTTACTGCAATATAAATGGTTTGCTAAAGAATATGAAAGATATCACTATGGTAACAGCCTTTCGACAAGTTGTCACTGTGACTGCTGCAAAAGCTCCAGTTGTTCTTACCAAAGTTAAAACTACTTGAATGCCCAAATATCCAGTTACTGAGAATACAAAAGCATAACCATACATTCTTTTTGGATCCTAAAAAATATAAAATTGCATTCAAAAATTCAGTTTCAAACTTCTACCACTTTTTTATTTATTAATAATTTTTTATAAATGATACATAAACTATTTAAATAAAATAAAACTTGCATGGGAGAAAAAGGTTATTCCATTGAAAAGGTCACCAGTGAATAGCATAACAACAAAAATGTATAAAAAACCTATGCTGTAAGAATATAAAACAACTTCTGCATTTGATGCACCATAGCTTTTCATGGATTTTTCTTGCACATTTCCAATGACTGCATCACATAATAATGCCATTGTAATCATTATAACTCCAGTGGTGTTAAAATTTGGTTGAACCTTTGAATCGGCTATAACAAACATTGGAATTAAAAAAAAACAAATAAAGCTTATTCTTGTAGAAAACCATAAACAAATAACTATTGCTAATCAGTTTTCAAGTTGAATAATTACTATTTATATTAAGAAATATGAATGTTAAGAATATAAGAAATAATACAAACCCAAAGTAAACAGAATTAGACCAATACACATTAGAGTGGCAGCCAGGAAATCTAATGGTCCATACCTTTTTCCTTGTATCAGAATTCCTCCTATTAATACTGGAATTAGCTTGCAGCATTTAAAAATTACCTGAGTTGGATAATTTAAGTATCCTAAAGAAGCATTTGAGAATCCCATTGTGCCTAAAGTTAATAGGGCCAATAAAAGATATGTTTTCACAGGTATCCTATAAACAAATTAAAATGTTATTGTTTTTTTTAACAAATATCTTAATCATGTAATTAAGATCAAATAAATGAGTGATTTATACCTCTTAACGTTTTTTATTTTTAACTTTTTGTTTTAAATTTGTTATTAAGTGAACTTTGCATACTTAATATTATTCTACAACTTACTTTCTTGAATGGATTCTCCTTAGTTTGGTTTCTATTAAACCAAATATACTGTAATATCCAAATTGGACTAATGTTAAAAACCAACCAAATGAATTAAAATTTTCAATAGTGAATATAAGCTCCTGCATGTAACCATATATTAAGAAAAACACAAAAACTGCACAAGTACATAAAAAGAACTGAGCATTTTGACTAAATACACTTATGTCAAGACATAAAATACTGTTTTTAGGTTTTACAGGTGCTGGATTCAAAACATTTTCTTTATGATTCATTTTTAAACCCTTATTTTGTTATTTAAATATCTTGTGTCAACGACACGTTGACATTTTCAATGTTTTGATATTTTAACATTTGACATTTTCACTTTTGTGATAATTACCCATAGACTTATGTCAATGCCAACCATTCTTTTGGAAAAAGATTTCGTATGTTCTCAAAGAAGAGTCGCAACAAATTATTAAGTCAATGTTTCTTTGACCGTCAATAAAATAAAAGTAATTTCAGGGTTATGATATTTATTTAATAAATACATTATTTCTGTAAAAGAATAAAATATTTTACAATCTATCTAAAAAATGGAAAAGTTCACTTTGTATTTATTAATTTCAAAGTTGTCTCTAATTTTGATTGATTATCAAAAATATTAAAACTTAAATTACTGATAAAAGTGTTCGACAACAAGATGACGCATACAATTTTGTTTACCTTTTTTTGAACCTTGGCAATATGACGTATAGTTGACAGATCCAATACGCCATCTGCAAACTAAAATATAAACAAATAAAATAATGGCCGATTTGGTTTAGTAGTGCTCTTCGTGTTTTCACGAAGTGTGGGTAAAAACTTCTTAATAAAATTTATTAACAATTATGTTAAAAATAATTCGGTGAGACTAACTTCAATTCTAGTGATTTAATAAGTGTGTGATTATGTACGGTAGAAAATTTGAAGTTTATAGTAATGATCCTTCTAGCACGGAGTCCAAAACCGTGAAGAATGGTAAGTTTTATGCAGTTTTATTTTATTGCTTGCAATAATTAATGCATTTATCTATTCGTATGTGCATAAATGTAGTTTTTGCTTCCCATTTGCTTCGTGATTTCTTTGTAGGTGCGAATATTTATCCTCAACAATTGACTTTTTTTTATCAAAACTCGTAATTAACAGAAAGTACTACGTGAAGCAATAACAATAACAATGCAGTAAATAGAGGTATACCTACATTTATATTTTAGAAGCACCGTAGCAGGTATGCTGCTGCTTAAAATTAGTAAAATCCAAACAATAACAAACAAGTGGTTTGTAATGAATTATTGACAGTAGGTTTTTGTATTTTTAAATATACCTATTTAATATTGGACTTTTTTTATTACAAAAAATTCCAGTTTTATTTTTTCTCTCCTTTACTAATACCTCCAAATATTACAATTTAGTAAAAGTAGGCTGTTTACTTATTCCATTTGATTTGTTGTTTTTAAATATGGAGTAATAACATTTGGGATTTGGGCACCTTAACATGGAATAAAAGTAAAATGTATTTTCTTGTCTGCAACAAAATTTATAATTTACATTACACAGTTTGCAAGTTATTTGTTAGAGGTTCTTTGTAAACATTTAAAATATTAGTAATACAAAATTATCTTATTAATGTTAAACAAAATTAAATCATTATTAATCTGAGATTTTGGTACATTATGTTATATTAGAGTAGTAATATAATAAAACAATTTTTTTCATTTATATATTTTATATAGAAATAATATATAATAATTTAGGTTTAACTTGGGTGTTTTCTGTTTTTTATCCCAAATTCAAAATCTTCAGGGTGTTTCAAATGCAAAACAAATATTTTTTTACGTTATACCTCCACGCCACTGAATGATTTTTTTAAAAGTTTATTTAACGTTTTCCATATTCTAAGAATATGAACTGTTTTATAAATACATTTGGCTAAAGTATTTTGAATTAGCTACTTTTGGTGCAGTTATTTAAAAATGTTATTAATTTTACGATGTTTTGAAAAAGACACATCCTAGGTCGTTGTTTCCTATAGAAAATTTATTATTTGCCATCTTATATATATATTTTTTTCTTTCTTTATTTTTATAAGAATGGTTTAGGTATATGTCCATCGAGCTGCCGACGTATATTACGGTTAACTGTACTAATCCATTTTTAGTTTTTCTCAAAATAACACGGAAAGACACTAGCGTGTTGAAAACCATTAGGGATGTTGTATATTACATTTCTTTTTCCAACACACATTCGAGCACCTACAAAACCTCTTTTGCGGTCTACAAATCATATCGGGCTCGAGAATCTAGTTTGCTGGTTGTTGTGTTGAGATTTTTGCAAAGAATGTAACGATAGTACAGTTTTGTAAGCAGAGACGGAGTAGGGTTGTATCATAAATCACAAGTTTTTATCTTTTAAAATTACAACGGATTGTAGACAAGTATACAGTTAAAAATTTTAAAGCTTGTGTGGTAGAAAAAATTGTTGTCCATAAAAATGTTTCAACTACTAACTTCCAATGGATGTTATAGTAATGGTCCGATTTTGCGAATCCCGAATTTTGACATATCTCCATATTTCAAGGTCCCCAGAGTCGAAGACAATAGTTCTTAAGTGGACGTCTGTGTGTGTGTGTATGTATGTACGTATGTTCGTATGTGCGTTCGGAATTATTTTTCGTCTCGATTATCTGGAGAACAAAAAATGATATCGACGTGAAACCAATTGCATTTGACACATAATGACGCAACTTAGAACTGATAAGATGGTAAACCATTTACCATTTTAATGCTGTCGCGCAAAGTTTTGTGCAATCACCGACTAAATCTCAAAGAAAAGGATTCAGAAAGTCTGTCGATAAGAACAATATGGCACTGCTTTGCTTAATAAAGATACACAATCCGACAAGAAGCCGATTCCAACTTATACAAAACCATTCTATGGAGCGACGAAGCGACTTTTAAGGTGAATAGCAGAGTGAACAGAAAACTGCGTTTATTGGGATCAGCGCCGTAACCATATGGGGCATAGATATTCATATGCATATGTCTACGTGTTTAATGAGTCCCTGTTATAATCGTAACAATCTATGTATATAAAAATGAAAAAATGTTTGTATGTATGTCCTTCAAAAACTCCCAAACGGCTGGACCGGTTGGGATGAAATTTTCAGAAGTTGTTTTATACATACCAGGGTTGGTTTTAGTGAAAAAAAATCTTTTGCGTAGGAAGTGGTAATGGTACCTCCCATACAACGCAAATGAAATATCCTAAATAAAAGCTTAAAAATCCTGAAAGGGGTGATAGATTTTTGCAAATGAATCTATCAAAGATATGTTATTATGTAAGCACATATACAAAAGGGGTGGGAAGAGGATGAAATATAAAAAACTATTAAAAACGGCGATATTTGTGTCGAATTAATAGTGTTTGGGGTCGCTAAGTTTGATAGTAACATTCCCAATTTTGTTAGCACCCCTACAAAAGGAATGGTAAAGGGATGGAATATAAAAACTATTAAAAACGCCGATATTAGTGTCGAATTTATAGTTTCCTGGGTCGCTGAGTTTGATAGCGATATTTTCAAAGCAGGCAAGCCAACGTTTGAGCAGGACGACGTCTGCCGTCCAATTAGATTATATTTATAAAAAAAATTAATGAGTATACATACATACATATACATTTACCTATACATATTTACACAAACACATATATACGAGCCCCTGCGATCCCCCTTGCCTTTTATTCCTAGTTACGGCGCTGACTGAGATTCTACGAATCCCCATGTGGCGTTGGAGACAGAGCCTAAATTCTTCTAGCGTGAGTGTATGAACAAGGATTTTAATCGGTGGGCTAATCGGGTCTTATTTTTTAACGGTACTGTCAATTCTATATAGTACCGATATATAGGGTGTTAACAAATTTCAGGGGGTGATTCTGCATGAAAAAATAATTACAGTTTGCTATATAAACGTATGTCCGCAAATACTTCGTTTCAGAGATACGGGGTGTTAAAGTTTTTCTTAAAAACTGACGATTTATTTATTGCTCTGAAACCGGTCTAGATATGCAAATGAAATTTGGTGGGTTTTAAAAGGTATGCAAAGAAAATTTTTTCATTTCTTTAATACATTTCCGAAAACGAAGCATATGCGGACATACGTTTATATAGCAAACTGTCATTATTTTTTCATGTAGAATCACCCCCTGAAGTTTGTAGCACTTATTTACTAACACCCTGTATGTTTCACGATCCCCAAATATCACACTCATTGATTTTACAGTCTGGATTATACTAAAAATAAGGTTAATTCTATCAAGATTCGTGATGTAAAGCATTAGAATCCAGTTAGAATTTAAAAACCTACTGTCCCGGAAGATTTGCAAAAATGCAATGTTTGCTTGGAACAAAAAACACTTTAAGCATCTTTTGTAGATTTATACTGTACCTGTATCGTGTTTTGATATTAAAATTGTTAATAGGAAATTATTAATAACTTATGTGAATGATACAAATAGATTTAGGCAGGAACAGGTTGACTTCATCAATAGAGATCTTGAAGCAATCGTCGAGTGGGGAACCAACAATCTTGATTAGTTCAACGCCCAGAAAACACAAAGCGCCACGTTTTCTAAGAAAGTGAATTCCTCAAATCATTTCATGACAATGTCCGGAAATACCCTTGAATCAAGTCCCTCCATCTCGATTTTGGGAGTCACGGTGTCTAATAATATGACATATATGACCATGTTGCTAACATCGCAAAGTCAGCAAGCCAGAGGCTAGGTTTTCTGTGGAAAGCTAGAAAGTTTTTTTTACTCCTGATCAACTGTTGACGACGTACAAGACTCAAATCCGACCTCTACTGGAGTATTGCTCGCACATTTGGAGTTCAGAACCAAGGCATTCTCTTCGTCTTCTAGATTCCATTCAGAAAAGAGCCATTCGGTCGATAAACAGCTCAACTCTCACAGATACCCTTCACCCACTAGAACATAGAATAGTTGCAGACCAGATATTACTCTACAGATATTTCCATGGCAGATGCTCCCGAGAAATAAAAACTCTTGTACCACCACTGGCCACATTCCGTCGAAGAACTCGGCACGCTGATCAGTCTCACCCATTTACTCTCAAGATTGACACTACAAGGACCTATCTCCATCAAGAATCCTTCTTGGGCTGGTACAGAATGGAACAAGCTTTCAAAATCAGTTTTTCCAAGGAACTATGACCTGCAACTTTTCAAAAAGTGGGTCCACAATCATCTCCTTTCTATAATCCCTTCCCCTTCTAATAGTCGCAGTGCGGGCCGTCCGCGGCCCACACGATAGGTCTACCCTTTTTGCGACTATTTTCAGTAAAAAAAAATGTATTTATGCAAAAAGATTTAATATAATAACGATTTTGCTTCTATTTGGGCTAATTTACATAATTGTTTCATATATTTCTTTGAGTTGATGCAAACTTTCTTTTAACAGAAATCATAAATCCTGTACATAGATTTTATTTTTGTTAGGAAAGCTGAGAAAGAGAGAAAGAGAACATTATTATGCATACGAAATACGAGCTTACAATCTAGATTACGAGATTGTATTTACTTGGGTCGTTTCCAAAAAGATGTTCTGCTATCCCGGTCCTCTCGTTTTAAATTATGAAAGTAGAGTGTCTTTCGACGGAAAGACGCTGTCGTAAGAAAATTGCACAGAAAATTAGTTTAGACGGCGTAATAGTTTTAAATTTTAACTTTACGTATGCAGTGACAGTACGCTGATAACGCTACTTATAGAACTAAATTAGCTCATTATTTTCTTGGTTTATTTTTAGAAATGTAATGAAAATTGTCAAGTTTGAGGTCTTATTTTTTTAAAGAAATTTCTACTTGTTTTCGAGCTCAAAATAACCAAGAATTTTATGGTCTGTGGAAGTAAAATTGAACTTGCCTTACATTATTATTAGTGTCATAGTCTTTTTAATTTTCATTAGTACATAAACTAAATATTTTAACGATTTTAGTTTACTTAAAATCTATAAATGTTTTTTTATTGTATACATTTCATGAATATGATGTCTTTAATTAGGTACATAAAAGTACAATGGGTATGTTCATGATTATGAGTGTTGGTTAATATGGGTTCAGAAGAGTTAAAAACATATACTAGAATGCAACATCAATAATTAGACTAAACACAGAGACAGATAAAATAAAAATTGAAAGAGGAATAAAGCAGGGAGATACAACATCACCTAAACTACCCTGGCCTTAAAAGGAATATTTAAAATACTCGACTGGAATAACAGAGGAGTTGAAATAAATGGAGAACGACTGACTAACCTAAGGTTTGCAGATAATATAGCGATCATCGCAGGCAATAATGAGGACCTAAAGCAGATGATCCTAGAATTAAATGAAGAAGCGAAACGAGAAGCGAAACGAATAGGCAATGGAGCGAGCTATGCTGGGTATATCTTTACGAGACGAGAAAAGAAACTACTGAATAAGAGACAAAACAAAAGTAAAAGATACACAGTTACAAAATTGAAATGGAAATATCAAGAACATATTTGGGAAGAAGACATCTAGGAAGACCCCAAACAAGGTGGTATGATGACCTAAAAAAGACCACAGGACTAAATTGGATGAGGGAAGCACAGAATAAAAACAACTGGAAATCTAAGAAAGAGGCCTTATGTCCAATTCTGGAAGGCTGATGAAAAATAAGAAGATACGTCTGAAGCTACTAGAATAAATTCAGTTGGAGCGTCTTTTGGTGGCCACCTTTGTTTTGGTACATATCTGCTTGTGCCACACTTTGGTTATTTTAAAAAGATGAATGACAAATAATTATTGGTGAGTGTGGTTATTTGTGTGTCAGATTCGACTATTGGTATGAGAGTTTAAAAGTTGGTATGTAAGGTACCTACTTTCATTTACAAAATGCACATAAGATTGTCTGTTAGGGGAAGTATATCGTTGATGTAAAGAAGTAGAAGTGTTTAATACTTTTTTTACCAAGCTACGGAGAAAATCTAAGGTCAATTGGTATGATGAGATCCTCTCCAACAAAAGGATCTACTGGTTTTTTTCGCAGGTCAGTTGACCATAGTCTTCTAATTACTTTATTTTCAAGTAACGGTTGTAGTGGAGGATTTGTGTGCCCTTCTAATCTTTTGTAGTGGCTAGACTTCTTTCGCTAATGACTTCTTTTACTGTTGAGATCTCTTCAGGTCATTGTAGATCATTTCGTTTGTTATATACCATGGGGCATGCTTTGTTGTATTTACCTACTGGCACAACCCCATAGTTCGATGCCATAGGTTCATATTGGTTAAATTATTGCTTTGTAAAATAGAATTTTATTTTTAATGAAAAGAAAACATTCCCGTCCAGTTAGACAGTAAATTTTTTTACTTCTTAGGTCCTTTTGTTTCTTTTTGATATATTTCTTCCAGTTAAATTTGGTATCTAGATGTAGTCCAATCTAAAGGATAAATGACAACTCTGAATTGACAGTCATTGTGGTTCTTATTGGCAAAGCCGTAGAATGATTCAGTGTAAAATCCACGAAGTTTTATGTAAGTAGACATTTTCCAATGAAGACGAGGTCGTATTTAAGATTTATTTAAATGCTTAGAGAAAATCTGTTGATAAAGCTCACGAAAATAAGAGGCGGTAGGTAGCCTCGCACATCTGTTTTAGAAATTATTTTTTGTTTTCATTAAGTTCCTAAATTTCGAAGATAAAAAGAAAATTATTTTTTTTAAGGCGGTATAACATTTTATTGGTACTATACTGGTAAGAAACATCTGTGTTTTATATTGGTCATTCGAACCCCGTAACAGCCTCATCGTCGCATACATCGTACAAACTACTTTTATAGTAACTAGTTAAATATGTAAAACATACGCCCACGAGCGTACAGGGTGCGTAATTAAATAATTACTATTTTTAAGTCTTAAAATCCTTAGGCTAATAAAAGATATTTATATAAATTTAAGTTTATTGTAAATGGACAAAACTGTCTGTTTTTGTAAAATTATGCCGTTGTGATAAATTTATGTGGAAAATAAGAAGTTTTACGTTTAGTTTAGTCTTTTTTTAGTTTTTAGTTAGTTATAATCAAAAGTAATTACATACTTTAAACTTTTCGACTTAAACATATTTGAAAGTTTAATGTAGCGAGAAATATAGCGGATCATAAAATTAGTTCGCTGTTTAGATTTAGTTTTAGCCACTTTAGATTACATATTATTAATAAATAACCATATGATTAAATAATTATTATTTCGGAACATTTTGAAACTACCGAGTTTAATATTTAACAGTAGTAGCCACAAGTTACTCACTCAGTTTTTATATTATCTTAAATATATTTTAATGAGATGAGTTCGAGGTATCTTATGTATATAAAGCAAAAAGACATAGTTAAACAGGGTGTCTCATATGGAGATTTTAGTTGACTGGAGAATTAGTATGGACTGTGTTTTTTAGATAAGAAAAAATTTTAAGGGGTAAGAGAGCTATGCGGAAACGAACAGCTTCTTCCTGCAGCTGTCTTTGTTGTAGTATGTTGGGATTTTCACCTGCCTATGGTTATTGATGCATCCAATGGGCCTCGTGGTTATGTAGCGAACCACTGCTCCATGATAATAACTTAAATTTTCAACAACCTGCTACAGGACCATATTCGTGAAATTTTATGCAAGGTCGACTTGAGGTCAGTTAAAAACTAAAATCTCCTATGATGATACACCCTGTACAATTTAATTCGAATATTTTGGTTGTAAGTCATAAGATTGTGAGGATAATAGAGTAATTTTACTATAATTTTAACCACTTCTTCGTTTTCAAGCGGATAAGTGTCTACCAGGGAGTTAAAATCAGACAATTAATTTCTCACGATACAAAAACAATGTTTTAATAAGAAAACAAAACCAGATGTTAAGATACTACAATTAACAAGTTAAAACACAAATATTTCACTTCATATCTTTGTACAAGTTGACGTCAGTCATGACAGTTTTATGAATTGGGGAACTGAACGCATTCACTATTTCTCAAAGAATTTAATTCAATGAACCATCGGGCCCGCCCATTTAATTAATTTCCAGATGGCTGATGATGTCAAAGACGAGTTGCGTTGATCACATATTTACAGGATGGTAACTATAAGAAGAAAACATAATTGTGTCAATCATTTAACATGTAACTGTTTAATTTTTACGCACATGCTTCAAAGCTTGTGATTCTTGTTTAAAGTTGAAATACTTCTTTTTAAAGTACAAATTAGACTGGAGAAATTCACCTTCTTTACGACTAAGTCCAACATGAAGTGGTGTTAGATTTATTTATTTTTCTACAAAGGCTCTTATGGTTTTTTCTAATAAGAAGAAACTGAACATATGTTTTGAAATGAAAGATAATTGAATTTTATATTGTTCAGACCAAAAAAATACAGGGTGTTCCGTTTGAAATAACAAAGTTATCTTTGTCCGAAATTATAAAAAAGTGACAATGATTTTTAAACATTCTGTATAATATTGAGAAACATGTTTTATCGAAATCATTAGCCCAAAACCTCTTTTATGCTTGGTCAGAATTCGAAAGATGATTTCTATACATTTCGATGTTTAGTTTTTAATTGTACCCAGCATTTTTAAAAAAAAATCAATAACTCGAGAACGGTTACAGTTAGCTACATAGTACCTTTTATGAAATCGTATTATTTTTTCCTGAACTATTTAAAAGTGTAACGAAATACAGGGTGTTTCATTTAAAAAAAAACAACTTTGACATGTCACACTTTTTTGAGCCACCTTGTAGACTCCAAAATCATTTTATTTTGCAGCCTTAATCAATATACATATAATGAAATGGGGAGATTCCCGAAAAAATTATTGGTTTGGTTTACAGGGACCGTGTCGTATGGGGTGCACTACCCTGTATATATATATACATCAGTATAAAAGATGGTTGTTTACACAATTATTGCATAAAAATGATGAGTGAAAATAAAATGAAATCAAATAAAAGAGTATAAATAGAATAGTATTTAAAAAATAATTATATTAAGTACACTGAATTGAAAGTCGGTTGACATTAATATTGATTTACCTTCTTCTAGCGAGCAAACAATACAGACAAAATTCATCACATTTTAAAATTATATAAAAAATATTCATCTTCCTTCAAAATATTACGAATATTTCGCAGCTGTCTGTCAGCATCCAATCCGTTTTCGTCATCCCACTTCCACAACATCTGTAAAGTTAGAATAAAAGTGCCGGTTTTGCTGAAAAAATAAAAGCGCGTGAGGGTGCTTTTGTGTACACAATATAATGGATCAAGTTTTAGGCACTTGATCCTCATATTACTTATAACTATAAATCTTTACGCACCATTACTGCTTTTTGGAAGACTTCGACGATGGTCGAGGTCTTAAGTTTACCTGTGTTTAGGTGCTCGGTACACTGTAAAATTATAGCTTTACGACTGTCAAGTTATGCGTAGCCTTTGACTCATCTCTTAAGGAATGTTAGTGAGTTGCATCCACCAGCTTTCTTCGACTTGTCACAATTATAAAACGAGCATTTTGAAATTTTATAACAATAAATTTACATACAAACAAAGCTATGAGGATGTTTCCATTGTTTATTGATTTGTATTGAATGTGATAAATTGAAAATTGTATGTAGGGAGAGCTTTTTACTTACTTCATTTACTTAAACACAAATATACTGGGTGTGGCACGAAAAGTTTTGATTAAAAGTAATGGCGGATACAGTTAAAAATCTGAAATTACGCAGCTGTAGGTTTTGGATGACGCTGAGTTCAAATATAATGTTGTCCCGAATTTGGCACTACCGGTTATACCGGAAGTAGGCGTCAACTTTGTTATTTTAAATATGACCTATTTTTATTTTATTTTCGAATTCTACATGAAATTTAAGATAAAATTTGTGCACAATGTCCTGTCCTAAATATAAATTATTGCCGAGATATTTCGATTTTTTTCAAAATTCTGAAAAAGTCCTAGTCCACATTGAATAACGATATCTCCATTAATAACGACGCTAGTGACGTGAAATTGTAACCAATAAACAAAAAGCGCTACGTTATATTTTTTTAAATTACGATAAAATGCCTTCAACATTTAAAAAAACTTTGTTCGATGGTATCGTACAGAATTTGATTGATTTTTTGACAATTATGCTACTGATGATTTGTTTTGAATAAATAGATATTATTTATCTGAAGTATTTCTTGATAATATATCTTTTTATGGCCCTAATTTAATGTAGTTTCCAATCTATGCATGTGTGCAGTAGGGGTCACCTGAAGTCCATTCAGTTTAGTCCACCAGGAGTCTATTTAGTCCTATCCTAACCTCCTTTTTTACATATAAAGTGGTAGTAATAAGTACTAAAGTAAAATTTTTTTTTCATTTTTAGGTTATCGTTTCATTAACCTGATCTATTTTTTTGTTATATATTTTGCCTTATATTACAACTTCACCAAAGCATTATTCTAATAGTAATACGTATGTCATGTCACTGATGTTACTACACTAAAATTAGTTTTAAAATTATACGAGAATTTTTACATAGGTACGGCTATCAAGTCATAGTAGTAGCCTTTGGTTCATGTCTAATTTTCTAATTCTAGTGGGTTGCATCTATCATTTTTTCTTCGACTTGTCACAATAATAAATCGGGCATTTATTACAGTCATCTTACAAAGAAGCTTTGGGATGTGTGATCTCTGTATTGAATGTGATGTATTGAAAATAATTTTTATTGAAATCCTTACCCTGATATATTTTTTTTGTTACGAATCTTGGGTATGTTTTTATTAAAACAACTATTCGACAATTTACTGCTGTCCGTTTATTGTAACACAAAATACACTGTCAATAAAAATAGTTTAAAATACCGCTGGATACTACACTGCATAACCTGTACAAATCCTTCCGCATCCCGACCGGCGTTAATTACTCTTGCCTCCGCCTCTGGAACTACTTAGTAGCTCTTCGGAGAGTCTCAATGCTTCCACACCTTATCGTTAGGAGTCGCGAATGTTACGCTTTATCAATCGAGAAGGACAAACCACCAACGCCGACTCCGCCCATTCTCGTAACAATATTTAAAAAAGATATAATTCACTTAAAAAAGAGTGTCACATAGGTGATGTACATCACATTCGTTTCGCTGACGACATAGTTATAACAACCGACAACCTAGGAGACGCACAAGAAATGCTGGAAGACATAAAGCAAGTGGCAGCACAAGTAGGACTGTACATTAACTACCACAAAACACAGTTAATGACAAACCTGGTGGCCAGCGGAAACCTGGTGACAGACGAAGGAGACGAAATAGAGCAAACGCACAAATATAAATATCTCGGTCACGAAATACAAATCTGAAGAAACAACCAGACAAGTGAAGTCACTCAACGCATAGGGCAGGAACGGGCAGCTTTTGGCAAAATGAGAAACACCCTTAAAGGGAAACTGCCTATATGTCTGAAACGGGAAGTGTTCAGCCAATGCGTGCTCCCAGTAATGACATACGGGGCGGAAACTCTGACCCTAACGAAGAAATCAATAAATAAACTTCCAAGTAGCGCAAAGAGCAATGAAAAGATTGATGCTGGGAATTACTAAAAGAGACAGAATGCCGAGCATAACAATAAGAAACAGAACATAAGTTGCCGATATTATCAAACTTATCACAAAATCCAAATGGAGATTGGCTCGCATTAAAGACAACCGATGGACAAAACAAATCCTGGAATGGAGACCCAAAGAGGACAAGAGGTGGCGGAAACCTGGATTAGCACCGCGCAAGATAGAAAACAGTGGAAACACCTAGAGAAGGCCTCTGTCCAGCAGTGGACGAGAAATGGCTGATGATGATGATGATGATGTCACATATAAAAGATTACGCCACAAAATTACAAATTTTTTATAAAATGTAGGTAATCGAAATAATGTGATGAAAAATATGAGTAAATATTAATATTAACATTATAATCGTTGTTTGTGTATTTACAGTGTACTTATGCGAAGTTTTAATACCCTCCCCCGTTGAGATCTCCCTGAAAAAAAAATCCTATTTCCCCTCGTGAATCTCTCAAACCACTTCCTACATTAAAAAAGGCATGGAACATTCCACAGTTTAAAGTTTTTTATTTTGAATCATTTGATTTATTTAGTAGGGTTGCATCTTTAATTTATTAATTTTAGAGCTCTGTTATGATATTGGTGAGAAGTTAGTAAAAATAAAAAAATCGGGTGTCAAGCTGGCATAAACAATAAAAATTATTGTTGGTGAACAAAATGTATGTTCTTAATTTCCAACAAGAAGAATCGGTTGGTGGCTGCTGGACCACCATCTAGAACTAGCAGCTGAGAAAACGGAAGTGGCAATATTGAGAGGTCCCCGAAAGAGAGACATCTCCTTTAGTATTGAAAAAGAGACCATAAGACCGGTTATATCAGTGCGATATCTAGGCATTACATTGGATGACCGAAGGAGCTACGGAGAGCACATTAAAAGGATGCTGCTCAATGGTTCCAATGCAAGTAATAGGAATCCCTACTGTGAGTTTCCACGATCGACCGTTTCCGCTTCAAGAATGAACTCCTGCTCTTTTAGATGTAACATAAAGTCGATTGCAATGTCTTTCGTTTTAATATCTTTGCGAACACAGGAAAGTCTTTTGAGATTAAATACAAATATAATTACACAATCGTACAGTGGTTTGAACTTAATTACAAAGGTGCGAGCTAATACATCCCAATTATATAGCGGTAAACATAGAATTTAAAAAGATATTACCGATGACTACTTTCTCAGAATTTAATCACAAAAAGAGAGAGACTAAAAGTAAATGGTTTAACTCGAAATCTTAATTCATTGTCTCTGATTTTTAAAAAGTAGTATGGAGAATAAGTATCCAATTAAAAAAAATACTCTCATTTTTTTTCCATTATTTTGTCTTGCAGTTACAAATTCCTATATAATTAATCATCGCACAGACGGGTATTTGAGCAACTCGGCGGCCAAAATTAAATAAACTCCAGGAAAAATTAAGTAAATTTAGGATATTTGTAATTATAATTTATATTATTAGCAAATAAATATACACATACATTCATACATTCAATTATTATTATTTTTCTCTAAGTATTCTTCTTTTCTTAATGCTGGAATAATGAAATTAAGTGCCAGGACAAAGACAGGCGAAAATACTAATGAGCATTTTGCCAAGGAAAGCTAACCAGCTTCTCGAGTTATGGACAAGAAAGTCTTGAAACTGGTGACGGGACTCCTCACTGGACACTTTCCTCTGAGGTATCACCTTTATGGGCAAAGGAGAGAGTAATAGTTGAGGCTACTGCGAGAACTTCGCTGACATTGCAGAACATTTGCTTTGCAAATGCCGAGCCCTTTTCTGCAAGAGGCTCAAGTTCCTTGAAGGGGCCTTCTTAAGGTCCTTCGATGTCAGGAACTTAGCTCATAGGAAACTGATAAACTTTGTACGAAGTCTCGGAATCCCGGGCCTCGAATAGATTAAGATCTGATAGGTCGAGGTGCTTGAGATCCTCCCTAAAATCTACAATTTTTCTTAATGTTTTAGCCCACCTGGCCTAAAAACATATCACACATACCAGTTAAATTTATAAAAGATTGGCTAACGCAATATTTCTTTTTTGGACCATGAGGTCAAATTAGAATAATATCTTTGATGCCCTAAATAAATCTGAGTAAAAATTTTGTTACCAACTCTCTTACAGTGGAAAATATATCTAAACCGTTCTAGTTGGTTAGTTGATACTATGCGAATACGATTCTTATTATCGCAAGTAGGATAAGTAATTAGGTCTCTTCTGGGTGAAATTTAGCTGCCTAAGAAATGAAGTGAAACAGCTTGATCTTGAGTTAATTAGTCAGTTAAGTGAACCCGAGTTAGGAATTATTGAGTCAAATATGCACTGCCGAAACCGCCTTAACCCATTCCCCCTTCCTCCAGTACACATTAGTATCAGTCTATATCTCGTACAAAAACTCCCAGAGGTTTAAAGAAGGCCGATAAAGTCAGCGCTTAAGATATTAAGATCACAGTGCAGGGCACTATTTGTAAAGAACTGTTGTGGCATTTAGGATTTATGCAAAAAACCTTTAAAATGAACCATTATTAAAAGTAAAAAATGATGATTCCGGTGTGATCATTGATAATATTCTTTTTCGTCGTTTGTTTTTTATAATGCTAATGATATTGCGGGAAAATTAGATGTACCTTTTAAAACTGTATATACGTATTTTATCTCGTAACATTAAAAAAAACCAAAAATTTAACAAAACAGTGAGGATGCTGCGTCTCTCGGATCGTAAAAAAAATTTATGTCTTTTTCATGAAAATATAATAATTTGAGCTATAATCACACTTTTAACTTTTTATGTTCTTATATTTAACGCTAATAAAGTGCCTACAAGAAAAATTTTCTTCATACCTATTCCGCAATTTTTGATCACATGTTTTACAAAGAACTAACCATGTCATCGAGTTAGCTTTGTTATTGTTACTTTAACTTGTTAAATTGTTACGTTCTAAAAATAGCACAATATAATGTCGAATGATATCATTCCAACCATTGTGCTGATATGGAATTAAAGAATTATCTTTATTATTAGAAATGCAAATACTTAATACAAATTTTACCGACGTTCTGTTAGTTGCCAAATACATGAAAATCTCACTGACACAAATCGGGAGTGTGAGGTGGACCTTGGAGGAATTCTCAATTAGATCTTAAAATTTGTAGGCTTTTGGCTAGTGATTTAATCTGGTTATTTATAAATAATAAACTTCGCCAGATAATAAATATTCTGATTATAAATCTGTTTTTCCGGATTGAATTATAATAATATTATTATCACATTGATCTGATTATAACTTTTTAGCACGAAATTATAGGATCAAAAATTAACTTTCCAATTTGTTTCCTTATATAAATTTCTGACGTGGTTGAAGCATCTAATTTTCTGACAGTGATTCAAAATGGCACTAAATTTCACTAAAGTTCAGAAGATGGCCCTATTTATATACGTTTAGTATATTATTTATTTATTTGTTATTTGACAATCTTGTTTTGTCTTTCTTCTTCTTTCATGTGCCTTATCCGGTCTCCCGAACGTTGGCTATCACTCTAGCTAAAGCATTTCGATCTTCTGCTAAGTGTATGAGTTCTCCTACTGAACGAATATTTGTCCATTCACGAATGTTCTTCAACTTTGACTGTTGTCTTCTTCCAGGTCCACGTCGCCCCTCTATTTTCCCCTTCATTATAATTTGAAGTAGTTGATATTTATCTCCTCTTAGTATGTGACAAAGGTACCTATGTAATTTTGCGGCATTTTATGGTGGTCATTAATTGCCTGTCAGTTTTAGCCCTTCTGAGGACTTCCTCATTTGTTACATGGCCCGCCCAAGGTATGCGCAGCATCCTCCTGTGCAGCCACATCTCAAATGCCCCTAGTCGGTTCATTGTACTGATCTTGAGTGTCCACATCACCGTACCATACAACAGTATTGACCATATATAAAATTCAGTCATCCGTTGCCTTTAATAATCATTAATATGTTGGGTTTCACATTCTTTTTCTTATGACGCCGTCCCCTTTTGGAGGTTGGCGATCCAAATGGCTAACGTGGTTCTAGATACACCCATGCGGAATATGTCAAGCGATGAGCAACCAAACCATCTTCGGATGTCCTTCATCCAATAATTTTGGCGCCTGCCGACAGACCTCTTGTCTTCTATAACCAGGAAAAACGAGAAAATGTAGCATCTGACCAAGCGTACCCGGAGCTTCAGGCTCAGATCTGATCTTACAAAAAGTCGTCTCATGTCTTTTTGGCTTGCTCAATGCGGCTTCTGACTTCTTTCCCCGAGTTAAATTGGTCATTCACGACACTACCCAGATATATGTATGATGACACTTGCTCCACCACAGTATCGTCGATGACCAGATGGACCCGCACAGGTGTCTTAGTAAATGCAATAACCTTAGTTTGCAACGTATGTATAAGGAGGCCAGAGTTTTTACTATGCCCCACAATATGATCCATTAGCCTTTGCAAGTCCTGCACATTTTCAGCTAGAACAACGGTGTCGTCGGTATACCTGACGTTATTGATTATTTTCCCGTTGATATTAACCTATCTTGAATAGTCATGGTGCCCTCCTAGGCCTGTCTAAAAATGGTTGTGACGTCCAGTATACTCTTATATTACGGAGCCAAGCGTGTTGTTTTCGACCTGGTCCCCTTCTACCGTCGATTTTTACTTGCAGTACTAGCATTGGTATGGAGTAGCGAGGCTCAGAATATATCCTAGATATGACACGTTTTTTTACAGTGTTCATTAGATGTCTTTCTATGCCAGTTTTTCGTAGAACTTCATCATTAGATGCGTGTGTTGTCCAGGGAATGCAAAGCAATCGGCGGAGCGTCTACAACTCAAAAGCTTCAATTCGAATCATGGTTCTAACCTTAATTGACCACGTTTCGACATCGTACAATACTATAGGTCATACGTAACATTGTACTACACGTATTCGGGTGTGTAGTGGCATATTTCTGTGGGGAAGTATGTTCTTAAGTTTAAAGAAGGTTGTTTTCGCGCAGCCAATTCTTCCTTTCACTTTCTCATCACACCCCCACTTTTCATTTAGAGAAGCCAAACTACCAACGAGAATGTACTCATCAGAATAGGGCACGATAGAGAGCTCTTAACTACCATCAAGCGCCGCAAACTGGAATACTTGGGACATGTGATGCGTGGACCACGTTATAGTCTGCTTCGGCTTATTCTGAATGGCAAGATTGAGGGGGAAAATGGATAGGCCGCAAAAAGTTATCCTGTCTTCGAAATCTCCGACAATGAACAGGTTTAACTGCTGGGGAACTTCTCCACGCAGCTCAAGATAGAGATAGATACAAAGAAGTAGTCAATATGGGAGTCGTCAACGCTTGAGAAAGCAAGACTAAGAAGAAGAAACCCTGTTAGCCGCGACACCATTAATTAGAGCGTTGTAAGGCGTCGCAGTGTGGTAATTCTGGCGTCTCGGTTTGGTAGCTTAAAAATACTTACAGTACGCGACTGGTTGCGCCACTATGGTGTCTCGTCGAAATATAGCCCTAAAACCCAAAGTGTTATTTTCTGGGATATATACCTACGTCAAAATAGTGTGCTTAACACTCTAAACACCTCATAAAATGATAACGCATTTTATGGCTCTCATGGGGATTTGCTAAATTGGGCAACTCTTGCCGGTTTTTATATCAAAATATTATAAGGATTCAGTTACTTTGTTTACAATTCGAACTCCGTTGCAATTTTAATTATGAAATATCTCGAGTTCCCCCAATTGACCGTCACCCTTAATTTCATTAAATTTATAGTATTTCGGGTGCATTCCCCCAGTTTAGCTGTTAGCAACATTGTCTATGTTGAAATATCGCACCTATTCCCGACGCTGCTGATGGAAACAATTTTGAAATTTGTAAAGGGAGAATGAATTGGGGTGAATATATTAACGTAAGTTACACTTTCTCGGAATCGGTACTTTACAAGATGTTTTTTAGGATTTTTCTTGTTGCGGTATCGATATGTCGAATATCCGATTTCGTCTTGTTTAGGGTGGAATATTGTGTAAAATCATAAATATGAATTTATCATTCAGTAAAGTTGTGTAAGGGTCGCACGGAGCATTTCTAATGTTGACTTTCGTTCAAAAAGTACGTACGGAGAGCTTTTAATGCAAATACTTAAGCGTATATATTATATTTTCCATATCATAATAGAATACCTTTAACATTTATAAAAACTTACTTCGATGATATCTTACTAATGATTTTTTAGGCCATTATCCTACTGACTTGTTATGAAAAAATAAATACTACATACATGGAAATAATCTTAAGATATTCTATTCTGAGCTGGATATAAAACTCAAATTTAAATAATTTTTTTTTCACAAATTAAATAAATTAATAAGTTGTGTGTTCTCCTCGATTATTTATAACAGCTCTAGATCGCCTTAGCATGGAAAGAATCAAGCTATTTATATCTTGTAAGAGTATATGCACCAGCTATCCATGCTCCCTGTAAAGCCTTAAATAATTGTTAGCGGTTCTGAAAAAGCCTACCACCTCTCAAAACTCTTCGTTAAAGTATGTCACATACATACTTTGTTGGATTGCGCAGGCGTCGTCAATATTTTGGTACTATTCTCATCATGCATCACGAAATTTTCTTCAATGGCTGCTGCATATGAAAGCACAGTTGGTCGAAGTATTTCATCAGTGTACTTATTGACATCGAAAAATGTTGCAGTAAAACGAGATCGGTTCTACCTCAGATGCTGATTCCGCCCCAAAACCTTACTGTACTTTCTTTAAAAAAATGAAACTCCTGCTTATTCTGTAATCGTGCTTCATTGCCCGGTACCTACTCTCGACACCCTTGACACATCTTGAGTCAGGATTTATCCCACATCTTGACTCGTCTGAAAAACAAATAGGAATCTATTGAACATTTTGCCATAAAACGTGTTCCTCAGCTCAAGCTAAACGAGCAGTGCGATTGCCTCTTGTTAAAGACTGAGATCTCATCTTGATTTTGAGTGAGCTTCTTGCAAAGGATCTTATATCATGCCATTGATGTTATGGCACTACAATTCGTTTCAAAATTTTACAACAGTCCCTTATGAAGATAATTTTTACCTCTAGTATAACTTTGTTAAGATATGATTACTTTTTCATTTTCAGTGATAAGTTAAGTATCTGTAAATAAAAAAAATGATGGTGAAATAATTCAAGATTTTTTTTAAATATAAGGTAAACTCTTGGGTTCGGTGATTTTTAAACACTCAGTATAATAACTAAACAATTTATTCTTTAAATTCTTACAATCACTTAGATAATTACAATCTCCATACAATCTCTCTTTAAAACTTAATAAATAACTGACTTTAAAAACTTAATTTCAAACTAAAACTAAAAACTTGATCGGCAACACTCCTTTTATATGGGCAAACAAACTATTGGGTACGTCCATTCTGGAAGAATGAGAACCAACGAGAAGAATCTTTCCCAAAATATCGGGCGTTTGTTGTTACAAAACAAAACATTTTTTTTTATTGTGGTCGACGCGCTGTTGCCCTAAGACAGCAATCGACAGAGGCAGACCCGCATATCGTAACAATATGCGTTGGAAATAATATACGAAAACCAGGATTCTTTTATAAGGATAGTGAAATAATACTTGATTTTTTTAAATATCAGGTAAAAATACGGTTATATCTGCTTGAGTGAATTATTTAGGTATTATTTTTGAAATAAATTTTCATAATATACGTTAGAAATAATATAAGAATACCAGGATTCTTTTATACACTTACATAAACATATTTAATTATTGCTATTGGTAAAGTATATTATAACATATTGTTAATGTATTGTATTCTTATATGATTTATTTGTGAAGAGCATGTGTGTAATATTAGATCAAAGCCTTCATCTATTGTTGGTTTTGCGTTTCATTGTTTGTTGAATACAACTATAACGAGATGAGATGTCACATCCGCCTCTCTGTAACATAATGACAAGTACACGTCGTCTTTAAAGATCTATTCCAGAAAGGCAGGAGTGTACTCATTTAAGTGATATAAATGAATTAATGAAAAGTTGTTAAAAAATGTAAATTTACATCTACTATTATTAGTCTAACTTCTCTGTTTCATCAATTTTTGGTAATCAACTTGCCTTTTTTTTTGTAGATACTCGTTATAAAATCTGTTCCAAATTTTTTGCTAAAAGAAACTTAAGGAATCATCATTAACTTCATATCAATGCATTCTTACACTGTCTACCTTTATGTAGCTCTTTAAATTCCGGGTTAATCAACTTCCAAATCCTTCAAGCTTCCAAAATATTCAATTATACTTTGGTTCATTTTTCATGAGCTGATAATGAACTAAAAAAACTATACCTTTTTAAATTAAAAGCTAACTTTTCGTCCCAAACGTTTTATGTAATTAATTAATTAAAAACATCACCACATGCGATGTAGCATGTTTTATGCTGTGTCACAAAACGACAAATACGTGGAACGAAAAATTCTCTGATGTTTTATTGTCGTTGAGTTGTCTGCACTGGAAATGCCAGACTAGAAATATATATACAAATCGCAGATTCAGGCCATAAAGAGGTGGCTCTAATGTTTGCAATAATGTGTTTAGTAAACAGTTTACTTATTTTTGTTAGAATCAATATGTTTATATTAGGGTGATTAAAAAAAACTTTTTTTTTTTGGAACAAGGCTTAAAAGTTCCGTTTGGGTATAAAAATAAGCCTGTTAAAAGATGAGCTCTTAATTTAAATATTAAGAGGTTGCCCATCGCACATTTCAATTTTTCATAAGAATAACATAGGAAAGATCATTTTTATCACGCTTATATTAGTTTCACCTGTATCTTGTATGTATGTATCTGACTCTTTTGCCTCGATTTTGCCCTACTTTAAGCGATCAGATTTAATTTAAACTTTGCACACTTGTCAAAGACCGACGACAATGCAATAATTAGATCAAAATATCCAATTATCCTGATTACTTTCGCCAGGATTCATAAATTTTAACAGTGATCCTTTGCATTAGAGCAAGAGATATAGAACTAGTGCGTGAACTACGCATGCTCGCAGAACAAATATTAAAACAATGCAATAATTCGATCAAAATATTCAATTATCCTGATTACTTCCGCCAGGATTCATAAATTTTAACAGGGATCCTTTGCATTAGAGCAAGAGATATAGAACTAGTGCGTGAACTACGCATGCTCGCAGAACAAATATTAAAACTGTTTATCGCATCGGTGGTTCAGTGGTAGAATGCTCGACTGTCACGCGGGCGTCCAGGGTTCGATTCCCGGCCGATGCATTCTTTTTGTGCTTTTACCATTTAAAAAATAATTTTTTTAGTGAGTTAAAAAAATCGAACTAAAATGCGAAACATAAATTATTGTTTAAAAAAACAAAAAAACACGCTTTTATAGTTAATCAAACTAAAAAGTAAAAAATAATTCTTAACATAGGAATAAAATTACTAACGAGAAAATTAATGTCACTGTTCTAAAAGCGTGGGGTGTTTTAAATAACATTTTCAAACTAATTCTGCATTTCTTGCAAAAAAGTTTTTATCGATTCCCATTGTTTCTATTTTCTTTCAAAGTTTCCATGAACATTTCTCTTAAAAACTACTCTTCTGTCAGAAGACACTTTTTTCTTTATATATTTATAGTTTTTTTTTTAAAGTTATTTTATCGTGTGCTAATAATAATGACCACCAGAAGAAAGATCTTCCCCTTTTCTGATGAATTCACCAGTCCTGCCATTAGGGATAAATAAAAACTCATCATGGGTGCTTTCTTATGAACCTAATAAGTAAATTGGATTATTTTATTATTTTAAATCCTTTTAATACTTTTTTGGCTATAATTATATTTACAGTGCGTTTATTTAAGTAGGTATTCATGTTACATTCGTTTGCTTTGTGTACATTTGAAACATATTTTATCGTTTCACAGTAAATAATTTTCCACATTCAATGTCGCACCCCTGTTGCAAGCGTTTTTGCGGCCCTTCAACCATTATACACCGCCACAGGTGCATTCATCGTCTCTTTACGCCTATTTTTATGTGTCTCCAGAAGCGGTATCCCCCTCGATAACAGCTGGGGGCCATAAGCGACATTTAAACTTTCAAACCCCCATCAGTTTCCAACACCGGAATATCCTACAGCCAAGTCTATTTTTTGCACAAAATTTGGGAACTTATAAATATTTTGAAATGAACAGGTTTAAATTTTTTCATAGCCACAGTGAAAATTTAAAAATGTAGAAATTGTTTAGTTATGGGGGTGTTCAGATGTTACAATTCTCACTGGTGGTCCTGTCTTTAACTACCAACCAAATGTGTATAAAGGAAGGTAAAATCTGGCCTTTTCTTTACCGATTATGAATGTTTGGTTAACCATTTTTGTTATCTACTCTATATTAAATCATTTTTTGAAAGTGATGTGTAGTTTAAAAAAAATGTCATAAAAAGATACTGTTATTCGTAATTCAGGAACACATTTGATGTTCTCGTTTTTAAAAAGGACGGACGGAATATCGCATTGCCCTGGTAAAATCATCTTTTTTAAACTGAGATAAGAAATAGAAATAGTGCAAAACACTGTTGCCATTTTTTCTTGCGGAACATTTGTAAATATAGCAATTGGTATTGTGTAATGTCTTTTTCCTACGACCACATGCGAAAACGACAAATAGTACACTATTACCGAGCCCACCCCAGCCCCAAAGTTTATTCAAATCCAATTCGAGCCAGCTAGTTTAACGAGTGTCAATTAGCTCTAACTAACGTCGGCAGAAAAATCAGCTCCCTTGTAAATTTTCCGAAAACATTGAAAAATTGAATTTTCATATACTTGATTTTCGAACACGAATATCGCCTGTAATAAAGACTTTTCCGATGAATGAACCACACGAAAAAACTGCTCCCGATCCAAACTAAATTGCTCCGTGGTCAGATCATCGAAAGGTGCATGCCAAAATGAAATAATTGTTAAACAATAGATGTCGCGAATTGCATTTGAATAAACTTTACGGGTTGAATATACCTAAAGTAGTGGCTGGATTATTAAATCTAAAGGATTTTGAAAAATACATTGGGTACTCATTTCGCCGCTCATCTGATATGATATTAGTAGATGCACGAGGAGATCTAGCATTCTCCCACTCGTGTGAAATGGGTCACTTTCCAGTAGAATGTTCTTCAATCCATTCCTTTATTTAAAAACCTCATTATCACAGCCAAAAGACGGTTGCTATAGGCAACCAATTATTCATTCAACCAATCATACAAAGTCACAAAGACATCAGCGCTGCTTTCACTAAACTATTTTTGACCACTTCCGTTTAGAGAGTCCGTCCATCGTCTTAGACCAAGCAGCAAGTAAACTTCGTTTTTTAAAAACACCACGTGGTAAAAAAGTTAGAAGCAATATAATTATATAAAATCAGTTAAGTTAAAAGCCATCAACCAGTGAAAATTTTCCAAAGAGACAAGAGATTGTCAAATATAAGCTTAGTGTACATATTTTGTACAGTATAACATAAAACGAGAAAAGTGTTTTAATTTAATTCATCAAGAAATTCACGGTGGTAAAGCCAGAAAAGAACTGACAGCAAAAAAAGAATTATGAACTAGCTTCACTAGCTATCGAAGAAATTAACATCGAATCGAGGCACGGCGAGATTCAACAGAATCAGAGAAATACAACATCCTACAGCTTCTCCAACCCTCTGCCAGGAAGACCCCCTATTTTTTCTTGCCGGCACGCCGAGAATATACTATTTCCTAGTACCACCTTGTTCATTTGGTTTTCCAACTTAAAATTTAAAAGGTCGATAATAAGTTTATTCTTATCCCGTTGGATACCTTACTATGTAACATGAGATATTCAAGAATCCTTCATCAACAATCCTGTTTCTGCAATTTAATAACAAGGCACAATTTTCTAAATTTAAATTTAAGATCGGTTAGTTGTCTTTTAAGATACGTTCATACCTTCAATTACTCGAGAACAATCCCATTTCTGCAGTTTTACAACCAACTAACAAGCAAGACAAACATGACGCAATTTTCTTTGTCAAAGTATGTTTACTTACAAACTAGCTTAATAAATTATTCGTCAGGTGGCGTCCAGACTCTACAAACTGGAATAGCCTGTCCCAGACTAATACGACTTTTAAATCCTCATCATTCGCCCACACGGCTTAAACCGTATCAATCAGGGTTGTGTCTTGCGCGTCTCTTTTTCTAGGTTAACGCAGGGTTGAAAATTTCTCTCCACCGAAATCGCAGCTGCCGTTTCGGTGAGCAGTGTCTCTCTGAGAGTTGGCGAGAGCGCTCGGTTGCTACGCACTTAATAGAGTTGGTCTTGACTCGTCGTCATCAGCGATACGTTCGTTTGTCGTTCATTCAACACGGTGTGAATTGGCGAACCAAACAAGACACTATCAGTTGTCGTTCAACCGCTGTTTGGTGAACTATCGTCGTTTTCGTTAGATATTGTTGACGGCCGTGAAAAAGTTGTGGCAGTGTTGTTTGTCTTTTTGTTGCTGGTGTTCTTTAATAAATTTTACACAAGAATATACAAGTGTCGTAGTGTGTGCGTGGTAAACTCGATTTTCGGTGTTGTTCCAGAAGTTTTAGCTAGTGTTCAAGAATAACAAGAGTGTTGACAACTTGCTGCCGATTTGAATCACACTTCCGCAGTCGTTTTCTTAATAAGTTAGGACGTTGGAATTCAAAGGTAAAACGATAACTGTATATGATTGATGCATTTATTAAAACGTGTTGTTACTCTACTGTGTCAGTAGGTGGAACACAGTTATGAAACTATTAGCTAATGTCTGTTGAACTTTCAAATGCACCTACACTGTAAGAACTATAATCATATTTTACCGAAATTAAATCTAGCGTTCAATGTTGTCAATACAAAAGGTTTTGCAGCTTATGTGATTAAAATAAATTATCTACTTTTTTTGACAGTATAATTAGTGTTGGAGCAAAAAATACCAATTGTTATTGTAAACTAAATTTTTTCATAAATTTGAGTGGATTTTAAAAAAAAATTAACGTTCTAATTCGACTCTTTTATCGAAGTAATAATAAAAACAAAAATGTAATAATTTTTTGTTGATATTAGAACATCGTAAATATCATCATTAACAATTAAATATTCATGAAAAAAATAGGTGAAATAAATCGAAGAACAATTATTTATATCTCGATATTAATTTAACAAAGCAAATACAAGGTTAAGGTATGATAAGGAATTTTATTTCGCATTGGTATGCATTTTTTTTTAATATTAAGCGTACATTCTTATAGGCTACATTTAATTTTAAAATTATTACTGTTGTTTTTTTACAAACAGTACTTTTAGACAAAAAAAAAACCAATTCATAATTTAAAAATGAATTCCTTTTTCTTATATTATTGTAGTACTTTTACTTAAAAAGAGTAAAAATGTATATTTTGGATGTCATGCATGCCAATTGTAAGTGTTTGGGTAGTTTATGCTGCATAGGGTATTTTACATCCGTAGCAGTGGCGTCACTTGCCCTAGACGGGCACTGTACTAAAATGTATCGGAGGGGCCTTCTGCCAGACCGCGGCGAAGCCCAATTAAAGATTTTTCACCAAAGAAACATAAACGCTCGCACTTAATAAAATAAACATGTATTGATTACAAGAAATTACTTACAATTAATGCTCGTAGGAGCCAAATTAGCTCAACAATTCAAATATATACTTTTCTCGCCTTTTTTGGCAAACTTGTTCATTAAATCATCCACAGCTGAAGACGATTATAGTTTTTAGAGATTTTCTGCCTCTATAGACAGTACTGACAAGTCTGATAGCCGTTCTTGTCCCATAGAAGTCCTAAGATAATTTTTAGTCAGTTTTAATTTCGAAAAGCTTCTTCAGCTGTTGCAGTTTTAACCGGAAGAATCAAAAATAGGAAGCATACTGTTATTACCTCCGGAAAACTGGATGCAAGGAATTTTATCTGTAATAATTCCGCGATTTTTTTAATGTAATAAATTTTCTGAATTTCAGAGTTTAAGCATGTTTTTAAAACAATTAATTGTTTGTACAGATCACCTAACATAGGTATCTTTACTGTATTTTGCAGTCAATTTTCCGGCCTCATTTTTTATTTCGTTTAATATGAGTTTTTTCGGTTGTAACACTTCAAACGTATTACCATTCCCAGCTCACATTGGCTCTAAAATTTTTGTTTGGTTTGAGAAATTAATATATCTAAACAGCAATTGTACACATTGATTTTGAAGTACGATTCTAGGTCTGAAATTCTCTCATCTTCTTATATCTCATAAAAAAAAACGCCTTGTTATCTTCCGTATTTTATTTTTAAAAACAGTTGTTATCACTCACTCTTCTGCTAGATCTCTGGACTCGTTTAGCAAACCAGGAAATAAATTTTGATTTCTTATGTCCCTGTAGCTGATACAGCTGTAAGTAGCTACGCCCCTGATCCGTAGGGTGTTGGTTTACTTTATGTACACAGATTTATTCTTTTGAGAAAAGTTTTCACCCATCCTAGTTAACATATAAAATGAAAAACCCCAGTAGATGTTATCTAATAGGGTTATAGATCTTGCAATTGTGGAGGATGTCTGTTCCTCGAAAATGGAAAAGCCCAAAATGTATTGTGGATGCCCAAGTACAAGGGTGGCCGATAAAATTTAACATTTTCATAAAATTTGACTTATTTGTGGTTGAATCCCAATAGCAGAAACAGTGAAGAATTTAAAAAAATCGAGAAAGTAGTTATTAAAATTTTCCATAAAGTTTTTCGTTGAAAGTAATTTTTTAGTTAAATCCTTATGCCGGCTTTACACTTACGAGGTTTCACGCGGAGTGGTTCCAATTTTTCTTCGAGAGAATCTAACATTTATATTTCAGCATGAAAAGAAGACGTGCTAGTGTTGCCATGGCGGTCCCCTATAGGAAGATGGAAACGTTCTATACGTTTTTTAAAGAATGAAGAGAAATGTCAACACTCTTTTGATTAATTGCACTTAAGGTTAAAGAATTCTCATAAAGAGACATTTATAAGTGAAACAATTAAAATATTAGTCGTATCTATCAGGAGCGTGCGAGATGGTTACGTAATGGAAAATACGATGTTCTTATCGAGGTTTCAAAATATAGCAACAATCACTGGTAAAAGTACGCAGCCAGGCACTAATGAATTGAAAACTTTGAAAAATATGAGAATTTTTTTCTGGTGGTATTAAAAAAAAGTATAATAATAATATAATTTTAATAACATTAACATTTAAAAAAATTAGGTCAATTTCAAGAGTTTTGAAGAAAATCAGTGAAATAATAACACGTACTGTTTTCCTCACTATAATCAGTTTTCTTGTTTTCCAACTTTTCATAGTTTTCGTTTAATTCAAAAAAAACTTTCTTTCGTGCTTAAGAGGTTCTTGTCTTTACATTTTTCCAGATTTTTGTCCCAAAGTATCAACGCTTGGACGGAGTGAAATCAGCCAGTCGACATCGACATCACATATTGTAGATAAGAATATGAATAAAATTAATACAGCTATCAACACGTGCCAATCATCAAATCGGTACTGAACCGTACAAGTATGGAAATAAGATAATCGGTATTTTGTGATATTCGGTACAAGTCTGAAGTTATTAATTGAAATCCAGAATGGATAAATTTTGCTAGATAAGCCCTTCAAATAGTTTGTGAAAAGGAGTTTTAACTTCCTTCCACGTTTGAATTGTTCGGTTCCTGTATTAGCATTCTTCCAGAGTTTTGTTGCTTTGCTTATATGCTATTTTAGATAAAGACATTAAAAGAGCTATCTACAGGTGCCAATCAAGTGATATTGTGTGGCATTCGATACAAGTCCTTAGTTAGGATCAAGAATAGATAAATTTTGCTATTTGCCGTCGACTAGGTGGAAAAAGAGAGTTTCAATTCAACAGCATCGGCATTAAGAATCCAAATATATAGGGGTGGTTTTTTTAGTATTAGATCAAAGTAAAGTTTAATTGTAAGTTGTGAGTGTAGAAGAGCTTTCTTTTATTCTAGTCAATTTTAAAGAGATTCAGATTGTGAGGAGAAATTATCTTTGTCATTTTTTCAATAGTGATGCATGGAAAGACAAAAATTCAAATATAATGTGTGATTTAAAACTGATTCACTATTCTTATTGCTATTTTGTGATAGTGTTTTACTTCTTTCTTAGATTTCTACTACATACGATGTAGCTTTTGTTGTTGAGGGTCAAAAAACGATAAATACTGAATAGGTATTTCAACTTTTAAATTCAGTTTACTGATTGGTTTGTAGCTATATTTAATAGTATAATATAGGTATCAAATACTAATAAAAAATTTCATGATTTATAGTTAAAATGTTATTAGTTTTGCATTTGTAACCCCAGTGGGTGCAAATATTTTGGTTGTTTAAGTAGAGTTTGTAGTTGAAAGTTTTCGCAATGAATACTTAACATAAGTCAATTTGCTATATTTAATAGTTACATTTAACATCCCCCCGTATAATAAATTATAAGTAATCGGAATTTTCAAGAAATAATATTTTATTTTTTATAATTTGTTTAAATTTAACAATAATCTTATTTACTATTTTGGTATTTAAAATGAATAAAAACGCTTAAAATGTCTTTTATAAATTGAATTTCTGTCAGAATATTTATATTTACTTAACACTTTAACACATGTTAACAATATAAATATGGACTTGGCAACAATTCTCGAATGGGGATCCAATAACTTGGTAGAATTCAAAGCAAACAAAACACAAGCATGTCTTTTCTCTAGAAAAGCTGATCATACTGTGCCTAACATAACTTTGTCAGGAGTAACCATACCACTGAAGTCATCCATATCGATGCTTGGTATTACTATCAGCAATAACCTTTCCTGAGAAAATCACGTGAGGTCCATTGCCAAAAGTGCATCCCAAAAACTTGGTTTTTTGTTTCGTGCCAAAAGCTATTTCACCTCCAGTCAGCTGCTTATGATCTATAAGGCACAGATCCGACCTGTACTGGAATACTGTTCCCATATTTGGAGTGCGGTACCTAAACATATCCTGAAGCTATTGGATTCTGTCCAAAAAAGGGCAATTCGTCTCGTCGGTGATGCCTCGCTTACAAACTCGCTCACTTCTCTGGAACACCGTAGAAAAGTTGGCGATTTGTCTCTATTTTATAGATATTTTCATGTGCGATGCTCTTCTGAAATATCAACAATCGTTCCTCCTTTGGCAGTCTCTTCGAGATTAACCCGTCAAGTTCAGTCTTCACACCCCTTCGTGGTCACTTTGGAGACCTGCAGAACATCACTTTCCAAAGACTCATTCATCCAACGAATTGCGAGGCTTTGGAACTCATTGCCTAGGGAGGTGTTCCCCGAGGCATACAACCTCCAGAAATTTAAGAAGAACACCAACTCCTACCTTCTTTTCCTTGGTTCCCACGATGTTCTCTGAACATTACAGGATATCCCTTTTCGTGGGAACCAGAACATAAAAAAAAAAAAAACACCGACATAGTTTATATAAAAAAAATATCTGTCATAATCACAAGAAGCATTTTACTTTTAAAAATTTTTATTGCGGTGAGTTTTGTTTATTGATTATCTGACAAATACAATAATTTTTTTATACCACCTTATTAATTTTGAAATCGTAAAATGATTTTCTGAGAAATACTTTTATATCGACATTGTGTGTTATTACCAAATAGTTTTTAGTGGAATTATTAAATTCGTCTGCAACTTATTATCAGTAGTAATATTCTTACGACATTGATAATCGAAAGCTCGTTCCTCGGTAACAGCCCGAAGCCGAAGCCAATTGTAAAATTATTTTTTAATAATTATTTTTAGTTCGGTTTTCTTATAAAGTGGGCTCTGTCTTAGTTTCTTAAACTATTATCTATAAAGTTATTAGATAGGTTGTAGTTACGCCTGTTTAAATGTTGTGTCTTCCACCTCAATCATAATAAAATTAGTACCACCCATCAGATGTTACCTAAAACAAGTAACTGCATAGTACGATTATTTTTATAAATATTTACAACACTTCTATTGTAATTGTTTTCCATTTTCACCTACATATTTGTATTGGTGTCATATCTCTTTCGTTTCATAAATAATAACGTGATAGCTCATTGTATTTATAATGCGATTGCAAAAACTGTAGAGGAACACCTGTCGGGCGACACCTGCCTTATGCAGAACTCGTCGAGTTTTCAAAGCCCTACAGGTAAATATCCATTCTCGGCAGATTTATCATCAGCTGTTCTATTATACATAAAAATTTCATTTAACGATACACCCAAAAATTAAAGTAAAATCATCTAGAAATAATAGTTTATCTAGTACCTACGCAACATATTTAGTGCAGTAGTAAACAGAAAAAAAATTATCCATGTATTTTTTTTATATTTTATGAAAAAATTATCTTCTGCATCACTTAAAAATAAAAAAGCAGTAACAAAAAAGTAGAATACTTTTTAATAAAAATAGAGTTATATACAAAAATGTTTATATGTATTATTCAAGTATACCACAAAAGAAGTTTTTCCTTTTAATAAAGATGATTTTTTAAAGAAAGAGACCTGTCAAAGGTCCCCACTTTATTCCCAACGAACCGGATATCGAGTGCCAATTTAAACCGAATTGTTTACCACCCTTTACTTCTTTGAATTGATTACATATTCCCCATTAAGAATATGCGCGTAATAGGTTCCAGGACACCAGGGAACTGTAGGTAATGAAAAAGCAGACGAACTTGCGAGAAGAGGTTCGGAAACTCCCACAAAATGAGGGCAGATGCTAGGGGTACCGAAGCGTACAGTAAAAGTGTCTGTAAAAGACTGGATTGGGGAAAAACACAAAAATTACTGGGAAAGTAGACCAGGTAACAAACACGGGAAAAAATATATCAAAGGACCGTGTCACAAAAGGACTACAGAACTGTTAGCAATGGACAGGAATCAGCTAAGAATTACTGCGGGGCTCTTGACCACTAACGCACCAGTAAAGAAGCACCTCAACAAAATGGGAATGTATAATGAAGACCTGACCTGCAGATTGTGCGGCAAAGATCCGGAAACGGTAAAACACATACTGTGCTGCTGCAGGACACTGGACCGCAAAAGACAAAAAAAAGTTGGGCAGCCATCCGGCGACCCAGAACTTTATTGCTCCACCCACTACAGAACTTGTTCAAGGTACGAAAGTACTGGATTGGGTACAATGATATAAAACATAGGCAAGATACAATGGACAACAGGCATAGGTGTCACCGAAGGCAATAGCCAGACGGACCTAATTAGGGGTGGAGTTTTTAGTGAGTAGACCTGATACCTAGTCAGGGGAGCCTCACAGTAGACCTTGAGCTTTCAGACTCATAACTTCTGATTTAACCGGAAGTGTCCCTAACAATAATAATTCATCTTTTTATATGTGTTTAAATAGTGACTCTTAGTTACAGAAACTATTAATTTTTAAAGTTCTACTACATAGAACAGCAATTTTTATTTTTTATTAGTTGTTACATTTTTATCTATTTATAACGTTTATTAAACATAATTTATTCAAAACTGTAGTGTACATTTTATTTATTTACCACCATTTAACACTGCTCACTGATTTATCTATAACACACTTACATATCTAAATCGTTGCGCGCACCCGTGACTATCTCTGTTAGATATTCTCATCTTGATTCCTCCAGTCGGCTTGTGCATATTTCTTTCTCGGTCTCGTTCAAGCATGAATCGTCCCGATAAGTGGTTAAATGAGGTAGTCAGCTGCGTAGCTTAGGTTTTTATTTTAAATGTCTATCTGGGGATGGATAATAAGAGCCTTTATAGGCCAAATATACCAGAGGAATTTTTGAATTTTGAGCGGGGCCGGATCAGCCCAAACTGAGAAGTGACCCGCACGATATATTGATATTTTTTTACTGTGACTGTATCTAGATTTATTTTTACTTGTTTATCAACCAATTTATGGTATAACTTTTGGTAGATTATGTTTTAATGTTACTTTTTGTTAATTCGTTGATGTACAATTTTTTGAAATACATTCAATTCTACTATTTTCTATAAAATTTTAAAATGTCTTGGTTGCAAATTCATATGTGTTAATTAAGTATTTTTTATAAAAAAATAGTTATAAAATAAGTGTTCGTAATCTCGTAAAGTATAACTACACTGTATTTACTTTTCAGTATCAAAGATTTGTTAAAAGATCTTTATTATACCACAGTTTGTTTTGCTGTTTTGGTATTGGTTTTTTAAATTAGTGCTATAACTAATTCTTACCGATTGTATTTACAACTAATTTTAATATATTTCCAAGTAAAATATGAACAAATTTACTTCGTAATTTTACAGAAATTTGCGGTAAAGCTATTTTACAAAATATTGCGATAACAATTATGTAATTTTTTTCAAATACTTTAATTTAATAATCAATATCTAAAAATATAAGCATATTTTTAAATTATGTTAATAAATGTTTTATAATAATTAGATTTCATTAAAATAGAATACAGATAAGTCATTGTTGTGAAGGGATTGAACGTTTAATAAATATCTTGAGTAATATTCTAAATGAAATATAAATTTTTATTTCCAATATTTTTTCCATTTATCACTTCTTCGAGGAACCCAAGACATTCCCTATTGTGAAGCCAGAACAGAAGAAGGATGTGTTTAATTTCAATCTAATATCACGATAATATATAGATAATAATGATAAAAAAGTCTGTGGCAAAAAAACTAAGGTTTAATGCCAACCCACCGCAAAAAAAAAAGGAAGGATGTGGTAGACCTTAAACTTCAAATTTTTGATAGTTATGTAAAAATGATATTACTCAGATATATTTGATTTGTAAATTAGGTGGCTTAACTTTTCTCTGGTATGTGGCAGTACCCTTTAGTAATACTTCATTTTGCATTTTCAAAAAAAGGCAGTCGTTAATGAGTTGTTGTGATTCTTGTAAGTCTTGACAAATATGCGACGCTTATTCTTCTTTGATATTTAACTTATATTGCTATATCCCGTATTAATATTTATTAAAAAGGCATTTCCTCTGATTTACATCTAAGCAAAAGTTCTTTAAAACCACCACGTCGTTATTAACCTTCTTTGGTACTTATTTTGATGATACTTCACGAAACTGGTGGATGCATTGTGTTTATGCACTGAAGTTTTTCTATAACAACTTCAATGTAAATATAAAATATTTAAAAATAAAACTAATGATAATACTGAACCTACAGCATATCGTTCCATTCCATTGTTTTAAAAATCGTGCTTACTACTCCATATTTCAGATAAAAATACTTTTTTCATCTTAAATCGCTGATAAATTACTCATCAATCGCTATTTCCTGTGAACCATAAATAGTGCTGTTCATAAGCAATATATTTTAAGAAATTTATAATTCAATGTGTCATAAATTTACCTTTTTTTATCATATGAAATTTTGAGGTAAATAAATAATAAGAATTAAAATATAATTTATTTTAAAAATCATCCTATCTCCAATCTATTTTTAATGTAAACAAAATGTTTTATTTGAGATTAAAGGAAATGTGGACTGACATTTTGATTTAAAAAATGTTATAACTAAAGCTTTTATCAACTTTGCCAATGACAGAAAAAAAAACACAACCCCCTTACCTTTTCCCCGTCGCGTCGGCGAAACGATGGACGAAGCACAATGATGAAAATATTGTTATGATATTTAGTCTTGGGTTCGTTAATTTACAATACCCAATACAAATACTAAACAATTTATTCTAATCTTTATATACCTATGGAACGTCGATCTCATGCTTTAATGTCGTTTACTTGATCTCGTACTGTATCTACTTCCTATCTCTACTCACCGTCAATCTTCTCGACATCTTTCTTTAATTCAACATTTTTTCTTCTGTTTTCTGTAGTACTTGTTTTAGAAGTTTCTTTTCTTCTTCTCTCTGATGTTTTTGTTCAAGGATTTTTCCAAAGTCTTATTGTCGTCGCTTTTCTTCCAATTTTTCTTTTTCCGAACTGCGCTTTTCCAACTCCTCAAATTTATTTTGGATGGCGTCGTATAACGTATTTCTTTTATTTTTACCATAAATCCTTAGTCACAAGAATCCTTACTTCTGACCACTATTATGATATTTTTATAATTTAAATAATTAAGATGGCACAAGTATCATTTTTTGAAACTATAAAAATTGACGTGTTTAACTTTAACCACATCAATTTAAAACTGTTTCTTTCACCTTGACATATAAAACCAGTTGACTGCTGTTATGTTTTAGAATTATATGCAAATATCAAACCAACATCCCAACTGTCTCTGCTTTTTATCAAATTTTATATTCCCGAGTTTCATCGTTAAATTATTTCTTGATACCGTTCAAATATGAGTTTCTTAGTCTAAATGTTGGTTGGACCTTTACAAAATTTAAATTAGTAGTACCACCGATATTCCTTCTTTACTGAAGTCAATTTTTATATCGCAGGTGCATTTAGTTTCACTCATCTTTATTCTATAAAGTTTACCACGATTTATATAATTATAAAGAGTTTTGTGTTGTCTGGAATGTTTACTGGAATGGACACAATACAAGCATCTTCTTCTTCTTCATGTGCAATGTCCATTTGCCTGGACGTTAGCGATTACTGCAGAGAGTGCATCTCTATCTTCTGCAACCCAGAACTGGTTAACAGCGTTCCGGATGCCTGTCCACTCCCTGATGTTTCTCAGCCAAGAGATTTGCCTTTTTTCAACGCCCCGTCTGCTTTCTATTTTTCCTTTCATAATCAACTGGAGGAGATGATACTTTTCTCCGCGTAAGATGTGACCAAGGTAAGCAATCTTGCGACATTTCACTGTGAGCATTATTTGTCTCTCATCCCTGGCTCGTCTCAACACTTCATCGCAGGACAGCAGATCAGTCCACGGAACACAACAAGCATACTACTGTATAACTGACAGTCGGCAACCTTCGACCCTGCCAACCATTCGGATCCATTTTAACTTTACGCCACAATCTCTTGTTCTATACTGGTTTGGTGGTCGCTTCCACTTGTTTGGTCGGGTAGGGCAGTTGTGTCGGGAAGTGCGTAGGAGGGTCCCGATACGACTGTTGGGACACTTTGGTCGGGTAGAGCAGTCGTGTCGGGATGTATGTACGAGTTGACCCGGCATGACGTTCGGGAACAATTGGTTGGGTAGAGTAGTTGTGTCAGGACGTGTGTACGGCCTTTTAAGCCACGCGGCGTACTGAGGTAAAAAGGTGGTGAAATTGCAAATACCGTGTTGTTGTTACCTTTTTTGAAATAACATAGTCCATGTCGGGCATAAAACTTTGTGATCTGTATGTTTTTACTATTGTCCATTTTAAAATTAATACTTAAATCAAACTGTTCTATTTTTTGCATACTTACTTTTAGTAGACCTTGTATTTATTGTAGAATTCGGGCTTCTCCAAAATATCGTTTTTTCAAAGCCTTTACTTGAATAACGTCCATATAGTACTTAGTTCATTGATCCCCAGCAATTTTAGCATTAACATTGCAAAATGAACAGAATGAATTATTCAGGGTCATTTCCTACGCAAATTTTAACTTTTACAATAATTACAGTCACCAATCTAACCTTTCATGCAACCTTGCAATTAATGCAAATGAAGAAAAGGCAGTGGCGAAACAAGAGATTATAAAAAAGTAAAAATAAGCAGTAACAAGTATTTATAGCATGCAAGGGTAAAATAATATGTTATACGCAATCATGTTTGTTATCTAATAAGTTGACTTTAAAATGCACAGAACCAGTATTTCCTAAATCATTCTCCATTTTTATAGGAGACGATCTGTTTTTCAATATTTATTATAAGAATAATACAAAATTTTAAACTGTTTTTCTGTTCTTTGTATCCCATTCAATATGTATTTAAATCATGTTGAACATCGTGGAGACATAAAGCTCCTAGTGATAAAAAATATATATTAATAATATTGTCAAAATTGCTGCCATACATCCAACAATAAATATATAACACCTATAAATAAAATTATTTAGGAAATAATTTACGTGAAATAATAAAATATCAACCAACAACTTTATATTTACAAGTTTTTCAACTAATTAACTATTAATTAAGATAATGAGTTTTGTGTATGGATGCTACATAATAAAGAAAACAGGTTTAAGAAATTGCCTAAAATCATAAAAGGTATAGAATGTATTAATGTGGGTTTGGTATCAATTTATTGTCTTCCTACAAGCATCATTTTTAAAAATAAACAACTGTATAATGAAGTTTAGGAACAAAATTTTAGCTAAGAGGTTTTCCTTATTTCCAAAGAGAATCGAGTTGGTATTAGTGGTGTAAATATAAGACAACAAAATGGGAGTTCGTAGATTACTTCTCAATTCCAGAGTTTGTTAATTTTCTCAAAATAAATATTACACTGGAGTCATAGAACTAACATAAAATAACAGACTAATAAATGAAAATAATGAAACCGAAAGAATTTTGCATAATAATGAAATGTGGGTTTTACTGATTTTAAAATATCAGAATGATGCTTAACTCGCAGCCCAAAAGTTTTGGCAAACTTTTAAATGTACTGTTCCAAAAACTTCTGTAGATTTCTGATTCATTCTTTATCGTACACATTGACGGACATTCCTTAATTGGCAGAGCTTATGGGACCTTTGTAACACGTAGCAGCTACAAATGTTTAGTATAAAATTTAGATTAACCTTTAATCTTGTCTGTTGTGTACGTTAGAAAAAAATCTTATTGCACAAAATCTAGGAGTTTTTTTCTGAGTAGTAGTACATGGTGCCTTTTTTCTTATTCAAAACAAAGGAAGCTATGAATTTTTGAGTCTTAGGTTAGATTAGGTTAAAACGGCGGTTCGGAGGGAACCCGGGCCTTTTGGCCCGTTGTGGTACCGTGATGGACGGCGGAGCCTTTCCCCTCTACCGTGAGAACCAGTTGGAACTTTTAATAAAAAGTGTAAGGTCCTTGATGCTAACTGAGCTGCGATCAGTTAAATCATCAAAGTTCGGTTGCCCTAGTATATAAAGCCGTGTTCTGCCTAGGGCAGGGCAGTGGCAGAGAAGATGTACCATCGTTTCCTTCTCTTCCTTATCATGACAGCTTCTACAGAAGTCGTGTCGTAGCTCTTCGATTCCCATGCGCCGTGCATGGGATCCACCTGCCCAGTGCCCTGTTATGGCCGCGATCGCATTCCCAATGGACTTCCTGAATAGAGTTAAAACATCCTTAGTTCGACGTAGATCTAGTTTAGGCCAGATCTGTTTCGTTGATGTGCATGTGGGTTCATTTTGCCACCTCACGTTGGATTTTTGAACTACTTTGCTGTGCAGGAGAAGCCGGCAATTTGCAATCAGTAGTCCTTGCTGAGATGAGACAGATACAGCTGGGAGGGTGGTGCCCTCTATTGCTAGCTTATCCTCCTTACAGTTTCCTGGTATGTCTCTGTGTCCAGGTACCCAGACAATGTGAACTCTAAACTTAGTTCCTAGCTTATTCAGGGCGGCACGTCATTGCACCGCTGCCCTAAAGGTCAAGCAGACTGAGTTTAATGATTTGATAGCAGCCTGGCTGATGCAAAGAGTGGATATCTCGCTGAACGTTTGTTCGTTGCGGGGTATCCAGACAGCTACCTCGGTAATAGCTGTCACTTTGGCTTGATACACACTACAGTGATCAGGCAAACGAAACGACAGGCTAAGTGAGGGGTCTTCTGAGAAGATACCGCAACCGACTCTTCCCTCTAGTTTAGAGCCATCCGTATAATATACTGCGCCCTGAGGTTTTACTTGATTCTCGGCCCAATATTTTCTGGATGGAATTTCCAGGGATAAGTCGCGTTCGAAAATAGGGGGTAGGTTTAGTGTAATCAGTGTTTTTTGTGCACAGGTCGTATTCTCTAAGTAGTCTGGAGTTATCATGTGTGTTTCGGTCCATGGGGTCATAGCATTGAGTCTGAGAGCCGCACTAGCTGCGCATTCTTTCCCAAACAGATCCACTGGTAGTAGATGTAGAATCGTTTCAAGGGCTTTTGTTGGGATGGTCCGTAGACAGCCTGTGATCAGCAGACATGCCAATCTCTGGACTTTTCCTACCTTTGTACGGTTGACTCCCTTTTCTAGGGCTGGCCACCATACTAACGATAGATACATTAGAATCGTACTATGACTGTAATATAGAGCCAATGAACAACATGGGGTTGTAACCCTCATTGTCTGCCGATGGCCCTTCTGCAGGTATAGGTCGCCACAGTAGCTTTCCTTACCCTTGAGCCAAGTCTTACTGTAAATCTTTTAGATTAAACTGTTAGGTATAATAAAATAAAATATTACTCAGGGATAGTGTAGCTTTTGATTAGTGAAAGAATTATTTAAATTGGCTTACGTTTTCGTGCTAATATTAGGTGTTGTTATTTTGTTAGCTTATTTATTACTGCAGGAATCACTCCCAGCAATGCACAAATACACAAAGGCAACTCTAAATAACAATACCATTTACACTTATGCAATACTCTCAAAGAACCTTTATGTTAAATCAGCAGCTTCTGTTAACAACAATTCGCCAATCCGAATCTTAATTACAACGTTTGTCAGATAACCACTGCTTTCGCTTTAGTTTCTTTGTTATCTTTTGGTTATATTATGGCGATAAAAACTTGTAGGTATATACATGTTATTTCTTTCATATACTCTTACATGTAAGCCTTCTACTGACTTGTTGGGATTCAAATTTACTTTGTCGCATTTTTTAATAGATTTTAGTTATAACTGTCACATTTTGTCATGTTTACGGTATATGTATGTTAGGCAATAAGAAGAGGCCGTCCGCCGTCTTATATTGAGATGCCCTCAATGTTCACAAAAAGGGGCACTTACCCTAGAGAAAGCTATATAAGTCAGCTATATAATCATTATTTATTATACTTACAACATTAAACGAATCAGTAAGATTACTTTTGTTTCTTTTATTAAAAAAGTAATAAATAATATAAAGGTTATGTATTCCTTTAGGATGCTTTTGCATGTCGCAATAAAAAGTCTTTTAGTGCGTTTGTAAACCTCTTTACCAAAATAATTAAATATTAACCAATTATTTTCCTAAAAAAATTTGTCACCAAAACAGTTTATTTTTTTCGGATTCCTTTACAAAGAGTGGCGCTTTCTTTTCGACTTCCTTTTCAATCAAACATCAAAACTCACTGGTTTTTTGCCATAATGGAACAGTTATTTTTGCGTTTTCAAATGGAACGTTGTGTCAAAGTCAATCAAGGAAAATTGTTCATAAAGATAATGGGAATTTTTTTAGCACCCGGTATAACTGGAAAACACTCCTAATATAGTCGACGAAAAATTTTTAAAAATATTAAACTCATCGTTTAAAATAGTACATTTCTGTAAAAAATATTTTCTTTAAAAAGTTTTTCTGTTTTGACACGGGCATATTGTATCATTATGTTTAAATTTTTTTTCGAATTAGTCGATTTCGCTACACTTCCGTATTGGTCAACCGAAATTATGAGACGCTTCCCTATGGCATCATGTCTAAAGAGTTCATTCATGTACATGGTTTGTCTCGTGAATGTCCCCTTTCAAAGTTACAGGCAGTTAACTCCTCTATGGAAATTTTTTTTATTATAAAATATGTAAATGTTTCAAACCCAACCAAATGTAATGTAAATACAAGCTCGTCGGTTGTTGGTACTTTTGACCTGGCCTTTCTTCAAAACAATTTCGATCTGATCAAGATATGTTCGCCTAGATCTACCTCTACCGACTTGCCCATTCACACTCGCCTTATAAATCTGTTCCGTCAATCTACTTTCATCCATTCTCTTTACGTGTCCAACCATCAAGCATTCCTTTATCTATTTTTGTTGCTACATCTTCTTTCACACCGTAGCGTTCCCTTCTCACACTATTCCTCACTTTATTCATCACTCCAGATAAACTTATCTTCGCACAATTGATCTTACTTTCATGCTTCTTCTGCCAAACCCAGCATTCACTACCATTCATAAGTGTAGGGACCTGCACTTTTCTATGCACAACCAGTCGTGCCTTTTTTGACACCTTCTGGCTGCTCATGTAGTATGAAGCGCCCTATTCATTCATTTCCTGCCAACATCCTTCGCTCAATATCATAGTCATACTTTCCGTCTCTCGTAAACTTTGGACCCAATTATAGACACTCATTCGCTTGTTTCTCTATTGTTCCTTTAATCAGCACCTCGCAGTTTGTTACGCTTTTTTTTTCTTTCAAAAACCATTACTTTCGTCTTCATCACTTTTATTTTTAGGGCACTATGTACAATATTAATAATCTCCTGAGTTTCCTCCTAAGATTATGCTAATATGACCTGATCATTGCCGTAAAGGAGGCATTTGACGATCAAATCATTCATTCTCAATCAATACGCACTCTCTTACTAATCTTTTAAACAACCGACCATTTTTCGATGTTAAACCAGTCCATGTAAGTTCCGTTTATCCTGACACAAGCCGTGAAATCCTCGTAAAGTGATTTTAGTGCTCGTATTAAACTACCGCTATCCCCATTCCAAGAAAATGTCGCCCATAATTATTCATTCTTTATCACTCTGTCACAGGCCAAGTCTATGATAGCGCAGTTGACTCTTTGATTTTTAGTCAAGAATTTTTCGACTATGCTTCGCAAGGAAAACGCCTTACGTTTGGACAAACCGCTCACAGACTAGAGCATTTCGAAAACAAACTGTACGTAAAACTAATAACTTAGATCTCAAGGCTGTTAAATGCAATTAAACTAATGTATCCAACTAAATAAAATGAATAAACATACTCTGTACCTATGTGAATAAGAATAAATCAAAATTTTGCTCCCTAATGTGCAGAAAGCGTAACTTTCGGTCTGCTACGCAAAACGAAGTTGCCGTTTTCCGCCTACGGTAGGGAGAAAAATATACACTCCACGGACATTAAAGTAAAAAATGTCTCAGAACATATGTATGATGACCTTGGCTTCGCCTCGGTCAACAAACATGTGCTCTGAGACATTTCTTAATTTACTGCCCTAGGTGTGTAATATACTATTTTTGTAGTTTTTTTTCCCGAAGTGGGTTCCCCAATCCACTCCCCATCGATTCCCATAGGGATCTTGTCTATATAATTGTTTTCTGATGAATAAATATAACGTTAATTTCATTTAATTCATTTTTTTTTTTCAGTGAAAATAAACCGTGACCTTTGATGTCAATGAATTTTATCATTTAGTTGAGTCATATCGTGCTGCATGATGTTATGATCAGTCAGCGGAAGTTAGTTGATATTTTAAGCAACTCTCTTTGATAATAATGTTTACACTTGAATACTAACGATTCGTCATGCATGCCTACTGGTGTAGAATGATAAGAACATCGGAATTTAATACCGGATATCTGACTGCCAGCATCGAGCTTTTTAGACATTTCTTATTCTTATAAGGTGGAAAAACAGTTAACACAGTTAAACGATATTAATCGTCCTTTTGTTTCTGTGAGCTGTTATTTTTTCAAACAATAGATTTTAGTTTGTCAACTGCATCTACTTAATGACTACACAAATTTTTCCTAACGGTTTTTATTCTACTATATTCGTTGCTCATAAATTTATTTCTTTTTGTCGTAGGAAACTTTACCGTAATTATTTCATTTTCATTACGTGTCATAGCCTGGTCCTAAAAGTTAATAAAGATCTAAAAAAATTGATAGAAAAAGTAAAAAAGTAATCATCCCTTCGATATTATTTTTGAGTTAAACACCCTACCCTGTACAGTAGTAGACTGTTTAAAAAAATCGATACATTTATTTTCTTAATTATATCGAAATTATTGTTGGAAATGCTGAAAAAAAATACTGTGAAAGTTTGAGCTCTTTATACACCCATAACCTCGCTTTGCGGCCTAGATACGTTCCACGAAACTTGGCCGCAAAGCGAAAAGCCTTATAAGGAATCAATTATTCTAATAAAAAATTCAATGGGATCGGTTCCAAATTTGTTGAAATATGTAAACTGATTATTCAAAATGCATTTTATCTTTTTATTTCATTTAAATCAAAAATACATACTGTCGCGACTTTTAGTTCTTCCATGGGTTCGGCGATTAAAACTCTCGATACAGTAAAAAACAATGTTTATTCCAATACAATAAATTCTACTTTTATTAATCACTTAGATATACAACTTTTATAACTATTTATATTTCTTAATTCATAAACACTTTTAAAACAACACTCGTGGTTGCTGTCCTTTTTTTTATACCTATACGAATAACCACGAGAAGGGTCCAGTAATTTCTCGAATTATCCATTGTCTTATATGCTCATTAAATATTCACCCTAGATTCGGTCGGCGCCGTCGGTAACAATACATAACAAGTACATACATTTGTACATAAAATAATAACAGACTTCAAAAACCAACAATAATTTATAAACAAAAACAAAACAACTTCATGTTACATAACATATGTGTGTGTATACATATATAATTTTTTTTAAAATGGCTTTAATCTGAAGACGATAAAGAAATTGTAACCTGCAGATCACTGTCATCATTTTTTGCTGGTAAGGGTGGGCCCGGCTTAAAAAAATTGTCCAACGTTGTTTGTCTTGTCTTCTATTTCGTTCTTCAATGATTTATGAGTTAATTCCTCAAGAAACTTTAGCGCTATGTTCGACGTCAGGATCGTTTTCAATGAGGATGATAAAAAAGAGTGTGCGCAAGATTGTCAACATGTAGATATATTGACATCGAAAAAAAGTTTTTTTTTGCCGTTATAGCGAAATATTTTAGGCCGTAAATCGAAAACGTGTCTTAATTGGAGAGGGCCGTTATAGCGAAATGTCGTATAAAGAGCGGCCGTATCGCGAGGTATGGAATTAATATTAAGAGGTGCCTCGTAAATTTCAAAATAACATGGGAACAACGTTCTCTTGGATTTTGGAATTTTGTAACTCACGTTAGAAATAATATTTTAAAATGATCAAAACAGATTCTTATAAAGAATTTAACGCTCTACAAAAAAGGTCTTGTACAGTTTTTTGATATATTTATTTTTTCAAAAGTTATTTGGATTGATATTAAATTTTTACATTTTCCTTATTTTCCGAAGCAACCATCAACTTTTTGAGAAAATTTTATAAGACATTTTTTGTAGAGATTTTAATATCCTATAACTCATCTATTAAAAAAGTTTTTGATATTTTTTACATATCGTAAGTTACCTGCAAAATCTATATTTTTTTTAAAAAAGTGTCATTTTACCATCCAACTTTAACGTTAAATAACTTTTAAAAAAATAAATATATTAAAAAACTGTTGGAGACTTTTCTTTTAAAAAGTGTTAAATTTTTTATAAGAATATGTTTTGATAATTTTAAAATATTATCTCTAACGTGAGTTACAAAATTCCAAAATCCAAGAGAACGTTGTTCCCATGTATGGGAAATTGAAATTTACGATGCGGCACCTCTTAATATTAATATTAAGAGCTCTAACTTTCACAGTAGTTTTTTTTTACCATTTTCAACAATTCAATTTCAATATAATTAAAAAAAAAAATTATCGATATACTGTACAATTACCACTATTTACAGTAATTTGTAGTATTTTAAGTGAAGGCTTATGTTGGTGACAATTTTCCTTTAACATTCTGTGAAATAATAAAATGTCTAGAGTCTCGTTTACAAATACAAATAATATAAAAAGACGCAATGTCGTTTTCCAAAGCATTTGGTACTCATTCAACCTAATGAGTGGCAAAATCAGCCCAATAGACTGCAGTTCCACCGGCACCATATAGTCACGAACGGCCTTCAATAAAAAAAAATCACATTAAATTTAAATTTATTATGTCAAGATATTAATATTATGCAAAATAAACAACTTTCACAAATTGCATTTGTCTATTTATGGTATTAACAAATTTTGTCCTCGATGCATTCATAGAAGGTAATGAAGAAATGGATGATAATAATTTAAATAAGTTTTTGATGATTAATAACTAAATTATACGATTGCTACACTGATGGGGTAAACGATATTAATTCGAAGACTTAATTTTTTGTCGCATTTTTATTGCTTTGTCATTTATTTAATGGCTATTTGTCTAATCTAATATTTACAGTTATTATAATTTATTGAAAATAATTTTTTTTTAATTTTAACGCTAGTATGTAATTTAATACTTATTTATGTTTATTTTGTTTCAGGTAAGTTAATAGAATAATAGTAACTATATAGTACTACAAAGTCATCAGTAAGTAAAACATAAATGATACCATTTAATTGAATTCATACATGGCCTGGTTCACAAAGTAGAAGCCATATTTAATCTCTTATTGCAATAAAAAAAATTTGTTTAACGTTTTGTAGATTGTAGGGAGGATCGTGGAGGCTATGCAACCTCTCAAGCACCTCGACCTATCAGATCTTTTGTGCATAACCCTTAATCTATTCGATGCCCGGGATTCCGAGACTTCGAGCAAAGTTTATCAGTTTCCTGGGTGGGGGCTAAGTTTCTGACATCGAAGGGCTTTAGGAAGGATAATAAATCATTCGCCCATTTGATGACACCCAAAAACCGCATAATTGCCTTAAGCCAAATAATATGACAGGGGCGGACCCTGTTGATCGCAATCCGTAACAGTATGAAAGTAGGTTGCGGTGTCTTCTCAGAAGACCCCTCACTTAGCCTGTCGTTTCGTTTGCCTGATTACTGTAGTGTGCATCAAGCCGAAATGACATCCATTACTGAGACAGATGTCTGGACACTCCGCAACGAACTAAAGTTCAGCGAGATTTTTATTCTTTGCGACAGCTAGGCTGCTACCAAATCACTGAACTCAGTCTAATTAACCTCTTGGTTAGCAGTGCAATGCCGAGCCGCCCTGAATGAGCTAGCAGCTAAGTTTAGAGTTCACATTATCTGGGTACCTGGACATAGGGACATACCAGGCAACTGTAAGGCGGACGAGCTAGCAATAGAAGGCACCACCCTATCAGCCGTACCTGTCTCGCCTCAGCAAGAAGTACCAATTGTAAATTGCCGGCTCCTCCTGCACAGCAAAGTAGTTTAAAAAGCCAACTTGAGGTGGCAAAATGAATCCACATGCATATCATTTGGCCTTAAACTAGATCTACGTCGAACTAATGATGGGAATCGCAGAGCTACGACACGACTTCTGGAGAAGCTGTCACGATGAGGAAGAGAAGGAAACAATGGTACATCTTCTCGTTGACCTTAATCATGTAACTTATTTCTTTTATGTATTAACAAATAATCGCCTAAAATTTAAATAACTTTAATTGTAGGTAATAATTAATGTATCTCAAGGAATAGTTACTCATGAATTAGCAGTGTTCTTCAATGAACTTATATTATGTATTTTTAATTTGTGTTGTAATATTAGTAATCCAAATGGGAATTGCTAACAATTTGAATTATGCAAACAATTCCTTCAAGGTTGACGATGAATGATTTTTACCAGGTGATTTATACCTGTTGAGTGATATTCAGTGAATTGTTATGCAGAAAATCCTTAAAACGTATCACCCACACCACACGTTTTATTATTCTACATTCCAATAGTAGATTTACGATTAGTCGTAATAATCATTGTGACTTTTTGTTTAGTACCTTTTTTTTTAAACGAATAATACAAAAGTTAGTCACGCATCATCATACTTTACTTTATTAGTAATATTAATGTCGTGACGAGTATTTTATACATCTTTATTCAGAAATTATCAACCGGTCGATGCAGCAACTCATTTTTTTCTACACTACAAATTCTTGAAATGTTAATAAAACTACGAGATGTATTGTTCGTTAAAACGATAAGTTATCGCTTTTTTGACAATTCTGTAGGAATATTTTAAGAAAAATGATTAATTTGACTTTCTTTCAGACTAAATTTACTTATAGATGATCAATTAATCTTGTTGCCTCATAACTCTTACAACTATAAACTTTTTCCAGTACACTTATTATGCTTCTCGCCAAACTTTTTGCCTAATTATCAAGAAACTTTAGTTACAGAAATTGGGGGTAGAGGTACATGAATTTTAAATTAAATTTCAAATAAGACTTCAAATGTTTTTAAATCAATATCCCTTAAATTGCCAGAAAAAAAAACTGTCAAAATTAATTTTTTCCAACGGTATAATTTGTTACACACAAAGTTTTTCTGTATCTCTTCAATTTTTTTTGTTATTCCATGTTAAGCCAATGTAAATTAAGTTTGCAAAACAATCCTTAAAAAATTGTAAAAATCCGTATACGAATTATTTCAGCTTTTGTTGGTAATATGTTACGCGAAAAGTTATTCAAAAAAATGCTGAGATTGTAGCGTAACCGAGCTCACTTTTTTCCGACGATTTGACAAAAAAGTTTTTTTTTTTATTTTATTATTTATTTTTTAATTTTATTAACTAACTTTTTACGGTTAAAGAAGTAAGTCCTGGACGAAAGTATACTGTAGATCATAATTTATTATTAATTGGTCATTATCGGAAATTAGCGTGAAAAAAAATAAAAAGCATCAAAGAATCTGTTTTAATAACAACTTAGCAAAAAATTGTAATGTAGGAAAAAATTAATTTTGTTCCCCCAAGGTTTTTTTATTAATTAACGGCATGTAAAGGAGGAAAACAAAAAAAATGGAATTACAATTTTCTGCAAGTCTTTTTGAATGATTCTTAAGATGAAACAAAAAGATCCAAATCTTCATAACATGTATTTGCCAATCTTAACATTCCACCTATGGATTTATTCCAACCATACATACGATTAAAAAATTTTTTTAAGATTTATTTATTGTTACTTTTTTTTTAAATTTGCATTTAAAGTTAAGTTTAACATTATTATGTTTTTCAAAAAAGAAAGAGAAGCACTGAAAACACTATAATAATTTACAAATTTTTATTTATGCTACTCATCACCAATAAATATTAAAAAAAACTCCTAGTTAACACATATATAAAATGATTCCTGCTATCGCACGTAATGACGTCTAGAAAAACATTTCAAACATTTCAAAACCGCACATAAACAACTGCAAACGTTATTAACAAATAAGGAAAATCGAAAATAACTCAAATTTTATGTAATTAAAAATAAAGATTCTCTAAGAGAAATAACCAGTCTTTCAATTGTCTCAAAACCAAATTCAGCTCCATAAAACTGGCGATACCAAATGGGCGGAAATTAAAAAAAAAGTTGCTAAATTTGTTGATTGTATATTTGTAGATTTTGTTGCTCGAACCGCCAGCTTCACGTTAAGCAGGTGAAGACAACAAATTATATAAAACGATCTGAAACAACGAATTGGACCAACATTTGTTGCTGAAAAACCATACTAAAATAAATAGAAAACAAATTTCCGGTCCTAAACTCATCCGATCTCGGGTTCTCAAATCTGTTGCTGACTGTTAAGACATCAGCGATCATTACTCTAGTAAGCAACGAAATGACATTTATTATTTATATAACGGAAATAGCAAATTAAGCTGGCGTGGACGGTTTTTTAGTATACCGGTCAAAAACTCATCCGATCTCGGGTTATCGATTTTGTTGCTGACTGTTCAGGCATCAGCGATTATCACGCCATTGAGCAACAAAATTAATTCGATTATTTAAATGATGAAAATACTGATTAAAGCTGGCAAACGGTTTTTAAGTATATATATATATATATATATATATATATATATATATATATATATATATATATATATATATATATGCCGGTTTAGAACGTGTTACGACGTTGTCCTATGCCTAACTTCCATCCCCTTCGGTCTTCGTAATCCTCAGATGTTAGGTTTCTTCCGCTCATTGACTTTTGAATACCGGTTTGCCATTCCAATCGAGGTCTTTCCCTTTTCCTTCTTTCACATGGTTGCCATGGTAAGACTTGTTTGGGCAATCTTGTATCGGGCATTCGTTGAACGTGGCCGTACCAGGTGAGCTGTTTTAGCTCGATATCACTATTAATAGTGCCTTCAATTCCTATTTGTTCCTATCTCAACAGCTTCAACCTTCATACCGGTCGAAAACTCATCCGATTTCCTATTTTGTTGCTGATTCTAGGGACCTTAACAATCTTTGCTGCGATGAACAACAAAATTAAATAGTTTATTTAATAGGTAGAAATCGCGTTAGCATGTTCGGTGTTAATTTTGAAAAAAAAGTTTTTATTTATTTTAGTATGGTTTTTCAGCAACAAATTAGCAACAAATTTTGGTCCATTCCGTTTTTTCAGATCGTTTGATATTTGTTGTCTTCGCCTGCTTAACGCGAAGCTAGTAGCATTGTCGGCGATTTTTCGGGATCGGTTCGAGCAACAAATTCGATTCTTTGGCAACTAATTAACAACAAATTTAGCAATCTAACGTAAAATAAAAACTGTAGTTCTCTGACACAATTCATGTCTAATTTTACGATAAGTCACTTCTCGATCACCTTTGATCAGCTGGGATAGTTTCAATGTTTCTTAAAGTAACAACTGTTTAAGGACATATTAAAAAACTGACTTAAAACATATCTAACAGAGAAAGAGAAATTAATGTACTATGTTCCAATTTGTGTTTGTGGATGCTTGAATACAAATCTTTATTCCTCTAGATAACTGTTGTCGTTAATGAATCTGTTATTGACTGTTTCCTGATATTTTTAGGTCAGTATTGGAATTAACAGAACGATTTATTTTATCTTATTTTTTCTGAATTATTTTTAAAATTTGCTTCGTCTAAGTAAAATAATCTATTAAGAAAATATTTTAGGCATAATATTTAATTACGCTTTTGTACTTTTGTAAACTTTTGTATTTTTGTCAACGTTGACAGAATGATTAATCCGATGCGTTGGTTTCATGATATGCTTACTTTAAACTTTCCCGTCAACATCCCGGAAAACTTAAGACCAGTGACACCTCGAGTGACACTATTCACAATTACTCATTTTATAATATAATTTGGTTGTTTGATGTGAAGTAGTTTATTTTATTCAGAACTTCAGCAGTAGTCGCTATCGATTTTATGTAGCATTTTTAAAATGGTGATACAAAAAATAATAGAAATGGTATGATTCTTAAAGGTCCAGGATGTCGACTTATTGTCACTATTAATTTTTTTATTCAAATTATTATTACCTTCCTTAAAAATAATCAAAATATTTAAGTAATCCTCAACATCTAAAGTAAATAAAACATGTCTTAAATCATTTGTTTTTTACTAAATTAAAAACAAAATACTTATATGTTACATTTGATGTCATTCATCACAGTGGTTTATTATTGTTTTGTTGTGTATTAAATAAAAAATAATATTCGACTACTGTGATTTAAGATAAAATCAACAAATTTGTTTACCATACCTGTTTTTAAGTACCTGTTGACTATAATAGTTAACTGAATAAAAACATATGAGAGATCAATTTTGTAATATTAGTGTCATAATTCATGATATGATCGACACATTGAGGTCGATAATGTTTTAACAAATTGGCTGTTTAATTTCTCCGCACGTAACCTTATAATATTGTGTAGACGTTACGGTTTTTTTCATGTAAAATTTTGTTACGAATTATAGCTGACACCTAAATACGTTCCTGTCCTATTATTTCGCTCAAGACAATGGCGTGGTTTTTTTTGGGTGTCATCAAATGAGTGGATGATTTAATATCGCCACCGGCGATGTTAGAATGTTTGGAAAAGTCCCGAATAGACGTCCCCATTCTAGAATAATTTATTTGGACTTTAAACTTTTCATGTGCCCCCGTATTATGTTGACAATTCAAAAAGTCATAGTAACAGTGACAAAAACAAAAACAATAATGATTATTAAAAAAGTCATAGTGATAATTATAATAACAGGATTCAGTTTGGTGGGGCATATAAAAAGTTTAATAAGAACGATTAAATAACAATGGGAGGCTGGTATCAAAGGCAAAAAAATATGATTAAATAGAGATTTACTAGACCTTTTAAATGGGGTATGACTTGATACCTAACGCCATTTGAAAAACTTTAAGGGGTATCTCCAGTAGGAAGGGGGAGAATCTGACGTTTATGACATTAGCGCTAAAAAGTATCCCCTCAAGTTAAAAGTTTGTCGTGATTCGGCATGTCATTCTAATATGTCGCATTTCTGAAATAGTAAAGCTGGGTCCTTTTTAAATGAACACAGTGTATAAAAGCAAACACACACACAATTAATGAGACAACATGTATATTATCTACTATTATATATTTTTCTTGCTTACGTTTTGTTCATTATTAGGAAGTTTTATATTTTGTCATTTCTGGTATAAAAATTCGTTTACAAAAATTAAGTAGAATTTAATCCTTGATCTTTTGAAAAATTTATAAAGCAGCACAAAGAGATACCAAATTATTTTTTTTTGTTTTCTCTTTGAAACATTTTTATCCATCCAGATGAATTCTTTGTTTTTCTTTTATCTAAAAAAACTACTTTTGTTGTCAAATTAATTTTAAAAACTAATTTCTGAAAATCATATGAAATTTTCATTTTTAAAATACGTATTACGGGGATAGGTCAATAAGTTCTTAAAAAATCTGTCAGACGGCACTCGCAATATCATGTGACATTGGTTTTTAACCAATAGCAAAGTAGCATTTTCGAGAGCATTTTTCAACTGTGTAGGTACTATTAAATTTTGAGTGATGATTAATTAGATGACCTTGCTACCTACTTAGTAAGACTTGTCCTTTTAAGATGTTTGTAGTTTTTAGAACCAATCAAATAATGAAAGTAAATGGAAATAGGAGTATACCTTTAGTAAAACTTTAAGAGGCTCTTCAACATAGCAACATAAACATGGAAATAATAAAAGCTGTGAGGTCTTTATACGCGGGCTCCACATCCAAAGTAAAAATCAACGAAGGATTAACATCTGGATTCATAGTAACCAAGGGTCTTAAACAGGGTTGCAGTTTATCTCCGACTCTATCTAAAATTTATTTGGGACACGCGCTGAAGAGAAACGAAAATGCAATAGCATGGGAATACCAGTGGGTGACGACACGACAGTATATACCCTCTCTTACAGGGTGACCCTACTGTGGGTACCTGGGCATCAGGGGGTGGAAGGAAACAAAAAAGCCGACACCCTTGCAAAACAAGGGGCCGAATCTGCGTTCACTGGACCAGAACCGGTTTTTGGAGTCACCACAAGTGCCGCCAAAACAATTATTTCGGACTGGGCGGAGAGGAAAATACTCACGTACTGGTCCGACATACAAGGGCTAACCCGTTAAGATACCACCTCGAAAGGATAGGGGTCTGAACCAACAAACGGACTGTCTGTTTTGCTGCGTGGGAGACGAATCTGCTGAACATATACTATGTTCATGCCCCGGCCTGGGAAGAATAAGGTTCAACATATTTGGTTACACTAACCTAGAACCTACCGATTTTAAAAAAATCTCACCCTATACAACCATGAACTTCGTAAGAAGGGCTGGATTGTGCGGTGATCTGTAGCCTCTAGGGGTGAGCCACAATAGACCTACTAAGGGTCGCGGTGGAGGGGCGACCACGCCCCACTCACATGAAACCTAACCTAACCTACCCTCTCTTTCGCGGATGACCAAGTAGTTATTGCACAAGATATAGATGACATAGAATATATGAGCCGAAAGCTCATCGAGGAGTATAAAAAAGGGGTCTGGATGTCAGCATTACAAAAACGGAGTAAATGTGCATAGAAGGAAAGCAAGAAGACCTACATCTAGCAACGGGACAGACCATCAAACATTGCAATACATACAAATACCTAGGAAGAAAAATATCTAAGGAAGGGACACTAGACGAAGCAATATCAGGCAGAAACGAACAGGGGAGAAGAGCCACTTTCATACTGAACAGCATTCTATCGGACAAAAACATTACAAAAGAAAATAAAAAAAAGATTTATAACTCCATCGTAAAAAGAATACCTACATATAGCTCGGAGGTATGGCCGATAAAAGAAAGAACAAAAAGAAAGCTAAAAGCCACAGAAATGGACTTCCGGAGAAGAGCGGCAGGAAAATCCAGGAGAGACAGAATCCCAAATGAAACCATTAGACAAGAAATGAAAATACAACACGACATTATTGATGACATTATAACTATACAGCTAACATGGTATGGGCACGTCCAAAGAATGTCAGAACACAGAATCCCAAAGAAAGTACTAAACTGGAACCCCCAAGGAAGTGGGCAAGAAAATTCGAGAGACAGATTTGGAAGAAGGCTTGTGGATGAACAAAGAGGAATGGCTATTTGGAAATGGAATGGAATGGAAAAATATAGTAAACGACTGGAATTGTTTATGGTTTAAATTAGAAGTGTGTGACTGGTAGCGGTGGTGGTGGTTAAAACACTTATTTTGTTTGTGATCACTAAAAAATCAAACCCGTTATGTTCGATAAACCGGTTAAGTGCTGACGATAATCCTTAATTCTCAATAAATAGATTTCATAAGAGTATATCCACGTTCAAGGTCGATTAAACATCGGTATCATAAAATTATATTGTTATTAATTTATTAATCTCCCATTTTTCACTATCAGATTTCAAATTAATTAAAATAAATTAATATCAATAATTTTATTGTTGGTATTTTCAAACCGGCCAAACAATAGGTACAGAGGCGCACTTGTTAACCACAATATCCTTTATGGTTCAGTTGGCAGACATATTGGAATTATGGATAGGCTTTTGCCAGGCCAAACCCAATTAATAAATAATAATAATAATAGAAGGGACTAAGAATAGTGAATGTCATATTTATCTTGAAGTGGCGAATTATGTCCTACGCAACTGCGTGGGATTGGCAAGTTTAGGCAAAGAAAAACCTGAGTTAGAGAGCTACATCAGGATTCACAACAGCCTTTGGAAGTTGCTAAAACAACTGGGGCTGGAGGAGGAGCTTTAACCACAGGGAAGTCAAAATAGACATCATTAGGCCGAAGTGCATACTTACAAAAAGCCTCCAACTTAAATCTTACACAACCCATACAAATTTCTGATAGCTACTTGATTATGATCAAATAGGAAAAAAACTAAGCATTTATATTTAGAAGTTGGTATCATATGGTTTTTTTAAATTGGAAGATTTTTTTTACATAGATGTTTATTATTATCTATCGTTCATTATGGTTACAATTGTCTTACGTAAGTTTATTCTATGAAATTTGACTGTCTGCAACAATTATGGTATAATTATTATTATTATAGTAGTTAATTACCAATGAAATGTTGATACTAGCTTCCTCTAACGTTAAAATAAGTTGAAATTTTATTCGTCTTTCGCAATTATATAGTTCTTTCGTAGTAAATTTTGATGGGGATTTTTTGTGTGACGAAATGGATCTCTATTTTCAGATTGCCTATGACAATGTTATATTCTTGTGCACCTCCTTACTAAAAATTCTACCTACAAAACTTTTTAGTTTTATTTTTTTACATTATTTCGGTTACCATCATTGGTTTTCCATTTATTTATTTCGGCAAGATTTTAAAAGTGTAAAGTATATGTAAATGACAAACATTCATAAAAGAAATAAACGTACAAACATCACAAACAGTTTATATAAATGCAGAGTGACCTATTCTTTATGAATAGATATCAAGTTCCTTAAGCCATCGAGCCGCATCTGCGTCCGCTGCATGTAGTTCTTGTAAGGTGCCAGGGTATCTTCTGCTGGGCCAGGCCATGGCGATGTGATGCGGTCCCCGCAGCTGCAGCTAGGATTCTCAGCAAGTCCCAATTTGCACTTCTAGTATTGAGTTCTTCCGTGGTTAGTTCTTATACGGTTGAGTTTTGTCCATTCCTTTCTGGGGAGGTTAAATCCTGATATAAGGTGCAGTTTGTTTGGGTTTGTGGCTGCCCACTCTTCTCTCCATGCATCGGCCGGGTTGAAATCATAACCGATGCGTTCTTGGCCAAGCTTCCAGGGGTGTTTTCGCGATTTAAGTCTGGCAACTCTATCTGAGCAATCCTGGTGGATAGGGAGTTGGTTGTTACCACGGCATTTTTTCCATTCCTTTGAGAGCGCCGATTTACGTCGTATTGGGGGAGGTGGAATATTAGCTACTACTGGCAACCATTGTAGTGGGGTGGATTTTATAGTGCCAGATACCATTATAATTGTCTTATTGAGCTGCGCGTCGACGACATTAGTGTGGCGCTGTTTGGCCACACAGGACAGCAGTATTCCGCTACAGGATAGACCAGGGCAAGTGACGAGGTTCTTAGCACACTTGCATCTGATCCCCAGCTATTACCTGATATTTTATGGAGGATGTTGTTTCTCGTCTTGAGTTTACCTGCGGTTTTTTGGAGGTGACTTTTGAATGTAAAAGATCTGTCGATTGTCACCCCTAGGGTGGGGTTACATGTTATAAGTTGCCCTCTAAATCGTATTTTGGCGCATAATGTGCTTGTCTGTTGCAGAGGTGAAAACAAGCTGATTCGGTTTTCCTTATATTGGGCTTTAATTGCCAGGTTCTAGGTTCCAGGTTTTCCATTAAAAACCATTCATAAATATCTACGCCCCACTCACATGATACCTAACCTAACCTAACCTACGTGATGTTTGAAGTTCATTATCGAATATTACTCCTAGGTCTTTAATTTTGTTGGTTACTGATAGTTTTGTGTCATTAACTCTGTAAATATGATCAATAGCATTATGACAACGTGAAAAAGTTATTTTTTGACATTTATTTAAGTTCAGTTACCTCACTTACCTTACTTTAGTTAAAACGAGTCTTTTTTTATGGATGATTTAACGTCAATTGAATTGCGTCAACTTCATGCAATTCATTCAACGTTTCATTACAAATACCAACATTTGAAAATACAAATCACAATTTTTGTATCTAAAAACCAAAGAGTTGTTACTTTTTAATTGATTACTAATTGATTGCGTTTTAATGAGTCATTGTACATTCTTTCGAATAATTTATTTGTCTTGAAAAATCCAAATAAAGAACTCGACAAACACGAATAAGTATGGTTCGTAGGTGAATAAGGCGGAAAAGCATAATGGAATGTTGTAGTTGACCGTTATTTAAATATTGCTTTGGTTCTGTTGAATATCAGCATTTTTTTTAAATGTTATTGGTGATTTTCGCGAGGGATGTGCCATTTGGGTACAGAAATAGAGAAAAAATTGTGCAGCCCATATGTGTAATTGTTTTTTGCTTGAAGTTTTTGGGTTGGTCTTTTGTGTATGTTTTTTTATTAAGTAATTTAAGTCAAAGTTATTATTCAGTACCTGACTGTAATAATTATAATACTCTTCTTTTGGTGCCAAATTAGGTCCTCCTGATGTTGGCAATCACAATGGCGAGCTGTGCTCTGTCTTCGGCGATTCTAAAGAGTTGTTCTGCGCTTCGAATTCCGGTCCACTCTCTAAGATTCCTTAACCACGAGGCTTGTCTTCTACTGACTCCTCTATCTTGCCTTTCATTATAAGTTGAAGGAGTATGTGACCTAGATAGAACAGCCTTCGGCATTTAACTGTTAGTAGTTCGCGGACGGCGTTTGCTTTATTTAAAACCGCTTCATTTGTCTGCTTGGTTACCCGTGGGATTCGTAGCCACATTTCAAATGCTTCAAGACGATTAATGTTTGCTGCTTTTAAGGTCTAAATATGTGCCCCATACAACAGTATAGACCATATGTAGCACTTGTTGAGTTACGTGCTATTGCCAGTCAGCGTTTAATTTCTCCGTCACAGCCGCCTTCGTTTGTGATAAGTAATCCTAAATAGTTCAATTTCTCAATCACTTCAAAACCCTCGATCTGTCTAACATTGACAGGGTTGCGGTCTATTATCATAATTTTCGTCTTCTTTTTGTTCAACGTTAGACCATGTTCTCTGCTGATCCTGTCCAACTTTCTCATGATTTCCGTGAGTTCTTCTTCCGAACGAGCTAGTATTGAGGTGTCATCTGCATATCTAAGGTTAGTAATTCTTTTTCCTCCTATGGTTAATCCCCCTCGCCAGCCTCGCAGAACTTTTCTCATTATATACTCTCCGTATATATTGAAGAGTATCGGTGACACAATACAGCCCTGTCTTACACCGCACTTTAAACTAAACGACATAGATAGCATGTTGTTGACTTTCACCTTCCCGCAACTGTTGTTGTAGAGATTTGTAAGCAAAATAATCATATGTTTTGGTACTCCCATGTTTTCCAAGATAAGCCATAATTCTTCCATTTTACACAGTCGAATGCCTTTCTGTAGTCAACAAAGCACAAATAAGTTTTTACATTAAATTCATATGCTTTTTCTATTATTTGTCTTACATTCACAATTTGTTCCCTTTCCTGGCATGAATCCTGTCTGTTCGTCGGGAATCTGTGAAAGTAAAAAAGGTTTTAAACGGTTGTTTTTTTTTTGCTTGCATGTGACATAATTGTTCTGTAGTTGCTGCAGTCTGAAGGAGAGCGTTACTTGTGTAGCGGCATGAACACCGATTCACACCATTTTTTTGGCCACACCCCAGTTTTTCATATTCTTTCGTTACGGTCCTAAATTATTTTTCGGCGTATTGCCGATAAGTAGGTAATTAGTATTAAATTGATTTCGTTTTCGTTTGAGAGAGTGCCTGGTCAAGCGAGGTTCATTTGCGAGAATTGTTCTTGGCAGAAGGTAACTCATCATTTTGAAATGCTGCAATTTTTGCCCGAGTTGGTTACTTTAGGAAAAATTATTTTCTTCTGGAGTTAACAGGGATAGAAATAATCACTCAGCATAAAACGAGTCAATTGTGATATTTATTATTTATAACGTTGAAACCATACGTTAATCTACGTAACTTAAATATATTTCCCCTTTTAGCTCGCTAACGAAATCACAAAATCCGCTTTAAAACTAAAAGAGGAATGATCCGCCGCAAACCAATTTTCGAAAAATGAATGAACACACTCGTAACGTGGGTGGAGTAGTAAGCACATCATTTGAAGAGACAACAAAGTACATACGCTCAACAGCAGGGATGTAAACAAAATCTTTAAAGAACATTTCCTTTGACTGAATCCGATTCATTCGGATATCCGTAGCAGAAAAATGCACCGAACGGTGCGGTGTTCACTCCTATTAAAGAGAGGGATCGTTTTTGTGGCAGAAGTGGCTGCGTCTGTCTTGTTTAATTGATGAATGCGTGTACAAGAGCTTTTTGCCTCGAATATTAAACCAACCGTATCATGTTGAAAATCCCCGCAATATTGGTAGTCTGGTTTTACGGTAGAAATCTTTTGACCTAACCATGTGGTTTAGTACAGAAGCAAGAGTGTTAATATTTACATTTTTGCTTTTGATCTGACATGAAAGACTGGCAAAAGTTATGCCTGTTACAGAATGGTTAACGATTGAGCAAGTTCATCAACCTATTATGCTTGTATTTGGGTTTAAAATGTTTGTCTGTATTGTTTATTTGAATGTAAACATAGAAAGATCTGTTTTTCTCTTTATTACATAGCCTGAATTAACGACTTAAGGTAACGACGTTGTGGGGATTAGCAGGGGTGCACCAGATGTCAGGTCTACAAAATTACCATGTTTTAATCCAAGAGGGAAAATTTCAAACCGACGTCTGTAACTATAGAAATAACCCAGATATTTTGTGTCAACAATTTGAGATAACCTACCTGCATTAAAGGAAAGCCTTTGTCATCATCACGTTCGCCTAAAGGAATAGATACGGCATTAACTTGATAGGTTAAATGTTGGTCAATGTGTTTTATCCTGATATAAACCCTGTATTAGCAGTAAACTGACAGTCGCTGACTATTTGTTTACGTTTACTTGTAACTGGGGGAGATTAAAGTTTTAGTTTAAAGTGGTGGATGATAATGTGACACAAAATATTTGTTATTTTGCGTCAATAAATTATGAATTTCTTGAGTATGTAATGCTTTATTTTTTAATCCACTTATTTTAAATTATTTTATATAGGTAACACACAGACACGGTAAATGACATCATATATGCTAAAGTAAATATTTTTGAAGGTCAGTGATCGTTGTCTCTGGTAAAATAGTCCAACAGAATTATAACTACCAAAACTAACCTTATAAAAAATACCGTTGGAAACGAATTTGGATGCCGCTTATTTTAGGATGAATTTAATCGAACTAAATTGAAATATCAGGCATTGTTGTTACTTCTATTTTTATTTCAAATATTTTTTAACGTTTTTCTGCTTTGAAACCAGACTCTAAATCGTTGTATTGAAGTTAAATAATTATATTACGGGAATCGTAAGTTGTGTCCAAAATTTTAATTGTTACTTATGATAACCCACCTCATTTTTGGGCAAGCATTCTTCCTCATTAGGTAGAACAACAAATGGATGGGAATTATTTCACAGTCATTACAACCAATGTTTTACACTACTTATCCTAATACCCACCAATACTAATGAAAAATATATATAAATGAAAATAAAATAAACAAGACACACATATCAGAAATGACAAATATAAGATTTAATTTGAGGTTAGCAAGTACCTAGTCAGCAACAAAGTGAGTGGTTATTATGATCAATTTACAAGGCGTTTTAGATTTTACTGAAAGTTGAATGTAGTATAGTCCCTGTAACTAGTGGGAAGATTTACAATTTAGCAGCATTGTATAATTTAGTTTTACTTGTTTTTACAGTTACTTGTATTTAAACTTTTATTTTTGCAAAACAATTGTCTTTAAAAATACGCTTTTTATTTACAAATAAATAAACAGTAGTATAATATTTTAATAATTTAAAAAATAATTTCTCCTAACTATCCGCAGCCCACGTTTCGTCCTCATGGGGAGCAAGGCTTGGCAGGTGGCGAGCCCCATTGCTGCCTTTTTGGCCATAGTCAATACAACTATCACTCGTAGCTTCCCATGAGATAAATACAATTTATGCTAAAATAAATTAACAATTTTAAACTTAAATAAATGTGAAAAAAAATCTCAATCTGACAGAAAATATAAAATTCTAAAATCATCCGAGTCACTTATCTGTTGGATTTTGGATTTTGATGACCAAATCATTTTATTCGATGGGTTTCTGATATTTTACTTTTATTTTTTTTACCGAAAATAGTCGCAATAAGTGGAAAAGTGGAAAATAATATTAGAAACAACTTGTCACCATCAATATCTTAAACTTTACCTAGCTCCAAATTTAAATGGCAACCTCTAAATCATTTACAAAAATGTTATGCGGTACCAATGATTGTGCAACTTTAATTAAGAAAACAAAAATGCGATAGTGTTTGTTTGGAATTAGAAACTTTTAAACAATAGCAAATATTTTGAAATTCTTTAGAAATGTTGGCAGACGTTTTGGAAATATCGTGGTGACATGCTTGCCAAAAGTTAGTAATTTGTCATTAATTAATAGGGTAGCATTGAGCAAAAAGTACGATTAAATAGTCGATCTATTGCTGTCAAAATATCTCATGGAATGAGTTATTTAAATGTATAAAATAAATTTATGACTCAGTATAATTTCATTTTACTACAAAAAAAAACACGAAACCAACCATTTTTACATAATTCATGGGATAACTTGTTTGTTAAATGTAACAGGAAGATAATTATCGTAATTGTTAAAGGCTTGTTGCTGGACTAATTTGATTTTTATATAATTGAAATTTTTATAATTACCACTGAACCAATCCCATTTACGAAACTAATAAGTTAAACATGTTGATTATAATATGTTTATTAATACTAAACTGTTTACAAATTCATTATTTTTTGAAGCTGCACGGTGTAAATGTACATCCTAAATTACGCACATGGAAACAATCAATATCAACTCATATTTAAATATAATTATGGTTCATTGTATAATTGTTTGAAACAACTTTTTTATAACAATCTTTTCATAACTATATCACTTTCTAAATTTAACTTTCTTTTTGGCGGACCGCGATTTTTTTTTATAGGTATGAACCAACGTTCTCGACAAAACGATTTCTCTCTGGAAATTGTCCCGAAATTAAACGACCTTTCTAGATATATCAGGGGCCCACGGCTATAAATCAATTGCTAAAATGTGGGGCGTTTTGATGCCACCGAAAGAAATATGCATCGCCTCGGCCAGATAATAGGACAGGGGCGTATTCATGGATTACAATCCGTAACATTATTTTATCAATTTAAAACACTTTATGGATTCAACCAAATGATTAAAGTCTTTACCAGAGGCAGAAATTAATATACCAATTATCAGTAAAAAGATTATTAAACGAGTATTTTAGATAATAATGTAGACCGTTTATATATAAAATAAACAGTAGTGGCCTCAGTACACTTCTATGTGGGACTCCATAGTTTGTACAAATTTCATCTGAGCAATTACCATTGACATTTCTTTTCTTGTTTTCCATTATTTGGGTAATTTGCTAACCATTTAAACACGGGAAATTGAATTTAAGATGATATTGTACACTTTTGTTATTATAGATGCACCAAGGTAAAAATCAGTTTGAAAAAACCATTCATAGGAGTACTTTAAAGTTTATTTTTATTAGGGTATATTTAAGAATCATGCAATAATATTTTAAAAATCACTTTGTTTATGTTATTAACTAAAAAAGGACCTAATAAGAGCTAAGATAGTAACTTTTTTAGAATGATATTGTTTTTGATATTTTTTTTTGGTCTGGGCTTATTCACCAAAAAAAATGTGCCTTATCAATAAAATTATTGCCTTTTATTTGAAAAATTATTGAAATTCTTGCTTGTACAAGTTAAACAAAAATCGATTTTCTTAACTACTGGTGATGGGAGAGTTAAATCTTTTAAAACTTATTTTTCATCCTATGTTTATTTTAGTTAATAATGGTCTTCTCGTTTGTTGTTTTTGTATAAGAGCTGAAAAACAAAGTATCGTATCTCTTTCATTGTTTGGGTCTTTATATCTTTGTAGAAGTAGGAGTTCTTTACAATTCAAAGAGCAATAACGCTGTCTTTAATAAGTGATGAACGATTTTTATGGGAAAGTGGATGAAAACGAATAAATATTCTTCGTTCAATGTAATGGAAATTTTGCCGTTACATCCATTTTTTTATTTGTTCGGTTGCCGATTAGCACTGCTAAAGCCGACCCTGTCGTTTTGGTATTGTTTTTTATTTAAGCTCTATCATTGTTTATTTATAGTTCCATTTCTTTCGAGCTCGTATCATTTGAAATTTAATAAATTTTTAAAAAAATCTGAGATCCCAGCAAGTTTGCTTGTGCTGGTACACCAGTTGTAGTACCTATAATATTATTACGATATTTCTTCTTGGGTTTGTTAATTATTTAAAAATAAACACTCAGTACGATAAAAACTAAAGTTCTAAAGATAAACCTTTTAACACAATATTCTTAAAAACTATATTTTCTCGCGGCACAGCGGTTCCTTAATAGATCCACACATTATTTCTCGAAATAACTTCCATATTCTCGATCAAACATTCAAAAAACATCGCGGGTCTTCAGTTGCCGTCCGCGGCCATAAATCATTCGCTTAATGTCGGGTGTTTGATGTTACCAAAAAAAACCATCTTGTAAACGACTTGCTGTTGCCTCAGGTCAAATATTAAAAATTGGTCTGTAGGAAATTTTGTTTTTGATTAATTTTGAATGTATTTGCTATTAGGAAGGGATTATTCGGAACATACCAGTTACCTACCAGATACCAGGTTCAGAATCTATGAACTAAGACATGGGTACCGGTTGGTGGTAACCAAAGATTGAGGATAAATGATTTAAGTACCTACGGAATTGGTATCGTTTTCGTTAATTTTTTTTGGCCACTTTATATATTTTATTTTTTTGTCTATGTATTTATATAATTTATTTTTAAATCCTAAATTAAACTTTGTTTAACATTTTTATTAAATTTTTTTTTTCAAAATCAAAGATACATTGATGCCAGTATAGCATGCTCTTTTCTCTTTATATAGACTTTGATTTGATTTGTTCAAGGTGTTAGTGATTCCAATTCTTTTTAGTGTTTTTTTTCTCTGAAAAAACTTGGCACTTAACTATTAGTTAGTTAAGTTAAGTTGAATTAGTGGAAATCTAGAATAGATTAATTCGTGAACTGATTTGATCTATTCCCTCGAGATAAATTGAACTGAGAAATCAAGATCTCCCATAAATAGAGACTACAATTTTATTTTAGTAACACATTCGCCAACAGGGCAGTGTAAAACTTGCATTAAATTTTATTTAAAATGGTAATATACCAATTTTTCTTTGATCAACCAATACCAGTTAACCTACTTTGCTGACGAAGTCACTATTATATCGCTAATGAGATTTTCTGAAAGTAATATACGCAAACTTTAATTATCTACTTAAAAAAATTGACATTTTATAGCTGGAAATATGCAAAATTTCAAAAAAGAGTCAGTTACATGGTTGCAACATATTTCAGTTTAATTATATAAGTTCATTCGATCTTATATCACTACTCGAAAATACCGAAACGTTGCAGATAATCAAGCTAAATAAAACAATTTCCTGTCCGATTTAAATTTATTCAGTAATAGAGATTCAGCATTTATTTATATCCTTTATTTGCCGAGTTGTAACATTGTTTAGATTGTTCAATTCATTGGCAGTTGTTCAAATGCAGTTTTTCTTAAATCGGGAGCAAAATATTTTCGTTATTTTACAGATTTTCTTCAGTATCAAATTTAATATAATTTAAAAAAAATTACTATGGATATGGAATGATTTGACTAAAATACAGTTAATAAAAAAACTTTGTTTAGTTGATACTTAAGAAGTTGTGCAATTTATTTTCGCAAAGTTTCGTCAACAATACGGTACATTGAACTCTCATACATCAATCTATTAATAATTTTTGGTACATTACTTCCGTTTTACACTCAATCCGGTCGACGGTTTTTTTTGCCTTATCTATATCTACCCTTCCAAAGTGCCAGACTCCTTGCTATTAAAAAGTTTGTTCTCAGATCCGTACCATTGAAATTAGGACTTATACAAATAAATTTCAATTTGTTTTTAAGTTTTCGTTTTGTCTTGAAATTATTCTTGCTCCGAATTTCTCAGAGTACAAGTACATACACATACATATAGTTAAGCTCACTTCTTTTTTCTGCAGGAACCACTTCTTTCCACGGTTCTTACAAACGTCTTTCGGTTCTTCTTCTTTTATTATGACTTTCATACATACTCGTCGGTTGCTGGTACTCTTGTCCTGGCCTTTCTTCAAAACAATTTTGATCTAATGGAGATACGTTCGCCTAAATCGACCTCAACCGATTTTCCCATTCACTCTCACCTTATAAATCTGTTTTGTCAATCTTCTTTCATCCATCCTCTATATGTGTCAAGACCATCTCAACATTCCTTAATCTATCTTTGTTACTACATCTTCTTTTACACTACAGTAAAGTTTAATTGTTAATTTAGATCTTAAAATATCATCCTAGGAATTGTATTAAAAGTATTAGTAATCATTAAAATATATGTATTTTTAACCATACGACGGTAAGGACCCTTGAGTTTGGGGTGTGCAATAAAGCAATAACGTGGAAAAACCCAACAGATGTGCGAGCGAGCCAGGTATGACACCGGAGTGGGTGGTCGAATGTCGGCTCATTCCTGTGGTCTATCCTTATGTATAACGTTATCAATCTGTACATACTATGTAATCAATGTTAAAAGTAATTTTTGTAAAATATACGAGTTTAAGCTCAAACCCACTCGGACTTTAGTAGGTCTATTGTGGTTTACCCTAGAGGTTACAGTTCACTGCACAATCCAGCCGTTCTTACGAAGTTCATGGTTGTATAGGGTGACCCTTTTTTAAAATCGGTAGGTTCTAGGTTGGTGTAACCAAATATGCTGAACCTTATTCTTCCCAGGCCGGGTCATAAACATAGTATATGTTCAGCAGTTTGTCTTCCACGCAGCAAAACCGACAGTGTCCTGTTAGCAGTCCCGTTAGAATTCACAGGTCATTTTTGCTCCATTCTAGGATCTGCTTAGTTGTGTTTCTCGAGGATTTAGGTAGACACGCCTTCGATTGAGTTAACCCTGGTATATCGGACCAGTACGTGAGTATTTTTCTCTCCGCCCAGTCCGAAATAACTGTTTTGGTGGCACTTGTGTTGACTCTAAAAATCGGTTCTGATCCAGTGAACGCCCCCTGTTTTGCAAGGGTGGCGGCTTTTTCGTTTCCCTCTACCCCCTGGTGCCCAGGTACCCACAGTAGGGTAAAACTGTTGTTCGCATCAAGGTACTATAAGGATTTGATGCAATTCCATACAAGTTTAGAATTTATCTTGTTGGAGCTCAGTGCTTTTAAAGCAGCCTGGCTGTCAGATATTATACTTATGTTTTTGTTTGCTAGAGGTCTGTTGGTCAACTCTCTTGCACACAATTCGAAAGTAAAGACTTCAGCCTGAAAGATTGTAGCATACCTGCCAAGACTGGTACATATTTCAATCTGTGGTTTCCTGCTGAAAACACTGGCCCCAACTCCATCTGGGGTTTTTAAACCATCTGTGTACATTACGTATTTAGTCTCTGGGAAGAGAATTTCTCCCCCCACCCATTCGTCTCTCTTCCAAAAGAGTACTTTGAACGGCTTTTCTACGTGTATTTTTGTGGCTAGCATGTCAGGAACCATCCCGAGATTTTGGTGGTTTTTTGTTTCACTTAGTATCCCGGAGTGATCTCCGAGTTGCTCTCCATTAATTTGCCTTTCCAAAGACATGAATCTGTCGGAGACTATCCTGGCCTCTCTCTCTAAGAGAATATTTATGGGAGGAAGATTTAGGAGGTGTTCCATCGCTGCCGTTGGTGTGCTGGTCATAGCTCCAGTTATGTTTAGGCATGCCAGCCGCTGAAGGCCAGCAAGCTTTGCTCTAACTATCTGTTGTAACCCTTTGGTCCACCAGACTACTGAACCATACGTGACCATTTGATAAATCCAGTAAATCTGTTTGAGGTTCATTCCCCAAGATTTACCGCATACTCTTCTGAGATACCAGAGAGAAAACCTGGCTTTATTTATTATTTTTTCCTTTCAGGTGGGCGTTCCAGGTAAGTCTTTTATCCAGAACTACTTGATCATCCATCACGACTATCTGCTTTGTGCTGGTCAACTAGCTGGAGTACATAACGTTCAAATACATTATAAATCCTATATTCCGTTAATTATCTGTTTTTTACGACTTGAGTAATAGATATTAGCTAACTTGTTTAAAAAAGATTTAAAAACACTACTACTAAAAATAATACTTTCTTATGAATTTTAAGTACACACCTGTATAGTATTTAAGCTTTTTTTTTTTCGTAGCTTACGAGTCAATCAATCTGTAGTGACACACGAACTAAAAAAGCCCGGGGAAGGATTCGTATCTTGGGAATAGAAATTTTTAAAAGAAATATAAGAACTTTTGCTAGGGGATTCTTTGACGCGTTTGTCCTTTATTTTTATACGCGAGCTCGATTTCGGTGTAACAAGTAAAGAAGTGTTGGAGATAAGTACATTTGTCACTGTTTAGGCTGTACTGAAAATCCAATTTAATTTTTTTATCGTGATGCGTTTATTAGAAGAATGATGAGCTTTGTTAGTTTAATACTAAAAATGTACAACAAATTTTAAGGTTCACAGTTTTAGGAATAGTAGTATATAGAAATGGTTGCTTACAAATTAAATTAACGAAGATTCTTGCGTTGATTAATAATTTTTATAAAATTCCATCGTTTTTTCCTGTCATTTAGTTTTGATGGTAGTTTTTTTTATAATATTCTAATCTTTATAAACAATAAATTCTTTCTTGACAAATCACTTAGATATTTACAAACTCTATACAATCAACACTTTAACTTTCTTAATTTACTTCAAACTAAACTTTAAAAACTTTGACCTAGGGATTTCTTATATAAATCTAAATCAATTATTCTGGAATTTTACTGGATAAAACTTTATTTCTCGTAAGGTAACGAAGATTCGCCGCCTGCGGTAATAAATCATCCGTCAAAAAGGGGTCATTTTGATGTCGCCAAAGAAATAGGTAAGCGCCTAGTGTGGACGATACCCCCTCGGTCAGATAATAGAACAGGGACGTTTTTATCGTGACAATATTAACAATTGTGATATCTGCTAGATTCGCTAATTTAAACGTTTGTTAATTAATAAGATAACTGTTACACCGCGAAATCAAAGTTAAATTACTCTAGGTATAGGAATCTTCATAAATTATTAAAATATGGAACCTCATTTCCATTTTGTAAATTAAATCAGATTAAAATTTACCGCTTTCAGACAAAACAATATTCTATAACGTTAAAGTGACTTAACGTTTGAAGACATATTGTAATTGAGTTAACCTTTGTAATATCCAACACAAGCGCTATTTCTTTAAATTTATTTACATACATCAAGGATTCGTTTTGTGTTTACGTAATAGCAACATCATATTTTTGAATCACTAAACAGTTATTAAATGAATTCTCTAGAATGCAATTCAATGACCAAACTACTTAAAAGTTTGTGTTTGTGAAAATGTAGCACTTCAAAATACATTATATTTTATGTTTTTAATTCGTAGAATATTTATTTTATTTTCAAAGCTGTTATGATAAAAATGAACACATTTTTAGAAGAAATACGTCGTAGTCTCTTTCCTGATAAGTCAGACGTACACACCGTCGCTAACATTTTCATACTGACTGTTAACGGCGCAAACACATGTCGCCGAAGTGGAGACAATTCAAATTAGAGTGGTACGGTTAATTACTTTATTATTTATCGCGAATATTTATTATATTTTGCGCTGGTGGACTGGCTACCGTTCAAATCGCTCTTTTGCAATGAAATACCTATGTTCCGCAAATATTTTTTCAAATATGTAGGTATACAGATCTCTAAAATCTTATTAATGTCAGATAGAAAGTGTACAGATTGTAAAATTTAACTTTGTAGGTCTATAATTCCAAAATCGAAGTCATTAGATGCATCAGTTTTTGCAAAGTATCAATATTTTTATCATTCATACTACATGGTTTTAAATTTTTAATAATTATTTTAGGGACACCCTTTGTATACTTTCTCACATACATATAATCACGCCTTTTTTCCGTGCTTTGGTGCTGAACACCAAATGTGCGAGCGATACTCCAGTAGAGGCCGAATTTGAGCCTTGTACGTCGTCAACAGTTGATCAGGAGTAAAAAACTCACATGCTTCATCTAAACTGTCAAATTTTTCGATCAATTTACTAACGAATTCCTTTATTATACCTTCTTCTTGCAAATTCTCAACTTTTATACGCTCTAGTATACTACTTGATTTGATTGCTATATTTAAAATTTACCTATGATTTAATGTATACAACATTTCTTGGGTTTTAAAGTTTTTAAATAAGATGGATAGAAACAGAGATGCGTTGTCTGCGAGAAGGAATGTCGCTTTTGATAATATAAGAAACCGCTGTGCTGAGATAAGGATAATGATGTCAAAAAGACCTGTAACCCACAAAACCGGGGACCAAAAGGCGTTTTTACGACAGGGAAAACGTGTTTGCCCATCCGATAATAAAGCTGATTTTCTAGATTTCACTGTTAAATTGTTTTATTACCGGCGTTACAGAATGTTTCCGAATTATTTTAAAAGCTTTGCAAATACGATGGAGCGAAGAAAGATCTTTGCCGTTTGTGTAATTTTTTTACAACTGTGACAAATTTATTGTGCCACAAAATATATAATTTACAGCTCAAGGTTTTCTTAGTATTCGATTGTAGAAACTAGTTGGGGGTATTGTCGAACATTTGTCTGGCGTCCAAATGAATTTGATTAATATGTATTATTGTTTTGAAATCTTGGCGAAAACATTCAGAACTGCTTAAATTTTTATTTTTTTTATTTTATTCGAGCTTAGTATTATCTTAAATAATTGGCCTATTAATATTTTTTAGTAACTGCTATTAATTTTTTTAACGGACTACTGAATTGGCTGCATAGCTAGGAAAATATGTTTTATCGCGTTTTCTCTGAATTATTCACCGTTTTTAATGTAACAATTTTATTTAAAAAACTAAAATGGCAATTTTTTAATTATATGGCAGCAGTCTACTAAAAATTAACTTTATGTTAAATACGTAATGATAGTTGATAAAGGATTTAAGGAGATGGTGTGGTTTGTTTTCAATTATTTGTAGAAAAGAGAGATTGGTGTTCCGTGATATGCAAAATTAATTAAATGTTTGAAGCGATTAACTTCAAAATGGCGGCTATGCAGCGTTTTTGCAATGATGTCTCTGTTTTTCATGGTCCACGGTCGGACAAACAGCTACTGTAATTTTTGAATTATAAAGAGCCAATAAATTTTTCGATATATCGATTTTTGTCCAAATGCCGCACTTCTTAAGTGGAAAGTGAAAAATTTGCCTAAAACATCGTCAGATAATTTTTAATGACAAATGAACTTTGAAATAAAAAAAAAATCCTACGCACTTCCATAGAGAATGTATTTTTCAAGATATATTCAACATTTCAAGTAAATTGGTTAAAAATTGTGCGAGTTATGTTTCCGGCCAACTTAAAAATGCAGTTTTGAGATAAACGCGTTTAAAGTTTGAAATTCGCTCGCTGCGAACCAGGTGGCCTTGTACTAAAATTCGTAAACCTAGTACTTAGGTACACAATTTTTTGGGACATCATTTTTGATAAAACCATGAAAAAAAATCGATTTTTTAAAAAAGAAAAAAGATGGTTTTTGAAATAGACTATGAGTATGTTCCAGATATTTTTTTCCAATGAAATACCAATTAGGCTAAAGCAGTCTTTATTGGGTAATATTTGTTTAATTAATATTGATGGGAGGTTTGTTAAAAATGTGTGAGGGAAAAAATACTTTTGTCCATTGCATCTTCTGGTCTAAAAATTTATTAACTATGGTACTATTTTTTTTAGGACCAAATTTAGAATAGAATTGTATTGGCTAAGTAATTAGTTTTAGATGCCTTGCCATTGTCCTAATGTAGAATAAGTGTTATTGTTAATATTTTGGGATTGAAACTTAAACCAGGACTGCTAGAAGAATGAGACATTAATTTCACCCTTTTAGGTTAAATAATTCATTGTTAGCTGTGCCGTGTGAGAGCTTGCATGGTCCTGATGCATAATAATGCGACGTTTCGTATTTCTTTCTCGCAATTCAGAGAACTTTGCAGGAAATATACGAATGTATACCATTGAAAATTCACAGTACGATATTTTAGTAGTGTCATATGTCCACTGTTGTAAGACTATTCGTTTTAATGATATATCCAACCAAGCTTTAAGTCCATTTGTTTTTTATACAGTCAAACATTTTGTGTTTTTTTTTGGTAAACTTTACTTTTTAAGTATCCCATAAAAAGAAGTTATATCTAGCGACCTAGATAGCCATTCTATTGATCCTCTTTCACCGATGTGAAAAAACGTTTTGTCCAAATAGTGTCTGATTAAGATAGCATAATGTGGTTGTGGGCTGCAACAACAGTTTTTTTTATGTTTGGGAACATCCGATTCAGTTGATGAGTAAAAAGTTTTGTTATATAATATTCCCGCCCAAACACTTACTTTTTCTGGTTGTTGAGTACGATACTCCTGCATCCAATATGTATTTTTCCTGGCCCAATACTAATAAGTCTAATTCACGTAACCGTTCAAAACTAATGTAGGTTCATCAGAAAATAAAACTGAAAATTATTTTTATTTATTTATCGTATGGCACACATCCAATAATATGTCGTGCAAGTTAATGGTATAACAAAAAGCACAGTTTAGAACACAAAGATATAACTTATTCATAGTTGAATGTCCAAATTATTAATGTAGTCAACTGAGTCTGGTATCGCCGTTAGAAAGTCATTCAGGTGTCCTCCATATGCCCTTAGGTTGCAGTGCTCTGTGATGTGACAGATCGTCTGCCTTTCAGCGCCGCAGTCACACTGTGGGGATGGGATTATGTTTCACTTGTAGAAGGCATCGGCACACCTGCCATGTTTGGTCCTGATTCGGTTAAGCGAAGTCCATATCCTACGTGGTAGCTCGAAGCCGGCCGAGGCATGTTGTAAAGTTCCGGTTGGTCTGTTTGGGTCCATTTCTGCCTCCAATCATTTATTGGATTAAAGTCAGCGGTCGCCAGTTTTTCGGCTGTTCTGATAGGGAGGTTTTGTGAGCGCAGTCTACATATCTCAATGGCTAAACTGAAAATTAAACTTGTCTATCAAAATCGTCATCCAGAAGTTTCTAGACTAAAATAGTTTGGTACGGATGCCACTTTTTTTAAGCGTTCTAAGAGCTGTTGAATGGTAAATGCCATTGTCTAATGCTACTTGCTGCAAACTGGTATGAGAATTAGTAGGAGCTATTGTTTCCATAGCTTTTTAACAGTCAAAAAACTAAATTACTTTAAAGTTATTGACAAGGTTGGATAAATTTAATGCTTTTTAAAAAAGCTTTTTTATAAAAAAAGTCATTGATGACTTATCCAAGTTTTACAAAACGTATTAAAATCATTTCTCAATTAATCAAAAATTGATTTTAAATCGATAAAAGTGTTATCAAATAAATTATCCCCATTACTAAAATCAGATGATCGTGATACTATAAAAAGTTAAAATTTCTTATTCCTTCACAAGAATTGTTAGTAAGGAATTTAAAACTAAAAGTAAAATTATTTAGTTACTGCTGCCACAAATTTTAAAAACATTACCCGAAGCCTGTCATTAAAATTAAAAAGCTATAAAACGGCAACCTTAACTAAGAATTAAAACTAAATATCTTTCTTTGTCATTGTTCGTAAAAAGTCATTCGTCAACTCAATGAGATGAAAAACAATAATGTACTTTACCAAAAAAACTTTTCCAAGTTTAACATTTCATTAAAAAACGTATTAAAATCATTTCTCAATTAATCAAAAATTGATTTTTAAATCGATAATAACAAGATTTTCTTTTACTCCAAAGTTGTTATTAAATTCAGTTTCCTAATTACATTTAAAACAAGGTAAAGTTTTCAAATGGAAACAATTTCAAGAACGTTGTATATCATATTTGTTTGTAAACACATCGTCCCTCTGGGTGATGTTTTCAAATTACAAATTAATGCTCGAAACGTTACCAACTCGTAGGTGTTTGTTGTTTAAGTTTACTTTAGAATCCTCACAAGCAAGTTCTAAAACATTTTGTATTGTATTATACTACATTAGACCAGTCAAAAAGTTAAAAAATGTTATCTTAAGGACGTTCCCAAAGATATATATATATATATATATATATATATATATATATATATATATATATATATATATATATATATATATAGGGAAAACGTATTTGTAGGATGAAAAATACGTTTTTCCTATTTAAGTTACCCATTTGTACTGTAAGAATTAGTTGACCAGCAGTACGCCAACCCTTGCGAATAAGCGAAAAAATTGACCTACTGCGTCGCTTTACTTGACTTGGCAACTGTGAAGGAACTATCATAAATTTATTTACTGAGAAAGTAAATGATAAGAGTGTTAAAATAACAAAAAGAAAAAATATCATTACTAAAGTGATACAATTTTAAAAAAAACTGCCAATTAATTTATTTATTAGTTTTGCTAATATAAAGTTATACTTATATAATATAAATACATTTTTTATCATTTTTTATAATTGTATGTTTATTTTTATTACTATCAGTCAATAAATATTTAATTTATTTTTAAGATAAATAGTATATTTCATTATTTATTATATTTTTTAAGCCTATGAATTTATTAAAAAGTAGAACTTATATTTTTTCAACTAAACATTTTTATTTAAAATAATAATGAACTAAGTTATAATCAATTTTATTAGTACTTGTAATATTATTAATAATCGAGTTAATATTAATAGTAATTTTAATATTGTTAAAAGAAATCAGACAACAATAAAACACCCATGTTCTACTGTATAGGATAACCAACTTAAACGTCCCGCGCTGTTGCAGCGTTGTTAAGTCACACGCTACTTACTGATCAGCTTATGCAGGAGAGTTTGAGTCGGAGATTTACTTTACACAATGTTTACAACAAAATAAATGCCGCTTCTTGTATTGACTGCAAAATGGGTGAAAATTTTTCGTATGCGTTCAGAATACTGTCAGGTATTTACAAATAAATTTTAAAGATGATCGTAAGAATTTTTTTTGTGGGAACGTCCTTAAAGATAAATATTTGAAACGTCGGTTGTTTTACAAATTTTGTTTTAATTTTTTTATGAGTCAAAAAAACCTTTCTTCAAATGAAGAACTGTCTAATAATACTTTGCCATAAATGAAAGTAATCTCTATTTATAGCACTTGTAAAGCCATACGATAAATAAATAAATCTCTATTTTCAATTTTTAAAGCGTCACATTTTTACTAAAAATAGTTTGGCCTATTATTTGTATTTATAAACAATTTTTTTGTAACCAAGATCTGTAAATGTATGATAATTAAAAATTTAAAATTTTAAATTTTTATTTAAATGACTTTTAAGAATCTTTTTTATAACATCCGAAGGTAATTAACATGCCTAGAATTTATGACGATTGAACGCTATATGCATAATTTTAAATAAATTTTATTTAATAAATAAGTGAAAGCAAAAAATAAGATTTATACCTCACAATGAAAAAAATATTTAAATCAGAAGTATACAGACATACATATAGTTACGCCTTTTTCCCGTAGACAACATTTCCTTTTACTTTGGATGTGGCAAATGCAAAATCGTACATACTGGTGCTACAAAGTCATTCTTCGCTGCGTTTGGACACGCCTTTTTCGATTAGTGGTAGGTAAAGACGACTTCTTTCTACTTGCTACGGTTCTTACACACATTTTTCGCTTCTTCTACTTTCATCAGTACTCTCATCGTTTCCTTCCTTTTTAAAAGTCAATGAAAGTCATAGAAACGCCCAAACTATTTGTTTCTAAAGCAGCAGAAACTACTTTAGGTTAATGTGGAGTCACACAAAAGTCATTTCTTGCCATAACCTTTTCTTTTCCATGATACCAGTTCATAAAGGTCAGTAAAGGTTTACCAAGGACTATACAAAGTCAAAATCTCTGTCAAAATACATTATTCTTCTTGCTTTATACCTATGATAACTTTCTGCAAAGTTGGTATTTTATTTCTGGGATCAGTTACTTTAGCACCCTTCATGGTAACACTTTGTAGAACTGAAGGATGCTCTGTATCAAAGGATTACACTGTGTATTATTCCTGTTGGTACATTCTTAGGAACACTTTTAGGGTTTTCGATTTTGTCTACATGTATTGAAATTTTTAGTAGACAAGTAAATAATTTTTTTTAAATCTGAGCGGCTGGTCTATCATTTAAGTTTACTCTATTATTTATCAACTAAAATCTGGATAATTTTAGTGGTAATTTTCGGAAAAACACGTTAACATTTTATGGTTTTTTAATTTTGGAATAATCTTAATTACTCATTGGAATCATGAGCATTTATCTCTTATCAAAATATACATTCAAATAAAGTTTTAGTGTTCTTGAGTGTGCTCTAGTTATCTGTCGAGTTTTTTTCTATAAATAAATGTTTTTCTAGTGATCGTGAACGATTGTCGAGTGTGTAGAGTGGTTATGAAAAATGACTTTAACTTGTTATAAGTTTCCCGATTTTTTGACTAACATTTTATTGTTTTTCAATGTTAAAAAAAAAGGTACTACCTACTTATGTATTATAAGATTATTCGTATTACAACTTTAACAAATAAAATTAAGCTGATGTTAAAAAAGATAATTGTGAAAAGATTAAGATACATTTACACAGTTAGATCATTAATTTACCTAATTTAACATTTAACACATTACACATTACATTTTTTGACAGTTTTTTGACGCATTTATATTGTCTGGTTTCACCTATTGTATGTTCGATTTAAGATAATCATACAAGAAAAAAATCAAATGATGTAAGATTGGCTAATCCTGGTATCCATTTTTTAAGTATCTGCCACCCACCCCATTTCATGGAAAAACGGTATTTACGAGGATAATTCACGAATTTTTTGTTGTTCCTAACATAGAAGCAAACATGAGAATAATGAAACTAATTTATTTTTTAACATAGTTACTTGCAACGTTTATAAACTTGGTAAATCGGCGTTGGAGTGTTTCAAACCGTTTTGAAAAACATTCAGAACTTAAGTCTTCAGCCATTCATCTACCGCCGATGTCACTTCATTATCATCAGCAAAGCGGATTCCACGAAGATGTTCTTTAAATTTTGGGAATGGATGGTAGTCGCTAAGAGCTAAATCTGGAGAATCTGTTCAAAAATTTCATATCCCGAATTGTTAATGGCAGCCATTGAACACAACTTTTGTGGGTCAAAGCGTTCTGCTGGTGGAAGAGCACACCTCGACTCAACTTTCCTCTTCTCTTTTCTCTGATCACTTCGCGTACTTTTGGTATTAAATTTGCATAATATTTACCTGTTATGGTGCGCCCACGTGGTAAATAATCCACGAAAATAACAACTGCAAAATCCCAAAAAACTAGCGATGATCTTACCAGCTGATGGGGCAACACGAAATTTTCGACGGGGAAAATGTTCTGGCAAAATTTGAGAAAAAAATATTAACAGTGAGTACTACTGCCCCAACTAGATTAAAAAAAACAAAGTGCCAAAAAAAAAGTTTGTTAATCTTATTTGCTTGCTGCAAAGTCGGTGCTCTGTGACAAAAAAGATGTTCTGGCAAAATTTGAGAAAAAATATTAACAGCGAGTACTGCCCCAACTCGATTAAAAAAAAAACAGTGCCAAAAAAATAAATTTGAACACTTTTTTGCCGAGAACTTAAAGTTTTATAAAAAATAATTGCAGTTGGCTGTGACGGTACTGTGATGAATACCGGTCAAAAAGGTGGTCTAATACGACTTTTGGAAGTGCAAATGAAAACACCACTGCAATGGTTTATTTGCCACCTGCACGCTAACGAACTTCCACTGAGGCATCTCTTCGACCGTTTGGATGGAACAACAAGTGGTCTACGAGCTTTTGCTGGGCTTGTTGGAAAAGCTTTACAGAAATGCGAAGATCTACCACCAGCAAGATTTAAAAAAATTGAATGCGACTTATCGTTTGTTACAAGCACTGATTTAAGTACAGATCAGCTAAATCTCTTAGATATTTGTAGAGCGATCTATTTGAGAGAATGTTCTACTAGCCTAGCAAATCGTAATCGACAAATTAGTTCACTGAAGATGGTTAACCACAGGAAACAGAATTTTGCGGTTATATGTGGCGACTGATAGTTTAATAGTTCCTTGCGGTATCTGCCACAAGAGCTGAAAGATATAATCGATCCAGTTATGGATTCTTTGGCCATCCCGAATATATTTTGTTATCGATGTTACACAACTCATGATAAGAAATTAGAGAGCTATCATTGAGACGTATTATGTAAGCTAGAAAAAATTTAACAACAGGGAATGTTTCAAACTCTAAGAATATTTACTTTGCCGAAATTTAATTTTAAGACAAAATATTAAATTGGCTTGGTAGATTGGCAAAATATTGAACTCACTGAACATCCAGTGACAAAAGCTTTAACAGATCATGAAATTTTAAATTGCATACAATTAAAAACTATTGAAACTCCGCCTGGGGTGACTGCAGGGTGGATTAAGTAGCTCAGCAGTTATCCATGCCGGTCCCAAGCCCGGATAAAGGAGGAGGGTTATAGCGACAGGCCAGCTCCCCGTCATATGTAAAAAACCTATCTGCTAAAAAACCTAACCAAAAGCCTCGGATTGGACAGAAAATTTTACGACGAACCAAGCTACGGAAAAGGACTACGAATTGTGGTACATGGAATGTTCAAGGCCTCTCAAAGAAAATCAATGAAGTGATGAATTAAATGACAAATTTAAATATTGATATTGCAATTTTAACAGAAACCAAGAAAAACGGCAGAGGATCAGAAAGTTGGGGAAAATACGACCACTTCTTCAGCGGAGTATCCAAAAAAAATCGAGCCAAACAAGGAGTATCAATCATTATAAACAGAAGATTTAGGAAATACATAACAACTTGGGAACCGATAAGTGAGAGAATTATAAAAATGAATTTGTCAATCCAAGGATACAGAGTAACAATACTTGGAGTATATGGTGTAAATGAGGATGAATTAATATACAACAAAGAGGTATTCTTCGAGCAGCTAAATGAAGAAATAGGAAAGACTGGCACTACAAGAGAAATCATTTTATGCGGTGACTTTAACAGCAGAATCGGAAAAAAACGAAACGACAAGGTAGTGGGAAAATATGGAGAAGATACCCTTAATGACAACGGTCAAAGACTAATAGATATATGCGAACAGAATCATTTAACCATCTTGAATGGATTCTTTAAACATCGTGACATACACAAATACACATGGACGCAGCCAACGAAAAACCAGAAAAGCATTATAGATCTTATGATAAGCAGACAAAACTCACATATAAAGTTCCAAGATGTTAGAGTACATAGGGGACCATCATGCGGTAGCGATCATTATTTTCTGAAAACTAAAATAACGGCACCAATAAATAGAAAACAGAAAACAGAAATCGCTAAAGAGCAAGACGTAAAAGAAGAACTAACGGAAATTAGATACAACATAGAAAATCTAGACCAGGAAAGCATTAGAAAATTATATCAGAACAGATTGGACATGAAAATAGAGACAACAAAATTTAGCAGTATAGAAGAACAATATAAACATATTAAAAAATGTATGCATTCGGCAGCAGAAGAAGCACTAGGTCAAAAGGCAAATATAAAAGACAAAAGAAAACCGTATTGGTGGGACCAAGAAATAGAAATAGAAATAAACGAAAAAAGAAAGAAATACCAAAAATACCTAAGCTCAAAAACTATAGAAGACAAAATAAAATTTAAAGAAGCACAAGCGAGAGTTAAAAAATTAGTTTGCAGAAAAAAGAATGAGAAATGGGAAAGAACATGTTCTAGAATAAATACGTATCTGGGAGGTAGAAGAAGTACAGAAAGCTGGAGAATACTAAAAAACATGAGGAAAGATAATACCAAGGACATAATCTCACCAATAACAGCACAAAATTGGCAACAATACTTCGAAAAAATGTTAACTGAAGACAGAGAAGAATTTAAGAACACAGAATATATGAATGATAGAATTAATACGCAAGGATCCCCTATTAGAATTAATACAAAAGAAGTGAAGGAAGTATGTAAATCCTTAAAAAATAACAAAGCCCCGGGTCCAGGAAATATTGTAGGAGAATTATTTAAATACGGAACAGATAAATTATATAAAATGCTGCAAGATCTATTTCAAAGGTGTATTAATCAGTCCGAAGTCCCAGAAGAATGGAAAATATCACATATGTCAACAATACACAAAAAGGGGGACAAAAGCAAATGCGACAATTATCGAGGAATTGCCGTAACAAACACAATCAGTAGAATATATGGCAAGATCTTAAAAAACAGAATCGAAAGGGAATACACGGAAATGGAAGCAGAAGAGCAAGCCGGATTTAGAGCGGAAAGATCAACGATTGACCATCTGTTCTCACTAACACAAATTATAGAAAAAAAACTAGCATTCAATCAAGAGATCCATATACTGTACGTTGACCTAAAGAAAGCATACGACAGCGTACCCTTAATTAAACTTTGGGAAACTCTGGAAACTTCCAACATTAATATTGAACTGATAAAAGGAGTAAAGTCATTATACAATAAAACCAAATCAAGAATTAAAGTTGGACAAAACCTAACAACAGGGTTTAATATCACAAAAGGACTGAAACAAGGGTGTTGCTTGTCACCAACATTATTTAAAATATATTTGGAACGGGCACTAGCGAATTGGAAACGGAAATGCCAAAACATGGGCATACCTTTAGATGAGGACACAACATTATACACACTCTCATTCGCAGACGATCAAATTATAGTCGGCCAAGACATAGACGACACAGAGTATATGACACGAAAACTTATAGAAGAATATAAAATTTGGGGACTAGAGGTTAATGTTGAAAAAACGGAATATATGTGTATTGGGGGAGTGCAACAGGACTTACAATTATCAAATGGACAAAAAATCAAACACACGTCAGCTTACAATTACTTAGGAATGAGAATATCAAAGGATGGGACACTCGAAGAAGCAATATTGGACAGAAATTTGAAAGGAAGAAGAGCAATATCAGTGTTAAACGGAGTACTGTGGGATAGAACAATAAGCAACAACAACAAAAAAAGAATTTACGACACGATAGTGAAGAGCATAATAATGTACGGTTGCGAAGTATGGCCTTTGAAAGAAAAGATCGAAAGAAAAATTAGAGCCACAGAAATGGATTACTGGAGACGAGCAGCGGGGAAATCAAGACTAGAAAGAGTTACAAATGAGAGGATAAAACAAATAATGGGAGTACAGCACGACATCACAGACGAAATAAGAACTAAACAGTTGATATGGTACGGGCATGTTCAAAGAATGCCACCAGACAGAATCCCAAAGAAAATATTACAGTGGAACCCCAGAGGAAGAAGAAGAAGAGGAAGACCACGAAAGAGCTGGAGAGAAAGCATACAAAAAGAGATGGAAGAGAGAGATCTGAGAGAGGACATGTGGACGAATAGAGAGGAATGGAGATTAGGAATCGCAAGACGCCGACGCACGTTTTAACGCGATATATATATATATATATATATATATATATATATATATATATATATATATATATAAAAACTATTGATCTGAATCAACTGTTTCCTATTGTAAATGGCTTTCGATGTCACTGTAACAGAAGCATCGATAGCTGTATGTGGTTTATCAAATAAAGACGGTTTCATAAGAGCCAATATCGAGTCAAGGAGGATAGTTGCCTTCGTTCAATACAAAAAAATAATATCAAGCTGCTGACTACCATTAATTATACGATTGTAGTACCTTTATGAAGCTTTATTTTAATTTAGATTTCTGTTTAAATGTTCTGTTCGTAATAATTAACTTTAAAATAAAATTTTATTTGTTTTCGTGAAAAATATAATTACTTTCCTCTACCACCCCTGGAGCAGTACAAAATATTAAGCTAAAAATTTGAGATTTTGTTTTTCGCAACATCTTATCACAGAGCATCTATTCCACACCAAGCAGTTTCCAAATTAAAATTTTCGTATTTTTGATCCACCCACAATTTCATACATTTACATTGTCGTCCGGGAATGTATTGCTGTTACTACTAGATATACATTGTACTGTTCTAATAAACAGTTTTTCCTTTACTTAATAAAAATTTGACCACCTTTACTTTTCCTAACCTCTGTGTTGCAACATTTTAATGATTAAATAATTAATGCGTAACAAAATAATTTATTTTATTTTACATTGATCTACTTGATTGCAGTATTGTTATTGAAGTAATTACGTAAAGTTCTAATGATTACAAAGAAACTGTATGTATGTAATATCTTTTTCATCAATTCATTAATATTAAACAGGAATTTTAAAGAAAAACTAGTACCTTTGGAAATTCTAACGCTATTAACGTTTTTATCAAGTAAAAAAACAACAAAAACAAAAAACTCCTTACTAAGTAGTACATACAGCTCAATAAAAATCTACTGTAATACTGCTCAGTTCCTAACATTAATGTTTCATTAAAATGTTGCAGCACAGAAGTTATGAAAAGAAAAAGCTGTCAAATTTTTATTTAATAACGAGATAACTGTTTATTAAAAATTTTTTACAGTCCTAAATAAATTTCCCCTTTATGAGTTTTCGATAATGTCAAAAATAAAATTATTTTAATGTTGGGTAAAATTCATATTGTCTGACAGACCTCGTATAGGACTGGAACGTTTTGATATCTGTTGGTTGCATTTACGCTAAGCAGAACTTTTTATGAGCAATAATTTTTTTTGTAAAATTAAAAAGATAAAAGACAAAAATTAATATATACTGTTAATATTTGTTAATAATTAAATTATTTTACGCTTATATATTTTACTTTCTTTTAAATGTTTTTTTTGTGTTCAAATAAATTAAACAAGCCGTATAATGGCACACCAAACTCCATTATATTACGTAGTAAAAAGTGTTTGGTTTGTTTCCTAAATCAATTTAGTAATAATATACACAGACGACTTCCTTTCCATTCTGGTGAAATCATAACAACTATAATAATACGACATCTGCCTCTGCAATCACGACACACATGTGTACAACTGGTGCAAATGGGGAAGCGCAAACATGCAACGTGTGATGCAAACAATATATCTTATCGTATTTCTTAAAAGAGACATATTAAATTACCAATGCATTGGTAAAATTGGTTAACAAAAACGTATTATATTGCTTGTAGCTTAATGCTTTCAACATTTTAAATATACAGAGTGTGGCGCGAAAATTTTTAATCAAAAGTAATGGCGGATACAGTTATGTTATATCTAAAATTACGAAGCTGTAGTTTTTGTGTCCTGAATGTGGCACTTATACCGGAAGTATACGTCAACTTTGTTATTTTAAATAGAACCTTATATTTTTTATTTTATTTACGAATTCTAAATGCACAATCTCCTAAAATGTCCAAAAATGAAATATTTTCAAGATATATCGACTTTTTTCAAAATTTAAAAAAAAACCTAGTTCACATTTAAGAACAATATCTTCATTAATAACGAAGCTAGTGATGTGAAATTGTTATCAATAAACAACAAGCGCTTGCCCGTTAACTCCATATGTCCAACTCATTGATATTTCATACAGTGTGTTTTAAACTAAGCCATCAACATGCACAATTTAAGTTACTTACTTTAAATAAAACACCCTGTATTTTATTACATTTTCCGCTGTATTTTTTTGAGCCAACTCGTTTGGTATCGGTATTCCCTATACCTAAATCCAACCACTATTGAGATATTATATTATCTTAGTTAGAACATAACAATACTTAATTCTTTCAACATTAGTAAAGGGTAGGCCTTGGCTGTCAAAGATTTGATAGTTAGAGCGTTAATTGTTTATGTTGTTTTGACAGTTTTCTTTACCAATTTGTATTTCATAGTAAATAATGGCAAATGTAGGATTTACTAATGATTTTTTAAATCTTATTATTTACGGCGAGTGTAATAGAATTGTTGAACGGACTTGCCGTGTTTTTGCAGAAAGATATCCAAATCGACCAAATGCAATTGGTGATATTTTAAAAAGATTGCTTCAAAACTGCCATCAGTTCGGTCAATTTAAGACAAACAAATTAACAAAAATAATCCACTAGTGGGCAGTGACATAAACAAAATGAATGTTATCGGTTATTTTATCTCCAAATGCCTCCATTAGAGATTGTGAGAGAGATCTTACTTTGTCGACGAGAACAATTCATCGCATTTTAAAAAAACACAAATGGAAACCATTTTCATATCATTTGATGCAACACTTACAATTAGGTGATCTTTATCGAAGGGTAGACTTTTGTGAATGGTTTTTAATGAAAACCCAAGAGGATGAAAACTTCATAAAAAAAGTTAAATGGTGTGATAAAGCAAAGTTTAGCAAAAATGGATTATTTAATCGACATAATTCCCATTTTTATAAAAATCCACATGTTAGTAGAGAACGTTACTTCCAAGATAATTGGAGTTTTAATGTTTTTTGTGCAATAAAAGACGATAAAATTTAAGCATTAAAATTTTATGATTAAAATTTAAATGGTAAAAGATGTTGCCATATTTTTGGTATAGGACATTGTGCACAAATATTATCTAAAATTTCATGTAGAATTCGCAAATATAATAAATATTAGGTTCTATTTAAAATAACAAAGTTGACGTCTACTTCCGGTATAACCTGAAGTGCCACATTCAGGATAACATTATATTTGAACTCAGCGTCATACAAAACCTACAGCTTCATAATTTCAGATTTTTAATATTACTGTTAATCAAAACTTTTCGCGCCACACCCTGTAGTAGTAATGACAACAAACATTGAGTTAAATTCTTGTTCACCCTGTTACCTAACCTTTTACAGCATAGAAAAAATGAAAAGTTCAAATATGTTAATTAAAAACGTTAAAATTGTAGTATCCTTTGTTTTATTTTAACAAACAAATTTACATCAATAAATCTGTTGAAGTATTTACGGTAATTTTCAATTCGTTTATTTACTAACGATGATTAAATATGTGTTGTTATCGCATTTTTATTTAATCTAACAATCATTTGCATTTTGTTGTCGGATTAAGCAGAATCTGCCAATAAAAATTCCTATAAATTAAACAATTTACTTTATCGATGAAAATTTTATTGTACAATATACACTCAGTCCAAAGTCTTCATACACTACATATTTTTTATTAGTTTTAACCAGCCAACTGGAACTATGAAAAATAAAATTTATATTATTATTTCAGGCCTAACCAATAAAAAACTGAATAAAAAATAGCTGCGAAATATTTTATTGAAATGTTACGGTTAAAAATAACCAAAAATATTTATAAAAATCATGCATGTAGTGCTAGGATCTACAACAAATGCGAAGAAAACATCGGAGAAACGCAGTTTGGATTTCGCAATTGCCTAGGTACACAAAAAGCCCTTTTCACCCTGCAAGTTCTGATCCAGAGATGCCGTAATGTCAGTTGTGACGTCTACATTTGTTTCCTTTACTACACCAAAGCGTTTGACCGTTGTCAACATCGGAAGTTAATCACCGCCTGCAAAGAATAGGTATAGACGTAGATGTACTGGGACCAGCGTGCGCAATTAAAGTCGAGGATCAACTGACCGACCAGGTGAAGATCATGCGAGGAGTGAGGCAGGGATGTGTGCTCTCGCCGACTCTCTTCAACATATACTCTGAAGAAATCTTCGCTGAAGCCCTCACGAACCTAGAACTGGGAATCCGAATAAACGGGAAATATATCAACAACCTCCGCTACGCCGACGACACTGTGCTGCTGGCAACCAGCCTAGCAGACCTACAGTTATTACTTGACCGTGTGAAAAATGCGAGCGAGAAGTACGGCCTAGACCTGAACATCAGGAAAACCAAATTCATGACGATCAGCCGCACCAATTTGGATCCAGTGGCGTTACTGGCAGGGAGTAAGGAGATCGAGAGAGTCGACAGATTCGTGTACCTCGGAACCATCCTTAACTCGTAATGTGACCACGCTGTGGAGATCGGGTCCCGAATTGAAATTGCACGGTCCACATTTACCAGGATGAGACCCTTACTGTGCTGCGGTGATCTGAGTATATACACCAAGATGCGGATAGTGAGATGCTACGTTCTCCCGGTGCTGCTATACGGAGTCGAGGCCTGGACCCTGACGCAGGCTACTGAAAAAAAGATCGAACCTTCGAAAGATATTTCATATTACATCGCATTAAAAGGGGTAAGGCCACTCTAGAGGCTGAAAAATAGGCTTTTTGGGGGTTTTTTCCGAAAAAACTACAAATCAAGTCGAGTTTACATATCAGTGATTGTATACTTTAATTTTTTTTAAGCGAATAATTTTAAAATGTCAGCTGTGCAGCGTTTTTGCGATGACGTCTCTGTTATTCCAGGGTCCACGGCCTAACAAACAGCTCCTGTAACTTTTGATTTATAACGGGTAAATCAATTTTTTCGATATATTGATTTTTGGCATAATGTCGAATTTCTAAAGTGAAAAGTGAAAAATTTGCCCAAAAAATCGTCATATTTACTTACTTTCCGTGTCCGGGTCATACGATATCTTTCCAAAAAAATAGCGGCTGCATTAGCCTTGTCGTTAAATAATATTAGGTCTCTGTAAGTTTCTTCTAGTCGTGGGCAGATCAGTAGGTGGTTCATAACCTGGATTTGGCCACACGAACATAGCAGATCGTCGTTTTCTGGCAGCATTTCCCACTTCAGCAGATTTGTCTTACACCTTACCATACCTGTTCTTAGGCGATTTAGGGATTTTCATGTTGCGAAGGGGAGGTGTTTGTCTAGAGCCATTTCTTCTCTTGGGGGTTCCTGGGCAGTTAGCTTGTGGGTCCACCTAGTTATTTTTTGGGACCCCTCGAGTATTTGTGATCGAGCCGTGAAGCTCTTTCGCGATCTTAGGCGTCGATTGGCTGGCTCGTGTTGATGCAGATGATGGCCTGCATCGGTTTCTTGTATCGTCTTTTCGGCATCTGTGGCGACAGCTCTCCGCACTTATGGGGGCGCTACACCAATGAGGGAGTACAAACTCTGAACTGAAGTTGGCTTCAGACAGCCTGTCTCGTTGATTGCGACGTTCACATGTTTTGCGTAAGTTGAAGCGGCCCAAACCGGTGCGGCGTATTCCGCGGCGGACACGCAGAGTTCTAAGGCTGAAATTCTGGTTGGGCTCCCCATGATTTACTTGTGAGATTACGCAAGATGTTATTTCGCGCAGTCACGCCGCGCTTCTGCGTTTTTCAGCTAGAAGGCCCAGACCTATGTCTTGCCTGGGTTCGGCTTCAGGTGGTTGTTCTGGTAGTAGTTTTCCAGTTCTTCAAGGGCGACTTCTAGCTTCTCCTGCACCTCGGTAAACTCAGTACCCTGGGCTGCCATAGCTGTATCATCTGCGTAGATGAATTACCTTATATTGTCATAGATCGGCTAGTCGTTTGTTTATACCGATCGTCAGATATTTGTTAATAACAAATGAACTATGCAATATAAAAAAATTATACGCACTTTCATAGGCAATGTATTTTTTAAGATAGATTCAACATTTAAGTGAATCAGTTGATAATTGTGTGAGTTATATTTCCGGCTATCTTAAAAAATGCAGTTTTAAAATAAACGCGTTTGAAGTCCACTCACTGCGGACCAGGCGGCCTTGTACCAAAATTCAAAAGGCCATAATCTTTTGGGACATCACTGTTAACGTCCTAGGGGACCAAAAAAATAGATCTTTCGAAAATTCCAGAGTGGCCTAACTCCTTAACTGGAGTGATTTCGGATGTCAATTTGATTAGTTCTCTAAAGGGAAAAAAGTTACTACTTGAAGGTCGAATCCAGGTCGAGTTAATATGCTCGAAATAATGAATTAGCAGTAACTGGACGACCTATGAAATAAAAAAAACCAGTGGTATTATGGGTTTACAATTTTTTTTGCAAAATTTGATAATGTTAAGCAAGTAAAATGCAAAAACATTCCTGCTGTTTATATCGACTAACATCAATCCACTCCTATTCTAGTTATTTTTATTATCGGAATGGCAGAACAAACTTATAAAAGCAAAATACCGGTCATTTTTATCGGTTTGTAAGTTGTGTTGAGAGTATTAATCGAAGCAAATTCAATTATTTATTAAAGTTCGGCAATTTTGGACGTCTCTGCAATTAAATCTCAACTACTCTTGCTGTATGATTAAATTACGATTAATAGATTGAAGGTCTTTTAAATACAGCTCTGCCTTTCTTAAAAATATGTAAATATTTCGCATGTTATCATATGTTTTTTAAAAATGACTATAAAAATTAATGACCGTAATATTTATTTAATTCAATCTCTCTAGATTAACGTATTTTTATTTTAAATAAATTGTCTATTTCAGGGTTACCAGGTTTACCGACGTCAGGAGTCGTCACTATGCGAGAGAAAAAGAGTGGAGCTCTATCACGAATGCAAAAACTCAAGAAGAGGTTATCACACTCTTTTGGACGATTATGTAAGTAGATTATATTTTCTATCTTTTACAAACGAGGAAATCTGCCAAAATTTTGATAAGGAAAACAGTTTGGTAATTAAAATCACTTAGTTGTTTTCAAAATATTTCCCACTATTTAAAGGGTCTTAAATGGTTGTCTTGCCAGTAAATAATTAAACAATTATAACAGTGATTGCGTTTGTGATGAAGTTAAAACAAACAAAAAAATAACATTTACCCAATTAAGCAGAAAGTTAAAAAAGTGTACACTTTGTTTTTCGACAGTGCAGTGCTCCCAAATTAATCCAACATGTTTTTGTTTATCAAAAACTAAAATTAATTTTAGCTTCGTTTATTTTTACAATTTTATTGACTTTTTTTGAGTTAAGTGTGTGTAAGTCAACTACCTTACTCTGTTCAAATTCGGAGTAAGCAAAGACTAATGTTAATGTTTGTGTTTGAATTATTTTTAACTACCGAGGAAAATAGAAAAAATATATCTGTTGCAGAATAAAAATAATGGGTTCTAGTATAAAAAGCAACAATTATCATCTGATTAAATTTGTTAATCTTCTAATATTGTTTTGATTTCTTCCGTAAATAAATAAAATTCGATGATTAAAAACATTTCACAAGATTCTATTTTAGTTCCATTCATTAACAACCCATTCCAGTATATGGCTAGGCGAAATATTAAAAGTACCGTTTCCTTAAAACATTTCTTTTTTATTAATAAATTCAAAGTATTATTATTCTGTCTGGTTTTTGTTCATAGCTTCATAGCTCTTATTTCCATTTCTATCTACTGACTCTGTAAGCATGCAGTCCATGTAAAATTTCATCAACAGACTATTCATTTTTATTCTCCGAAACCCATCAGATCTCCTAATCGTTTCGTATTTTGGGGTCCATATAGGTACATGACGTGCAACTGACTCTATTCGATAATACCAGCTGTTTTTGGTATCGATGGTTTAGTCTTTTTTCCAGAAAGTTATTGACGATAATAGTTTTTCATCTTCAAAATTTTTATAATTTTTGCATATAGTCAAGAAAAAAAGGTATATAATGTTGTTATATTTACTCTCTAAGAAGCATAAAAAATGTCAAGATCTACGCTTCAGAGATATATTAAAAAAATATATTTTTAATAATCACATCTTACCCAAAATATTTAGATGACTTTTTTTTAAAGTAGTTAATGTAGATGTAGTAGTTATTTTGTATTATGCCAGCGTTTCTCAAACTGTGGGGGGCGCCCCCTAAGGGGGGCGCGTTTACATTATTAGGGGGGGCGCAGTACAGATTAAAAATAAAATGGTAATGATAAAATGCTACAGATAGATTTTTAAAAAATCTTTATTGAAATTTTACTTACTTAATGATGACAAAGAAACATTCTAAGGACTAATGGCTAACATGAGCTTGTTTTAAGGCGCACAACTTCTCTAAATTTGGTTCTATGTTAGAGATGGCCACTCTGAGTTCATTTTCTACTTGAAGTTTATTTCTGTATTTAGATTTCACGACAGCAAGTGCAGAAAATCCAGTTTCACGAAGGTAGGACGTTGGAAAAGGCAACAGAATTCTAAGCGGTTTGGCTTTTATAACGGAGTAGTCGTTCGGAAGTTCAGTCCAGAAGTTTGTTAAAGATTTGTTAACAAAGTTTGATTTTTGTAAGGGATTTGTTGAAATATCTATCAGTTGTTCTTCTTCTTGCAGTGATAGTCCGACAGGTCTATTTTCGAATGGATTTAAAACCCAGCTCCAGTCTGACAACTTGATATCTTTCTCTGCAAAGAAGTTTTGCTTGAAATTCTCAGTTAAGTTTTTTAAATGGCTTCCTATGGTTTTTAGCATCACAGCTTTATGAATATCTTCCAATGGGGAATCTTGCACAAAATCGCAAAATGTGGGAAACATTTCCAAACTGTTTTCTTTCAATTTGTTATGCCATAACTGCAATTTCTTACAAAAAGCATCAATCTTTTGACTTAAATCAAATATATTTACGTCTTTTCCTTGCAGCTGAAGATTAAGTATATTAAGTTTTTCAAAAATATCTACTAAATAAGAAAGCTTCAGTAAAAATAATTTGTCGAAAAAATCTGTTGAATGCTTGTGACCTTCCTCGCTTAAAAATATCGCTATTTCCCTTCTTAATTCAAAGACACGTTTAACCGTCTTACCGCGTGACAACCATCTGGATGAGGAATAAAACAACAAAGATTGATGCTTAGCTCCCGATGTATCATGCAGTGCGTCCAGATAATTTCTGAGGATTACTTTCTTACTAGCGCTTGTAAACTGTTGTATTTACCAGACATGGCTTGAGCTCCATCGGTGCAAATCGCAACACAATTTTTCCATTGCAAATTCATTTTAGTAATAGAATCATTTGTAATCTTGAACAACTCGGTGGCTGTAGTTCTTCCTTCAATCTGTTTACAAAACAATAAATCTTCACATATTTTAGAACATTGACAGAATCTAATGTAGCAAATCAAATGGGAATCATTACTAGAATCAGTTGCTTCGTCAAGTTGTATAGCAAACAAGTTTCCAGTGAGCTCAGATTCAAGCTGCTGCTGCATATCAACTGATATATCGTTAATTCGTCGACAGATTGTATCATTTGACAAAGGAATATTGTTAAGTTGTGAAGTAAAATTTTCACCAAACATTATTTCTACAATGTCTTTGCAAGCGGGTAAAATAAGTTGCTCTGCAATAGTGTGCGGTTTTTTGCATTTAGCTACTTTGTATGCCACTTTATATGATGCCAAGAGAGCCTTCTCATTTACTGCCAGTACTCTATGGAAGCTGGATTTTTGTTTTTTAAACAATCTGAGTTTCTCCACAAAAAAATCTCGCGGTTTATTGACATATTCTCTGTGCAGCGTTTCTAGATGCCTCTGTAATTTATTTGGTTTCATGCTATCTGCAGCCAATACTTTTAAACAGATAACGCATTGTGGTTTTTCTTCGCCACCTACTTCAAGGCTAGTAAAGCCCAAATTTAGGTATGATGGGTCATATTTTCTTGTTTTAGATTTCGGACGATTTCTACCTGAACCTGTCGATGTACAAGCCCCGTCATCCTCAAGTTTTCGTTTTAAAAATTTATCCATACTACATCTACTTATACACTCACACTTCACAATAATGCTTGCTTTGTGTTAAAGCACCTTCACTGAGAGACTGAGAATACCGTATGTGCGCTTCTGTATTTATAGTCGCGTTCAGACAGTTCGAGAAAGATCAGGAAGCTTGAATACGTGGCACGAACGCCGCGAACTTTCCGACAGCATCTTTGGCGCTCTCGACGAGACAATGTTGCCTATTTTAGTCCAAATTCCTAGGTCTACGGATTGGGGGACGCAACATTTTTTAAATTAAAGCAGGGGGGCGTGAATAACAAAAGTTTGAGAACCGCTGTATTATGCTATGCAGATTTATTCAGTTTCATATAAACTTTAACAAATGTTCATATATATTTAGGTAAATTATTTGTTAATCAACTTACATCTAACGTGGTAAAAACGAATCGATCAGCATTGCTTTTTATCTCTACTTCCTGTGGTTAAATTACCGTATATTTCTAAACATTTTTAATAGCAAGAATAGACGTGTAAAAATTTCGCTTGCTATGTCGCATTTGAATTTTCTTCCAAAGTACTAAAATAATACTGAAATTCGACAAATATTTTATAACAAGGCTGTCTACTCAACCTCCACTATTCTTCTTCTCGGTGTGTCTTATCTTCTCAGGACGTTGGCGATCACGTTAGCTCATATTCGTCCATTGTTGCAAGTTTTTCAGCCATAAATTCCTTCTTCTGCCTGGTCCCCTTTTCCGTCTATTTTTCCTTCAATTATGAGTTGTAGCGTTCTGTATTTGTCGCTTCTTATTATGTGTTTAAAGTAACTTGCTTTTCTTTGTTTCACAGTATTCATTATTTATGTTTCTTCCTCCATACGGTTTAGGACCTCGATGTTGGTAGTATGGATTGTCCAAGGAATTCTCAGCATCCTAAGGTAGCACCACATTTCAACGGCGTCCACGTTTCCACACCATAAAACAAAGTGCTAAAAACATAGCATCTTAAAACACAGCATATTACGCTGTTATTAAATATTGCTCTCGCCTTTTTTATTCTAGCCTTTATTTCAACCGAATGATCCCAACTATCATTGAGTAAGCAGCCTAAATATGTTATTTTGCTCACTCTTCCTAGGGTGTTCCCGTTGTCGGTTATTTCAGCGGTAGCATTTGGGTTTTTACTGATTACCATTGTTTTAGTTTCATTTATATTAAGTTGCGTGCCCTATTCTTCGCAGATGGTAATTACTCGATTCATAAGTCGCTGCAATCCTTCGTCGCTATTGCTAACGATCACCGAATCATACGCGTATAGCATATTATTCAGACATTCGCCATTGACAATAACACCATCTGTTGAGTTGTCCAGTGCTTTTTTAATTATTTTCTCCGAATATACTTTAAACAGTAGAGGTGACAGGATGTACCCCTGTCTTACTCCTTTTTTTTATTGACATTGTCTGTTGTATTGTTTTAAATTCTTACTTTGGCAGCTTAATATCAATATAAGTTAGGGATGATACGAAGATCAGCCGCCTCTATACCACCAGACGCCATCACCTCAATAAGTTTGTCATGGTTCACGAGGTCAAACGCTCTGCCAAAGTCTATGAAACACAGCTATAAATTTGTATTGACATCGCTGCATTATTCAATAAGTACTTGTACTGCGAACAGAGCTTCTTTTGTACCTAGTCCCTTTTTTTAACCTCCACTATAAGTTAAAAAATATAAAATTCCAAAAAGTTGCCTTCTGTAACTTACGAAAATAGAATCACAGATCATTGCAAAGTAAAATTATTATTTAACCTCCTTATTCACTCTTAATTCATAGAACATATAATAAAGCGTGATAATTCCAAGTTCTTTGTCTGCTTTTAAAAACTACGATAAGATGCTCTATTTACTTAATTCCATCAGATAAGATAAATTTTTATAATAATAATAACACTGGCCCTATTTATTAAAAGGTCGGTGATCTCTCTGTTAGTTTATTAAAAAATTAATTTTGAATTTTTATTTGTTTAATAATGTTGACTATAAAAGAGCACTAGTGCGCCAGTACCCAAACTGCTGTAATGAAGGTGAAAGAAGAAGAAGTAAAATATTCTTAAAAGCTATACAAGAAAATGTAGGAAATTAAGGAGTGATCGTACAAGTGGCGAAAGAGTTTTAAGAAAGTTGCCACTTTGATGTAGTACATATAAGTGAAAACAAAAATGATAATAAACCCTTTATCGGTAATGGTCATTACGGAGAATATTACATTTTTTTTGAAATCCAAGGATTTTGTCTTAAACACGATTTTATTGATAATAATTTACAAAGCGATGGTAGAATATGTTTAGGATTACAATGTCTGGCGTAAAGAGTCTTGTCCCTATGAGAGAAAATGTGGAAACTTATATTTAGTCTCCTCAAATACTTGGTGTGTTGTTGGTATGCCACCTATAAAAATTTTCATCTAATGACTAAAAAACGACATAAATAACTAGCAGACTTGAGGTCAACGAATATATCAAACTGTATGGAAACTGGTTTCTGCAGAAATAGTCGAGAGGACAAAGACCGTCAAGGCTGATATTCAATAGTATGTGTGTATGGTTATCACACTGAAAAAAGTTTTTGCTCCTCTTCTTTATTAATACCTAATTAATACCTTTCACACTATTTGGTGTTAATTAAACATATTTTTTGATGTTGCTTGTCTATTTATTATTGATTTTTTCTGTCATATTGTTGTCTTTTTACAAAAATATTTTTATAATTCATAAGTCCAGTGTAGATATTTACAGATGTGAAAAAAAATAACGGAATGTAGGTTTTACAATGCATTTAAACTATATGTACTCTAGTCAGTTGACAGCACAAAAAATAACAGATAATCGTGATGGATAATCAAGTTTTCAACTAGACCACCTTGCATTTGTCACTACTTCTAGTGAAGAAAGAGGAGAAAAGAAATTAAAGTGATCATCCCAACACCGGGAGGAATTAGTCAGGGTAACAGCCTAAGTCCCTTTTTTGTTTAATCTTCTTATAGATAAAATTATAAATAAATTAACATAGCTTAACCTCGCATACTGACTGGGCAACAAAAGAATTGGTATGGTGTGTTACGCCGATGATGCGGCAATTATTGCCGAATCAGAAAACGACCTACAGAGACAACTCTTCCAGTTCTTCCAAGTAAGCCGCCAACTCAACACGAACGAAAGATCCGCTCAGATGAAAGCTAGTGGTGGAGGACAATCCCATAAAACAGGTGATGCAATTCAGATATCCGGGCATAGACAAGCACCCACGATCCAGTTAAAGACCCGAGGAGCCAGATTACAAAAAATCCGCACTATCAGGATGCCTACGAGATTTAGTCTGGTTAAACCCGTACATGCGCAAATATAGCAAAATTAGAATCTACAAGACTTGTATCAGACCGATCATGACGTACGGTACAGAAATCCGCGAAGACACCAACAAGACGAAACACATGCTAAGGGTGGCCTAAATGAAAACACTGAGAACAATAGTGGGGAAAACAAGAAGAGACAGAGTAAGAAAGACAGATATTAGAGAACAATGCGAAATACAAGATATTGTGAGATGGGGAAGACAACGTAAGAGGCAGTGATACGTACAACCATGTAAGACGCATAAACGAGAACAGACTTCCGAAAACATCCCGCCCGGCTTAAGACCTCTCGGGAGACCACCTAAAGGATGGAGAGATAGTTGGCAATCTACCTGTTAAGAAAGGATGCAGAATGCAGCTTCAGAATTAACAGATCGTCAGATCTCCAAGAAGTAGAAGAAGAAGAAGATTATTTATCGCGACTATTCATATTTTGTGCTGGTCAACTGGCTAGAGTACCTATTGTTCATATATAGTCACGCCTTTTTGCCGTAAGAGTGGACAAATTCCACTTCTTTTCACTTGCTACGGTTCTTTCATACGTTTTTCGTTTCTTCTACTTTCATCAGCTCTTTCATACATGCTCGTAGGTTGCTGGCACTCTTGACCTGACCTTTCTTTAATACAATTTCGATCTGATCGAGATACGTTCGCCTAGGTCGACCTCTACTGACTTGCTCATTCACACTCGCTTTATAAATCTGTTTCGTCAGTTTTCTTTCATCCATCCTCTCTACGTGTCCTAACCTTGTGAATCCTTTATTCTGTAAATTTTCCCACATTTGTATAATTACAATCTTCACTCATATCTTAGGTATTTTTTATCATAAAATTTGGAAGTAAAAATTTGTATTTAAATGTTTCCAGATTAAAAATTATTATTTTTGTATACTCCCAGAGTCTTAAATTAGGCCATAACTTTTCAAAAATCAACTTTGCAACCTACGAATAATTTTTAGAACATACAATAAGAAATAAAATGTTGATGTTTTTAATATTTGCAAGTTGGTGTCGGAAAAGTAGCACCGTAACATTAGGTATAAACGCTGTTATCTTGGTTCTTATTATTTTCTCAGTGTAAATTAACTAGTTGACCGAATCTATCAACAGAAGTCCAAAACTCCATAACAACAAAGAAAGAGATAATGACTACTTTCAACGGTAGCATGCTAGTTCCGGAATTTGATTCATACAAAACACTCGAATGGTTATGGATGCCAATTTGATTAGTTCAGTGATGGGAAAAGATAAGTTACTACTTGTAATTAAATTCGAATCGAGTTGATATGCTCGAAATGGCGTAATAACAGGACGATCTATGAAATGGGAATTTTACTGGTTTTATAGATTTACATTTTTTGCAAAAATTTGACATTTCTAGGAAGATAAAATGCAAAAAGATTCAAGCTGTTTATATCGACTAGCCTTTTAATTTCTGTCCTAGATATTTCAGCAACAGCAGGAAAAACTCATAAAGCAAACTGCACATTTTATTCAGATTTTAAATTGTGATATTAATTGATTGTAATTTTTTTTTACTGAAAATAGTCGCAAAAAGGGTAGACCTATTGTGTGGGCCGCGGACGGCCCGCACTCCGACTATTAGAAGGGGGATGGATTATAGAAAGGAAATGATTGTGGACCCGCTTTTTGAAAAGTTGCAGGTCATAGTTCTCTGGAAAAACTATATTGGAAGCTTGTTTCATTCTGTAGCAGTCCTGTAAAAGAAGAATTCTTGATGGAGATTGGTCCTTGTAGTGTCAATCTTGATGAGACTGATCAGCGTGCCGAGTTCTTCGGCCGAATGTGGCCAGTGGTGGTACAAGTGTTTTTATATCTCTGGAGCATCTGCCATGGAAGTATCTGTAGAGTAATGTCTGGTCTGCAACTTTTCTTCTATGTTCTAGTGGGTGAAGGGTATCTGTGAGAGTTGAGCTGTATATCAACCGAATGGCCCTTTTCTGAATGGAATCTAGAAGACGAAGAGAATGCTTTGGCGCTGAACCCCAAATGTGCGAGCAAATCTCCAGTAGAGGTCGGATTTGAGCCTTGTACGTCGTCAAAAGTTGATAAGGGGTAATCAACTTTCTAGCTTTCCACAGAAAACCTAGCCTCTGGCTTGCTGCTTTTGCGATGTTAGCAACATGGTCATGCCAAGACATATTATTAGACACCGTGACTCCCAAAATCGAGATGGAGGGACTTGATTCAAGGGTATTTCCGGACATTGTGATGGAATGATTTGAGGAATTCACTTTCTTGGAAAACGTGGCGCTTTGTGTTTTATGGGCGTTGAACTGAACAAGATTGTTGGTTTCCCACTCGACAATTGCTTCAAGATCTGTATTGATGAAATTAACCTGTTCCTGCCCGAGTCTATTCGTATCATTCACCGAAAGTGATCGATAGGATGTGAAAGTTGAGACAAGTGTGCTGTCGTCTGCGGAACTGTTCGTGGTGGTTTTCAATGGGTTGTTGATGTGTAAAAAAAATGGGGTGAGGGACAGGACGGAACCCTGAGAGACCTTGGCATTTGTTTTTAACGCATTAAAAAAAATACCGTCAACTGCCACATGAAAAGAGCGATCTTGCATGAAGCTCTTGAGCCAATGGCGCAGTTTGGTTGGGAGACCGTAGGCAGATAATTTGCTTAACAATGCCTGGTGCCAAAAGCGGTCAATAGCTTTAGATATATCCAAGGCTATAGCACAAGACTCACCAAACTTCTCTATAGTGTTTGTCCAGAGCTGAGTGACATAAGCCAGCAAATCTCCAGTAGACCGAAGTTGTCGAAATCCATTGTCTGTTATGAATTATCTTAAATTTCCATACGACTTAAATTAAATTGTTTATTTTGGTTCAAGTATTTCAAAACCGTGGATTTTCCCAAAAAAATACAATTTTCGTAGCAGTATTTTAAAAAACTTTCAATCCTCATTATTATTCACAACTTTTGGTTTTCTGCCGAAATGGAGGATCTGAGAAGATCGGCATGTGTCTTAACGCGAAACAAAAAAATGTAAGGTACTATCTGACGAAGATTCATTGTTGATTTTCGATCAATTGGATTTTTTTACATTAAATAATTTATATATGATATGTTCGAAAGAAATGGGTGTGTTACGACCAATATAAATTGGAATGAGGAAGTGATTCAATAAATTTAATGGAGAGAACTCTTTGACGAGTCTCGACGAACGGGGCCATAATCTGCAAATGCAACCTTATCGAGTATTAGGTAGTGATTAAAATTAACTGGCTAGCCAGTCTTGTCGACTTACAATAAACTTCGAACTTCCAAAACGCTTAAGTGTAGGTGCAAACGGTTGGCACGATGTGTAGCCAACGTACGGATTTAGAGATAGTTTCAAAGAGTAAACTAAATAGTAAATTTCTTACCTGAGTACATTTGCCTTTTACAATTATATAGGGATAAATAATAAGTAGCAGATGTTGGCCACTTTAATAAATTTGCAAAATAAGGTTTGAAGGAACCTTTAACGAGAAAGGTAGGAATATAAGAAAATCTGAAAGAGTAATATTGTGTGTGCGTCTTATTGATACAATTTAAGAAGACGAAGCTCATCCAATTTAAATCTTTTTGGATAAATGTTAATTATTATGGTTTCAGTCTTAAAAAACCATGTATAGACTGTAATTAGTTTTTGTATAATTTTTTTAATAATTATATACTTAATTGTTTGAAATTAAGTCTATAAAAAGTACAAGAATCTTTCAATAATAAAAATTAAAAATAAGTACAAAATCTAAAACACATAACAGTAAATAAGTAATCTAAACACCTTCTAAACATTTGTTATCTATAATTATTTATATAGTGGAGCTTCCTGTATAGTTAGAACCATACATACATAAAGTCACGCCTTTTTCCCATAGGGGTAGGCAGAGACCACTTTCTTCCACTTGCTACGGTTCGTACACACATCTTTTGCTTCCTCTACTTTCATCAGTGCTCTCACACATGCTCTTCGGTTGTTGGTACTTTTGACCTGGCCTTTCTTCAAAACAATGTTGATCTGATCGAGATATGTTCTCCGAGGTCGACCTCTATCGATTTGCCCATTCCACACTCGCCTTATAAATTTGTTTAGAACCATACTGTGTTTATAAACAAAATATCAAAATTTTAATAAAAATAATAAATAAAATAACTAAATTAAAGTGAACAATTTTAAACATAAAGGTCTTAAGAAATGTACCTGTAAGAAAATGTAATTAATAAAAAATTTTAAATTAAAAATTTCTCTATAAAGTTAGCTTATCGTCTATGGATTAAATGCGAATATCCAATACTATATACAGGTATTATGAGAATTTCAGTGATGTTATAAAAATATTACCAGCTATTCGGAGTATTGTGTCCCATTTCACGAGTATTTTAATGGTGACAGTGTCGCCATTGATTAAAAATATAGCAATTAGAAATAATAACGTTTTGATCCGATAACCTTGAAAAATATCAAAAATGCTGAATTCATAAAATTACTCTGGCCAAAGAATTTTAAGTGATAAATTATTTTTTTGGCACGATGGCCAATTAACAGTTCTATACTTACATCCTAATGTTTAATATTTGAAATGAAGTGTTTTGTTATAATAGTTTTTGAAAGTTTAACTAGTGATTTTTAAATTTACTTTTAAGAGGTTTTTTTTTATTTTTAATATTCTGGCAATTCTTTTATACTGAGGAGTACTTTTTAATCCAAAATTTCTTTTTTCTACTTGTAAAATATGCATAATCTGCTTAGAAGCCAAAATTTATTCTAATAAAACACACATCTTTTGTAGTATTTTTTCCTTTTAAAATACATCATTGAGATGCTTAAGAGGAATTTCAGTGTAATAATTTGACATTAATAATAATTAAAGTCAAAAGTATTCATAAGAATTTAAGGAAATGCTGAAACACGTCGATTTTTGTTCCAAGGGGAACACATTTTTACGATACGGATATCTGTCATTTGTCAACACCTTCCCAACCCTTTAATATAAAACAGGGAACGTACCATGTGTGGCCATCATTAGAAAGCCATATAGTTGAAGTATTCAGGCATATGATTATCCATGATTTTTTTTTGATATTTACACTGTCTTTGCAAAAAAAGTCTAAATTAATTTAAAAATAAAACATAATAATGTGTCAATTTTTCTGTCACATTCAAATTAAATTAGTAATTCGGAATTTGATACAATGACAGTTTGTTTAACATTAATGTTGGTAAATCAATTTGTGTATTTGAAAAAAAAATTTACGTGTTTCAGCATTTCCTTAAATTATTATGAATACTGCCAAATATCGGGGTGAAATGGTTTCTGTGACCCACTCTGTATAACCGCTCTTGGACATGGGGGCTACAAGGTGTAAGGGTGCCTAAGGACATAGCCACCTATGGTCAATTCTAAAAAAGGGAATATGAAAGACAGCTCCTAAAGTTCATAAAAATATCTACTAAAAGAGACCAATTGACAATTGACCAATAAAGATTTTTTTTGGATCGTTTGTCGTTAATGAGGGAGTTCAATAGTTTAACATAAGGTGAAGAAAAACATCATATAAAATGTAGAACTAAAACTCTATATTTGAGCTTTGTGCAATGTTAGTTGATTGGCAGACAAGAAATACATTCTGGCTCTAAACATACATACATGTTAACAAAAACCCATCAGATCTTGTATAAAAAGAAAGCCTACCATAGCCAGTCCCAACTTTAAATTGGGAAAAAGCCTAAAGCCTAAAAATTGTTTTTTTGTGATATAACTGTTTTGGTAACATTTTAACGAGCTAAGATACTGGCTTCCAGTAGGGTACTATTTTTGAACAGATCGTAAGATAAGAATATGCCCATAGTGTCCATTCAAGAATGACAACGGTTAACAGATTAGGTAGAATATTGGTTATGCTAGTTGCTTTTAAATGTTTACCATTTACGTTTGCATAGTGATTTCTTGTTATAATAATTATAGAGGGGTCTTTCCCATGAAAAGAAATAATTTAATAATAATAATAATAATAATTTGAGTTGTGCACATATTTTAAAAGATAAATATATTAAACTTTAAAATTTATTTAACAAATGCGAAAAACTGTTAATTAGGACACATTAATCAACTATTTAACAGTTATATTTATCACAAATTATTTTATTTGTGACATAATTTTTTTAAATGAAGTTACTTTACTCTTGAGCTTCGATATTTTTTATATTTTTTTATTTTAAATTAATGGTCATTACGATGTAAAGTAGAAATTTTTAATCAGCAAAATCGACGTTCTTAATTAAAATGAAAGTTGAGAATATCACGAATGCTAGATCACAAATTTATTACGGTAGATGGAATTTAAACGGCGGATTGTATATTTACGTTGATAGACATATTATCGAAATTAATGATGATGCAATTAATTTAATTAGTGTGTATAAATTTAAATTAATATTCACGTTAAACTGATGGGATATGGTAAATTTTTATGAAAACGGTACAATTTTTTTGGTTTTATTAGTCAATTTGAAACAGAGTCTCATTCATTTGTTAACGAGGTTGTCGTAGTACAATATTGTCAGAAAATTTTAGATTAGCGAAGTCAAAATTTTTATGCAAAACTGTACCCACGGAGACGTTATCCATACAGTTTTCATAAAGCATATTTTACGAATATACGGTGGTTTCGGATTATCGTTAGAATCTCGATAACCAGTATTCAACTGTACATTTAAGAGGTACGAAAGTAAATTCCCCTAATATTTTTATAAGAGACTTTGTTTGAAAATTAAGAGTCAATATTTTTATTTGTGAGTAATTTTTCAAACAAATTTCACTAATTAACTACGCTATTAAGCTCTAATTTGGCTTGTTGATTCATTTTTGTGTTTTTATGTTTACTAGCCCAAACCAATACCATAACAATTAGATTTATAAAAAAGTAATTAGTAATCCTGGGTTATCGCTGTACTGGGTACCTACAGTAAAATCGTATAGTACCGATTATGATTTCAAGTAGTGTATGTTTACCTAATAGACCGCGAAAATGCCGCGACGTGTTTTAGATGTAAATGCATTAATATTGAATGTACACGCTTATTTTACTGCGGAAAGGGACAATGGAGGTCCGTTGCTACCAGTTTTATCTATACGTAAGCGTGCGTGTGATGCGATGGGTATTTTGGTGAAACAAAATTAACCTCAGTTTTAAAAAGTGTAAAAGATGGAAATGGTAAACAAAAAGTTGAAAAATATAAATCCCGCCGACATCCAAGGACTGTTGACTTTCCCGAAGCGTACAAATTTGAAATCCGCGACATTGTGTACAAAATGCGTAAAAAAAGAGCATGTCTCTTTAGATTTAATATTAGAAAAAGTGAAAGAAAAAAATATATTTGAAATTTCTAGAACGAGTCTAATATTGAAACTTAGGGTTTAAGTTTAAGTTTTGTGTAAAAAAGCTGGAGTCGTGTACAAAAGAATTGAATTTTTAAGAAATTATACTCACTTTAACAACTCACTGTAACCATGATTAAACATATTTAGTAAATTTGTGCCGATAATTTATTTTTGTTGCATTTCCTTTTAAAATAATTAAAGATGTGCCCATTTCTAACTAAAAAAACCCATCGAGAGCTACATCAACGATTTCTGTTCACAATAAAGCAAAAAATAAAAAAAAACGTCTCAGCAAATGCAAAATTTTAAAACAAATATTAAAAAAATTACTAATTATAAAATTTGCAGTAAAAATTTGGTTTTTCTAGCGCAGTTAGTTAAAACGAGTCTGCGTTCATTCAGTTATTCAATAACAAAATTGTAAAGCGTAATAAGAAATATTTTATTACGTACTATTCGTAAGTAAAATAAAGCTATGTGGATAATGGGGATATTAAATAAAATATACCTGACATCGCGAAGTTCAAGGATAAATTTACATTAAAGAATAATTTATTGTTCTATTTCTAATAATTGATTTATTTTGTTGTCCCACTTTGGTGTGTTGAAAAAGAAGCCTTAAAAAAGCCTTTGTACAATGTCTCAGTCTTAGAATTTGTTTTAACCCGAGCTGGTTTCACACCATTATTTATAAAAGACGTTAGGGAGTGGTAGAACGCAAACAACATAAATTTTGCTCCTTTAGACAATCAAACTAAACGTTTCGACCAATAAAAGAATTTTAATCAATTTCCTGCAAAAAATGTACGTCAAGGGATGTGAATGAGAAAAGGAATACCACTAACGACGTGGCATTTTCTAAAATCATTCGGAATGCCCTTAGAATGTACTATAAATATTATAAATAACCCACTATCAGTTCTAAGAATATATTGAATATCATAGGAGTTTATAAATGTTTAAAAGATTTAAAAGAGAGCTTTTATAGACTTGGAATAGGCTTATGACAGAGTGGTGAGGAGTAAATTGTGGTCGACATTGTCTATGTATGGGGTGAGCGGTAAATTAATACGAGCACTGAAATCACTTTACGAGGATTCTTCTACTTGTGTCACGATAAACGGAGCTTGCACGAACTGGTTTAACATCAAAAAAGGTGTGAGACCGGGATGTGTAGCTTCGCCATGGCTGTTTAACTTATACGTAGACTATTATGTAAAAGATTTGAAAGAGAGTGCGTATTGATTGAATGAATGATTTATTCGTCAAATGCCTTTTTTACGCCGATGATTAAGTTATATTAGCGTCATCTGAAGAGGAGTTGCAGGCGTTGTTTAATGTTGAGCATGATGCCTTCAAATCAAAGGGATAAAAATAAATGTAAGCAAAACGAAAGTAATGGTTTTTGAATGAGAAGAAAGTATGACAAACTGTGAAGTTCTGTTTAAGGGAGAAAGAGTGGAACAAGTAAATAAGTTTGCATACTTGGGTTAACGAGAGATGGAAAGTATGACAGTGACATTGAGCAAAAGGTGTTGGTAGGAAAACAGATAAATGGGGCACTGCATAGCTTTGTGAACAGCCAAAAAGTGTCAAAAAAGGCACGTCTGGCTGTGCATAGAGGTGTATTGGTTCCTACACTTATGTGTGGTAGGGAATATTGAGTTTGGCGGAAGAAGCATGAAAATATGCTGCGGAGATGAGTAGTCCGAGAAGTATAGCCGGAGTGACTCGGTTGGATAAAGTAAAGAATAGTGAGATAAGATAACGCTGTGTTGTAAAAGATGTGGTTACAAAGATAGATAAAGGAATGCTTAAATGGTTTGGACAAGTAGAAAGGTTGGATAAAGGAAGATTGACGAAACAAATTTATAAGGCGAGTGTGAACATTGTTTTAAAGAAAAGCCAGGTCAAAAGTACCAACAACCGACGAGCATGTATGAGAGCACTGATGAAAGTAGAGGAACCAAAAGATGTATGTAAGAACCGTAGCAAGTAGAAGGAAGTGGTCTTTGCCGACCCCTACGGGAAAAAGGCTTGGCTATATGTAATTAAGTGCTATACTTTATTTACCACTACTTTTTTTTAGCGTGCTATAAAATTGATCTTTATACCAGGCATATAGCTTCGTAGACTACTGCGTAAAAATATTTACATTCAATACATAAACCGATTATATGGTTGTCTTGTTTCGTTAATTCTAAAAAAGGACTATGAAAAAAATATGACAAGGCGATTTACATTTCGTTTCTCATTCTGTTTCGTTCGACGTGTGGAATATAAAACGAGGAAATAAAAGTCATTCGGCTATGTCCTGTCCATAACGACTATGCATTAATTTATGACTTTCCACTCCATTAATTTCATTGTGTGTATTGAACAGTGAAAAGTAATCGTGTTATTGCCATCAAACGTTTTTTTTTCTTTTTTTATAAATAAACTCGATTTACTTTTAATCATTATTAACTGCTTTTAAAGTAACTCAAAATATCAAAGCAAACATTAAAACTAAAATTTACAAAACAACCATTTATCGAGGTTTAAATTTATTGTAAAGGCGATATATATTTTTATAGAACAATTAAAGTTTTTGTTTTTGTTTTCACTGATTGATATATACGTATAAAGAATCCACGTAAAGTAGACGGGCAACTTTTGAGTTATTATTTTGTAACCTTGTGAATGAAGATTAGATAAAAATAGTCCCGTTTCTATTCCTAGTCATTGCCACGGTCACCATAGTTTTTGGGTTAATACGCGTGTTGTGTTTATTTTTATTTTGTTATTGCTGTTTTACGACCACGTTGATGATTACAATTTAAGGATCAAAAAATTTTCATTCAGCAATCCCACTGGTACTCTCAGTCTTTAACAGCTAAGGTTGCATAAGTCTGCCGTGGTCCTCTGCGAGGGTTCTTTTATAATCTATTTTGCGTGTCTCTGACCTGTGGATCCATTTCATTTAGCCAAAGCTTCTATGTGATTCCACTTTTTTATGGTGCTCCTTTTGTGGTTTCTTTAAACCCCACTGTGGGATTCAGGGCAAATGGGGACAGTCTCTGAGCCCATTTTGACCCGTAAATTTCGGGTTTTTTTACAAATTAAAGCAATATGTTTAAGTCTAACTAAAGTTAGATTACGATTGATTCCTCAGAACTACATCATACTAATACGTTAAGGTATTATTTTTTCTCAGACTATCTAAGCCACCGTTTTACACATGACAGTACCATACGTTCCAATTTCAAATTACTTTAACCAAAAGTAGACTCTATCTGAAATAACAGACGCTGTTCGATGAGCAACTCTTTATCTTTAGATCATGCAAACATACATATAGTCACGCCTACCCTTACGGGAAAAGGGCGTAACTATCTTTAAATCAGTGGTTCTTAACCGGTGGTACTTGAAAGCTTTCGAACTGATCCACGAAGTAATAATAAACTGATCAGCAATCTTTTCATTTTTAATATTTATAAGAATCCTGATAAAGTTAAAAAGAGTTCATTGCATGCAAAACGATTTACAAGTATACATTTGTGACAGGATATAAACTCGAGGATTTTTGGAGCCAAAAAGCAATTTCTTACCCTAAAATTCGAGAAATCGCTTCACGTTACCTAACTTTATTTTCAACCACCTTCTTATGCAGCGGGGATTCTCGGCGCTTTTAATAATTAAAAATAAACATCGAAATCGTTTAGATGCCATGCGTTTGGCCTTGAGTAGCACTAAACCAAGAATTTAGCAGTAGGTAAACAGTATGCTGTTACAAAGATCGCGCTAAAATAGTTATTGTAAAATTTTCGCATATAATTCAATACTTTTGGTTTCGGACAATGTTATACGTGTTATTTGCAGGGCAACTTATATACATTTATAATATTGTTACGATTTTTTGGGTCCGTCTCTGTCGACCTTGCCTTGAGGCGACAGCGCATCGACCACAATTAGGGTGAATACCTAATGAGCCGCCAGTAATAGAAGACACTGGATGATTCTTGAATTCTTTTGAATAGTGTCGATTTTTCTAGAACATTGATTTGGAGGTATTTAAATGAAATCATAGATCGAAGTTAAGTTAGTTTAAAGTCAAGTATTTTAAAATAGTTATAAAGTGTTATATAGTTGTAAATTTCTAAGTGATTTGTAAAATAAAATTTATTGTGTAAAAATATTAGAATAAAAATTGTTCAGTTATTGTACTGAAAGTTTAGAATTACCGAACTCAAGGAGTAAATATCGTAGCAATATTTAAGTAAACAGTTAATACATGGGGAAATAAAATTTAGTGAGATGGTCTCTCGTCACCAAAAGGTTAAGAACCAGTGCCAGATGATATCCAAATTTTTTGATAAAAATCAGTTGACAATTAACTCATTTCTACTTTTTCCATTTCAACCAAACTTCGGGTTGTTCGTGAACCAGTTTCTGAGAGGAAATTTCGATGCAATATCGAATGTAAAAACGATGTGGTTCCTCTTGCGCATTGGGTGTTTCATCCACTGTAGCTAACACTTATTTTTTATTGGTTAAAGAGTAGTTGGGTTATTTGTCAGTTACGTAAAACGGTCACAAAACCGTTTCATATTCAGGATTTCTATTACGCAAATTCGATCTATGCGATCCCAAATAACGTATCATACTGAATACCTTTTTTTTTGTAGAAGTTGCTTTTACATCAGGTTTAGGTTTTCATCAACGTGTTGTATGTTGTATCCTTTAATGCCTTCTTGTTTACTGCCAGAAATTACTTTTTATCTGCCAAGCAACTAACGCGGTCCAAAGCGCAACAAGTTTGGAGTGTTCGTATTACAATTTGTTCGATGATTTGCTATCATCTTTTAAATTCCTGTACTTCTTTTTCCTTTAAATTAGCTTGTTAGAAAATTAATCTGAACCAACATAATTGCCAAAACATGTGGGGACTACAGATTAATTTGCTTGACGAGCCACTTGTTAAAGCAGTTTCTTAAGATAATTCACCGAAAAATCTACAGAATATGTGAGGAGAAAGTATCGGATACACAATTTGGCTTCATGAAGGGAGTTGGTTAAAGAGATGCTCCGTTAAGTTTGCAAGTCCTGTTTCAGCGATGCCGCGGCGTGAGTTGTGACGTTTTCGCTTGCTTTATTGATTACGAGAAAGCGTTCGATAAAGTACAACACGAAAAGATGATGCAAGCTAAGAAACACTGGATTAGATGACAAGGATATTAGAATCATAGTGAACTTATACTGGAACCAAACAGCCGCCATAAAGCTCAATATAGAGGAACAGAGTAATGTCATTGCTACACAGCGTGGAATTAGACAGGGATGTATTCTCTTTCCTCTGATCTTAAACTTATACTCGGAAGAAATATTTACTGAAGCTTTGGTAAACACCGACCGCGGAATCCTGGTGAACGGAGAACGTATTAATAACATTCGATACGCAGACGACACCGTAATATTTGCCGACAGTCTAATTGGCTTGCAAGAGTTGATGAACAGGATAAACGATGCCAGTGAACAATATGGTCTACAAATGAACACAAGTAAAACCAAGTTCATAATAATAAGTAAGCAGGACATCCGAAACTGTCAACTGTTTATCAGAGAGTCCAGTAGAAAATGTGTTCAAATTCACCTATTTGGGAACGATAATTAATGAGCAATGGGACCACTCTCAAGAGATTAAATGCAGAAAAAGCAAGATAAACCTTTATCAAAATGTCAAAACTTTTTAAAAGCCACAATTTGGGCCTAGACTTCAAAGTCAAAATCCTTTGATGTTACGTTTTCTTGACACTCTTCTACGGAGTAAAGACATACGCGACTCAAAAGAGATCTGAAGCATTTGAAATGTAGATATGCAGGAGAATTCTGTCTTATAAATTTGTACTGGGAATAATAAACAAAGGAAGGGAAGTGATTAACACTGTAAAAAGAAGAAAACTTGAATATCTAGGCCATATAATGCGAAACGTAAACAAATACCAGCTCCTTAAGAAAATTTTCCAAGAAAGGTATATGGCAAGAGAGGACCCGTAAGGCGTAGGATATCATGGCTGAAAAACTTCTGAACATGGTTTTTCAAAACAACCACTGAATTATTCAGAGCAGCCATAAATAAGGTCATCATAGCAAGGATGATCGCCAATAGTCGGAACGAATAGGCACTTGAAGAAGAAGAAGAAGAACATGATTGCGTGGGATACCTTTTTATCTTCACCTTACTTACTCCCACAACAAAAAATCGTCACAATACAATAATTTTTTGCATAAATAACTTGAAATTAATGTAGAAATTTCGATAATACAATTTATTGTTAATTCCAAAGATTGACAATCTTTTCAACCACCAATTTTTTTTTCGTTATAAATCAAGACTGCTCCAATAAGCAATTGTTCTTTAGTAGTTTTCCTGCTGTGTAGTGCGTACGTACATTCATTTGCATCAAGTGAGGAAGATTTCCGTGATTTTAATGTTGTCCATCGGAACTTGTTTTAACATGCTCATATATTCTAGTAGCAGCTTTTTTAACTTTTTGTCAAATTCTCCAAAATAAACTGTTTCGTAATATTTAGTCTAGAGAAGAAATAATTTTAACTCAAAATAGTAAGTTGTTTTATGTAATTTATGTAAATATATAAAAAAAATTCTCTTTATGTTTATAATTTCTTTAACGCTGATAAATCAAAATACGAATCATATAATAATATATTATTAACGTCAAGTACGTTCGTAAAAGTCCCGAAAGAGAATCAGATACCAATTTATTAGATTGTGACCTCTTGGGAGGAATTTACGATTATTTTCTTTGGTAATTTGGTACACAATAAACGTTCTATTAACCGTATCATCGTGCAAATTTTCGAGAAGAGTTTTGGGCTCCCGGCTTTCTAACTTCCTTCTAAACCCCCTCTTCTACTTTTCATTATCTTACCAATTCAATCGAGTGCCGTCGTACATATCGTCATGTTTACAGTAAAAGTTTTATCGAGTTATATTATAATGGGGTGGAAGTTATAATCAGCAGCAATTATTTCCGAGTTGTTTGCTTATGATTTTGTGCTAATTGTAGTTTTCTTTTGTTGGTACAGCTCCGTCATTAGCTGTTTGTAAATTATCATTATCATTTTAAATACCTAATTACTTAATGATAATCTAAATTTAGACGATGTGAATTTTTTCATTTCATGAGCAGGGAGATGACAAAATTAACTCCCCTATTAAGCTAGCAATGGCAAGTTAACAAGTATTAAAAAAAACTAATTGGCCAATTAGTTGCCAAAGGTAACAGGAAAATTTGAAAAAAAATAACGTTATCACTATTAAATAAAACACTGTTTCAAATTTTCACAAAATTATATATTAAAACTTAACGATCGTTTTTTCTGAAGTATGAATTTTCATCAAGTAACGGCTACATCGGTATAAAATAATGATAATTGGGTCGATAATTATTCAGGAGCTTGTTGCTGCAATAGTGTCTTAAAAAATTATAAGAAACGTCCATTTTGCAACGAGTGTGTTATAAACAAGTTTCTAGAGGAGTTTATAAACGAGTAAAAATAAAGTGTATTTGAGCGTTGTTATGATATTTATAGAATATTGAGTGAATGTTGGGTTTGGCAGAAGAAGCATGAAAATAGGATTAATGCTGCGGAGATGAGTAGTCTGAGAAGTATAGCCGGAGTGACTCGGTTGGATAAAGTAAAGAATAGTGAGATAAGAGAGCGCTGTGGTGTAAAAGAAGATATAGTTACAAAGATAGATAAAGGAATGCTTAGATGGTTTGAACACGTAGAAAGGATGGATGAAGGAAGATTGACGAAACAAATTTATAAGGCAAGTGTGAATGGACAAGTTGGTAGAGGTCGACCTCGGAGAACATATCTCGGTTGGATCAACATTGTTTTGAAGAAAGGCCAGGTCAAGAGTACCAACAACCGACGAGCATATGTGAGAGCACTGATGAAAGTAGAGGAAGCAAAAGATGTGTGTAAGAACCGTAGTAAGTGGAAGGAAGTGGTCTCTGCCTACCCCTATGGGAAAAAGGCGTGACTTTATGTATGTATGTATGGGTAGACTATATTTTTAGATATAAAAATATAGCTTACCTTTGTGAATAAACAGGTTTTATCTGGCGCTGAAGATAAGAACTTTTTGATTTGCTGAGGTGTCAATGTTTTAGATTTCTTAGCTTTGTCTGACTTGCGTTTCAGGAATGCAGACAATTTCGGATCTTGCCCACATTAATATTGTGTTTTACGTTTATTGTCATTCTTAGCATAGAATAAATTGCCCACAAAGATGAGGGTTTCATTTTTGTAGACAGTTCTTGGAAACATGCAAGTAACACATTCTCTGAGAATGACCCAGTTTGTTTATTTTTTCTCCATTCCATAAAAAGAATGTAAGTATTGACTTCAAAATTTTTGTGGCAGCAAATCACCTGAAGCTGTGGCTGCTGCTTGTAATATCTCAGGAGGTGTACCCCTTGGAACATCTTCATCCATTTCACTTTCAACTGATATAATCATTTTTAACTAAGTTATGTTAGTAGAAAAATTGAATTAGTGTGTAATTGTGTATGCTAGCTTGAGATGGGATTACCTTTACACCAGCCAAAAATGGATTTTGTTGCTAACAGAAATAAGAAAAAAGACAGGAAAAAAATAGAAACTAATACGTGGCAATAAATTTTGTTGCTGTACAAAATATTGATAAGCACCAGCAAAAAAGTGACAACTAAAAATCTGCCGATTTATCGACCATCGATATTTTTTTTGTTTATGCCACCTTGATTCTCATTTAATTTAAATTTTGAGAGCTAGTAACAAATTTTCGATTAAAGATCGGCCGGTTTTTTCGACCTGCAATATTTTTTTGCCAGCTTGACTCCCGGTTATGAACTGAACTGAACTTCGATATTAAAAGAACTTTGTTTTTGCTCAGAATAGTGATAAAGCAGTGTATTAGAGAATAGCAACTAAAGCTCGGCTAGTTTTTTCGACCTGCAATATTTTTTTTATTCATGCCAACTTGACACCCGATTATTTTAAACTTTGATAATAATTAAAGGACTTTGTTGCTGCTCAACAATAACAACAAATTCTTGTGTTTGTTTAAATCTTGCTAAATTTCAGCTGCTGGCTTGATAAAAATTAAAAAGTAAAGATTATTTATTTATCGTATGGCGATTTACAAATTTACTTATAACTATAAAGTATGTAAATATTTATTTATAAAACTAACACTTTTACAGATTGAATAACAATTAAGATAAATATATTATACGAATATATTTGAAATATAACTTATGGGCTATAAATCAATATCCAGGGAGGTTAACCAATTAACGGCAGCAGGAGTGGCATTCAAAATCTCATTCCGTTCTCCTTCAAATCTTCTTATTGGACACTCGTGGGCTATATAAGCTACAGTTTGATCTGGCGCTCCACAGTCGCATTCCAGGGTGTCCGAGAGTCCCCACTTGTACAACATGGACATGCGGTGATGCGGTTAAGGCTACACCATGTTTTCCTAGACATGTACATTACTAAAAGAGAAACGGTTGGGTCCACATGGTCATTATGGTTAAAATCGTGATTGGATGTCCATTTGGTTTTCCAAGCTTTTCTGATATGAAATGGTTCATGATGGGTTAGTACCTTATCTTGCCAAATGGGTTTTCAGGACTTAAGACGGCGGCCTGGAGCATTATCCAATATCATGTGGATTAGCAGAATTCTAGGGTGTTTGAGATCGTGTAGTTTGTCCCATTCGCGCACAGTAGCTTGTTGTCTTCTCAGGTCTGGTGGTGCTAAATTCGTTAGTGCGTAAAGTCAAGGTACTGGAGAGGACTTTAGGATCCTGATATGATTCTTATGGTATTATTAAAGTGCACATCGACTTTGTTAGTATGAGAACTCTTATACCACACTGGTGCACAGTATTCGTTAAAAAAACAAGTAATTGAGCTGCCGTTCTTAGTGTTTCTGCTTTTGCTCCCAAGTAGTCCCATCCAGTTTTATAATTATGTTGTTCCTGGTTTTTAGTTTTTGTCCAGTTATCTTTAAATGTCTTTTATATGTTAATGACCGGTCTAGTGTAACGCCAAGGTATTTGGGGTGGCTGTTGTGTTTTACTCTTTTAGTACAGAATGTGACATTTAGGTATTTATTTACAAGAAGGTTATTAAGATGGAATGCACATACCTCGATTTTGCTTGGATTTGGCCACTGTTTGGCAGTATCTCATGAGGTTTTCTAAGTCCGCCGTTAGAGTTTCTTCACCATCCTCAAGGAGCATGCTATGAGTGGCTATAGCGATGTCATCAGCATAGCAGAACTTCTGGGAGTAGTAAAGATTTCCCGCAGGAAGAAAAATGGTCTGTTCTGTAACATCATTTTCTCAATCTACCTCTTGAGCAATAATCCGCTAAGAGGAAGTGATTTAAACAAAAGGTTTTTTAATAATTTGCTCGGAATAAATTTAAAATACCCTAAATTTTGAATAATTTATTTTCGTTTTCAGAAGTTATTCGTACATTTTGGTACAAGTTTAGAATGGTGAAAACACAGAAATTCTAAGACGCAAAGTAGTAAAACAAAAAATGTTTGACAACAATTGAAAAATAAGCGAAACGGAAAACTTCGGTTCATAGGTGTAAAAAAAAGGGTAATATTTTATCGGGTGGTCTGAACCTCTTTTCCATTTTCGTACATCGTTTAAACCGACCAAACTTTCGGATTGGTTATAAAAACTGTCTTAAAGAACGTTTCGTGATCACCAGTTTCAGCAAATATACGACGTGGTAAAAGACAAACGTAGAAAAAAAAGAATTAATTTAGAAAGAAAGTGCCCAAACGACGAATTTTCCCTTTTCCGAAGGATAATCTTTTAGACAAGGACAAATTGCCGAAGGCCGACGATGAACGCTTCTAATTTGTGGACCATTTAACGACATTCCTCTGGTTCGATTAAGTAACAGTGACATATTTAATCCGTGTTACGTAAAAATAACAAATATCCGAAAAAAATGTCAACCAGTTTTATTTTAATCATAGGAAATTATTTAAAGGGTTTTTGAGTAAATATTGAAATTTTGTACTGGTTGATTCTAAAATATTTTTTTAAAAGAAACCATACAAAAATTGTCGCATGATGTTAGCTATGGGTTTACCGCGAATAAATAAAATTTCGTAATTACTCGGCAGTGTATATAGACAAGGTCGACCTGGTCAAAGAGTGACGTTCGATTTACAACTTCAAAGGAGTTGTAGCCTTCATCAGACTGGAAAACGCATGCAAGTGCGCATATATAATTTGATATGTATCCAATAGTTTTCCGCCAGGTTGCTCTTCCAAAAGATTAAAACGTAAACGGGGTGTGTTTTGATATTTTGAAGGAAATATTATATTTCCTGAATGTCCCCACACAACATTGAAATGGTCAAATTTATGTAATCGAAGACAAGCATCACTGTTACTTTTAAAGGAAGAATATATAATTCTACAATAGATACAGTTACATTTTTTTCACAAATAACCTTTCAGTGTACAGGGTGTGGCGCGAAAAGTTTTGATTAAAAGTAATGGCGGATACAGTATGTTAAAAATCTAAAATTACAAAGCTGTAGATTTTGGATAACGCTGAGTTCAAATATAATGTTATACCGGAAATTGACGTCAACTTTCTTATTTTAAGTAAAACCCAATATTTTTTATTTTATTTTCAAATTCTACATAAAATTTTAGATAAAATTTGTGCACAATGTCCTATACTAAATATAAAGTATTTTCGAGATATTTCGATTTTTTTTACAATTTTGAAAAAAGCCTAGTACACATTGAATAACGATATCTCCATTAATAACGAAGCTAGTGACGTGAAATTGTAACCAATAAACAACAAGCGCTTGCCCGTTAACTCCATATGTCCAACACATAATATTTTATACAGAGTGTTTTAAACTAAGCCGTCAACATGCACAATTTAAATTAATTGTAAGTTGCTTACTTTAAATAAAACACCCTGTATTTTATTACATTTTCCGCTGTATTTTTTTGAGTCAATTCTTTTGGTATCGGTATTCCCTATACCTAAATCCAACCACTTTTGAAATATTTCATAGTTAAAACATAACATTTCATGTAGAATTAAAAAATATAATATTAGGTTCTATTTAAAATAACAAAGTTGACTTCCTGTATAAACGGATGTGCCACATTCAGGACATTATATTTGAGCTCAGCGTCATACAAAACCTACAGCTTCGTAATTTCAGATTTTTAAACATTTTTAATCAAAACTTATCGCGCCGCACCCTGTATATATTTAAAAATTTATTTATTATTAAAGTGTGAGTCTTATTTAAACTTAAAAAAAATAGTATTGCTACGAGAATGGGCTGAGCTGACTCTGCTTGTTCGACCTTCGAGATTTTTCAAAGTACATCTGAGTAATTCCGGAAGCAAAGGCAAAAGTATTTAACGCTCGCCAGAATGCGTAAGGAGACAGTTTTTTTTTTGTACGGGTTAAACAGTATAGTATCCAGTGGTATATTGAACTATTTTTTTGTTAATAATTATGTTATAATATTTGAATAATTGTTTTAATAAAAACGGACCCAAGTTTTGAAACAGTATGTTATAAAGTGGTTTACAATTCTGTGCCCGAACACTTACATCACATTCAATAATTTTTTACTTGAATATTTTCTATTGATTGTTAACTTACATGAATATTTTGAGTGAAGAAAGTCAGTTTCTAGTTTCTATAAATATATCTTAGGCACGCAGTTAATATTTTTTAAAATTGGTTTTCTTCTCTGTAATTGAAACAAATAGTCAGAGATTCTGACAAAATATAAATTGTCATTAATATTTTTTTTTTCAGGTAAGTCAACAGATTGATTCGTTGCTTCTTAGTAAGTTAGTTCCTTTATATAGATATTGGTCTGTCATAAAAGTATCACATTTTGAAAATGTATCCCATGCAGAAAATCCCAGCTAAATAATTTGCTTGTGCGGTTTGTTAATAATTGGATTAAAAAAAAAATAGCCGTCACGTCTTTCTAACTTTGAGCTATTAATTTAATCCAACCCCCCCATTTTGTGCTTGTGTTGGGAATTATTTGCATTGTCTAAACGATGTTTTATTTTTTGATTATACATTTAACAATGCTGTTGTAAGTAATTGGAAACATAATGGTGGCATTAAAGAAGTGCAAAACACCCTAGACGTTTTTGGTTATAAATGTGCATTCCACTCAGTGGCGTTACAAACTTTTTTCTCTTAACAACTAGTATTTTTCGCTGAAATAATAAACTTTTTTATTTTGGACATTTTTAAAACTACCCACATGTAAAACATTTAATATTAATAATTTATGTTTAAATATTATTAAGTTTATATTGTACTTTTCACCCGATATTTTAACTTCACATGTTTTTGTTATTGTTTTATATTTTATCGATTTGAAACACTGAAGAAAATGCGTTAGTATTAAAGTAAATCATATGAAAAGACACCATTTAAATGAAATGCTGGAAGCGCGAACATGTGTCAGAAAGGACGCAACAAGATTTACAACTCTTAATATAGTTTTTGGCAATTAGCTACAAGAAGAAACTCTATGGTACAACACCTTAGTTACAAATGCAACTGTTGTAACCACGTGAAACACAAGTTTCTTCCAGAACCATCATAAATCGTTTGCACGAGGCAATCGCATTGCTCGTTTAGTTTGGACGTGTTATGGCAAAATGTCCAATGAGGACATTCTGAATCAAGACTCAAGAATGTAGAGAGTACTGGACAATAAAGCACGATTTCATAATGCACGCACAAGCCGTTCATTCTTATAGAGTAGTAATAGTTTGGGGCGGAACTAGCTTCGAAGATATACTTCGACCAATTGTGCTTTCATATCTCGCAGCCATTGAAAAAAATTTGGTACTGAGTCATGATAATGCATAGTGGTAATAGTGGCTAGCTTCCTTGATGATAATAGTGTCAAAGTATTGTTGTGGCATGTGCAAACGGTTAACTTAAATCCAGTAGAGCATGTATGGGATCTGTTTAGACAAAGAGTTTTGAGACGTGGCAGGAATTTTCAGAACCAACAACCATTTTATGAGGCTTTGCAGTGAGCTTGGATACTACAAATACTTAGCAAGAAATGGATAACTTGATTCTACCCATCCCCCTGAAAAAGGTTCACCGGCTATCTGGGATGACCCTCCCTGAAGTACGAAGAGAAGCAGCAGCATGCAGGTAGAGACAAAGGTCATCACAAACAGCGAAACACCCCCTACACAATGCACAACCAGCCCCTCGGAGACTCAAGTCCAGAAATTGCTTTCTTAGCTCGACAACTAATTATGCAGGCCCCAGAAACATGTGAACAGATAATACTAATTTCTTGTTAAAAATAAAGCAATTTTTTTAAAGCTTGATGAAATGAATTTTTATAACTTATATTATTCAAAGAGAGAATAATATGTATTTACAAGTGATGTATTATTTCTTTTATGTACCTCATCAGATCTCTTTATGCTACGTTTCTTTAAAGTGCTACTACGAATTTAACTCTTTACCTAATATTTCGTGTTAAATTAAATTAAAACTAGAAATTATTTAAATTAGGAGTATATCAATGCTAAAAGTAAATGTTGGATTGTGAAAAGCAACGCTCTCTTATTCTCTAATCTCTTATTAGACCGTTGTGTTTAATTATAATGGGCATGTCCTCACTTTTTGTTTTGACGATAAATTTAAAGCTGACGGCATTCGAACATTCGGAAAGTTTTTGTGTTCGCCTTCTGTTTTAGTTTATGAGGTGCGAAAGTTTAAAACTTTCAGATTATGTCGTTCATTATATTAATGACTTCGATCAGTTGATCAATCTTTCCGTTCACTTTAAACTGGTTTTAATGGAGCATTGAAGCTGAAACGCGGGTGTATTAAAAAAATGGTTATAATGGGTATTTTTGACTTTTTTGATAATGATATATTTTAAGGTAAATAAAAAGAAACATTAAAAGTTATACGAAAATGCCGTTTCTATTCCTATGCTTGCAGATTTGCAGAAATATTAAAGTAGGAACAATTGAAGACATTGCAATGTAAAAAAGAAAAAAAATCGTTTTGATGCCTTTTTCTAAATATAAGCTATGTATTTGTCCACAGGTCATTTTTTAAAGCCTACAGGACAATCGATGTAATAAAATATTGCACTAGCGAGGAGAAGCGTTTCACTAATTTATTGCATAGGTTGTAAACTCTGTTGAAAATTTCAATACAGCCTACAAATGCCGCTTGAAAATTAAAATTTATAACACCAAGTCTAGTCTGCCTATTCTTCTTTTTCTTAAGTACCATGTCCAAGCTACCAACAAGGCTATCTTTACTCTGTAGACGGCAAGTCTGAACAGAGAGCTTGATTTGAGTTTATACCAGTCACGTAGATTCTTGAGCCATGATGCTTTTCTACGGCCCGGCTTTCTTTTACCATAAATTTTTCGCTGCATGATGTTCTGCAGTAATCGGTATTTTTCGCCTCTCCTTCTTTTGATGGTGGTAAAAATTTCGGTGGATTTATTTAGACGTTGTAGTATTACCAAGTTGGATACTTTTTTCGTCCATGAAACTTTTAATATTTTCCTGTAAGCCCACATCTCAATTCGTCTTTATTCGTACCTGTTTATAGTCCAGTCTTCCATACCGTACAGCAGGGTGGAGAAGACATAACATCTGAGAAGTCGAATTCTTAGAGTTAACTTCAGATCTCTACAGCACAAGACCCTACTCATGTTTTTAAATGCTGCTCGAGCCTGCTCAATCCTTGATTTCACTTTAGTTTGACTATCCGCGCTGTTAGTTATTATGCTGCCTAGATATTTGATTTGGTTTTCCTTCTTCAATACTTTACCCCCAACTGTTATGTAAGCTATGATATTAGGTTGCTTGCCAATTACTAATACTTTGGTCTTTTTTGCATTTAATCTGAGTCCGCCCATTGCGCATTTTTCGATGACTGCATTCACTATCCGTTGTAAATCTTCCTGACTGGATGCCTAAAATGTTATAAAACTGTTTGTTTGTTTGAGTAGCAATCCACTTCCCAAAGATTGAATACGTCATGTACACAGATGGCTCAATAGCCACAGATGGAGTTGGGGCCGGTGTTTTTTCAGCAGAAAACCAAAGACTAAAATATCAATCAGTCTTGATAGTTATGCTATAATATTTTAGGCTGAAGTCTTCGTTATCGAATTGTGTATAATAGAGCTGACTAACGGCCCCTTAGTAAACAAAAACATAAGATCATTTTAGGTAGCCAGGCAGCTCGTAAAGCACTGAGCTCCAACAAGATAAAATCTAAGCTTGTATGGAATTGCATCGAATTTCTGAAGTGCCTTGGTGAAAACAACAGGGTGGCTTGTGGGTGCCTGGTCACCAGGAGGTGGAGGGCAACGAGAAAACCAGCATCCTCCCAAAATAGGAGGCCGGATCCGCATTAATAGGACCAGAACTAGCCTTTTGAGTCGATACAAGTGCTACTAAAACTATTATTTCAGACAGGGTGGAGATAAAAAGACTCATGCACCGGTCTGATCTACTAGGGTTAATACATTCGAAGGCGTTTTTACCTAAACCATCAGAAAATAGAACCAAGCAGATCCTAGAATGTAGTAGGAACGACCTGTGAATTCCGACGGGGCTCCTTACAGCACATTGTCGTCTAAGATACACCTCGGAAAGATAGGTCTAAACCAACAAACGGACTGTTGGTGTTGCTACGTGGTAGAAGAAACAGCTGGACAGATACTATGTTCAAGCCCTTACTTAGGAAGAATAAGGTACAACATACTGTTTTCACCAACTTGAAACGTAACGATTTCAGGAAAATCTCACATCTTGCAACCATGAACTTTGCGAGAAGAAACCGAGTTGTGCTGTGAAAAGTAAAAAACTAGGGAATAGCGACAATAGACCCATAAATGGCCGCAGTGGAGGGGCGGCCTTACTTAACCCCCACTTGCATGTTATCCAACCTACCCTAAAATAGAAAACTGTATAAAAAGTGTGATTTATTTAGACGAAATTTGAAAATCATTATACTCTCATTAAGTTTTAAGTATTAGCTGTTATTAAAGTTCTAGGAGTGTTTATTAATTAAAAACAGTTTTGTTACCCTTTCGGTCTTTCTTAAATAGTGACTTAAATTAAACGGTCTAAAAATCTTGAGTACTAATACTTTTTTATTCGGTTTTATATTTGATTTGAACAATAATTCTGATTATGCTTGGCAGCTTTGTGGAATCTAATTTTAGTCAATTACTCGACACTAAATTTGCTGTATTATTCTCCAATTTCCATACTAGAATTAGATTACAAATCACAAATTAACCGCACATACCAATCGAATACCTAGAAAGCTCTTGTTTATAAAGTGAGGTCACCAGATAATGCAGGTATATTCGCTAGCGGACTTCATCATATTTCCGTCGTTAGGCTATACTGACAGTTTTAACATAGTTAAAAGAATTATTTTAACTGTGGTTTTATTGAACTCACATTACATAATAGATAAATAAATTTTGAAGTCGTAGAAAAAGTAAAACGTACAAAATGTGTAAAAATATATTTGTTTTGAATAATTTCTCTAATCGATTTAATTTTTTGTCGTTTAATTTACATTTACAATTTTTTTACCGGCCGTGAAGCTGTAAAAAATTTTTTTGTTCAATCCTTTATAAAATTCGTTAAACTTCGAACCAGCCTATAACAAATTTCATTTTGTGGTTATTACATTAATATAAAAGTTATGGTAACCGATAAAGCCATTTCCATTTAAACTTTATTAAAAAAAAAATCTCAAGGGACAGAGAGAATGTAAACCGCTCCTTTGCATAAAGTGAGGGACAGATATGAAGGACCCTTTAAATTGCCACCCTTAGTTTATAGGATTTCATCAGTTACAAACTTATTGTCGGACTTTCGTAATACATTAAATTGTTCTGTCAATTATAACTGAAAAGTTTTTTAAAACGCTTGTGAAACATGTGAGGTAATTTTACATAAACCATAAATTGGTCCGACATTTCCATTGTTCTCATTTCTTGCTTTGTATCTCGTCATTCTCCCTCCTTTTCCGTACTTATTGTTATACTTTTAAATTTTTTGCATGTCTTTTTCGTTGGATGAATGAGTCTTTGGAAAGTGATGTTCTGCAGGTCTCCAAAGTGACCACGAAGAGGTGTGAAGACTGAACTTGACGGGTTAATCTCGAAGAGACTGCCAAAGGAGGAACGATTGTTGATATTTCAGAAGAGCATCGCCCATGAAAATATCTATAAAATAGAGACAAATCGCCAACTTTTCTACGGTGTTCCAGACAAGTGAGCGAGTTTGTAAGCGAGGCATCACCGACGAGACGAATTGCCCTTTTTTGGACAGAATCCAGGATATGTTTAGGTGCTGCACTCCAAATATGGGAACAGTACTCCAGTACAGGTCGGATCTGTGCCTTATAGATCATAAGCAGCTGACTGGAGGTGAAATAGCTCTTGGCACGAAACAAAAAACCAAGTTTTTGGAATGCACTTTTGGCAATGGACCTCACGTGATTTTCTCAGGAAAGGTTATTGCTGATAGTAATACCAAGCATCGATATGGATGACTTCAGTGGTATGGTTACTCCTGACAAAGTTATGTTAGGCACAGTGAGATCGGCTTTTCTAGAGAAAAGACATGCTTGTGTTTTGTTTGCATTGAATTCTACCAAGTTATTGGATCCCCATTCGAGAATTGTTGCTAAGTCCATATTTATATTGTTAACATTTCTTCCTCGTTCATTTCTGGTTTCACGGGCTGATATAGGGGCCCTGGAAGAGAAAGCGGTATGGAGGGTACTATCATCGGCAAAGCTGTGTACGGGACATGAAGTTGCTTTCAATAGGTCGTTGATGTGAAGTAAAAATAGTGTTGGTGCTAGAATGGATCCTTGCGGAACACCAGCATTTATGAGTAGAGTGTCAGATGAAACTCCATCGACCACTACATGGAGAGACCTGTTTAAGAGAAAACTAGCAAGCAGAGAACACAGCTGAGGGGGCAAGCCATAAGATGGAAGCTTGGCGAGGAGTCCCTGGTGCCAAACTCGATCGAACGCCTTGGAGATATCTAATGCCACAGCTAAAGTTTCTCCATACTTTTCAATAGATAGCTGCCATATATGAGACGTATGCGAGCAGGTCACCAGTTGATCTCTGATGGCGGAAGCCATATTGCCTATCATTGATAATTCCTGAGTCTTCCAGATGTTGATGGCTTTTTCCATGACCTTTGAAATAATAGATAGCAGTGCGATAGGTCTGTAGTTGCTAGGTAGGGTCTTTTTGCCTTTTTTAGGGACTGGCTGTACTCTTGCAATTTTCCAATTGGACTCGAGATACTCTCATTTAAGATAGTTTTTTTTTTTCTTATTTATCTATTTTTAGTTTTCTTCCTTTCGGGGTTGGTAGCAATGTCAGTTTCCCCATGTACTGCGGCCAACAAGGCCTATCGTGCTTTCTGTTTATAAATAGGCTCCGCCTCCTCTTTACAAAATCCACAAGGTGGGCTTTCTGCAAGCCCCATAATGTCTATTTGTTTAATCATGCAATAGTGTCCTGTAATAATCCTTGTTGCATGGATGGTTTCCACTCGCACAAGCTTATGGGATTTTTTTGCCGTTTTCCTAGAGATTCGCAGATAAGAGATGTCCCATACCTGGGTGACTTGTCCAATATTTGCAGTGATTTTTTCGTCACCAACTTCTAGTTTGCTTTTAGTAGTTGTAGCATTTGAAATTGCTACCTGTTAATTTTGTTTTTTTATATATAATAAATTTTTCATTTATTGGGCATTGTAGCATTTGAAATTGTTACCTGTTAATTTTGTTTTCTGTGTATAATAAATTTTTTAATTATTGGGCATTGTACTTACAGAGAACATTCAGTTTTGATATCAAATTCCTGAATAAAACATCTATTAAAACCACTATTTCAAAACAAACATTACATATAGTTATATACTAGCAAATTCACAAGTTTCCAACACTAGGTAATACTCTTGCTTCTGACATTCTAAGGGCTGTTGAAAGTGATGTAATTAAGCTGCAGGAATCTTATGATTTTCTGGCTATCTGTCCTAGGCCTGAAATTGAAGATAGTAAAGTCAATAAAAACATCCATTCACATGTGAGCAGGCGACATACCGTTGTGTTCTCTAGTGTGATGAATTCTAGGCTATTGAAGGTTGTCCCAAGATTTTGTTGATTCTGAATGAGATCTCTGGGTATTTACTGGGTTTTTTTCTTTATTTTTCATAATATTATCTTATGGAGTCAAATAGTTTATATTTATTTTCTAGACGTCGATGTCATTGTGTGGGTTGTCACTGTTCTTCTTTCATAGAACTTCTGTCATCGGTCTCAAGTCGGTTAGCCGTTAATGTTTCGTGCCCATAGTAGAAAAGAAAGAAGAAGAATGGTTTTTAGATTACAATCGTTGGAATTTATTCTGTCAATCAATAGCATTTATGGTTCTGACCAATGAGAGGCTAGGAATTCAAAACTGGCGCTGATTTCATACAGGATGTGCAGTTTTTTCTGGCAACTGTTAGAAATAGAGGATGGTATCTGTCCTCGTGGTGGTCGGTGGAGTGCTTTTTCGGTGCGGCCATGATGAGGTGCGCTTGACTCGTTTTTGGGATTCTTTTTCGGTGTTTAACCGGAAATTAACCCTTTGGGGGAATCTACGAAGTGCCGTTTGGGCCGTGTTCAAGTCGCACCCATCGTTAGTGGTTTTTTTGGAGCCTTTATATGGGGATTTGTGCCAAACACCGGTAGACTGCCATGCGGTAGGAACGCCGCCATTTTGTCCTGATGTCCTGTTAGTCCTGTTAGTCCTGTTTGCTGTTTTGGATATCTTCTAGTTTTACCTCCCTTCTCAGAATGTAAGTTATGACTTTTGAACTAGCAATGATATCGATCAGGTTGAAAATATACCTACTTCATTTTGTTGGTTTTTTTTTTGCCCATGTTCTTTCATGAGACTATTTTTTGTTAGGGTGTTAGGGTACAGCTTAGCCCTCATCATCAGACTTCTGGCAATCGTCAGACAACCACCGATTGAGGACTAGTAGTAGCCGGTAGAGGCTGGAGACCTGCTGAGCTGCATCATCGACCCCTGGCTGACCTGGAAGGTTGAGCCTTTCTTCTTATCTTCTCTTCGTTTTGCTGTCTGTTTCCTGTATTCTTCCTGTCTTCGTTTTTGTGTCTTCAACTACATCAAGTGGACCTTGGATAGAGGCTACATCTGTGGACCATTGGACCTTAACACCAGGTTTTTTACACCTTCAGTGTTTTCTTACTTTTTGAGATTTATTTATAACTAATTTATCATATTAGTATTTATCATACCATCATTTTTATTAATAACTAATTATTGATATCGTATATTATACCACCGTGATAATTTTATAAACTATAATCTAAAGAGCTTTTGTGAAGTTCTCACATAGTACTATGTGACAGCACATTCAGTCACAGGTTTATTTCTTACCATTATACCTCATTTTGGTAACTTTGAGCGGTATAACACCCGGCATATAAATGTATGTATTTTGATATAATACATTAGTTAACATTGTTATATATATTATTTAATTGATGTAATTATTACTATATAATACTCTGGTCTACAACATATTTTGCTTTGTCCATTTTGGTGTTTTTATTATATTCTTATATGTGATATGTTTTTTTATTCTCCTATTTGCCCAGCCCGAATATCTAAGAAAATTTAATTATATATCATTTTAGGTATTTTGTTGAAGATAGATATTTGGTTTTCTCAATTATCCAAATATAGTATAGCTATATCCAAATTGAGTGGCGCCTATTGAATTTGAATTTTCAATCTTAGAGCCAAAAACAATTCGAACTCACTTATCTGTTCTCCGGCGAACAGCTGCCGTCAGCATATTGTGTTCTATTTTTTTATTTCATATTATGAATATAATAAAGTAGGCCATTGTAAATAATGATGTAGGATAGCTCAGGGTCTGTTTTGATCCATCGGCTCTTGTTTCCCTGGCTGCCTTTTCATTGTCATTTACTTCCTGGTGTCCTGGTATCCACATCAAGCAGATCTTTTTGTGTTCTTCCAGTTCCACCAATTTCCTTTGGCATTTTAATACTAGTTTAGAATCTATTTTTAAGCTCTAATGATCCCGATGTATTCGGTGCTTATTTACATTTTTGTTCATCTCTAACCTTATTTTTGTTGCCGATCGATTGCTTCTTAAAATATTCTGTTTTTGTTTAGGAATAAATACCTTTTAAAGATTATTTTTTTGCTATTTTTCAGTAATTTGTTTCTAGGTAGTCGTACATCTGTTATGAATTTGTGTTAAAAAATTTGTTTTTTTAATTTTATTTCTCGTTGTCTTGATTTAGTAACTTTTTTATATATACAGGGTGTTTTAAAAAAGGTGACCCCGTTTCTGGGATAGGTAGAAAACTAAAAAAATTTTGGGGTTTGCTTCGGTAAAAATATTTCGTAACGTCATACGAATTCAAGAAAAAGGGCGTTGAAGAAAAATAATTTGGTTATTTTCAAATCAAAATATTCCGAAAACGGTACACAGTATCAAGTTTTACCAAGAGTACCTTTTTGGTGTAAAATTGAATGATGTTTAAGTTCACTTGAAAGTTTTCTACCTCTCCTAGAGACGGGGTCACCTTTTTTCTAAACACCCTGTATAGTTTATCAATTTTATTACAATCATTTGCAGGACTGTTATTTGAATTAGTTACATTAATTGTTTTTGCGTCTTTATTATAATTTCGCCAAATTTGAATTAAATAACAAATAAATTATTATGTATTTATTAGTGTTCTGGTAGTTTTGTATTATTACATCATTTTGACCTAAAATTATTCTATTAATTTTCTAAAAATTTTAACTACTTGCTTGACACAATGGATGTTGTCTAAGTGCTGGTGGCGGGATTCGGTAGAAAGAGCCCCCCTTGTTTGTTATTATTATTATTATTATTATCTGCTATTTCGTATTTTTACGCTTTAAGTTATTTTTTTCTTCTATTACTTCATTTTTTATGGATATTCGTCTTCCTTTAATTGCTGCATTTCTGATGCCAACGTCTTTCTATTCACAATTATGTTAATTTTTTATTGTACTTACAAACAGCGACAACGTTAACTATTATTAAAGATGAAACAAGTTGAAATTCTTGGGTGCCAACGGCCTCTGTTTTGGTGATTGTTTCGCGATTGCGTATAAGTGATCATTATTTACCGTCATTAAATGGATCAGAAGCGTAAGCACTCATTATTTACGATCATTTTTATTGCACATCGATGTGAGAAAAATATTATATGGACCGATAAAAATGGTCGACAAACCCCATAATTGCTGCAATATTAAGGGCAAACGGAATAGCTAAATTTTGGTTAAGTTAGAAACCCTAACTTGTCGAGAGTGCACACACCAAAATTAGCAAATCCATTTGTTTCAACGATAACTTATAACGGCCAACATGACCCATTAATTTTGAACTTATCTGAACACTAGCTTTCAGTAACTACTCGAAATATCCAGTTGAAACTAAGTTATAATTGAGTTCGAAAAACACATGCAAGTTATTTCATATGTGTGTATGCATGCACGAGATGACGCAGTATATTACTTCGACATATTATTTTATAAAACTGGTTGCGTCGAGTTAAAATTCGAGACCATCATTGATAATAATTTTAATGGGTCAGTTCTACATTACCCTTATCCGTAAATGAGACGTAATGGTTGTTTCATGTCGGAGGAATTAACCTTTAGGAGGATTTTAATGGGATAAATGCATTTAGTTATGACTCGTGTCTCTTATCGAACGAATTAATTAAAGGATTTTTTTATTTTTTCATATTTCTATCAAATTGCATTGTCCAGTCTTTATTCTTAAAATTATTGGAAATAAATAAACTATTATTTAACAATTGGGTCGGGCCTGTCGAAGCCCTTGGGCACCTTGACCTTGGGTTGTTTATTTTTATTGTGTCTTCTGGGTCCAATTTGAGCTCTGTAAAACACGAGATCAGTGATCTTGGGTTACAATTTCTAAGATCTTGGGAGTTGCCTAACGATCTTACCCTTTTTTGTGATAGTGTTTTTTAGATTCTATTAAAAGATAACGTACAGATTATTTTACCTCGGAATCCGCAGAATCTGCAGGAATTATTCTCCGCGTTGCCCATTTTTGGAAAACTCTTTACTTCTAAATATCTATAAGCAATTTACAAGAAATACAACTATTTATTATTAATAGTGCTGATCGTGTTTTACTGGCATGAATCAAAGTTTTATTTTTTAACAAAATAAGCAAAATTGACAGAAAGTTAGATGTACCTATGTGTACTCTACACTAAAACTAAGTCCAAGCTGCCGGCCGTCAAAATTGGCCTTGCGTGTTTTTGGCTTCCTATTCGTAAAGACATGACGATAGAGGTACAGGTTTTATGTTTATGAATTATCTCATCACTTTCTGTATAGTCTGCTACGATGTGCCTGAATATAGTGCGTTCCTTGAAAGGGGGTGTAGAATGAATAATTAGGAACAAAATATTCCTACACACTTTTTTCCATAAGTCATCCGTTTTCCCAAAAATTGAGAAGAAATTTTTTGATTTAAATGTAGGTTTGGAAACCATGCGTTGTACTCTAGTAAACAAAAAGTTCACACTCAAAGTATCACCACTAAATTTAATTATTTATTAACGTATTACTCGTAAGAATACAACGGTCGTAATTTTTGTAAAAATCCCTTTTTATAAAAAATAGCAAAAAATGGATTTATAGACGTTTAAATAAATGTTCTAGTCGGAATTATCAACAAACTGTTAGGTGTAATTTAAAATGTAGGTTCCATAGAACATTTTTCTGCTGATTAAAAAGTTCACAGTTAGGTGAAAACAATTGTTAGATTGTTAAGTGTTTATTTCGCATCGATAGCATGGTGTGAAACAACGTATAACACTTTTCAAATACATGTCACTGTCATCGTTTAACTTAAATTGGCAGTATATCCTTATAAATAAATAAAAAAACATGATAAGTATTTTAGCTTTAACGATACAGGTGAGATAATAATATATTCATACCATGTATCAGATGAGGAGATGTTAATGTAGTGAAGTGGTGAAAATTTGCCCATTAAAATTCATTAGCTTAGAAAAAAAAATTTTAAATACTCCTGGACAAAATTAACGCTACAACATATTAAATCATACAAATTGCTGTATTGAGTTTTATTAATTTATTAATTTTAAGTGTTTCCTTAGATTTAAACACTAGCAGAAATTTAATAAATCTGAGGAAACACTTAAAATTAACAGAACATGGGTACCTGTACTTAAAAACACAAGGCTGCTTCCTTACAAAAATAAGAAGAATGAATTTCCGGAACGTGACCAATTTCTGAACAGCCATCAAATATTCCCCGCCCTCCAAAACGTATACAACCTGCGATCGTGAAATACAAATGTCATAGACTGTTAGCCTTAAAAAAGCAGACAATTATATCTCCAGAAGATGCCATCCACTAGAGATGGCGAAACGTCGAGTATAAACTCAGACCTACGACGGCCAAAATACCCGAAAAACCATTCGCCAATAAACGATGGCCGCGAAAGCCTTTCACAACACTGTTAGGTTTTTTTGGGGTTAATTCTTTTAGTGATTTTAAAACTAAAATCACTTGGCGCCTAAGGGGGTTAGTAGTTATATAGATATTTTTTTTGTTTGCTTGATATGTCCAAAAAAAAATACGATCGTATAGATCCGTGAACTCACCTACACAATCCCTCAAATTTAATCCAATAGTAAAATCAAGTAGTCACGGAACCCTGAGTTTAGTATTTTGATTTTTTTTTATTTAAGTTATTTAGTTAATAAATATTTCGAAGACTTAAAATAACATTAATTATTCTTATTCTTTTTAGTAAATAAATATTTAAAATTTCTTTTCCAGCTTTTTAGCAAATCAGTATTTTATTAAGTTACAAATTTTGGCTTAGAAAGAGTTTTATTTGGTACATAAAACTTAAATGACTTCCCTCGTAACAACATAAAACGCCATTTTATCAATAATTTAAAAAAATAATGTCAGTTATTTGTGTTTTCTCACACTCTGTCATTGAACTTTCATCTTTTAAAGTCTCCAATAAAAAGTGTGTGTATTTATAGTTTTATCAACATTTCTTTATTTTTATTGAATTCTTGTTAAGATATTAATGAAGGACATTGAACCACCATTTTTGTTTAATAATAGTTAATTACAAGGGCAGTTCTAAGGTTAATATAATTTTGTCCGTAGTCCGTTAAAAAAAGACATGTGTTAAGAACCTTCGGGAAAGATAAAATACATGGGGGTATAACCACTTTACTTTTTAGAATAAGCTTTATCCAGTAATTACATTTTTTTATTTTTAGAAAAATGAGACACCATCATTTATCTTTATTTTCAGCTTTCTATATCTTGTATAATTTTCTGCTCCAAATTCCTTTATTAACCTTGGTATTTTGGGTGAAATGTCTAATACAGAAACAAAGTTTAATGTTGTTTGCGTTAAATTAGTTTCTAGTGTCTTTTGCATAATGGCATGAAACTAGATCGGCCATAACATTATATTATTATTGGCGTAATGTGTATTCAAAAACTAACAAAACAGTTTAGGGAGATATCTTTGAACATAAAGCTGTTCAGTTAATACTTCGTCCCATAAATAGCACATTATACTAAATATACGGGGTGTCCAAAAAGTCTGGAAACACCTAAATAATTTCACAGGTTAATTTTTTTTGAAAAATGTTAAGGTCATTCGTGGAGTAACTCGATATAATTTAGGTTTGACCTTAAAGGTTATTTAATTTTGAGAACTGGATATCTCCGAAAGACGCAATTGATAAAAATAGTACAAAGCTAATTTAAGTTATTTCGTTTAATTGCAATAGTGGTGACCTCAAACGTGACCTTGTTGGTGTGCTTCAAAGTCATTTAAAACTCAAGTTTTTTTTTAAAAACTTTCTATATTGTATACTGTATTAGAATACAGTATTTTAAAAGCATCCTAAAGGAAACTAAAATTACTACGTCCACACCTTTGTTCCTGGGTAACGCTAATACCAACCCTGCCGAACTCGAGTTTGATTAAGTAAATCATTGCTAAACCACAAGATTCCAAATCGACTAAATTCTGCTATCGCGAGTTTAATTCAGTTTGGCAGGATCATGTTAACCTTGGACCTGAACACATATCTAAACGTAAAATTTCTCCCCTTTTCGCTTTATTCTGATTAGAATAATAGTACACATGGACAAGTGACCAATCACAGTGGTTGTTGGTTGAATTATTTCCGATTGGATCAATATCCAATCTAATTTTGTCTGGCACGTACCATTGAGTTAAAGTGACTTTTTTCTTATTTCAGTGTTGTATTTGGATTTTAATTTGTTTAAAATGGCTATTTACGGGACTTTTAAAAGTGATGAAAATTATGTAGTCCCAAAGAGTTTTTTTGTTCTCTAGGTTCCATCTTTACCTTAGTGAAGGTTAGCAACAATCTCGGCGAAATGGAGACGGTCTTGGGCAGCTCGGAATAAGAAGTGCGAATCTAGTCCGGTCCAGTCTCTTATATTTTTTAGCCAGGAATGTTGGCGCCTTTCTACACCTCGTCTGCCTTCTACTTTGCCTTCCATTATTATTTTTAGCAGCTTGCCACGTCTTTTTCGTTCTCTATAGAGTACTCTGCCAGCGGTCTCTCTACTGGCAAATTATGCCCGAGCTCAGCCGTAGAGGGTAGAACAAAAAAAAAATATAAAAGTGAAACCCCTAGGTCTTATAGGCACTAGCAGAGCCACACGATAAACAACTGAGATTATGGGAACTAAATAAATAAAATTATAGCTAAAATATATTAGATACTTTACTCCTACAATAAATCAAAATACACGGTTCAATAATAAACTTATAATAAATATAGTCAAAATCAACAGCTAACAATAAATCAAAGTACACAGTTCAATAATAAAACTATAACAAATATAGTCAAAATTAACGGCCAACAATAAATCAAAGTACACAGTTCAATAGCAAAATTATAACAAATATAGTCAAAATCAACAGCTAACAATAAATCAAAGATCCAAAGTTTATGATTCCATAAAATAACCAAAACAAAAGTAAGAGTAACAAACTTTACCAAGTTACCAAAAAAACGTATACAAGTCAACTTTTTAATAATACTTAATCACACGTTCACATAAGGCTGCTAATTTACTCATGTTTTTACCATTTACATAAAGATTTACACTGTTAAAACAATCGAGCTCTTTTAAAAATATTTCTTTTTACAATGGCTGTCCTTCAAAATATCAATATTGTAGGATATTTACAAATAAGTATGAAGAAAACATATTTTTACTTGGACATAAAGAATTATTGAGAAGATTATTTTAATCCAAGTTTAGTTTTGGCATATTATCTAATGCAATAAATAGTTTTTAATAATGTATTATATTAATAAATTAAAACAAAACTTAATTGTGGTGTCAAAAATAAGTCACGTCGTTAAATATTCAAAAATAATTCACTTGTAACCTTTGGGTAAACGTATTTTGTAGATCAAATATAAAAAAAAGAATAACTTTAATCTTGATCACCTTAATACGGAGTTCCTGCTAAAAAACACCAAGCAAGTCTTTATAACACTGCAATTTATCGTCGATATGGATGATACGAATGCACTACTCCTGTGGCCGGTTTGATTATGGAACGGCCCCTGCTAATTATCAATGGCTTCCCTCAAATAAATCCCGCATGCGGTTATTTTAACTCGACACCAAAATTCAAAATATCAACAACGAAGGTAAAATAGAATGGTCAAGTTAAAAATTAAATGGTTTTTCTTCAAAATCCAATTAAGATGGCCCAAATACAGCCAGATATGAAAGATAAACCGTAGAGGTTTTGCACACGTGTTAATATCACACTGTCCCAAAAATTCACACCACACCACTCCCAAGACTGCCACCAAACGACTGACTACTTCCCAGGCCGGATATCAAGAAAAATGACACAGAACCGACGTCAACCAACAATATTCGCAAATCTATGTTCCACACTCAGAATCGCGCTCGTCCGTGTTGATAGCCAGCCCCATCCACACAGAAATGCAAACCAAACAATAATATAACCGACAACACACAACAATCGAGGCCAAAAACCAAAGCAAAATCTAATAACGAAAACCCCCACTCAATCTCCATCGATTAACAAAATGCCACAGCCATTAACAATCGAATCCTATCACAACAAGGTATGCAACACTATTTACAACGAATAATATATTTAAATTACAACAAAATACGGTACGCGACACTATTTACAAGTACCTGAGGAATACAAAACTATCAGAGACACAATTATAATGGAACTGTAGAAGGGAAAAAATAGGCACGTTACAAGCTTTATTCGATCACTTCGAATTACATGTCCTAAGTATGCGGTTTTCCTCTTCTTTATGGTAGCTATTAATTCTCTGTCCTTACCTATTCTTCTCAGGACTTCTTTGTTACTAATGTGGTCTATCCAGGGTTTTTTTAAGAGCCTTCTGTACACCCATATCTCGAATGCTTCTAGCCGCCTTAGTGTGTCGGCCTTTAAGGTCCAGACTTCGCATTCGTACAGTGAAACGGAATAGGCGTAACAATTTACAGCTGAAAGTAAATTGATCCCAAGCTCCGATACCGACTATCAGTGTGCCAACAGAATGAAGCAAAACGAACTTTTTTGTAGAATAAAATCAAAGATAACTAAACACATCTTAAAAATGAAACGAAACATAATTTATATTCTGATAAAATGCAAAATGCATAGCGTAGCCTATTTTATTCCAATGGAATGCAAAATGAGTCAAGCAATACAACTACGGATATTGGGAAAAATCCAAATGTCTTAACGCATATTAGATGTTCGAAACGGTCTGATAAAAATGATCGAACAGATATATTAGTAAAAGTTGGAAAAAGCCTAAAAATTTTAAGTCTTCGGGTCCTCAAATTGGTTAAATTTTGTGTCGCTTCAATCAATGACTTCCAAAATAACACCCCAATTTGCTGAGGGTATCGACCTAGCTTAAACGATAGAGAAAAATTCGCTGATTCCAAATATGTACGTAACTCAGTATCGCAAAAAAAATGTCGCTTGGATCAATTAGTCTTTCAACAGTCGATTTATTTTAATAAAAATAATGATTAATATTAAAAAACTAGACTATGGTTTTGAAAAATTGCAAAAGGTGCGAAATTTAAACGATGAAGTAGATTACAAAAGTGGATCAATTATTGTGAATGCGGTACACTAGATTTTTTTTCGCTATAAACCTATAGATAGTTTTCGATTTTTTTTAAGTAATGCCAGACTCGGTTATTCTCGAGAGAAATTAGATTTATCGAGGTCGGCTGTATACTGACAACCTACTTGCGATGTTTTGAACAATTTGATCGATACAAAAATAAGCCGATTACCGGGGAGCTTCAATAAATTATTTATTGTTTGGTTGAAATTGAACAGCATTTGAAAATTCATAAATGTTTTTTAAGATATTTTACTACTACTTAATTAAAAATTCTTTACACCAATTAAAACAATCTGTAAAAATGTGATAAAAATAACTTCCATGACGAATATTTTTCATTTTGTATCCAGACAATGGGTTTCTGTAATCAACGATTTTAGATTGAGATTTAACTTTTTTTATATTACTTTTTAATACGAGCCCTAACCACTATATCTTCGGACGGTATTAAAATCAAACAAATATATAAAATATTTTATGATTTTTTCTTAATTTTGTATGTTTAGTAACATTTTAAACATTTAATCATTTTATACGAACGAGTAACTGAATAGAAAAAAAAATTGTCACAACATTTTTAAGTTAAAACAAAGTAAAGAAACTGTGAAAATTGAATGATATCAAAATTTCAGTTGTTTTTTATCAGTCATTTTAATACGGCGTAACGTCCCATCGAGCTTTGATTACGGCTTTTATACGCAAGGGCATACGTAGATCCGGAATAGTGCGGGATTATTTCTAAGGTACTGTTTCATTTTATGCCATAGTGTCTCAATTATGTTGAGGTCTGGGCTGCCTAAAGGCCAGTCTAAGGTATTAATATCATTATCTGCAAGCCATGTTTTTGTTGATTTAGCAGTACGTGAAGATCTTGTTGAACTCTTGAATGCTTGGTAATACATATTCTGTTAAAATATTTTGATATTTTTGCGCATTTATCGTAGCATCTATAAAATGTAATTTTTCCAGACCCTTTGCTGACAAGCATCCTCAAACCATAATTCCTAAAGAAAACTGATTTGATGAGGATCGTTTTTTTATATCCTCGTCTCAGATTTTCAACAGCACAAGCGTTTATGGCATGTACTTCAGCTTGGAAGACCAAGGCATGTCTCCCCAATGAGTTTGTTTGCTCGTATTTGGGTTTTGAAAAGTAGTTGCCTGAGCCAGTTTCTTCGCTGATTTTTTATCCATCTGTGTACCAGATGAGTTCACCAGTTTTGCGTGAACCTCATGCTTTGTCTCAAAGGATATTTCTGCACTCATATAATCAGTTGCCATTTCCAGAAATGGGTGTCTGATTATATTTTTTATGGTTGTATGCCCATATGTTTTAGTACCTTTTCAATAGTTCTGTTGTTCTAGTCCATAAGCGCATTGTCTTGCCTCGCCCCGGATATAAATATCTAGAGGTGGGAGGTTTAGCATTGCTTCCATAGCAGCAGTGGGGGTTATTCTCATAGCCCCCATAATACATAGGCAAGCCAGCATTTGTTTACTATTAAGTGTATTTACGGTTTGGGATTGCCGTACTTCGATCCACCAAAAAATAGAGCCATATGTTATCTTGGGTCTTATCACAGCCATGTATAGCCAATGAGCTATTTTCAGTTTCAGTCTCCAAGACTTTCCAATGACTCTTTTTGTGGCCATTAGCATCATTTAGAACGAAACTCCTTATCGTACGTTGCGGAACCGGGGCTAGTCAGCAAAAACTGTGCTCAACAAGAATATCAAGAATGCGTTAGTCGCTATCTCACTTCCTCTACACTAACTGCCTGCAGAGAGAGGAAGAGAGAAAGTGTAATCCGACTGAACCAATCATAAAACGTCATTTGAATTTATGGGGATAATTTATATTACGTGATTAGTTTGTATAATCTAAATTGACAGTGACGTTTATTGGCCCTAAAAACATAAACGGCTAAAAACATTGTTTAGTTAGACTTTTAAATAGGTCTTGAGAGGTGATTAGGGATTACAGAAGTAATTTTAATTATTGTATTAACAATAACAAGTTTGTAATATGTTCAAATAATAAAATTTAAAATTAATAAGAGTTATCATATTATCCATGTTTGTACATAAATTTTGCCATTTTTTTAATTGGAATGGACATGGCAAAACTTTTATCTGTTTAACTTGTAGTTTTACTAAATAAAATTTTATTTGAGCTTAAAAGTTAATTATTAATTTTTAACATATCAGTTAGTTACCACGGCTCACCTCACCCAACCGATCTATTGTTATTTAACATTTACTTTCATATTTTGTCGAATAGCGTAAGGAACTTTGTTTCTATCTGGTGTCCAATGACACCACACGGCTTGTTTTAAATTTTTGTTCGTACAGTTTTTGGGGGTTAGGTCAATATTAATTTATATGTGGCCACTGCTCAAAGGGGGTGAGGAGACTCAGTCTTCTGCGAATTCTGTAGAGCGTCCATCAAACGTCCGTCTCCCAATGGAGGGTAAACGTGAAACGTATCCCCAAATAGGTCACGGTTAGAGGGTAAATCTCTTCGCACAGAGAAAGATTTGAACGAGGTCAGGGTCTGCTTATTTCAGTATTTTTATAGGATGGTTTGGATTTTATGGGGGGGGGTTATTTTTCATTTACTATCTACATTTAAAAAAAATGATGGTTTAGTTGATTTTGAGCTCTAATTGTTAGGGATTAAGTGTCATCTGCGTAGAGGAATGAACAAGAATCTTTTGGGAAAATTGTGCAAATCTTAAGAATAGACAATAGGAGCTAATATAGAACCTTGGAATTCGCCTGAGAGTGTGGTAAAACTTTAACTCTAGATTTAACGGTCAGAGAGAAATTATTTCAATAAATTAACGGCGCCTCGATTTATAAACCAAATTTTAAACACAGAAAAACTAGTAATACGTCCACGACCAGCAAAGTTCTAAACTGTTACAACTATTAATACCCAATTTTATAAAAATTATCCACTCTTGTACAATGGACAAAAGAATTGATTCTTGTTTGTTGTGCGTAAAAACGAAGCAACAAAGAGCGCACAACTTGAGGATACACGATGTGTCCGATGTCTAACAGAATAAAAAAAAGTTGTGTGGAAAAATTGGTAGTGACCTGTGAACGTATGAGATGCTGAAAGCAAAGTATGTGAAGTGGAAACGCTGCTACGTCGCAGGGAGAACGCGAAATAAATCGAAATATTGTATCGAGGGATTCAGATCGTGTGCAAAGGCAATTTTTAATCCGGAAATTGGCAAAAATTTGAAAAGCGTGTTCAGAAGTGATTGCGAGAAAAAGTTGACGAGTTGAGTCTTTTACAAAAATGCGTATTATATACAATACTGTATACATTACATACTCGTAATACATTAGGAAAAGCGGAAAATGAAAGAAAATAAAATCGTTATGTCTACATATCTTAATTTTCTTGGAACAAGTTTGTGCTTATTCCGTTGAAAAACAAGTAAGTGCGGTAATAACCGATTATTATTATACCCTTAACCTGGATATTATAAACAAATTTTATCGTCGCCGACATTACTGAAAATGTCTTGAATCCTTATTACGCATTAGGCATTAAGAAGAATAGTATTAGCTCTAGTTTTCCACTGAATGGGGAGGAATTTAAAAGATGATTGTGGAAATGTCGAATTAACCAACTTAGTAAATATCTGTTTGACTTGACATAACGAACAAATAAATCTCATAGTTCTCGATTTGGTCATTTTCCTTGTTTGCAACTCTGAAATTAAAAATTAGCTTAGTGTAAGAGTGCTAGTCACTTGGTGAATTTTAGCCAACAAATAGCTATGAAAATGGGCACAAAAATAGGCACCAAAAGAGGCCTTGTGTAATAAGAATTTAAAGACTGCGAGTATGTTACGATAGTGTTACTACTTTTAGGTAATTCACGTTAACAATCATCATTTTGGAAGTGATCAAATAATTTAACGTCAACATTCGCCATTTTAAAGTTAGATACAAGTATTACACACGTTTATAACCTGTAGAGAGTGAGCCAACTGCAGATCAAAACAAAACGGCTGAGGCTCCCCCCACCACTGACCGAGTGGCATAGCCCCTTATCTCTCTCACAGAACAGCTGGCGCTTGAACTTCTCTAACTTCAACTGTCTGTAAAAAGAGAAGGGGCTATGCCACTTGTCCAAATAGTTCAGCATTACACCGGTAGATAGGAGCACTAACAGGATCTGTAACTAAATTAAAATTTGAGGTTTTGTGGCATAGCCCCTTCTCTTTCTCAGACACTCAATTGTCATTATTTTGTTTTGCTGCCATTTAGGACGCAAGCGCTATCTCTTCTCGTGTTTCTTTTTGAGGAGGGCAGTATTAGTTATTAGGAAATACTCCGATCGAGGTGACTTTTGCAAATTAAACTGTAATTTGGAAAGAATTAGGGTTACCTGAGATTACTGGGTTCAAAAGTCATTTTGCACGTGGCATGGAAATATTTGAGGGTTTGAAAGTTAAATACCCTAACAGGACTGTTAACGGACACTGTTTAACCAGAAAACACCTGCACGGTCTGGGAATGTTTAATAAGAACCGCATCTGTAGGAACACAAAGAAAAGTACAAGGAGTACAAAGAAATAACAACCCACACCATCTTAGATTGTAAAGCGCTCGCTGTGCCAAGGTACCACCTTTATGGGACTGTAGTTTTGGAAATAGTACCCTTGAAAGATCTGATCCATAGGCTGCGTCTTTCGCCAATTATTTTACCCTGTAGACAGTTTATCCTTTAGTGCAGTAACACAAAAGGCCTCTAGGCCGCAGTGTTAGAAAAGCAACCCCGACCGGTACGGAGTGTGGAATAAATGAATAATAAGTTAATTTGTTGTAACGAATATCGTCTATATACTATTTTACTTTTTTTAATGTTAATTTTTGCAATAGATTTAAAAACAATAACATTTTTTAATAAAGAATAAAAAGACTTTTTAATTAATGTTTTACAAGCCCCCACTTTCAATTTAAAAATTTGCTGGCTATAAGGGGGTATTGCTGTGTATTGCATATATTATTCCAATTAGGTACGACTTTGAAATGCAGTTTAAAGTGGTCATAAACAACCACGAAGTTTGCACAAAAAACGGACCTCAACTAGGAAGAGATGCTTTAGCATGGTACACTGATGGATCCAAGATGGATGAAAGGGTTGAAGTGGGCGTTACAAGGCCGAATTTCAGGCTCTTTAAACCCCTTTGTAACACCCCGACCATCTTTCAAGCAGAATTACATGCCATAGAGATATGTGCCCAGAAGTGCATCAAAGGGACACCCAAAGGGCAGAAATCTATATTTTATCACATAGCCAAGCAGCACTAAAAGCTTTGAAGTTGGACACTTGTGAGTCTCAGCTGACTTGGAACTGTAAATAATCCCTAAGACAATTGGCAGCTAACAACCAGGTCACTCTGATCTGGGTTCCTGGTCACGAGGGAGTTAGAGGCAACGAGGAAGCAGACTGCCTTGCCAAGGAAGAAGCAAATAGACAATTTTTCAGCCCGGAACCCTTCTGTGGCCTCTCCATTACCCACTTGAAAGAAGAGGTTTGACGCTGGGAAACAGATGAAATGAAATCTCACTGGAATAAAGTGCCAGGACAGAGGCAAGCTAGTAAGCCTTTCGCCAAGGAATGCCTAGCGCTTCTCTGCAAGAGGCTCAAGTTTCAGGAAGGGGCCTTCCTAAAGCCCTCCAATGTCGGGAACTAAGCTCCCAGGAAATTTGATAAACTTTGTAAAAAGTCTCGGAATCCCGGGCCTCGAGTAGATAAAGGTTAGGCACAAAAGATCTGATAGGTCGAGGTGCTTGACCCCCCTCCTACAATTTACAAGGGGGTTCTGGTTTTATGTTAATGTGAATAAATCTGTTGCCTTTTAATGTAGGGATGACATCTTTTCGTCGCAGGATGACATTTCATAATCTGAAATTGACGTGTTCCGGGAATTTTCTATAAATATGCATAGTAATTTAAATGAATTGATTCTATTTGACTGTTCCACACGGTATACTAAATTGAAATGATATTTTTCTATGATTTTCGCAGTCCTGGGTACACGTGAAAATTCAGGCGAAAAATTTTATAAAGAAAAAATTTCTCGCCATTCCATTAATATTGACGCAAACATTAACCCAGCAAAACCAAATCGATTCCGAACACACTTCAAATTTATCGGTTTTTATTATTTCGTCGTCGAAGCACGTACCTACTGTTTGTTTTCGCGTTTTCTTTGTTTTTGTCGAGGTAACAGAAAATGTCCTTCTACCGGGAAAATTTACTGATTCTTCGAGAATTGTTACATATTTATTAAAGGTTGACGAAGAATATTACATAAATAAAAGAAAGGGATCTTAAATTTATTTAAAAAGCGCGTTTTTTCGATGTGCATTGACTGTAGATATTAAAGTAAATGGATAATAATATGGAAATATTAAAATTAAAATCTCTTAGCTATGGTGATTTAATAACAGTTACCTTAGAAAGTAAGTTGGAATTGGGATCAGTAAGGAGTTGAAGAAAAACACTATTTTTTGCCGTTTCGAATTTTTTAAAATTCATCATCAGGGCTTTGTTACAACTAATTCTCATATTAAAATAAAAATAGTTTGTACGTGCCACCATGTATTATTACAACTGAAATAAAATGTAAGGTACTTAGCAAAAAGTAATTCTGCCTGAGTTAAATTTACAATTTTATAAATTTTAGCTTTCACCGATTAGTAGAGCATTTATATTTAGGTTAATAAAGGACTAAAAAAACAAATAAATAAAAAGACAACCTGTTTTTATTCGTGGCTTCCAGTGGATATTGAAATAAGTGGTGGGTTCTCAGAATAGATGAGATTCTAAAAGTAAATGAAACATTTTAAGCGATTCAGCAGCTTCAAAAACAAGTTGAAAAAAGAAATGGAGATAAACATATGTTGAAGAGTTACGCTGGATATTCTGACTGCGAAGCCGGGATCACGATATTTTTTGTTTGCGTAATGAAGGTAACCGCATTTTACCCTTTTTCGTATTCACCACTTTTAGTCTATTTTCATTATTGTTATGATAAAAAATAAGCGAAAAGAAAAAATATTTGTTATTCAGGAACAGATAAAACAAATAAAAGTTTTTTCTGATTTAATCTTTTATTAGGTTAACATTTAGTTATTTAATCTTGCATTTCATTATTTAGTTAATGGAGCTGTTATATAAAAAAAAACAATCCTCTTTAGGTCAGATAGTCAAGCAGCACTTAAAGCTTTGGCATCACGGAGAATAGACTTAAAAATTGACTGGGGATGTGCCGGAAATCTACAAACCTTGGCTAACCATAACAAGGTCACCTTGTCGTGGGTGCCAGGGCATAAAGGTATTTCTGGTAACGAAAAAGCAGACAAACTAGCTAGGTGGGGCTCTGGAACACCATTTATTGGGCCAGAACCAATAATAGGGATACCCAAGGTCAGCGTTAAAGCATCTGGGTCCACTCTCAGCATCAGCTGAAGTAGGCACAGCCAGAGGAAGCTAGGCAAAGCAAATTAATGCTGAAAGAACCCTCACCTAAGCAGACAGGAAAAGCTGCTCACGCTAAGTGGGGAAAACAGTTGTAGGGCTTTTTACCGTACACTGGTTTTTGAGGAAACATCTGCACAATATAGGTGTGTTTGACACAGAACCTATATGCAGATGTAATGAGAAGGAGGAAACGGCCACTCATATTAGCTTCGAATGTGAAGCCACCGCCAAATGGAGGCACTACCTGGGATGTATACAAGACCAAGAGAGTGATCCACCTGGGGCAATAGCAGTAAATGAGCTTCTACTCCTTAACAGAAGTAGTAAAGAAAATAAACTAAGAAGCTGGATAGATACGAAAAGCAGACAATGCTGCAGTGCCTAGGAAAAAAAATTGGACTCATCCACAACTCCTATTTACTCATTCATTTATTTATAATGAAGTTGTTGATATTAAGTTTCCAAATTATTATTAGTGTTATCTGATCTGATATTGATTTATAAAAAAAATCGGTCAGACACAGAATCGCCTATATTTTTTTTTTCAGGACAACTACGTTAATCAACGTTAGCAGGAAAATGGCACAGATTAGTAATAATATCGGTTATAAGCTCTGAAAGATAAAAATGACTGAATGTCCGGGTATAAAAGACAAATTATGCTTCATTTACTAGCGAGAAAAATCTAGCGCACCGTAAAAAAGAATTTATCTTTAATTTTGTTGATCCTCGTTCACGTAATGGTAATATTAGTTGTCACAGCGAAAACTTGTGGAGCCGGAAAAAAAAATTTAATCTAGAAAAAAATAATTTGATGGAAATAACGTTACATTTTACGTCTAATTGCCAAGTGAGCTGTTTAAAAATAAAAATTATTTAAAACTGTATGAAAAAATAAATTTTATGTTCCTGAAACAGTTCATTCCTTAAACAGTTCATTTCTTAAATTAGCTTATTCATTTTATTGTTAGAATCCACAGAAACAATTTCTGCTATGCCAGTGATTTATCCTGTATGTTAATTCGAGTAAGATTATCGTGTTTAATAATTTGTATGGATGAAATAATTATAATTATAACAAGGAATTTTATAATTCATATTTTATAAATAGTCCATTTTAAATAATTAAAGCAAATCATGAATTATTTATTGGTATTTTAAATCAGTCGTTTTTTAAAAAATTTATTTAAAATAAATGCGAATGTATTTTAACAAAATTAAATGAAACATAAATTATTTATATTTTATCATCATTTCATTGGGCCAATTTTTTTGGAGATTTGGGGTGAAGAATATTTATCCATCTAGTACAATATTTATTAATTTTTTTATACTACTAAAGGTTTTATTCATATACTAAGATAAGTTCCTGGCCTTTAACACAACTACTACTTAAGGTACTATAGAGCACAACTATTTACAAAGAATGTAAAGGTCCGTGATGATATATCAAAGAAAATTCTTTTTTAAGACACTTCTTGTCGATATAAGTTTGGTCTTACTTGAGATTTATACATACATATATTCACGCCTTTTTCCCGTAGGAGTAGACAGAGACCACTTTCTTTCACTTGCTACTGTTCTTACACACATCTTTTGCTTCCTCTACTTTCATCAGTGCTCTCATGCATTTTCGTCGGTTGTTGGTACTCTTGACCTGGCCTTTTTTTAAAACAATGTTGATCTGATCAAGATATGTTCGCCGAGATCGACCTCTACCGACTTGTCCATTCACACTCGCCTTATAAATTTGTTTCATTCATCTTTTCTACGTGTCCAAACCATCTAATCATTCCTTTATCTATCTTTGTAACCACATCTTCTTTTACACCACAGCGTTCTCTTATCTCATTATTCTTTACTTTATCCAAACGAGTCACTCCGGATATACATCTCGACTACTTATCACCGCAGCATTAATCCTATTTTCAAGCTTCTTCTGCCAAACCAAACATTTACTACCATACATAAGTGTAGGAACCAACACACCTCTATGCACAGCCAGACGTGCCTTTTTTGACACTTTCTGGCTGTTCATAAAGCTATGCATTGCCCCATTTTTTTTCCTGCCAACACTGTCACTGTCATACTTTCCATCTCTCGTAAACTTGGAACCAAAGTACATACACATTTATTTACTTGTTTCACTCGTTCTCCCTTAATCAGAACTTCACAGTTTGTCATGCTTTCTTCTCTTTCAAAAACCATTATCATAACCATCATGCATAACAACCATCGCCTGCAACTCCTCTTCAGATAACGCTAATATGACTTGATCTTCGGCGTAAAGAAGGCATTTGGCGATCAAATCATTCATTTTCAATCCATACGCACTCTCTTTAATTTTTTTAAACAATCCTCTATGTATAAGTTAAACCAGTCCGTGCAAGCTCTGTTTATTCCGACACAAGCAGCGGAATCCTCGTAAAGTAATTTTAGTTCTGGTATTAAACTACCGCTCTCTCCATACATAGAGAATGTCGACCCCAATTCACTCCTCATACTCTGTCACAGGCCTTTTCCAAGTCTTTAAAAGCGTAATAGACCTTCTGACTTCTAGCCAACAATTTTTCGACTATATAAACTGATCACATGGTTTAATGCTTGGCGAAAGCCAGTAGCTCGCGGATCAGATCTTTCAAGGCTTCCCTTCGCAGAACCACCTTTTTGGTGGTACCTTGACCTAACGAGTGCTTCACAATCGAAAATAATGTGGGTTGCCGTTTCTTCGTGCTGCCCCACAGTTCCGGCAGATGGAGTTCTTATTGAAGATTTCCATACTGTGCAGGTGTTTTCTAAATAATAAGTGTCCCGTTAGGATTCCTGTTACAAGTCGGAACTTGTCCCTGTTGAGCGTTATAGCTAATATAAGAGCTGATCAGATTCTGTTTAAAAGTAACTCCAACCAATCATGAGATTTGCTGTTGAGAAACAAACTTAGCTAAAAGTTTTTTTAAAAAAACTGTTATTGTAATATTCTAACTAATATTTTGCCAAGTTCAAAGTGATGTATTTCTTTTTTTATTTAACAATTTAAACTAACTTTAGGAATAATTGCAATTCCTAGAAAAAGTAGAATTCAAAAAAATAAATTAATTTTTAAATTTAAAATGTATGTAAATCTCTTTTAGCTGCATTTTAAGTTCTAACAAATATTTACTCCTTACCTTTATTGCATGCAACATTCTTTTTTTCTTTGAAGTAGCTTTTTCATTTATTAAAAATACTATGTTAAACAAAAAACCTATTACAAACTTCCTTTCTTTTCAATTTTTTTTTTCAGAGTAAAAATAGGGTGTTCATCTTACTTTTAAATTGGTTAAAAAATATTAAATGTATACAGGAAAATTTTGTAGCATGAACACGCATAAACTTTTGATTTTTATTTTTCATTCCAAGGATCAAGTTAATCGAATTAGATCGTTAAAAACAAGTAAACAGATTATACAGACGAAGTTTATTATTTTTAATATAAAAACAGAGGGATAGAGCTTTTACTCGAAAAATCATTATTAGTTTTTGATCGCTTGTTGTTGTTTGCTTAAAAAAAGAATAGGAACAAGAATTTATTTTCCAAATTTGAACTTAGTTTATTGAGTTCACCACCTATAAAATAGGAAAATAAAAAAAAAACATTCCTGATTTTATTAAATTTTTAATTTAATAATGACTTTATATACGTTTTGGAAGGTATAGATTGTAGATTGTAGGGGGGGTCGTGAAGGCTAGGCAGCCTCTTAAGCACCTCGACCTATCGGATCTTTTGTGCATAATTGTTGATCAATTTGAGGCCCAGGATTCCGAGACTTCGTACAAAGTTTATCAATTTCCTGGGGGCCAAGACCCTGGCATCGGAATGCTTTAGAAAGGCTTCTTTCAAAAAATCGCTGGGCATTCGCAAAGCAAATGTTCTGCAGTTTCAGCGAAGTTCTCGCAGTAGCGGCAACTATCACTCCCTGTTTTGCCCATCATTTTTAGATGATACCTTAGAGGGAAGTGTCCAGTGACGAGTCCCGTTACCAGTTTTAAGTTTTTCTTGTTTAACTCGAGAATATGTTAAGCTGTTTAGTATTGCTATCTTCCCTTCGGGTGTTCCTTTCAATGCATTCCTGGGCACATATCTCTATGGCATGTAATTCTGCTTGGAAGAGGGTTGGGATATTACCAAGTGGTTTTGGGAGCCTAAAATTCGGCCTTGTAACGCCCACTCCAACCATTTTATCTATCTTGGATCCATCAGTGTACCACACTAAAGCATCCCATCCTAGTTGAGGTCCGTTCTCTGTGCAAACTTGGTGGTTGTTTATGACCAATTTAAACTGCATTTCGAAGTCGTACCAAACTGGCATAATATCTGTCGGCTTAGAACGATAATATCTTTCAAAATCTTCAAACGTCCAATCCGATTTCCTGCTTTAAGATTTATTATCTGACTCAGTCTAAAGGCACTGATTGCTGCTTCTTTTATAACAAACAGTTTTTTTTTTGGAATAAATTCAAGCTAATTTCTATATATGTGGTTATTGTGAAGGCATTTATGGTGCCTTAAATCCTTATGCAGATCTTACAGGTTCATGATTAATTTGTCTGAATAGGATAGTAATGATCTGGTAAGAGAGATATTGAAATGATGTCTTTCGAGTTATTACTGGCTTGTAATGAAGATACTGTCATTAGTTATCACCATGTATATTCCATCAATACTTAGCTCATCGTCAATAGGTAAAGTAATGTCATTGCAAATTATCGTGTGGGGTTGAAAGTAATCGGGAGTAATAATGAAATACTTTTAAATGCATCGACTTTATTCGTGATCGTGCATAATTCGCTTTAAGATAGGTTCAGTACAATGATAGAAAAAACCATTGAAAACCCTTTCTGTCCGATTTGTTGATTTTCAATTGTAAAGAGTTGTAATTAATTAATTAATATTATTAATTTTGATTCCTTTTACAAAAAGATCGTTGTATATCTTTAAATAATATGGCAATTTGTCAAGATTGATAAATAATTCAAACGCGAAGTATCACTTAAATCTGATATCGCCTTTAGCTGTTTCCAAATCCTTCGTGTAACTCTAATCTGTAAAAGCAAAAGCAAGGAACAAAAAAGGGGGTTTACTATCGAAATCGGAAAACAACGTGATTGAAATAAAGCCAGGATTGGCATAAGTTGAACTGAATATTTTTTTTAAATCACACTCGCATTTCATCTCAATAATTTGTTGCTAAAATTTTATATTTTTTTAAAAATTTTAGGAAATCTTTACGTAGATACATCAGAGTATCCAATTTGGATGGAGTTGGTTTGTTAACACGGGTTTTGAAGAGTTTCAAGGCTTCATGTAAAAGCAACTCCAAGCTTATTATAAAACTAGTTTTTAGAAAGAACATTTGCTGGAAAAACATGGACATAAAGTAATGTGTATTTTTTTAAAATACGTGCTCCATGAAAATTTATGTGTATATATATTTGGTAGGCTTTTTTTTGTCAGCGATTTTAAAAATGAAATCTGTGGGACAAATAATTTGCATAAAATTTTGTCAATACTTGGATAGACGCCTAACCTGGAAGAAGCATATTATCACAAAGCTATGGGCCAACAGTTGCGCACTATGTCCTGGCTACTAAATAAAAAATCAGGACTCTCACTTTAAAACAAACTATTGCTTTATAAATGCATAATAAAACCCATATGGACATATAGCCTACAACTCTGGGGAACAGCAGCAAAATCAAACATTGAAATAATACAGAGATTCCACTCAAAGATACTAAGAATAATAACGAACGCACCTTGGTATATCTCAAACATTTGACTCCATCACGACCTCTGCGTCAAAAGTGTTATAGAAGAAATCTTGGAAAGGACAAAAGCGTACAAGAAGCGAATCACTTATCATCCAAATATGCTGGAAGTTAATCTTATGAACACCCTAAAAGTTGCTCGTAGAATTAAAAGAAATATTCCTTAAGACCTTCTCTGAGAGGCACAAGAGTAAACGGAGCAGTCGCAGTATGTCTTTAGTGCAAGCCCTTTAATTTAATAAAGTATTACTCATATAGCTGAATATCTGCAAGATTGATTGATTGCAATAATGACATTAAATAAAAAAAAATCAAAAAATTTGTCAAAAAAAAAGAAAGAAATTTCGTCTTCTGATGCTTTAAAAATGTTACAAAAGTATTACAGCGATACATGTTTATTAAAATCGCAAGTTTTTAATTGGTTCAAATAGAATTGTGCGTCTCCTTACTGAAAACTGTCACCTACGTCATCACCTACACAGAATCGAAATCTACCTATATAGCCAGCCAGCTGTGCCAATGATATGACATGGAAGATGAAACAGCTGAGCACGTTCTTTTTGAATGTGAGGCTCTATCTTATAAACGCTCCCAGGCTCTAGGTCCCACAGACACGGAACAGGAAATATCAGAATAAATCCCATAGGCACCACTAGAAGATTCGTCAGGCTAGTAGGCAGTACCAGATGGGACATCCGAAAAACACGGTGTCAAAGGACACCATTTAGGCCTCTCAGGGCCCTGGAAAAATAAAAAAAAGTGGTTGCTGACAATCATAAAGCAGTCGAAGGTAAACCTTTAAGATGACCATTAACCTCAAGTACTAACAAAAATATCAACAAAAATAAGGACTTTCTAATCGTGACTCAAAGAGACTTTGTTGATATTTATTGTTGGTATATCAAAAGGATCAAAACAAACATTTTTAAAGGACAATTTGTGCTTGTCTCGCGTGTTTTTCTGTCTTGTTTCAAAAGATTTGAAAATGTGGCAAGATACAAATAAAGTGGACGTATTTACTAATGAGACCCACCTCCGTTTAACCTTAATTCCTTTTTAATCCTTCTTCTTACACTCTTCGGAGAGATACAGATACAGAGATAAGAGATATATTAGCCTTCCACCGGTAATTTCCTAGTGAATACAAATTGTTTAAAATGAATCTCTTTATGGAGTTTAATTTCCTTTTATTGAGATTCCATTGGAGTTAAAATAATAATAAAGTTGCTTTATTTTAATGGGGTGAAATATTTCTTGATGACATTAGCTTCCACGTTATACATGTTGTTTTTACGTCCTTCTAACTGGCTACATTACATTACATTACAATCTTGCGGTTGGACCATTGGCTAAACAGTTGAAGAATATTATTTAGTCAATAGTTAAAAACGACCAATCACGATAATGCACTATCGTATATAGCCATTATTATTTCGCAAGCAGCGTATGTGCCAGTTTGTGTAACTTTTGCTCGATTAAAATTACCACTTTGTGGACATCGTTTTGAGTCAATAGAAGTCATGCTAGAGAATACGCTGGCCGCTTTGAAGGCTTTACCTAAAACTGAGTATAATACCTGTTTCGAAAACAAAACGCTGAAATAAATGTATTTTAGTGGACGGGGGTTTCTTTAAAGTCGACACAATAAATTTAGATGAATAGAATAATTTCTGTGTGATTTATTTAATTAATCTGATTAGGTACTTGTTTTTATTAATTGTCTTTGTATGCATCTATTGCTTAATCCACGACTGCCCTTGGGAATGGTCCTTGGCAGAGCTCCCTAGGTGAACAGGACCGCATTGCGATTGGGAAGTGCGATCATCGCCCAGGGGTAAAAACACGTATTCAAGCGAAATGCAATTAGTGGCTCGTTTGCTCAGCTGCCGTCGTTTTTAACGCTCTTTCCATTGCTGGAGGATTAATTGTTAATTATTAATCTAGTAGAGGTAATTGAGAGGAAGGAGACAGATTGGAATCCATTAGGCTGTCGTGGTATTCGTGTAGGTTTTTTTGATATACTTTCAAACTGTTGGGATCCGATTTCTGTTTGTATTGTTTCATTGAATTCTGTAAACTTTTAAATTGATTAATTTATAACTAAAATTAAAATATAAATATTATAGAAAACTATAATTTTAGTTTTAACAGCAAATAAACATGAAAATACATAAATCTAATAAAAAAAACAGCCAATTTCACTGAATGATACCTATACAATATACATATAGGTATACGTGGATCGACTATATATCAGAAAACAACTACTTTCCCGACAATATGCCTCGACGAACTTTGAATTATAACTGATAGATAATCGTGCATGATCCTATTTCGGGTAATGTGCAGATGCTTGTTAAGTAAAAGAAAGAATTATTAAATTTATCTACTCGAAGTGACCACCTATGGACCAGTTTCGAGGTATTGCCCCTCATCAGCACAGGGTAGGTCTTGCAAACTCGCGTTTGCAATTCAAAGAGACAAATTAACAATTCTTAGTTTTACTTTTTTGTAGAGCGTTTAATTTCCTATAAGAATAAGTGTGTCTCATTGCTGTAAGTCATCTTGTCTGAGAGAAATAAAATATTTGTAAAAAGTGGCAAATTCCCATGTAATTTTAATGAAAAATGTATCGTCTTTAGGGCAAGGTATATTATGGATATTAAGGGCTTATTTTTTTTAGACAATAAACCAAAAATTTAGGGGGCGTTGCAAGAAAACAAATTAACTTGGTAAATAACGGACACCGTAATAGTTATAAAAAGATTGTTTTAAAAAGTTGATGTATAGTAAATACCTATATGATTTAGTAAATAAGAATTTATTGTATTACCAGAAGAAAGATTAGAATAATGGAAGATTAAATAAAATAAATAAAATGTTTGTACTGAGTGTTATAAATTAACGAATCCAAGACTAAATATCGTAACAATGCTAACACTCGCATGAATTTAGATTCACAATGATTAAAATTTTGGTAAAAATTTCAGCTTGGAAATGCAAATTAATAAAATCCCATTAATAAAAAGTGCAATCATCAAAAGAGCCATTTTCAAATATTTAAACGCACAAATAAATCAACAATCTAATAGACAGACATTAATGAATGCAATTATTGTTGTCAACAAATTTTATTTGATACGATCCAATTTATGTTATTTGTTTTGTTATTAGAATTATAAAACAAGAAACAAATAATGTAATTTTGTTGATGCTTTTGTACTGCTAATTTAATATTGAAATCACATAAATTTAATTTTTTTTTCAAATACCAACTTTTATACTGCTCTTACAAAATATAAAATGCTTACGAATTTAAATCTGAAATGGTTTAGAATGTTTAAAGATTTTAATCTCCCTCATTGAAATATGTTTACCAGCAACTGCTTTTAATGATCTAGTGCTTTAAAAATCGATAGCATACTTGAAACTACCGTTGCACCCTAACATTTATTTTAAGTGTTCTTGAAAGATCGAATAAAAAAGAATTATGAAAATAAATACGTTCACTCTATAGTAAAAAAAAATAATAATAAAACGATCTCACTTTCACGCAACGTAATAATTTTCGTCATACATATTTCAAACAATGCGATATGCCCTTTTTATATGGATTTTTTTCAATTATATATGCGGTTTAAGCCCTACCCACGAAGAAATTAATGATAGAAATAAAAATAATCGTTTGGTACGTAAGAGGTCTTTTGACTGGTATCCAAAAGTTATTACATGGAATATGGGAAATGTTTTTAGATAACATAAAATACCTTGTAACAGTGGTACTCGTATTGCTGCTGTTAAAAGTAATTTATTTGTTCAGGACCGTATCTCCAAATAACTGACAAAGATTACAGCTAGATAGGAATTTTTTTGAATCGCCTTGTTTAGGAACGAAATAAAGTTGACGGCATGTTTATTTATTTATAATACACGGGAAAACCCTTTTTCTACAGTGTGAAACATTACATAATTGAATAAATAAGTAATAAGAAACTTGAACAAAAGAAAGAGATTTCTACAATTTTAAACTAAATTTTAACAATCCTCAACTATAAACAAACAGACTAGAGTAATAAAATACAACATAAAGTGCAAGACAACAATTGGACAATAAATCCATCTATTCAATTGCTTGCATTTAATATCAAATAGCACTTCGAGATCACGAACTGAACTGAGTCTGGATAATTCATTACCCATGTGGTAATTGTAAACAATAGGGTTTTAGGGTTTTAGATCTAGTAAAGCTGATATAGTGGCACTTGTCTAAATTAACATTAATGATTAGGTGCCCTTAGGGCACCAGTAGCCCTTAAGTCTAAATTTTTATACATAGAATTAATACTTCTCCATCGATTCATGAAATGGCATAAGGAAGAAAATCGTCGTACCACATGCGATTTTATTTACAAAAGAAAATTCAATTTTCACGCAGATGCCGCCAGGAAACTCTACAATTTTTTACATATTTTACTCTCCTTGGTTTTTACTTTCAGTACTCTCAGAGGCATAAATGATAAAATAAAAACTTCTGTTGAAATCCGACGGTCTAATAGATAATAGTTTTGTAATAAGTAGTTTATGGTTTACTCTATCGAAGGCCTTGCTGAAATCAGTGTAGATCGAATCGATCTGAAGTCCTTTTTCAATAGTCAGAACTATATCGTTTTGACAAAGTAGCAAATTAGTAACTGGTGATTTACCACCAATGAAACAATGTTGTTCGCCAACAATCATATTTTTAAAGTAAAGTACAATAAAGTTGGATATACTAATTTCCAACAACTTGTTTTAACTGTAAGTTTGGTTGATTGTTGTGTCATTATTGTAATGGTTTTAACTTTTTTGCTATTCGACATATCAGTATAGCATAGTTTATACAAATGTGTTTCCAGTACACCACTTTGTTTTACTTCTTGTTCTTGAAGCTTCATCTTTAATTACATTTTTTTAAAGTTACGATTTTTTTATTAACTACAATAAAGTATGAACCCTTCTTTAAAATATTTTGACATCTTTTATATTTAAAATGACAGCTACGCATAGTTTTCTTTTTATTCAAAATGAATCATTAGAGCATATTCAATTTTTGTTACCAATAAATAAAAGATGCGAAACAATAAAAAAAAATTTCATTAATAGTTTTATTTCATCAAATTATGAAAACCCCTGAAGGTAATTAGATTATTAATCAATGCTATTAATTGTTATACAAAAACAATTATCGCTTAATTTATTACTAGTAGTAGATAATTAAAATACAACAAATCTGTTATGGATTCCTGATTAATGCCTCGTCATAAATTAATCATCGCCAAGAATAAGGTAATTGAACTATTAATGCTTTACTAAACAGTAGGTAGCTTTACCTAAACGAAGTGGCGACTCGTTTAAATGGGCAGCAAAAATATTTAAATATTTGATTGTTTCTTGTTTATATGGATGTTAGGAAGTTAGAGGTCAGGAGAGTAAGAAAGATCTCAAATGGACGTTCCACAAACGGAAACCTTATCCAAAACTGACATCTCAATTTATCGTTTACTGATGTTTATGTGAACGAATTTCCTTTTTTGGTGCCAATGTCACAAAAGAAAATGATTTTATTTTTGGAATCTACTTGCTCTTCACAAAACTCAAATAAAACCTTTTGTGGTAGTAAATTCTACAATGGCACTGTACATTAAATGCGTAAATGGCTAGAGCTAGTAAGTGTACATACAGTTATAACCTGTCTAGATCATTAAAACAGTCAAAGACAGTTACAAAGAGTATAAAAATAAAAAATTTTGAATTGTACTTAGCAAGATAATGTTATTATTATTATGTATGTTAGAGTTTGTAATTATTTCTATTTTTGAAAAAATCTTTTGTGTAAGAGTTCTGCTCTGTCATCCTAAGACTGTTATCTTTTACATTTAACACGTTCTAGAAATTCCCCTATGAATTTATTACTTTATAAAACTGAAAAACGAATATTTAAGGCGCCTAAGAAACCAATTAATAAGCTATTTATTTTTTCATAAAAAATTTATTGGCAAGGCGTCTGGTCAAGTCATTATAAATTATCACAGGCACGTTGTAGTACCTAATTTTCCTTTTTAAGGACATATTTCTTCCTCTGTAGACTGTCAATGGGCTGATACACCCGCATACAACTCTGCACCAATCAGAAGTTTTTGCCATTGTACAAATTTATTTTTTATAACTTGAAGAACAGACCAGAATAAGCCAGCATAAGAAAATATTTCATTTAAGTCGGTACGTAACGTGCATTTTCACTACAATCCTATACGTGACAAATATCGACGAACAATTATACTCAATCAATTAAAAAAGGGTGTGCGTCTCGGCACGCCCGACAGAAGTGACAACTTCAAATTATTTGCGTAGAAACTACTACATAGTGAACGTATTTAACGTAACAAATACTTAGTTTATTATTAGAATTAAAATGATCATTTGGGTAAGGATTTCGAATGAATACAAAATGTTTGGTAAATTAGTGACTTAATCAAAAGTTTTTAGGTAAGTAAACATTTTATTTATTTAATATAAAATATATTTTATGTATAATAATTAACATTCTTCAGAATAAATTAGAAATATAATTTGTATATCTAAACTTGGACGTTTAAAGTGAGAATGCGTGGCGGCTGAATGATATAACTATCTGTTTAGCACGTTAGTGTATTCAGGTTCAAATCTCCGAGTATCCAACTTTTTTTAAAAGTATTAAAATTTCGTCACGCTTTTGGTAACGCGGTAACGTGCCCGAAAAGTTCACAGCGTGCCATAAGAAGATATCACTTTAAAAATAAAAATATTTAAACACTTATACAATTTATACGGATGGGTAAAACATATGTTTTTAATGTGTAACATCTTTGCTCTCGATTTCTTGCTATTTGTGGGAGTGATTTCGTGAAATGGAACGGAAGTGCCCAAGTGTTACAGTCGCCGCGCGCTATTCAGATAGCTGTCAACCAATTCGGAAGTATGCGCTATTCAGATTCAGTCAGATAGCCGTCAACCAATTTTCCGAGAGATCGGTACTGCTAGTCATATAGTGTTGTGTATAAAGTTTGCTGTTATATGCGTTACCTATATAAATAAATATTTATTGTTGATAATAAGTCTCAATAAAGTGCAGATCTTTGATAAAAAATTCAAGTAAGTAATAATAAATAATTATTCGAATAAAATATTTCAGTATTAAGCTTTTTTAAATGTTGAGGTTTATTTCTGTCACTGTCAGTGTCAATTAAATAAAATACAATTATCATTAAAAAGAATTATTGTTTGTTATAAAAAATAATTTTAAATAATAACTGACCTATTTTTTTCGGAATGTAATTTTTTAATTGCTTATTACTAAAATGAGATGTTAAATGTTACACATCATATGCGACTACTGTAAGGCTCGCTTGTTTTTTTTTGAGGCTTGAATGTAGTCTAAAAACTTGTTAGATAATGACTGCACAGCGCTCCAGTGGACAAAAATTGTAAAATTGTAATTTAAATTATAATTAAACAAATAAATTATTCCGTAAACTTTGTCTTATGATAAAGCCCAATTTTTTTACATTATATAATGTAAATCAGTTAAAATTATGTCGCGCTGCCAATGCTTAACTTTAAAAGTGTTGAAAATATAAACAAAACTTAATTAGTTACACCAAATTTTAACGTTAAAACATTTTTTTCCAACAGTAAAAACCATCGCTGACGTTAACGTCGTAGCTGGTTATATCATATTACATAAATACTATTTATTATGTTTACTAATTTAAATAGCTTTAAATCCGTTAAGTGACTTCAAAAATATTTAGTTACTTTTGAAATAACATAACGTTCTTTATATTTGATAATAATTTTAATGTCAGTAGTTTTGAGAATGCATACGAAAGTAGAAATTAATTACTATTAAAAGGGGCAAAAGTAATACATTAATTAATTTGAGCAGGTTGCAAGTTTGCTAAGGATCCTCTGAAAAGTGGACTGTATCTGGAAATTAACTCGAGGCTTGAAATATAAAGAGAAACGATTTAAAACTACCACAAATAATTTGTAAACAGAGAATCAACTTACTCAAGGATGGTGTCTCGTAAGATTTTGAGGTTAAGATGTACAACTTGTAGGATTTCTCACTCTAGATCTTTTTAATCGCGATTAAGTTGACGTCGAGCTTGAAATTCAGTGCTTGCCAAAATTGATAAAAAATTGGACTAAAAAAACTTCTTTTGGAAAGTTTACCATTTTGCGAGAAAATTTAAAGTTTGTAATTCGCTTTTGGCATTTATGAAAAACAATTGGAAGCTAACTGCTTGAAACAAAACATATAAACGGAAGACAAATGTCTTGAACATGTGAATTAACACCGTGGTAAAAATTGCGAAAACAAAATGGAAAACTTAGTGTCTTGTGCGGAGGTTGGAATGCTATTCGGTATGCGAGGAAAATAAATGGGCACCTCCGCAAATATGCGTGCGATACCAACGCCATACACAAAAGATCTCAGCGTGGTTGTGGGATTATCAGATACCACCAGATAGCAGTGAACTTTTGATTTTAACAAATTAAACGTTATGGCGCGAAAGATCGTAAGTGGCTAAATCGTTCAGAGTGGGAAGAAACGTCAACAAAACACGATGGTTTTCGAATAACCCTGCTTAACGATAAACAAAGATGTTCGCGCGAGTATTTTTAAACGTGAATACGTAATCATGTACAAGAAGTAAAGGTCATTGTGTGGTAACCAATTCGGTTTAAATCGGTACTCAACATCCACTCCTTGGGAATAAAGTAGAGACCATTAACATGCCCCTTTTATTAGTATTTTATTTTTATACTTAAATGTCTTATAGTCCCTTATAATTGTTTAAAAATTTAATGATCTCTGTGCAACAAATTAGTATAAATGTTAGTTTGTTAAAAAGGGTGTTAAAGAGTTGAATTTTAGGGCAGTAAGCGTGTCTTAAACGAGTTAAATATTAGGGGAGTACTAGTGTTTCACTAAATAAAGGTCACTCTTATTGGTAAGTCCTAGGTGTCTAAGGCTGCACGGATGTGACATTATTCGCACAGTCAGAAAATGATTAAAATTATTTTACATTTGTTAGAAAATATTCTAATATTCTGATGCAGAGAAGACAAGAAGACGCCATTATACTTATAACATTTATCAGATCAGTAACATTACTTTTGTTTCTGTTATCTAAAAAGTACAAACTAATTTAAAAGTCATTCTTAAACTGCATTAAGCGTTCAAGTAACTTTTACACATTATTAGTAAATTCATTTTTGTGGATAAAATTAAGTGTTTTAATTACTGTCATTTCTATTTTAAAATGATGTATTTTATTGATATTAAATGCGGAGTCGTTTTTGTTAAATTAATTTGAATTTTTTAACAATATTTTCGCGTACAATTATTATGAAATATTTTATGCTGCTGGATAATTCCATTTAGAAGATACGACTGTGTGTATTACGGATTTTATGGGAAGTCAGCAAGTCTTAAAATTCTGTAACAGACATTCTTGGCGCGGCTTAAAATACCTACACCACTTAATCACACCAATAAATGTCAGAACTTGTGTTTTGTTTCTTTGTGGGAAATCTAAATTCTCAAGATATATTTCACGAGTTGTGCAGAATTTAACCGGATTGATTTTTGTAACATTACACACGTGATTAAAATGTTAACTTAGTATATATACTATAACAGTTTTGTTTTTAGTCCAAGCAATAGGGAAACGTGTAATAACTAAAAAAACTACAGCTCCAATCGAAAAAAATTAATTTAAGAAATGGTAGGTATTAAAAAGATCTATCTATTAAATATATTATAATATTTCGATATCATTGATACTTATCGAGTTATATTGGAAAAACCGTGAAAAATCGGGGTTTCTATAACTCGTTAACTGTAAAGTATTCAAACTTGTTACTTACTGTTAAGTGTAGCCTATGGCCAGCCAAAAAAGTGCTTTTTGGAAAATTGATAAATACACCTATCCCCCGATTTACACGGTAGATACGTTCCTGAGAAAAACGTGTAAATCGAAAATTTCATCATTTTCATCACTCGAAGTTATTTGTGCCGATTCGATGTTTGAAGCAGAAATATTTACATTGCTTCGAATTTTTTGTAAGATCTTAGTAGAGTGCGATAAAAACAAAAAAAAAACTTGGAAAACCTGGAAAACCGTGTAAAAGCGAAAACGTGTAAAACAAGTACCGTGTAAATCGGGGGATAGGTGTATTGGTTATTTTTAAAGATATATGAAGTTTTCTCCAAAAAGATGCTCTCTTAATTTAGCTAGTTCTGCTCGGGAGATTATGCTACAGTAACCATTTAGGGCTTATTTTTTTCTGTAAGAGTTGTGCTTTCATATTATTAAAAAAATTTATTGATTTTTTTAATTTTGAGGGTCAAAAAATGACTTTAAAATAATTGCACTATTTTTTTTACGTTTTTATAAAATAAATTACTTAATTTTGTTTTTATAGAACTAACTTTCAAGAAAATAGATTTCTGGCATCATTTCACGCATTTTAAAAAAAAATTGAATACCTACGATCACTAGGAGCCGAGATAATTTTTGTATATCAAAAAAATCTGGAAGGTGCAATAATCATCGTACAGCAGTCACCTTCATGGATATTAAGATTGAATACCTATATTTTCAAATAAAAAATATTAGGATATGTCTTGTTCATTTGCAGTATTATTAATTGATAAATAAAGTGAGGCGTGCAGGCGCGGAGCGTAGCAGCTGTAGCGGATGGCGGAGGGGCGAACTAAAAATTAATGTCGTGCGTTCAAAGTTGCTTGCGCTTGAAAATTTTTGAGTATCTCGGCTTTTGGACTGTGCACAAAAATCTTTTTGTATTTAATTTGGGGTAGCTCGTCGAGATAAACACGAATATCATATTCGCCAAATGATAAAATAACTTTATTACGTAGAAAACATTTATTAAATAATTACAGTAAAAATACTCGTATATTATATTAAGAAAGATTTACATTAAAAAAAAAACTCTCCTTTTTTTTATTGGAGGATTGTCTGCTGAATCAATTGGCTATTCTTCTTTTTCTTTTACTCCTTTTTCAATATTGTCTGTAAACAGATCGTCCATGAAGTTTGGCAATTCTTCATCTATTTCGATGGTACGATAATTATTGCGCCTTCCAGATTTTTTTAAATAAAAAAATTATTTAGGCCGTTTAGGTGACTAACGATGAGCATAAGCAAAGGATTAAAGAATAAATGCAAACTATTGAGTAAAAAATAAAGAGTAAGGGATAAACCCCCTAGTTATTACAAAAAATCGAAATGAATAATGATATGATAATATTTACGACCCCTCATCGTTACACAACACCCTTTTACACTCACCGATACCATGTTTAAAATCATCTATGTCACCCAAGCATTATCCTAGATTTCCATCTCCACTCCGCCATCAATCTTCATAGTAGCAAACATTAAAAGAGCTTAAGTCGTAAGAGCTTCTCGAATACACTTCAATTTCTTGGCTTGCCAAATACCGACCGACTAGAAATGTTTCTCCCTGCCATCCCCGGGGACTTTTATTTATTACAAAGAATGGTCCCTCCACAGAAGTATTGCATTGTTTTCGACCTTAAGATGGATATATTTATCACTAGAACAACGCGTCTGGATGCCGGATTAAAATATAACTTTATGGTTAGTTTGAAATTGAAACTTTAGAAAGTATAGAAAAATTATTTTTACATTGTTTCAGAGTTCAGGAAATTGTGGATTATAAGATTAAATAAATTGTGATGATTTCTATAACAGATGTCTCATGCTTAGATTATAGCAATTGTAAATATTGTTACGATATTTTCTCCTTGGGTTGTGTAATTCTAAACTCTCAGTACAAAAACTAAACAATCTTTATTCTACTATTTTTACACATAAAATTTTACTTTACAAATCATTTAGATATTCACTTTACAATTACTCTAAATACTTGACTTCGAACTAATTAAACTTCAAAACTTACTAAAAGCTTCCGCAACCGATGTCTTTATATTTTTCCGCTGCATGTAGTCCCCTAATTGTGATCGACACGCCTTAAGGCGACAGACAACAGGGCCGGCTCGTAACAATATGTTAAGAAATTGTTTTTATAATTATTTTTTTTTTATGAAAATAGTCGCAAAAAGGGTAGACCTTTCGTGTGGGCCGCGGACGGCCCGCACTGCGACTATTAGAAGGGGAAGGAATTATAAAAAGGAAATGATTGTGGACACGCTTTTTAAAAAGTTGTAGGTCATAGTTTTCTGGAAAAACTGATTTTGGAAGCTTATTTCATTCCGTAGCAGCCCTGTAAAAGAAGGATTCTTGATGAAGATTGGTCCTAGTAGTGTCAATCTTGAGAGTAAATGGGTGAGATTGATCAGCGTGCCGAGTTCTTCGGCCGAATGTGGCCAATGGTGGTACAAGAGTTTTTATTTCTCTGGAGCATCTGCCATGGAAATATTTGTAGAGCAATGACTGGTCTGCAACTCTTCTTCTATGTTCTAGAGGGTGAAGGGTATCTGTGAGAGTTGAGCTGTTTATCAAGCGAATGGCTCTTTTCTGAATGGAATCTAGAAGACGAAGAGAATGCCTTGGTGCTGAACCCCAAATGTGCGAGCAATACTCCAGTAGAGGTCGGATTTGAGCCTTGTACGTCGTCAACAGTTGATCAGGAGTAAAAAACTTTCTGGCTTTCCACAGAAAACCTAGCCTCTGGCTTGCCGACTTTGCGATGTTAGCAACATGGTCATGCCATGACATATTATTGGACACCGTGACTCCCAAAATCGAGATGGAGGGACATGGTTCAAGAGTATTTCCGGACATTGTGATGGGATGATTTGAGGAATTCACTTTCTTGGAAAACGTGGCACTTTGTGTTTTTTAGGCGTTAAACTGAACAAGATTGTTGGTTACCCACTCGACGATTGCTTTAAGATCTCTATTGATGGAATCAACCTGTTCCTGCCTGAGTCTATTTGTATCATTCACTGAAAGTGATCGATAGGATGTGAAAGTTGAGACAAGTGTGCTATCGTCTGCGAAACTGTAAATGGGGTTCGTGGTGGTTTTCAAGAGGTCGTTGATGTGTAAAAGAAATATGGTGGGGGACAGGATGGAACCCTGGGGGACCCCGGCATTAGTTTTAAACGCATCAGAAGAAATACCGTCAACTGCCACATGTAAGGAGCGATCTTGCATGAAGCTTAAGAGCCATTGGCGCAGTTTGGTTGGGAGACCGTAGGCAGATAATTTACTTATCAATGCCTGGTGCCAAACGCAGTCAAAGGCTTTAGATATATCCAAGGCTGTTGCACGTGATTCACCAAACTTTTTAATAGTGTTTGTCCAGAGCTGAGTGACATAAGCCAGCAAATCTCCAGTAGACCGAAGTTGTCGAAATCCATATTGTCTGTCATGGATTATCTCAAATTTCTCTAGATATTTGATAAGTTCTGTGTTAATCCCTTTTTCCATAACTTTGGATATGACTGAGAGCAATGCAATAGGGTGATAATTTGCAGGAATAGTCTTCTTTCCTTTTTTCGGAATCGGTTGGACTTTAGCGTTTTTCCACATGGACGGAAATACTCCTTTGCTGTATGATAACTTCTAGAGTCTATAGAGAACTGGGGTGAGCTCTTGAGCACAGGTCTTCAGGACAATTGTCGGAATTCCATCTGGTCCTACTGCCTTATTAGAGTCAAGATTTCGTAGGATTTTCCTGATGTGCGATGGTGGATTACATATTATCTTTAATTTACGAGGCATCATAATTCAGATTTGTAATTTGTTTAGGTGGAATTAGATTTTTGTATTCGAAACTATCTTCTTCTTCTTCTTACGTTAGGACTACGTCCTGTGTTTGCCTCAAAGGTTGCCCAAAAACAATTGGGACGATGAAGACCAGCTATCATACCATCTTTTTGGTGGGCGTCCAGTTGGGTGTGTTGTGTTGGGCCGCTTCTCTCTCACAATTTTTGCCAGCCGGTCGTTTGGCATTCTGCTAACATGGTCTCTCCATTCTCTTCTTCGGTTTCTTGCCCATCTTACTATGTCTTGGACTTCACATATTTTCCTTATCTCTTCGCTTCTTTTATGGTCAAGTAAGGTATAGCCAGTTATCGATCTAAGAATTCGCATTTCCGTTGATCTAAGAAGTCGCTTTGTAGTCGTGTTCTCCGCTCTGGTCTATCGCGTATGTCATAATCGGTCTTACACATGTCTTATATATTCTGACCTTACTTCTGGTATTCATGTGTTTATTTCTCCAGATTATGTCTCTCAAGAATCCTGAGATTAGAGATGCCTTTGTTGTTTGAGCTGTTACTTCCTCCTTAATATTTCTAGTGCTAGTTATATTAGCTCCTAAATATTTAAAGGACATCACTTGTTCTACACTCTGCTCATCTCTGCTATTCGAAACTATCTTGGCAGAAATAGCAATATTAATATTATTTAACGTCGAGGCCCTTACAAGCTGTAAAAAAAGTTGATAAAACGGACACGAAAAACTTTCTCTCGACGTCCGTTTTAATGTAAGGTTGCATGTAAATTAGCCCGGAGAAATTGAGTCGTTATGTAAAAAAAATTAAAATGGACCTTTTTGGAGTAATCCGAGTAATTTATTTTTTTTTCAAACGTACAATAATTAGGCCACAATTGTACTTAGCTGACTGCGGAAACATTCAACTTTTTCACCAGCGGCAGTTTAACTTTTTTCCCTCCGTCGGTGGCCCCAGTTATTCCAATCAGTAAAACAATTTACATAAAGTAGGCACCTTTAATCCCAAATACAAATCATCTCACGCTTCAGATAAAAATTTTTCGATTGCTCTTTTCAAAAGAAATTCTTTATTGTTTTGCAGAGTATAGTTAACAACTCGAGTTGTAAGATAATTACGCACTTCTAGAATTACTTTTCTAGTTGTGCGTGATATGCTTCTTACAACTCTTGTTATGTAATATACTATTACTAGCAGAACCCGGTGTACGTTGCTACACCCCATTATTTTATTTTATTTTTTCTGGGATGCCCAATCCATATTAAAATTTTTTTTATTAAACAAATGTTTTATTTGAATGCCAGCTGATAAACAATATTTACAGTTTTTTCGGAAGGTGTGAACACGTAAAGATTTTTTGGTGTTCGAACTCTGGAGAGGCAACGTATAATTGACCATCCAAAAATAGGAACTTTGTTCGTAGTCAAAGTACGATCCAAAATCATAACCAGCCAATCCCGTAAATGTCAAAATTCTTATCCAACAGTCCGAAATTAAAACCAAGCCAATACAAATTGTTATCCAAATCGTAGTCAATTAAAATCGCGGTAGTTCTTGAATCACAAAGATTTTCTATCACAAATGTTTTTGCTCAAATTGAAATAACTCAAATACATTCATGTTTGACAGCTTCAATATTTTCGAATAAAAAATTTGAAATGACAGGTGTTTAGCTACGAATATTTTATTTGCGTTGTATCCGTTACCACCTCCTACATAAATTTTTTTTCACTAAAACCACCCCTGGTGTGTACAAAGCAACTCCTGAAAATTTCATCCCAATCGGTCCAGCCGTTTAGGAGTTTTTAAAGGACATACATGCAAACATTTTTTCTTTTGCGTAGTCCTTCATGTGTATTTAATGGGAGTCTGAGCTGGAATGTATCTGTTCGAGAAAACCTACCCTGTACTGATGAGGAGCAATTCACTCCGAAACCGGTCTAAAGGTGGTTTCTTCGAGTAGATAAATTTAATAGCCCTTTCTGTTACTTAACAAGCACCTGCATATCTTGCTTCCTGTGATGGGGTAGTATACACGGTTATATATCAGATGTAATTCAATGCCATCAAGTATACTTGTACAAGTGTTGCGCAAGTCAACTTGTGCAAGCATATTGTTCAAGTCTGCAGTTATGTGTATAGGTACTTTAACTGTAAGCTTTATGTTACAAGCATGCATTAAAACGTTTTTAAAATACTTATTGATTATTATTATGCGAAACTTATCTTCCTGAAGAAAGTCATTGGCAAAAAATGGGGCTGAAATAAAATATTTTGCTTAACAAAGTGTAATAATCTTGCTGCAATAGCTTGCAAATTATAACGTTTTAAATACAAAACGGTACCAATACTTGGTTAATTTATCGTTATAAAAATGTCACCGCACGAAAAAATATAGCGCCCGTTTTGCTCGAAATGTTTGTCGTTGTAAAAAAATGCGGTTTATTAAATTTAAAATGTGCTCTTTAAATATATACTATACGTGTTCAAAATTTTGCGGGTAAAAATATTAAAAAAAAAACTTTATTTTCTTCAGATATTTTCAATTCTGTACAGGATTGAGTTTCCTAAAATTACAATTTAGTAACATTTTACTAAAATAGACCTACTTTGAAATATAAATCAAAACGTATGCACAAGTGATAAAATGTTTACCTTTTGAAGTTTTAATAATAAGTGAAACTTCCAACACCACTATTAATTTAATTAATAAAATTACGAAAGAAAGAACAATTTTTGCAATAAAAAAATAGAAGCCAATTATAATAATTATTAGACACTTTGATATTGAGCGAAGGGTGTTGGCAGGAAAACAAATGAATGGGGCACTGCATAGCTTTATGAATAGCCAAAAAGTGTCAAAAAAAGCACGTCTGGCGGTGCATAGAGAAGTGTTGGTTCCTACACTTATGTATGGTAGTGAATGTTGGGTTTGGCAGAAAAAGCATGAAAATAGGATCAAAGTTGAGTAATCTGAAAAGTATAGCCGGAGTGACTAGGTTGGATAAAGTTAAGAATAGTGAGATAAGAGAACGCTGTGGTGTAAAAGAAGGTGTGGTCACAAAGATAGATAAAGGAATGCTTAGATGGTTTGGACACGTAGAAAGGATGGATGAAAGAAGATTGACGAAACAAATTTATAAGGCGAGTGTGAATGGACAAATCGGTAGAGGTCGACCTCGGAGAACATCGATCTCGATCAGATCAACATTGTTTTGAAGAAAGGCCAGCTGTCAAAAGTACCAACAACCGAAGAGCATGTATGAGAGCACTGATGAAAGTAGAGGAAGCAAAAGATGTGTGTACGAACCGTAGCAAATGGAAGGAATTGGTCTCTGCCTACCCCTATGGGAAAAAGGCGTGACTTTATGTATATATGTATGTGATTGTATGACATAAGCTCCCTTTGACAATGTAATAACACTAAAGCTCAAATATGATTCTAGGCTTGGTCTTGTTTTCATGTTTAGATGCTGCATTTCCATCATCTCTTAGTCGGTGGTCAAAACGACGCAATGCTCATCGTTTCGCACATAGCCTGCTATCATAGCATCGTACTCCGATAAATAAATATTTATAACCAGTGTCTCTGTCTTTGTTGCTCGACGGCAGGGTCCATATTATGGGAAAATACTACGTGCGGTGCAAGGTGCGGTGCGCCGTTACGAACATATTATTAGGCCTCTAGACCCAATTTAACGTTTTATCAACGAGCTTAACAATAAAAATTTTCAATTAGCATTTAAGCGGTGTTCTAAAGTCAATTCTCTAACTGTTTTTTGAATGAATAGATAAAAAAAATTACTGCAGATGGTAGATTTTTTATTATATTAAAAATTAGTTAATTCAATTGGTTGATAGCTATAAAATAAAATCGTAATCCAAGAGAAATGCTGCAAATTTTTAAAATTGCTGCATACGCGAAAGATTATACGGGCACTGTTCCAACCGCTCTTTTGCGAATTTTTCCCATTCTAGAGCTGACATTACTTCCATCTAAACTCGTGGGGATTGGAGAAAACTCGAAGATTCTATTGAGAATAAAATTCAAATTTTAAATAAAACTGGATTCATTTAAAATACACAGTATAATTGAAGCACACGATTTTGTGAGATAACAATACATTTTCGCCTAGAAAAATTGATTTATCAAAATATACCTTTATTATTCTTATTACAATAAAAATAGTATTAAAATGTTTTTTAAAATTGCTTCTAGAAAATTAAAACGCAAAACATATTAAAATATTAAATACTAAAAATCCATTGCTTTACAATCTAGTAAACAAAAGCAATAATAATAATACAAAATGTACCCTGTGTTCATTTGAAAAGGACCCCCCTTAATATTTCAGAAATGCGACATAGAAAAAAATACCAAAACACGTCATCCTTTAACTTGAGGAGGACACTTTATAGAGCTAATGTCATAAACGTCAGTTTCACCCCCTTCCTACTGGAGATACCCCTTATATTTTTTCAAATAACGTTTGGTTCTAGTCATACATCATTTAAAAGGTCTGGTATATTATATTATCCCTTTGTAACATCAGATATTTCCTCATAAACTCAAGAACCGATACAGTTATTACAGCAGCAACAATATTTATAACATTATTTTTCTATAAAGTTTTCATTCCACCAACAAATAATAAACTGCGTTGTCCATATACCAGTTAGTTCTTGCAATATTAACAGTAAAAATAAGACTTTACGTATTGATTTAGGAGTTTTATTACCACATTTTCTTCCTTCTTCCGTTTAAAATTCAATAACAGTTCCTCCCCGAATGACCAATTGGTGTGAAGTTAGTTGTGGGTTTTTAGTTTGCCGTTCGTTTATATCCTCGGGCCACTAAAACGTACATGAATATTTTAGAAGTGAAGTTACTATTCGTCGCTGAAGGGAGTTGAAATTGTTGGTGTCGAAATTAAAGTCTGCAGAAAATTACATTTGCTTTGGCTGGAGGGTGGATTATGTGTTTGAATTTTAAATTTTCGAAAGAGGCGTAGTGACAATGAACATTTTTGGTATAGAAGTACATCAGCAAATCAGGAGAAATATATGTTGTGCTTAAAAAGAAATTCCGTATAGATTTACCTATCACTGACTTGATTTTTTATGTTTAAAGATGCAACGTGTAAATCTTACAATAGGTAAATGAATGATGTGCGTCAGCTAGTCAAGACAGAATGACATGTAACTTAAATATAATTTCCCAAAGTGGAGCAAAGATAGTTAATATTTTTAACACAAAATAGGATCATGTTTAATGGAAGACAAAAACATGTTTTTTATTCAGAAGTAATTCTTATTTTTAAAAACTAATCCAGAATAACACACCACATACACCTCGATAATGCCAGTCTACACGCACATCTCAAAAGAATGGTATTTTTACTTGTTTACGAAATTATTGATCACTAAAATAAACATTTTTATTATTATTTTAACCTACCAATTTATTTTCTGTTTTTTTTTAATATTTATGTGTTTGTGCAATGCGTATCATATTAAAAAAATCTACAAATTATTCTTTCCTTTTACAATTTAGATCTTTAAAAATAAAAAATTTAATGATGTACTTATTAAAAATTATATAATGGATGCTTTCAATATAAATCATTAATTTCGGTCATTGACGTTTTTGTTGTTGTTATACTAAATTGTCGAATACGATAATATAATGATAAAAACGCTTTTATTGATTTTGTGCTCTCTCAAAGAACAATATATCACCGACTTGGTCATCAATTATTATTCGTTGATGTTTATATTTGATTAAATTTATTTTGAACTATAAAGTTGCAAAATAAAAGAAAATTTAATTGTTATTATCAAATTGTTTTACTTGACAATAATTTTTTTGTCGATGAATCTCTTCCTTAATAAAACTTCTTGCAATTAATTATGTATATTTATTTTATTTTTACTTAGATAATTAGGAAAAAATATAAATTTATGTATAGCAAAATAAAAAAAAAACAAAGTATTAACTGTTGAAATAGAAAAAAGTATATAATTATTTTATTATAGTTACGATGGTGTGTAACTACGAACAAGGGTTGTACAATTTTTAATTACAAAAACCTCAAAGTTATTCGTGTGGTTTAAATGTTTTATACTTTTTATGTAGTATTTAATAATAATAATAATATCTCCCAAGAAAGTAGGGAGGCCTTGGACTCTTAAGTTTGGAGTATCTCCATAACAGAATGATCCTGGATGATGCCTGCAAAGTCATCAGGAGTTTGGACCCCCTCCTGCAAATGGTCAAAAGCCATAAAGTTGCAGGAGTAGGAGCATTTCTCTTTAGGGCAGCACACCGAGCAGCTGATAAACTCTCTTTGATTTTCGATTCCGAGCAGAGAGCGCTCGACTTAGTCACTGTGCTCGTCCCCGCTCGGGGGAAAGCCCGCATTAAAGCTGAAGAAGTTGATAAAACTCTGCAGCTCCACATGAATAAGCCTCTACATTCTGTCTTCTTCAACAACATCGAAGACAGGGGCTTATCCAAAGAACTGACCTTTGCATTCCTAAGGTCAGGCGGGTTTAAATCGGAAACAGAGGGGTTCATCATGGCATGCCAGGATGGAGTTTTCAATACCTTACATTACCGAAGCCGAGTCATGGGTATAGAGGTCCCTGATGTAAGATGCAGGGCCTGCCGTAGTGCCCCGAAAACGATGATGCACCTGCTTTCAGCATGCACGGTGTATGCAGTTTCGGCCTATATCCATAGACACAATGCGGCATTACGAGTGCTATACTATCACCTGAGGCATTCGTACGGTATTGATGAAACTCCAGTGCTGCCCTATGCTCCGGGGGATATTGAGTCCTTGTAGAGAATGAGAGGTGTCGAATTTATTGGAACTTCTCATTCCCCACCCTCAGGCAGATACAAGCCAATAAGCCTGACGTAATCTCCCTCGACCACCTAACTAAGACGATGTTCGTGATCGAATTTTTGGCACCAGCCGAACCGAACATCGCCTTAAAAGAAGAGCAAAAACGGACAAAATTTAGAGAGCTTGTCTTCGAACTCCGCAGACTTTATCCAGGCCATTCTGTTGAACTAGTCATCCTGATAATAGGCTTCCTCGGTGGTACTCGCCACACACTGCTCTCGGAACTTCAGAAAATACCAGCTTGCCGATACGGTCTGGGGCTATGCAGAGGGCCGTCATCCTGGGATCATTGCGTCTGCTCAGGGCACACGATATCCGGTCCCTCACGGCGTGAGGAGTGGTCACTGGTTTCTCTCCAGCTCAGCTCTGCGAGGTATCGGAACCGCAGAGTCGTGACTGGGATTTAATAAATAAAATCACTTATAATAATAATAGACCCTCTCTGGGAGATTCTTCTGTGAGGTCCCTTGCCTGTCTGCACTTGTCTCTGGTTTCAGTTTTCTCCTACATTAAGTTCTGGTCCCTGAGCCAGTCCCGATTTGCCCCTCTGTCTAGACAGAAGGGAATCCATAGAGCACCTACCGGTCCGCCCTATGTAGACAGCTGTATGTGCACATTGCATGCCTGCTACAGTTTAAGCTTATGAGAGAGATCGACCCCTTGATCCTGTTCTGACAACTATGTAGTAATTAAAATTAAACAATTATTACTATAATTTTCCCACAGTATTTTAGTTTGCAGTGATTTATGTGTATCTAGATGTCTGGTATTATTTTTAATTGTATCTATTATTTATATTCTGACAATTGGTGAGTTAAAAAATTTATTGATTATTTATTTTTGTTACAGGTAAGTAAACACAATTTGAATTGCAGTATTACGTAAGTAAAAATTTACAATATACAACAATAACGTTCGAATTGAAATTAAAATATCAAAATCCTTTAGTAAAAGTTATGAGACACATTATCCATAAACCTTTAATGGGGTTATATGTACTGTTGTTTATTTCATAAAATATTTATAAGATTAAATTTTATAACCTCCATAAACTTTATTGTACGGCAATTTACTACATATTTTTCAAGACATCCAATTCCTTAAAATGTATTATATAAACTGCATAATAATAATCTTAAATTATTTTTATATTTCGATTTTTTTATCACAGAGCATAAAATTGCAATATTATAAGCAGATGTATGTTTAAGATTTTCCACCACTTAATTTAATTGTAATGTCCCAAAAACCATCATAAATTATGCAACTAAAAAAAAAATTTATAAAAACTTTTAATAATTTACAGTGAACTCCAACTAATTTCTCTTGAATTAAGTAAAAACATATTTCGTAAGCATTGCTCGTTCTTTAACCATTCGGCAGTGGGTATTTTATTTATTTGGTTATCTATATGAAAACCACCACCAACCCCATTTACAGTTTCGTAGACGACAGCACATTTGTCTCAACTTTCACATCCTATTGATCACTTTCAATGAATGATACAATTAGACTCGGACAGGAACATGTTGATTCCATCAATAGAGATCTTAAAGCAATCGTCGAATGGGGAACCAACAATCTTGTTCAGTTCAACGCTCAGAAAACACAAAGTGAATTCCTCAAATCATTCCATCACAATGTCTGGAAATACCCTTGAATTAAGTCTCTCCATCTCGATTTTGGGAGTCACGGTGTCTAATAATATGTCTTGGCATAACCATGTTGCTAACATCGCAAAGTCAGCAAGCTAGAGGCTAGGTTTTTTGTGAAAAGCTAGAAAGTTTTTTACTCCTGATCCACTGTTAAGGTACAATGCTCAAATCCGACCTCTACTGGAGTATTGCTGGCACATTGGAGGTTCAGCACCAAGGCATTCTTTTCGTCTTCTAGATTCCATTCAGAAAAGGGCCATTCGGTTGATAAACAGCTCAACTTTCACAGATACTTTTTAGCCATTAGAACATAGAAGAAGAGTTATAGACCAGACATTACTCAGATATTTCCATAGCAGATACTCCAGAGAAATAAAAACTCTTATACCACCAGTGGCCACATTCGGCCGAAGAACTCGGCACGCTGATCAGTCTCACCCATTTACTCTCAAGATTGACATTACAAGGACCAAATTGTATTTATAGGATAACTATAAATTGGGTTTCTTCACTCTCAAGTATGGATTACGTATTTAACAGATAGAAATCTATTTTGACTGAGTATGCTTTTTACAAAATCGCAATACTTGCTAACCTAACAATTTAGTCAACAGGTTTTAATTGTATTAAGTTAAGAATACTAGAAATACTAGATCCAAAAACATATTGACTTTAATCGGGTCAAATCAATTTACTTATTGCTAATTTGGAATACATTAAATTATTATAGTATGCTTTAAGTTATATCTACTGGTTATTTGCACTTCTTACTTACATAAGAGTATGCGGTAAATATTGGGGAATAAACGCCATACAGATTTACTGGATTTATCAAACAATGATAATATCTATGATCACTTATGGTTCAGTAGTCTGGTGGACCAAAGGGTTACAACACACAGATATAGCAAAGCTTGCTGGCCTTTAGCGGCTGGTATGCCTGGCCATAACTGGAGCCCTAGATATTCTCTTAGAAAAGGAGGCCAGGATAGTCTCCTACAGATTTCCGTATATGGAAAGGCAAATTAACGGAGAGCAACTCGGGGACTACTCCGGAATACTGAGTGAAACAAAAAACCACCAAATTCTCGGGATCGTTGACATGCTAGTCACAAAAATACACGTAAAAAAGTCGTTCAAATTCCTCCTCTTCCCAGAGACTAAATGCGTAATGTACACAGATGGCTCAAAAACCCTAGATGGAGTTGGGGCCGGTGTTTTCAGCAGGAAACCAAACATTAAAATATATTCCAATCTTGGCAGGTATGCTACAATCTTTCAGGTGAAGTCTTTGCTATCGAATTGAAAGAGTTGACCAACAGACCTCTAGCAAACAAAAACATAAGTATAATATCAGACAGCCAAGGTGCTTTAAAATCATTGAGCTCCAACGAGATAGAGTACCTTGTTGCGAATAACAGGGTGACCCTACTGTGGTTACCTGTGCACCAGGGGGTGAAGGGTAACAAAAAAGCCGACACCCTTGCAAAACAGGGGTTCGAATCTGCGTTCACTGAACTAGAACCGGTCTTTGGAGTCACTACAAGAGCCGACAAAATAATTATTTCGGACTGGGAAGGATAGGTCTGAATCAACAAACGGACTGTCGGTTTTGCTGCGTGAAAGACGAAACTGCTGAAAATATACCATGTTTATGCCCCGGCCTGCAAAGAATAAGGTCCAACAAATCTTACCCCATGAACCATGAACATCGTGAAAAGGGCTGGATTGTGCGGTGAATTGCAACCTCTAGGGGTAAGCCACAATAGACCTACTAAAGGTCGCAGTGGAGAGGCGACCTATGCCCCACTCACATGATACCTAACCTAACTTACTTACATATTTAGAAAAAGTTTCGTCTGAAGAAGTATACTTACATTTGATAGAAAGCAAATCATTTTAGTCTTAAAAAAAAAGGTTTTGATTGTATTTTTTGTCACTGTCAATTAAAACACAAATAAATATCTGAAATTTTCCACAAAATATTAATAATTTTTTTTATAATACTAGATATAAAATCATATTTGGTAGTCGTCAATTTTACATTCGTCCAACTTATCCAAATCTGTATAGTGTTTTTAGTGAATATTCGTTTTTCTTTTTGTTTTTTAGGTCAATAAGTACGCAAACATATCCAGTTGCTGCTTTCCAGCTCTCGGAAATTTAAAATTGCATATATATGGGAATTTGCATAAGAAATCGTTCTCTTCTTAAATCATTTTTATTCTCTAAGCGAACATCTATTTTATATCCTCTTTTCTTGAGCACTTTTCAATGAGAGTTGGAGTTCACATATTGTCGATCAAAAGTATATATTATGTATATACGAGTATATTTGTTAGGGTTTAGGGATTAGCATTACAATTTTTTTTTTAAAAAAAGTATATTAAAAATACACTGCAATTCTATAACTTTATATAGAAGTTAAATGCTTACATTTCAAATCAGGGATAACTTTATCTGTTGGATAGAGTTATGGTAGAACTAAATTTTGTTTTCTTCACCGCTAGTTAAGCATTAACTGATAATTATCTAGTAGTTAAAGTTATCCATCACATCGAGTTGTAGTAATCCTGTAGATAGTGACGAGAAACTCTAAGAAAATCAACGTAACCTCCAATAACCTTTGAAATAGATATTTAATAAATTTTATTCGATATAACAATAATGTTCTTATGTTAGGTATTAGATATTTTATTGAGAAGTTATTAAGATAAAAAATAAAACGGTAGGAGATCTTATAATATCAGAAACAAACTAAGTCATATAGAAATTTGGGATGATTTTGATTTCCTTTTTTCGTTTAAATAAATAAAATAAATGAAGAAAACTTCTTTGTGAATTATATTATTAACTAGAAATGGCACAGTCGATAACCTGTAGTATATATTTTTTTATTAATTGTGAAAGCCTTTATTCTGATCTAAATATTTTATTTATTTTGTAATACATCATCATGATACAAAAAAAAACTAATCCCAACTCGGTTGCGCACTTTATCCCTTCCTGCATTGTGCCATGTTCGAAGAGCACTACCTCAAAATCGAATATATCAATTCTAGTGGGTTGTGTAAGAAGGAGAATAGTTCTTTTGTTCGCTTGGAATTGCTCTTTTGTGCATAACGAAAGCAATATGTGCAATGTAATGTTATAGCGGTTACCATTTTCTTTTTAGAATTTTTCAAGGAAATGAGAAATTGCTCAATTTATTCTTTGGTAAAAAAAAATTTGCGTATGGCTGGTGGTCGGATTCACACAGTCACCAAAACAATTGAACTCAATATAAAGTTAAACATGTCCACTTTTCATCCAACTGATTATTATTTAATTTGAGCCTTTATCTTTGCCCAACCGAATTTCTTTTAATGCTTTTAACAACTGACTAACTCTCGCAAACGAAGGCCAATTTATATATTTAACGTTGAATTGAGAAAAGACAAGAATAACATTAACAAAAAGCAGGTACTTTATGTAGCAAGTAGATAACTAAATTTACATTAATTGAACGTTTTAAGAAAAATGGAATGTTTTTTAAAATTTAAACAATAAATTATAAAATAAATAGGTTTACTTCTCATCATAAAAAGATTATCTCAAAGATTGCTATTGACATTTCCAGATTAGTAATAAGGGTTCTTAAATGATTTAAAGATAAACCCTCTTTGCTTAAATCACCCCGATAAAATCAAATAAATAGCAACCCTTACGTTTAATCTCTGCTTCTATAAAATTGTAACAGAAGTATGTCTATACATTGAAGATATTTACAAAAAAAGGTTATAATATGGGGTTTAGGTGTTTCTGGCTACAAATGACTGATTTTTTTATTTTTTTTCTGTTTATTATTAATGTTTGTTTGACCCAAAAACTGGTATATATTTTATCTTGCTACAATGACAAGAGAGATATAACAATAAAGTCATATTTTTTCACAACCAAGTGCAATCAATACAAGATAAAAACCCATTTCAAGTAAGTCCATATTATGTAGATGCTTGAATGTTTGTGAAACTGTAATAATAGCGGTTTTTCTAATTGTGCCAATAGGTGACTATGCATGTAGTTTAAATGTGGGGGTATGATTTTAATTAGATGTTTTTATTTATAGAAGGTTGGCATTTACTAAATGTCAAATACATAATAGAAGTTTCGAATAAATTAATTGTGGTTTTGGAAGTTTGTTAAAGTATTTTGTAAGTAATTTTGTATTAAAATCTTATTTAGTAATATATTCATTTGAAAATATTGGCTCCTCACTGCCAAAGTGGTGATCCCGAAGAAGTATCTGTGGGGATATGATTTTAATTACCTTAATATCCGTGTTTATGGAAGGATGAGCTTTCCTATGTATCCAAAACTTGACAGATGTCTCGAATTAATTGATTGTGATGTAAGAAAATTGTTTAAATATTTAGTAAGTAATATAAAGGACCTCGATTGCTTTTAGTTTGACTGACTATAATTTAATAAAGCTAATGTTGTAAGTTAAATGAATGAATGAAATGAATATGTAAATGAACAGTAAAATTGCTCATTTAAATTTTTTCTATTTCGTCTCAATGCTAATCATTGAAACACATTATTAAAATTAAATATTTAAAAAAATAGGAACAATACATACATACATATAGTCACGCCTTTTTCCCGTGCGGGTAGGCAGAGACCACTTTCTTCCACTTGCTACGGTTTTTACATACCTCCTTCGCTTCTTCCACTTTCATCACCGATTTCATACATAATGCTGGTACTCTTGCACTGGCCTTTCTTCAAAACAATTTAGATCTTATCAAGATGATTCGTTAGCCCACGTTAAACTCAACCGATTTGCCCATTCACACTCTCCCTATAAATCTGTTTGTTCATCTTCTTTTATCTGTCCTCTCAATGTGTCCAAACCATTCAAGCATTCCTTTATCTATATTTGTTACTACATCTTCTATTACACCACAGCGTTCCCTTTTACACTTCCCTTATTATCTCTTCAGCATTGATCTTACTTTCATGCTTCTACCAAATCCAACATTCACCACTTTACATAAGTATAGGGACCAGCACTCCTCTCTGAAGAATATGTCAACAATTTCTTGATTTTATCTCTCAATTAAATAAAAAAGTTAATGCAAGTAAAATAAATAAGCTATGCAAATTAGTATTTTTTAATAATTATAATACTACCATGCTGTGGTAGTATTTTTTATAGTAATGTTTTAAAACGGTGAAAGAGATGCATAAAATCACATTAATAAAGTGCTCATGGAAGAAACTTTTAAAAATACGGGTAACCATATTTTTTAAAACGGTTTTTAAAAAAGTTTTATGAATCATACAATATTAACCCAGCAAATAAACGACCAACAATTTAATTGACAAAATTACTTTTTCACGTTTAGTTTGAAATTGAAAACCTCGTTTTTATCGGGAACGAGATGCAGTTAAAAGTTCTTCAGTTACGTAAAAAGTTGAAATGTAAAAACCATCCATCGAATGGTGACCATTTTCATACGAAATTTACTACACAAATAAAAAATTCTAGTTAAATTTAACAACAGTTTGATTGTATGGTATTAAAACAATTTTAATGTTATTGATGAAGTAAAAGCCACTTTTGTTTAAATAAATAGTGTATGGAACAACAAAATATAGCAGTAAAAATTTCTTTTCAGCAACAAAATTATGTGTAAATTCGTGAGTGGGCTTAATATTTCAAGCACTAAAGTTCACTTGAAATTGGGATTTAGAACAGAAGATAAAATAAACAAAAATCCAAAATCCCCCACAAATAAAACTGTAAGCTTTAAGCTCGCACCCAAAATGGTTAAATGTAATATTTGGTCCGATGTGTGGTAGACAGAGGGAGTTTATTTTTGAAAGCAACTGCAATAATAAAATCGATAAATAAACGAGATGTGGAAAATGTGTATAATATCGTACATAGAACAAATTCTTCTAGCAAAAAATTATGATCTTTGTAAAATATTAGACAATGGGCAAATCTTCCAAGAATTCCCTAAACAGGAAATATATAACAGAAAACTTTGTTCGTTTTGTGTGGATAACAGTGAATAATCACAGTTTTTTATTTAGGCTCTTTAACTTATACAACTCTTAAAATATATTATGTTTTGTATAAAAATTAAAAACAAGATAAAATTTTGTTAGTAATTCATTCGACGTTTCTTCATCACAAATTTTATAAGAGTTGCTTCGTTCTCATTTCCTTTAAATGTTCCAATCTTGTGTGCTTACTTGAACTTATTCAGAATAACTAAACTAAACAAAAATAATGTTGTTGTTGACTCCGTAGTTTTCAGAATGCTAATACTAAATTGCTTTGTGGACCAGCAATTAAACTTTGATGGCTGGTCAGAAGAGAATCCGCAAACAGCGTGTAAATGTGTAGCCCTTATAGTATCGTAACAGCTGCACGTAATGGTCTTTACCCAAAATGACTTTGGGAATGTGTGCCTAATTGTTTTTCGAGAGCTAATAAAAGGAGTCACACCCTATATTAAGGGAAGTGTGTTTGTTGGTTAGATTTTTTGTTTATTAATTATCGAATACATTAAATTTGAAATTTTGTATCTCGTAAGAAGTTAATGTAGTACATTGTAGATTGTAGGGGGGGGGGGGTCGTGAAGGCTATGCAGCCTCTCAAGCACCTCGACCTATCAGATCTTTTGTGCATAACCCTTAATCTAATCGAGGCCCGGGATTCAGAGACTTCGTACAAAGTTTATCAGTTTCCTGGGGGCTATGTTTCTGACATCAGAGTGCCCTTCCAGGAACTTAAGCCTCTTGCAGCAAAGCACATGTTCTGCAGTTTCAGGTGATACCTTAGAGTTTCAAGTCTTTTTTGTCCAGCTCAAGAAGCTGTTTAGCTTTCCTTAGCCTTTTCGCCTGTATATGTCCTGGCACTTTATTTCAGTGAGATTTTTATTTCATCTCTTTCCCAGCGACGAATCTCTTCTTTTAAGTGAGCCATGGAGAGTCCACAGAATGGTTCTGCGCTGGGTATTCGCAAAGCAAATGTTCTGCAGTTTCGGCGAAGTTTTCGCAGTAGCGGCAACAATCACTCTCTGTATTACCCATCTTTTTCAGGTGATATCTCAGAGGGCAGTGTCCAGTGAGAAGTCCCGTCACCAGTTTCAAGTATTTCTCGTCCAACTCGAGAAGCTGTTTAGCTTTTCTTTAGCTTTGATTGTCTTTGTCCTGGCACTTTATGCCAGTGAGATTTTATTTCATCTGTTTCGCAGCGTCGAACCTCTTTTTTTAAGTGGGCTTTGGAGAGTCCTCAGAAGGGTTCTGTGACGGAAAATGGTGTATTTGTCCCTTCCTTAGCAAGGCAGCCTTTAACTTCCCTGTGACCTGGAACCCTTATTAAAGTGACCTGGTTTTTTGCTGCTGGTTGACTCAGCGATTGTTTACAGTCCCAAGTCAGCTTAGACTCACAAGTGTGTGACTTCAGAGCTTTTAATGCTGCTTGGCTATCTGATGTAATATAAATTTCTACCCTTCGGGTTTCCCTTTTGAAGCACTCCTGTACATATATCTTTATAGCATGTAATTCTGCTTAAAAGATGGTTGGGGTGTTACGAAGGGGTTTTGAGAGCCTGAAATTTGCAAATGTAACGCCCACTCCAACCCTTTTATTCATCTTGTATTCATCCGTGTACCACACTGATGCTTCCCTTCCTAGTTGAGGTTCGTTCTCTGTGCAAATTTGGTAGTTGATTATGACCACTTCAAACTGCATTTCTAAGTCGTACGTAACTAGCATGATATCTGTCGGCTTAAAAATGTAATTTAGGGAAATTTTTTCCAAAATCTTTAAATGTCCAATCCGATTTCCTGCTTTGAGATTTACTGTCTGGCTCAATATGAAGGCACTAATTGCTGTTTCTTTCATTACACATAAGTGCAATGGTGGACAGTTCAGCATTAACTCCAGTAGAGCACGTGAATATTGTCCGTATGATTCCCAGACAAACCGGTTAATGTAGTAGATTTTTACTTAAGTGTCTTAAGAGAAAACAGTTAGTAAGATTTTTTGATATCAAAACAGAAGCGATTTATTCATTCAAATATACTTTTAAATGTAAGAAAACTTGATATATATATATATATATATATATATATATATATATATATATATATATATATATATATATATATACTACAAATAATTGCAATATTGCAATTAAAAAATGTCGTTATATCATAAGTTGTATATCTCAGACTACTGTCGGCGTTGATATTTAGATCTCCCAAGTTTGCTATTCTAAACAATGTCCCTATTTTCCCATTCATAATTGTTAAAAATCAAAATAAACGCGGAACGTATCAGTGATTACACTGCAGATCACGCGGCCAATACATTCTTTCACAAGGACATCTAGTGAATGTACCGGAAATGATCATCATCTATCAGTCAGAACTTAGTTTACATGAACGTAGTCTGAATTTAAATGGTATTACTCGTCAGTTGGGTTTATTTCTTATTTCTAAACATGTATAAGTTTGTGAAAACGTCAAAACGTAAGTAACCATTTAACTGTTACAGAATACGTTTACGAAGGCTTTCGCTAAAGATTCGGAAAAGAAAAATATTTAGCAAAAAAGTACTATATTTCGTTTTAAAGTGTTTCCTGCTAATATCTTTCTATTCATGAAAATAGACCAATCATAAAAATATTTATTCCATTTGGAAGAAAACACACATCACAGCTTTTATTATATCCTTTGGTGTTAAAAGTCAATTACCACGAAGTCAGGATCGAACTAAGGTTGAGGCGTTTATTTCAACCTTTGACTGCTGATAATTTTTTGTTTGTTTTGTTTCAGCAAACAAATAGTGCTGAATACCGTTTTATTTTTGCTTTTATAAATTTTAATAATAGTTTATACTGTTTGTCAAATAACGTGTAATTTTGTACTCACCTAGCAATTTTGCTGTATGTAAACATATTTTTTATTTTAAAAATTTAATAAAATACTAATTTGACTAAAAACCACACAATTTTTAATTTTTACGTCACAAGTGCTTGGTGTTCCCAAAGTTATTTTGCGTTTTATCAAATTATAAACCATTTCCAATGGTTTAATCTATAAACTTTCCTCTTTACATTATGAAATCAATATTATTATCATAAACAAACAAGTATGCGATAAATAATCAAACGATGCACTGATGATGGTGTGCTAGTCTATTTTTATTAATACATTATTAATTTCATTCCAAATGTATTTTCAACCTAATTTTTTATAAAGTACCGATCAACTTACGTATAATTACCAGACCTTTACAATTCTTTTATTAAATCCGATTTAATTATAGATCTCGAGTCAGTAACCTGCGATTAGCATGTTCACTCTATGCGTTTAAATAAAAACATAAAACGTAAACGTCGGGCAAGTTGTTTACGTTTTTAAGAAAAGAAATCTTTATTTGTAAAATCGATTCATATCCATTTAAAATGGTTGTCAATAAGAGCTAACATTTTTTTACTGAAAATAGTCGCAAAAAGGGTAGACCTATCGTGTGGGCCGCGGACGGCCCGAACTGCGACTGTTAAAAGAGGGAGGGATTATAGAAAGGATATGATTGTGGATTCGCTTTTTGAAAAGTTGCAGGTCATAGTTCTCTGGAAAAACTGATTTTGAAAGCATGTTCCATTTTGTAGGAGTCCTGTAAAAAAAGGATTCTTGATGGAGATTGGTTCTTATAATGACAATCTTGAGAGTAAATGGGTGAGACTGATAAGCGTTCTTCGACCGAATGTGGCCAGTGGTGGTATAAGAGTTTTTATTTCTCTGAAGCATCCGCCATGGAAATATCTGTAGAGTAATGTCTGGTCTGCAACTCTTTTTCTATGTTCTAGTAGGTAAAGGGTATCTGTGAGAGTTGAGCTGTTTATCAACCGAATGGCCCTTTTCTGAATGGAATCTAGAAGACGAAGACAATGCCTTGGTGCTGAACCTCAAATGTGCGAGCAATACTTTACTATAGGTCGGATTTGAGCCTTGTACATCATCAACAGTTGATCAGGAGAAAAAAACTTTCTAGCTTGCCACAGAAAACCTATCCTCTGGCTTGCTGACTTTCCGATGTTAGCAACATGGTCATGCCAAAACATATTATTAGACACCGTGACTCCCAAAATCGAGATGGAGGGACTTGATTCAAGTGTATTTCCGGACATTGTGATTAAATGATTTAAGGAATTTACTTTCTGTTCCTGTCTGAGTCTATTTGTATCATTCACCGAAAGTGATCGATAGGATGTGATAGTTGAGACAAGTGTGCTGTCGTCTGCAAAACTTTAATTGGGGTTCGTGGTGGTTTTCAAGAGGTCGTTTATTACAACCAAATCACTCCCTTATTATTAAAGGACGATTTTACCTAGATTGTAGATTGTAGGGGGGGGGGGTCGTGAATGCTATGCCGCCTCTCAAGAACTTTAACCAATCAGATCTTTTGTGCATAACCCTTAATCTATTCGAGGCCCTGGATTCCGAGACTTCGTACAAAGTTTATCAGTTTCCTATGGGCTAAGTTCCTGTCATCGGAGAACTTTAGGAAGGCCCCTTTTAGATACTTGAGCCTCTTGCAGAAAAGCGCTGGGTATTCGCAAAGCAAATGTTCTGCAGTTTCGGCGAAGTTCTCGCAGTAGCGGCAACTATTACTCTCTTTATTACCCATATTTTTCATGTGATATCTTAGAGGGCAGTGTCCAGTGAGGAGTCCGGTCACCAGTTTCAATTTTTTCTCGTTCAACTCAAAAAGCTGTTTAGCTTTCCTAGTGAAAGCGTCACAGTTAAATATGACGTGGGATGCTGTTTCCTTTCCATCTCCACGTCTGCATACTGGGTTCTCCAAAGCGATGTCCATTTCATGCAAATGTTTCCTTAGACAACAGTGATCCGTAATGAGCCCTGTTATTAGCCTGAGCTGTTTTCTGTCCAGCTCGAAGGGCTATGTAGCTCGTGCAGAGTTTGGTTGCCCCATCATTCTCTAGCTGCACTTTGGGCTATTGATTTATAGCCAGCTCGCGAGTGCTTCTGCCCTTTTGTTGTCTTCAATGCACTTGTGTCCTGGCACCTACCCAAGTTCAACTAGGTTGTGCTTTTCCAGGTTTATTAGATACATTTGGAATTCCTTTATCAACTTAGAGGGGATTTGGTAGCTTGTCTGTAGTGCCGCTTGAATATTTGAGAAAATCCTTTTGTTTCAATTTCAGCCACTCCTATTAAACTAATAGTTCTTACGTCCACGGTAATCTGTATGTTTTTAAATTTTGTCAGCGAGTATATAAAATAGATTGATTGAAGTTATAATAAAGTGTCCGAATTATTTTTGTAATCTAACGAAATTGCTAACCGACAAATAAAATAATAGTTTCGTTAATTGCAAGCTGCACACATTCCCCATTGCGTAATAAATAATACGTGATTTCTGTTCTTCTACATCCGAGGTAGGAAATATCAATAATAGTTTGTGTGTACGCGACATGGAAGTTTAAATCCGTATTATTCCACTTGCGGGCACACTGCAATTGTTGTAACACTAGTAAATCAGTGTGTATAATTCTGTTTATAAATATAACTGCCAACGAACATGGTGCAATGTCTTTGTCTTTGTACGAATCATGCAGCTGGTAATTAATCTGGGATACATAAACTGAATTCTCCATTTCCGCATATGTCTATGTTTAACGACTGTTAAGCACATTAATTAGTTTATAGTTTAAACTTTGCGTTTAAAAATATGGTTGCATTCTCTTGCACAGGAGTTTAATAATCGATTTACTATTTTCTCGATTTTAATTTAATTCTTGTTTTATTTGGTTTGTAATTATTGATATGAAGATGCTTTTAATGTCGAAACTAGTGACAACGAAACAGAAATTTCAAATTTCTTATGACAATGGTTTCGTCTTTTATTGCGTTTTTTTTTTTTTTAGAAACAGCCTAATGCTTGAAGACTCTCTCTACTGTTAAACAATGGAAGAAACGTTGTGTAGACATACAGGAAAAATAGATTGAAGGGGGCATGGTTAGATTAGATTATTTTGACAATTAAGTCTTATAATGTTATTGTTAGACCCTGTTTTTATAATTCAATTCAACATAATTGAAAAAAAAATGTAATTATTTCTTTATCTAAACTAATTCACTACTTAAATTTTTTCCTAAAATAAGCTATCGATTAAATTGTATGACGAATACCCCGATTATTACGGACTATAGACTAGCCCAACCGAACTTAAACATATCTAGAAACGTTCCGACATTGTTATATTACACTGTTAAAAGGAAAATTATCTTTAGTCAGTTTTAATCGTTAAGGTATGTATAATTGCACCCAAGCAAGTTTTTAAATGGACATGTGTTTATATAAACGCTTGTAAAACAAACAGTGTTTCGTATCGTCCCTTAATACTTCTAACAACTCTCAAGTCTTTCCCAGCTGTGAATCCATTAGTTTGGTTTTCGTTGCTTTCACATTCGTATATAAGTATGAAAGCCACATCATTTGCTCAAAAATGAAAAAAACTAGATATTGCTGTTCCGGCTCTGCTTGTGTCTTTCTAGATCGACAAAGTGTAACTTTTACGACCCCTAACGACAAAATGTAGAAGCATTATGATTCTTTTAAAGAACCTCTAGGAATTTCCAGAGGTATTTAACGCTGGTTGGGATGCAAAAGGAGAAAGTATCCAGCATAAGCTTTAATTTATTGTCAAAAGTATTTTGTGAATAATTGTGTCGTAATTGTAAAATGGTTGTTTTAATAAAAAAACGAGCAAGCCTTACAGTAGTCGCATATGATGTGTAACATTTAACATCTCACCTTAGTAATAAGCAATTTTAAAATTATATTCTGAAAAATTAACAACAATAACCACAGAGAGCAAGACATGAATTTATAAGACCTGCGTAAGGCCCATAATGACCTACGCCGCCGAAACAAGAACTGGAACGTCTGTCACCAAAAGGGAAATAAAAACAGTGGAGATAAAAATCCCAAGAACAATAAAAGGGATCACATTGCATGAGAACTGGGAGTACAGGACGTTGTAAGATGGGTGAGAGAGAGACGCCGGTGTTGGAGAGATTCTACATAGAACGGATGAGTCCAGACCGAATTGCAAAGTGGGCCAAAACACAAAAACCAAAAACAAGGCGCCAAAACGCTGATATGAAAGCTGGACATCAGGTTCACAGGAACGTTAATGACAGAATTGACAGGACTTTGTACTATTACACGAAGAAGAAGAAGAAACAATAATTCTTTTTAATGAAAATTGTATTTTATTTAATTGACACTAGGAGTGACAGAAATCAACCTCAAAATTTAAAAAAGCTAAAAACTGAAATATTTTATTCAAATAATTATTTATTATTAGCCACAAATTTTTTCTCAATGATCTGCACTTTATTGAGACTTATTATCAACATTAAATATTTATTTATATATTTTACGCGTATAACAGCAAACTTTATACACAACACTGTAACTTAAGTGCACAGCTGATAACTGACAGTACCGACCTCTCGGAAAATTGGTTGGTACTATCTGACGGCTAACTCTATCACCGCGCGCTCATTCGTCAAATAAAATAGCGCGCGCTTCCGCAACTTCCTGTTGCAAATTTCCGTCCCATTTCACGAAATCACTCTCACAAATAGCAAGAAACCGAAAGGAAAGATGTTACACATCAAAAAGAAACGGACCCAAGTTTCGTAATAATATCATTATTGGCAAAAATAAGAAATTATCTTGAAAAGAAATGATACAACAATACCTAATAATCATTGCAAAGCAAAAAGGATACAAAAAAATAACAATTAAACCTTCAGTTTTAAAAACTAGACGATCAATGAGGAGCCAAAAGAAACATGGAATGGTTGTAGTAGTCTTTGTCTGTTTTTAGTGGTAAGGACTTTTAGATAAAATAAAAAATTAGAAAACTATAAAAAATAGCGGAGTAAGGCATAGAAATGCAGTAAAAATCCATTGGTCACAAGTTCTTTTGGGCATTGAATAATTTAGCCAAACATTAAACGCATCCAATTTATTTCCTGTTTAAAATCAACGATGACTAAGTCACTGATTTTAAAAAGAGCGCATTGTTCAACTGAATAACATTTTTAACAGTGTTAAAAATACAGACAATGTGACAACATGCTGATGCAGCGTCTATATGAATTTGACCGTTACCAAAACGGTTAAACGTTCTAACGAGTGTATATCTGCTAGTGCCAATCCGAGTTGATGAGGTCCAGGATAGGAACAAATGCCAATCAATGGGATTAAAGTCCAGACAATTATAATTCAGTTCGTAATTGAAGAGCTGGGGTACCGCCATTCGTGATACCGATATACAATTGGTAGACGTGACTGCCTTTTGTCTAGACACTGGCTTAACGATACTATATAGTGCATTATAGAATTAAAATTAAATTTACTCCGATTAAGCTTTGTTACGTTTAATGAACGAAATGCTGTTAACACGTCAAGCGGAAAGCTTCACGTTATATATCCTTAGTTAGAAATTAGAAAATTCGATTTATTTAGTAACTTTGTCGATAATTTTATTAAAATCTTATTATTAACAAAGTTAAATCGATAGATCCTTTAATGTATACATAAAATGCCTGTTGAAATGGAAGGAGGTTTCAGATAAGGAATTAATAATATTTTTGGCGGCAGTTTTGACAGATGTTTATTTAATCGTTCACATTATCAATAAGATCAAAGAAAAATTGTTTGGGAATAACTGGAAGCACTACCACAGTAATAAATGTCAAAAAATACTTCAAGAACATTCAGATTATACAGAGACGAACTGTATGGCTCGTACTTAATCTAACTTATCGAGCCTGTTTATCAAATAAATTACTGCATACAAATAATTATTGGAAGTATTAAATACACTGTAAATGCGCGATAGGAAAAATTCTAGAATAAAGTAGCCAAAGGAATTTTCATAAAACTTAAACAGGTCATTAAAACACACTATAAAATTACTATACTGATAGAAATTTTTGCGCGGGAACGTTTGAAAAATACTTTTTTTAAAAAAATGTGTGGTATACACATTAAACTTCACCTATTTCACACATTTTTTTGCAATTACTTAACGGAATAAAGTCAATAATTCGGAAGAAATTAATCATTGTTTGATACATAAAATGACAGCCTCTCAAACTCGTTGTTGGAATTGCGACGTTGCCAGAGTGCACGTATATCTTTCTTTACCACTTAAAAAATGATGGATTCGACTGATAATCGTTGATAAACTGCCACGCCTTTTTTTGATTCTCTAAAGAGTACTCTGCTAGTGGTCTCTCTACTGGCAAATTATGCCCGAGCTCAGCCGTAGAGGGTAGAAGAAAAAAAAAATCTAAAAGTGAGCCGCGCCACCGACTTAAGACGGTACAAGCCGGAAACCCCTAGGTCTTGTAGGCACCAGCAGAGCCACGCGAAAAACAACAAACAATTATGGTGAACTAGATAAATAAAACTATATTTACAATTACTGCAATATATTAATTAAGTAAAAATGATGTTCTGATTTTTTTTTACAATAAATTCTGTATTTTCGTAAAGTGGTTTAAACGAATTTAATACACTTTCTTAAAATAATATTTAAATTAATTATAACAATCTTCCAGACCGTAATAAAAACCTAATGAGGTACAAAAGAGAATTGAAATAAAAAAAACAACAAAAAGAAAATGTTCACAATATTTAAAATTTCGAAAATAATTGATTTTATATAAAATTCCTGATAGCAAAAGATTAACACAAAAAAAAAGAAATACAAAATAAATGGACTTGTTGCAATAATAATATATTTAAAACCCTCACAATAACCACAGCAGCAGGTACAAATTAAATGAAAATAACTTGTTACTTTTAAATTATTGAAAACACTTAGATCAAGCACATAATAACTGATAAGTTGATAAAATTAAATTCCATACCATGTAACCAATTGAAAACCTCACTGAGACGTCACGGTAACATCGATGATCCAAGAACCGAAACGCCAAGTAGTATTATCATAATAATTTCTGCTAAAATTACCAGGCAAGTCTTTATAACGCTGAAATTTATCGTCGATGTGGATGGAACGGCACGTGGTACTTCACGATGGCTTCACTTCATCAAATCCCACAAGTGGTGATCTTAACTCGACCCTAATATCCAAAAAATATTCACCACATAGGCACTACAGAATGGTCAAGTTAAGAATTAAATGGTTTATCTTCCTAATCCAATAAAGATGGCCCCAAATACAGCCAGATATGGAAGAAGAAACCGTAGAAGTTCCGCTCCCGTGTTAATATCAAACCGTTCCAAAAACTCTCAACCGACTTCCACCACTGCCACCAAACGAATCCTCATCACTGCTCGCTCCCAGACCGGACATCAGAAAATGTCCCGGGACACGCGTCAGCCAACCTTTCCATGTATAAGTCCCTAGTTCATAATCGCGCTCGTCCGCATCAATTGCCAGCCCAAGCAAACCAACAATAATATATCTAACAACACACGACAATCGAGGCCAATAATCAAGGCGAAGTCCAATAAGAGTGACAAAAATGTCACAGCTATTAATAATCGAATTCTATCACTACTATATAGGCAACACTATATACAACGAACCCAAATACAGACTATTATAATAATGAAACGGCAGATGGGAGAAGAAAAAAATAGGCACGTGACAAAACATAAAAAAATTAGCCTAACCTAACCTACGGCCTAACCTAACACCAACAGTACTTTTTTTAACCAATTGAAACATAAACTTTTGTAAACTTACTTGCTCATTAACCTAAAAAACAGTCCTATGTAAATTTATAAATTAATCTATAACTTCTTTTTTAATGACTGAGTCATAAAAATATTTTATCCAACATACCATTATTTCTGGTTTGAATCGGCATCGTCGCAATTTCAAGTAAGAGTTTGGGAGGCTGTCATTTGTCAAACAAGTTAATAGTTTATGTATCAATAATAATGAATAATTTCTTTCGAATTATTGACGTTTATTCCGTTAAATAATTGCAAAAAAATGTGTGAAATAGTTGAATTATAATGTGTAAATTGTGCTACAAAAAAGATCCGAGGAATTTTAAGTGTTTGATTGAGGTAAAAACAAAAGTTTTTCAACATCATATATGACACCGGACAACTCCCTAAAGACTGGCTGAGATCCACGCTCATCACTCTTCCAAAGACGGCCAATGCAAAATTGTGTAAGGATTACCGACTGATAAGCCTCATGAGCCATTTTTTAAAACTCTTTTTACGCATCCTACATACTAGGCTATATAAAAAATGTGAAGCAGCCAGTGGATCCAGTCAGTTTGGATTTAAGAGTGGGTTTGGCACGAGAGAAGCTATATTTATTTTACAAACACTGGTTCAGAACTGCTTCGACCAGAGAAAGGATGTATTCATGGTGTTCATTGACTACGAGAAAGCGTTCGACAATGTGAAACACGACCTGTTGATAAGATACTTACAGGAATTAGGACTAGACAATAAGGATATCAGAATAATAGCTAGCTTGTACTGGAACCAATCTGCCGAAGTAAGGTTTCAAAATTTTAAAACCACCGAAGACATTGTAATAAAGAAAGGGGTAAGGCAAGGATGTATTCTCTCACCTATGCTATTTAACCTGTACGTAGAAAGAGCGTTTGCCGAGGTAATGTAAATGTGTACAATTGGTATAAAAGTAAATGGCATCCCAATTAATAATATTAGATACGCGGACGACACAGTAATCTTAGCAGACAACGCAAACGACCTTCAAGCACTTCTGCATATGGTTCAAGAGAAAAGTGAGCACCTGGGCCTAAAAATTAACTTAAAGAAAACCAAGTTTATGGTGGTTAGCAAAAATAACATCCCCGCCACCCCTTTATACCTAAACGGCATTCTAATAGAGGAAGTCACTAAATTTAAATACCTGGGCTGCCTCGTTACCAACAAATGGGAACCAGAAGTCGAGATCAGAAGCAGAATTGAACAAGCTCGATCAACTTTCCTTAAACTTAAAAAATTCCTAACAAATAATGATCTCAGTTTTCAACTCAGATACAGAATGGTTAAGTGCTATGTCTGGTCCCTCCTGTTGTATGGTGTCGAAGCCTGGACTCTTAAAATAACCTCGACAAACAGATTGGAGGCATTTGAAATGTGGTCCCTTAGAAGAATGTTTAGGATCCCTTGGACAGATCTGGTAAGAAATGAAGAAGTCCTTAGAAGAGCCGGTCTGACCAGCCGTGAACTATTCGACGCCATTAAGAAGAGAAAGACTTCCTATCTGGGTCACATCCTGCGTGGTCCTCGTTACGAATTCCAACGTCTTATCCTCCAAGGAAAAATCGAAGGAAGAAGGGGAATAGAAAGAAAAAAACTTTCATGGCTCAGGAACATCCGACAATGGACAGGAATACACGACTTCATGTCTCTCCAAAATGCTGCTCTAAATAGAGAAATCTGACAGGATGTAAATAGACGGTCGCCTACGCAGGAATCTGCTTGGCACTTTAAGAAGAAGAAGAAAAACAAAATACTCTTTTTTTTAAAAAAAAATTTTTTAAAAGCAAAAATGTCTATCAGTATAGTAATTTAATAGTGTCTTTTATTGACCTGTGAAAGTTTTATGAAAATTCCTTTGGCTACTTTATTCTAGAATTTTACCGCACAATAACCTATTTAAACTGACATATAGAGGAACAAAAATATTTACACTGGAAGAAATTCTAATTTATAAGGAATCTCTCACTGGTCTTATTTTAATGGCCTAACAATGGAAAACTGTCCTCCAGACAATGCAGTAAAGGAACAGAAACAGTCAAACACTCAGTGTTGGAATGGAAAGTATTGGATCGAAGATCCTAGAATATTATAATCGTCGACCAGTGAAGAACCTGTACAAATTAGTACAGGGAATGGGAACTAAGGAACAAATGAAATAAAATCTTAATTAGAATGCACCAGGTGTGGATAGTAATGGATCAGCATCGAAGTCAAAAAGGTACCGAATAAAAACTTTCAACTTAAAGTTATATTTTGTAGCACTTAAAGACCAGGCGGTTTCTGTTTCAAGATGCCTGTTAGGGCATACAATCGCAGATTTTTGGAATAATGGCTTTAAAACATCATTAGAAATGATAATTTCACTATGCGAGATTTGAAAAACGTAAGCACAACTTTTTATTAAAAAAATTGTGAAAACAAATTACTTTTTTTCTCCTATTCTTTTATTTAACTAAGTAACTTTGAATTTTAGATGAAAAAACGAGAAAAATGTTTTGTTAATAGATTTTTCACAAGCTGTCGCTAGTTGCGAATCAAAGTACCTTAATACTTAACTCAAAAAAACTTTTAAATTTTACCAAATTTGGTGTGGAGATTCATCACATTAAAAAGTTTTTTGGGTCGAGTGCGAAGGTCCTAGGTATAAGGATTCGAAATAAATTTGCAAAACAACTTGTGTTTTTTTACATTTATTTATTGATCATTATTATTATAAATAAATTTGTAATTCGTCACTAGTTACATTCTATTTAAAATATAATTACAAAACTTTTTTATTTTTCGACTTTTCTTTTAAATTCATAGTTACTGAGATATATAAAAAAATAGAAGGAAATAAACGAATTTTTTTTACAATCTATTTAATAAAAAGTTATGCCCAAGCTATTAATTGAACTAAGCTCCAGTTTTTTTTTTAATAGAGTATTTACGGTTATGTTTTATTGACATCTTTTTAAAAGACACATTTTTCATTAGACATTTGTTTATAAAATAAGAGTGTTTTTTGCTCTTTATTAATTTGACTCGAAAGCCCTAATTTTATTCCAATTAAGCAACTTTTATAAACTGTATGAAAAAGGTGATAAAGTAAACGATGAAATTGTTCTATTTAAACAACGTTTAATCCCAAAAGTCCTTAGGTACAATACTTGAAAGGTAAAAAGGAAACGACGTTGAATTCTCATTAAGGTTAAGTCGTAATTATGATGATTAAAATTAAAAATTGTCTAGAAGAGGCATATTTCATACCAATAAAGTGGCGATTAAATAGGAGTTTGGATTTTTAAAGCAACTGCTACATAATTTGAAATTTTTATTTTGGTTTCTCTTAAAATGATTTTCCTTTAATTAAAAACATGTAATATGGATAAGCACAATGGGGTTGTTTTAACAGCAATGCTTTTTTACTGTTGATTTGGTTTTTTGCTGCAGCTATAGCTTTTAAAAACTGCATTTTTAAATCTTCTGCCAAATATGATTAATTTTAAGTTCAAATATATGATGTTTTCTTTTGTCAATACTTCAATAATATAATATTGACAAGAGCGTTTGCCTCAATACAAGTATTTTTATCTTTCCTGTCGCGCCGGGGCGAGACATGAATGAGGAGAAGAGAAAGTGGCTTACGGACCTGGTGCCGTCCGCCTCTCTGGAGATGTCGCCGTGCGTCTCGATGTTGATGGTGACGTACTTCGATAATAGATAGGTCGCTGATTTAGTTGGTTCTACCTACTATAAGTTGCCGAGAGTTGTGTGGATCATCGCAGTGGTAATCTTGATTGATTACACGTGTATTCGTTTTCATTGAAATAAAACTCTATATAGTTGCCATTTATAGAAACATTTCGATCATTATAATCTTTTTATTGGTTGTTGACTTGAACTGAATATAATCCACAATCGGATTAAGATGTTACTGTTTAACTGCAGTTATGAAAATTTGAATAAAAATAAAATAATATAATAATTTCAACACATGGGTTTCCACCACGGTGCTTTGGTAGGAAGGCAAGAGATGTTTCTCGCTCGGGATTCTAGACGCAAGAGAGAGCGGCTTAGCCCTTCTTTGGCGCTGAAGTCCGCGTTTTTATTGGTCCACGGTGTAACGGTCGTTTTGCACATGGCGTATAGCTGATTGCTATGAGTTTAAATCAAGGAATTGATTAAAGAGAAATTCCACTGTTAAAATCACGAATTTTCATTATTCCCGAATGACCTCATAGGCCTCTCATATGACTGTGCATAGAAAAATCCACAAGCTATTTGTGTAAGCACCCTTGCTTTAGACACATTGTGCTTTTTACTCTTTTGTCCTTTGTGAAAGTGTTAGTATGCCATAAGGAATAAAAAAAGCTATATACTTGAATGCACATTTACATCGTGCAGTTTTGGACATCTAAATTTTTTTTTTATGAAAATAGTCGCAAAAAGGGTAGACCTATCTTGTGGGCCGCGGACGGCCCGCACTGCGACTATTAGAAGGGAAAGGGATTATAGAAAAAAAAATGATTGTGGACACGCTTTTTAAAAAGTTGTAGGTCATAGTTCTCTGGGAAAACTGATTTTGGAAGCTTATTCCATTCCGTAGCACCCCTGTAAAAGAAGGATTCATGATGAAGATTGGTCCTAGTAGTGTCAATCTTGAGAGTAAATGGGTGAGACTGATCAGCGTGCCGAGTTCTTCGGCAGAATGTGGCCAATGGTGGTACAAGAGTTTTTATTTCTCTGGAGTACCTGCCATGGAAATATCTGTAGAGCAATGACTGGTCTGCAACTCTTCTTCTAAGTTCTAGAGGGTGAAGGGTATATGTGAGAGTTGAGCTGTTTATCAAGCGAATGGCTCTTTTCTGAATGAAATCTAGAAGACGAAGAGAATGCCTTGGTGCTGAACCCCAAATGTGCGAGCAATACTCCAGTAGAGGTCGGATTTGAGCCTTGTACGTCGTCAACAGTTGATCAGGAGTAAAAACCTTTCTGGCTTTCCACAGAAAACCTAGCCTCTGGCTTGCCGACTTTGCGATGTTAGCAACATGGTCATGCCAAGACATATTATTGGACACCGTGACTCCCAAAATCGAGATGGAGGGACTTGGTTCAAGGGTATTTCCGGACATTGTGATGAGATGATTTGAGGAATTCACTTTCTTGGAAAACGTGGCACTTTGTGTTTTTTGGGCGTTAAACTGAACAAGATTGTTGGTTCCCCACTCGACGATTGCTTTAAGATCTCTATTGATGGAATCCACCTGTTCCTGCCTGAGTCTATTTGTATCATTCACCGAAAGTGATCGATAGGATGTGAAAGTTGAGACAAGTGTGCTATCGTCTGCGAAACTGTAAATGGGGTTCGTGGTGGTTTTCAAGAGGTCGTTGATGTGTAAAAGAAATAAGGTAGGGGACAGGATGGAACCCTGGGGGACCCCGGCATTAGTTTTAAACGCATCAGAAGAAATACCATCAACTGCCACATGTAAGGAGCGATCTTGCATGAAGCTCAAGAGCCATTGGCGCAGTTTGGTTGGGAGACCGTAGGCTGATAATTTACTTAACAATGCCTGTTGCCAAACGCGGTCAAAGGCTTTAGATATATCCAAGGCTATTGCACGGGATTCACCAAACTTTTCAATAGTGTTTGTCCAGAGCTGAGTGACATAAGCCAGCAAATCTCCAGTAGACCGAAGTTGTCGAAATCCATATTGTCTGTCATGGATTATCTCAAATTTCTCTAGATATTTTATAAGTTCTGTGTTAATCGCTTTTTCCATAACGGATATGACTGAGAGCAATGCAATAGGGCGATAAATAAACGGAACTTTTTGTAACCAGAACCTATAAGCTCTGGAACTTTCTTCTCTTTGAAATGTTTACACTTGCATTAAATTTTTATTTATTTAAAGGTAATATAATAGATCAATGTGTTAATATAACTAATTAGCTTAGTAAGTTTGTGCGCAATAAATATGTATATAATTGAATCTAAAATTTTATTCTATGCATTCTCCCACTGAAAGATGGGAAGATTCCATCTCCGTTTATATCATTGTAAAGATTAAATTATATTGTGCCAACATTTCAAGGTTTAATTAATCCAACACCGGTTATATTAAATATAAATACAGAAATGTTTGAACATTAAATCGTAAATTCTCCTGCAAATAGTAATAATTTAATCGTTATTAGTTAACATTGTTATCTGTTGGGAAACACTGACGGTCCGTCCCTTCTTATCATCAGTAAAACGACGTTTCCTTTTAAAGTTATAATAAAATTTGGGATGATGATGATGGCGTAAAAGGGCAAAAACAATGGACGAAAAGGGTAAAAGCTTCGGTAGTGTCTGTGACCCCTCAAACAAACCACCATAAGAGGAACTTCTCTCGTTTTCCACTTAATTGTTGTCATTCTCGTGCTCCCCACGAGACTTCTTGCGATCGTCTGCATTGTATTTGGATTTCACTAAACCTACTTTTGTAATTGGTTTCCTCCGATTCGAATTTCTAGATCGGACGATTGCTAAATGAAAATTCCGCCTGGAAAATGTGCCGAATACAAAAAATAGTACATTTAAGACACCTTGATATCATTGTTAAAAAAATAACATTTTCCCTTTACTATTTTTTATTACACTAAAATAAAAATTACATTTCTATATAAAATATTACTTAATTTTCTTAGTTTAATTTTGCTCTTTCTAATAGGTAATATTTCAATTTTGTTGTTATAGAGGTAATAAAAATGCAAAGGGAAACATCGCTTACATTATGTTACTTTGTAATGGATAGAGCATTTATATACGTACTCTAACCAAAAAACTATGTTGAGATAGCCAAGTAACACAAGAGAAAAATACTCACTTTACTTATTAAATAAGTGGTACAAAACGATTTCAGAGAATAGCAGTAGAAACATTTATTATGTCTCAAACCTATACTTAATTATTAATATTTTATATTGTTACTACCCAGCTTAGACCACTGGGAGGCTTATCCTTCGTAATGTAAATAGGCATAAGGTATATAGTGTAGAATGAACGTGTTAGAATTTAGAAAATAGAGATAATTTATTAAAGAATGAGTCCTGTAACAGGTCCCAACTTTATTCCCAACCAAGCGGATGTTTAATGCCGATTTAAACCGAGTTGGTTACCACCCAACAACACCTTTACTTCTTCAACATACTTACATATTCCCGCCTAAGAATATACGCGAAAACATCTTTGTTTATTGTCAAGCAGGATTATTCGGCAACCGTCGTGTTTTTTTACTTTTCATCATACTTCGACAGATTTAACCGGAAGTCTCTCTATCTGTCTCTCTCTCTTTCTCTCTTTTTTTCTCTGTAGCTTTCAACCCGGAGTGGGTCTTCGCTGACATTACAATTTGCCTCCACTTACTGTGGTCCATCATAAGTTCTTCTGGTCGTTGGATATTTAGGGTCCGTAAGTCTGCTGCAATATTATCTTTTCACTGCATCCCTGACCTTCCCAGCGGCCGTTTTCCTACCGGAGTCTCTTCCCACACCAGTTTTACGACACGTTGGTCTTGTCTCTTTACATGTCCGGCCCATCTCAATCTCTCTGCCTTTATTATTTTTACTATATCTGGTTGGTTATATAGTACTTGCACTTACCTGTTAGTTCTTATTCTGTATTGTTGTGTGGCGTTGTCCTTGATTGCTCCTTATATCCTTCTACGAATTCTTCGTTCTGCGATTTTTAGTCGGTTCTCATTTTGTTTTGTCATCGTCCATGTTTCAGATGCATATGTCATTATAGATCTTATAATTGCATGCAGCATTTTCCAGTTTAATGAACTTTTCGTTAACGTTCATAGTTGTATTTCCTACTATATTTAAATCATCAGTGAAAACTAGTACAATGCGCGGACCCTGATTTCCAAACAGAAGCGTTTCTATGTTTGCCTTCCTAGGCAATGTTAAAGAGGAGTGGGGATAACGCATCTCCTTGTTTGAGACCACCGTTGATTGGAAAGAAGCTTGAAAATTTTCCTTCAAGTATTACTGCACTTGTAGATCCCTCTACACAAGCTTCTTCATCAACTGCCTTATAGTGAAAATTTGGTCTACTGTTGATCGATTCTTTCTGACTCCACACTGGTAATCTCCTATTTGGTACTCTACACACGCAGTCAGTCGCTCTAATAGAATTAGAGAGAATACTTTATATCTTGTGTTAATAAGAGATATACCTCTATAGTTTGCGCAGCATATTCTATTGCCCTTTTTATGAATGGGTATTATAATACTTTCTTTCCAGGGGGTTATTTTTTCTTCTTTCCATATCTGGCAGATGAGCTAATAGAAAGAGAGTTCCAAAATTTCTTCTCTATGTTTCAGACATTCTGCCGATATAGTCTCATTTCCTGGGGCTTTGTTGTTGTTTAGTTTGTGAATAGCTCGTGATAAATTAATAATAGATAATAATACAATTCTATCACAGAAATAAAAAAAATATTCAGACAAATAAAGAGCTTAACTGGATTTCCACAAAAAAAGTTACTTTAAAAGATTAATTGTACTTTAATGTTAATTAAAAACACCCGGAAACAGGAAAATCATTCATTCCGATAGCTCTTATGCAAAACTCATGTAAAAGTCTCCCAGTGAATTGGCCGAATTAAAGGAGTACTATGGTACATCACAATCACTTTAGTTGTCATCGGACAGTATGACTTCACAGAATAATTAATCATATAATTTTTCCCGTGAGTTTTTGTCAGAGTCTAATATTTACACATTTTTACTTAAAATATTCGTTTTTGTTTTTGCAGGGTTTTTCGGCAGTCGTCGTGTTTTGTTGACGTTCAATCCCACTCCGTAGAATTTAGCCATGTGCGACCCCTTTCAATAGTAATTTTTTTATAAACAACATTCCACATCCTAAAATATTCTATTAAAATATTAATTCAAATAAAAATAAAGTACCTACATGGTCGAACCAAAGTTGTGAGAAAATAAATTTCATTTTTTGCTACCGATTTCGTCTGATTTCCCGAAAGGAGCGTCGTTTCATTGCATTAACTTCTTCCTTTAGATGTCTGAATTAAATTTATAACCGGGTTATTTTTTTTGTTTACTTGTACCGTCGTTGAAAATATATTTGTATCGAATAACTGTGTTTCTGAAAGCAATAATCTTTAAGTTATGAGAAACTTAAAGTTTCCTTTATTACTCGACAACAAATTTTCTAGAAAGGTGCTTGAAAGAAATTAATCGAATTAGTGTCATTTTAAACCTGTTTTGTATTTATTTATGAATGAGTAAATGTGAATACCATATGTGCAACAATTAAAAGCAAATTGCCAATAAAATAAAATAAAATTTAATTTACTTTCCTTTTTGTTAATTACTAGTGAGTACAGTTGCGAAGTAACCCATAGTGTGGTCTTGGAATTTCAAACATTTTTAGCCCTATACACGTCATTAAAATATTGTCGATATTTCATCTTGGGTTCGATGATTTTAAATACTCAGTACAAAAAAAACTAAACAATTTATTTTACTCTTTCTATACAATAAATTCTTACTTAATAAATCACTCAGAGATATTCACAAGCTTTGGTCTGCGATTTTTTTTATATGCGTTTAAACCAATGTTCCCGACAAAACGATTTCTCTCTGGAAATTGTCCCGAAATTAATCGACCTGTCTAGATACAGTGTGGAACAGCCAAATGAAATAAATTCGATAACGAATAAATGAGAGCGTGTTGGGAAAAACGCTTAGACACGTCGATTTGTATTTTAGATGCGCATTTTTTTCAAAAAAAAAAAATAATTATATAGGCTGTGTCATGGGACAGTACCCAATACCACCTTTCTTATTTTAAATACAACCCCCTGTATATTATTTATTTTTTGGATTCTTCAGAAAATTCTAGACATAATTCATGTACAATGTCCCATACCTATCTTCAACTGTTTCGGAAATATTAAGTGTTTTCAGATGTATTAAAAAATTAACATTAAAAAAAGAAAACTATTTTATTTCACAAATAATGTAAAAAAAAACAAAAGTACATTAATTTCAATGTAAGAGATGTTCAAAATGTTCGCCGCGAACGACTTGGCAACATGCTAATCTGGTATAGAAATGTCTTCTAACATTACTCAACATCTCAGGCGTGACTGATCTAATCGCAAGCGTGATTCGTCTTTTTAAGTCATGTAAGTTGAGTGGTTTAGTTTTGTAAACAATACTTTTAACCTATCCCCACAAAAAGAAGTCTAATGGCGTAAGATCAGGAGATCGTGCTGGCCATTCTATCGATCCGCGCCTCCCTATCCATCGATTTGGAAAATTTTAGTACTGCCGGACATTGATTTGTAATGGGGCGGTGCTCCATCTTGCTGAAACCATAGTATATTGGCAGGAACTTGTGGGTTTGCTGGATCAGGATATAAGTTTGTCAAAGTTGGCACGACATTATTTTGGAGCAGTTCTAAATATTTATTTTCATTTAAGTTTCCATCAATGAAAAAGGGACCTATGATATGATTTCCAACAATTCCTTCCCAAACATTAACTTTTTCAGGATATTGCGTATGTTCCTCTCTCATCCAGTGAGGATTCTCATTAGACTTATAGCGGCAATTTTGACGATTAACATGACCGGAAGTGTAAAAGTGCTCTCATCAGAAAACAAAACATATTCTAATTGGATCACATTGTTATCTAACATTTCCATCATTTGTTCACAAAAATACGTTCTCATGTCGAAATCGTCTTCCATGAGCTCCTGAGTTGGCATCATTTTATAGGGATGCATTTTACTTTCCTTTAATATTCAAAAAATTGATGTGTGGCTAATGTTGAACAGTGAGGCTGCTTTTCGACCAGAATTATGTGGGTTTTCTTGAAACTCAAGCATAGCATCCAAATTCGCACCATCGCTTAGTTCATTGACAACTACTTTTTTTGTCTGTCTTACATGACCAAGCTCGCGAAACTGTTTTTTTATTTTGCTAATTGTTCCTTGGGATAAAGGCGGCAAATTTGTAAATTTTTCGTGAAATAAACGAGAAACTTCCATTTGTGTCCGTGTGTTATCTCCATAACCAATCATTTCTAGAATGGTTATTTTGTGCATTTCTGTTAAATGAACCATTTTTCTGATATTATTACGTACAGTTAACGAAATTCAAACGACAATAGCACTGACACTGATCACTACTGTCATGCAGACAGACAACAAGTTGCAAGGCCATGAGTTTTATACGAAAATAAACAAAACTGTTTTTGTATTTTTTTTATTTCATATCAGTAAAAAGGAACGCATTAATGGTTTTTGCTTATTTTCTCAATATTAAGAGCTAAATGGGAAATAAGTATTGAGTGTAATGTAGCGAATTTGTGAAATAAAATAATTTTTTTTTTTTAATGTTAATTTTTGTAATACATCTAAAAACATTTAATATTTCCGAAACAGTTGAAGATAGGTATGTGACATTGTACATGAAGTATGTCTAGAGTTTTCTGAAGAATCCAAAAAATAAATAATATGTATTTAAAATAAGAAAGTTGGTATTGGCCACTGTCACATGACACACCCTATATAATTATTTTTTTTTGAAAAGAATGCTCATCTAAAAGTTCCAACTACAGCAACGCCTCGCTCTATCGGGCACTTCAAAAAGTACTGCTTTAGCGTAATGCGCAACGGATACCAACTCAGTAGTATAAAATTTAAGATGTTTTTTTTTCTTTAAGTTGGCGTTGATAAAATTTTATTTACATTGTTGGTAATAATTTTTTTGGATTGTTTAGATAATTTCTATTTCTTTTTAAGTAATCTTATAAAAAGAATATTAAAACTTTGTTAAAAAATATGTATGGATGAAGGTATGACATCAGCTACTTTACTTTTTTTTCCTATTCTGCTGGTAAACTTAAAAACTAATGGATGTACCAATTAAACATCTGCACACTGAGTCGCACTGTGCTCGGTAGTTGGAAAACAGGGAATATGTATAAAAATGTTTTCGTAATTTCAAATTAATACAGAGAACCTCTTGAAATAGGTACCTTAAGTATACTCCACTTGATGAAAGGTTTCCAAAAATTGTTGTCTCTCAGGTTTCAATGGAACCCTTATTCACACATTATGCACTCTCTCAATTTTTCGTTCGCTGCCATGGACGAATTCAACGTCTAAAGGTGCATATAGACCACTTTGGGAATTACGGCACCAGACGATTCATCTTAATATTCGTAGCTGTCAGCTATAACCACTAAAATATCCCTGTTTTATAATAAATACTTGTCGATTTACCCGGCGTTGCCAGGGGTTTTTGGAAGGTTCTGAAACTCTGGTAAAACATTCTGAAATGCTGGCGTCGCTATCGGACTCAATTGGAAATATCACTAACAAACTAAGCGACCCCAAAGACTAGGTTGGGTTAGGCATCATGTGAGTGGGCCGTGGTCGCCACTCCACCGCGACCCTTAGTAGGTCTATTGTGGCTCACCCCTAGAGGTTACAGTTCACCGCACAATCCAGCCCTTCTCACGAACTTCATGGTTGTATGGGGTAAGATTTTCTTGAAATCGGTAGGTTCTAGGTTGGTGTAGCCAAATATGTTAAACCTTATTCTTCCCAGGCCGGGGCATGAACATAGTATATGTTCGGCAGTTTCGTCTTTCACGCAGCAAAACCGACAAGCCGTTTGTTGGTTCAGACCTATCTTTTTGAGGTGGTATTCTAGACAGTGTCCTGTAAGCAGTCCCGTTAGAATACGCAGGTCATTTCTGCTCCATTCTAGGATCTGCTTAGTTGTGTTTCGAGGGTTTAGGTAGAAACGCCGCCTTTAAGTGAGTTAACAATGGTATATCGGACCAGTACGTGAGTATTTTTCTCTTCGCCCAGTCCGAAATAATTGTTTTGGCGGCACTTGTGGTGACTCCAAAAACCGGTTTTGGTCCGACCCCGAAGACTATGAACTCCTAAACTAATATCGGCCGTTTTTGATAGTTTTTATATTTTATTCACTTCCCACTGCTTTCGTAGGAGTGTTAAGGATGGGTCACCTTTTCGGGATCCTTTGTGGGCGTACGGAAAACCATTAACCAAAGTTTCATCACAATCAGATGAATTGTTTAGGAACGCATGGAAGACAAACGTTCCAAAAACCGTTTATTTTTATTCATATAGATTAGGTGATATCTAAAAAGAAAAAAATTCAGGATATACGAGTAAATGTCAGTTTGCTGATTTGGTTTTTTAAAAGCTGAAAATTAAAAGTAGAAAGAAAAGCTACGTGATACCTGAAAAGAAAAAAATCCAGGATATCCGAGTGAATGTGAGTGTCAGTTTGTTGATTCGGTTCTTTAAAAGCTAAAAATTTAAAGTAGAGAGAAAAACTTTACATTAGTGAGCTTCTTAACCAGGAAGTCCTGTTTACAATTGACTGTGCGAGCGTGCAAACGGTAAGAGAATATTTTAAGATCAAAAAAAGGACCAAAAAAGTAGTAAAATATTATTTGTAAAACAGGGAAATATTGTTTAATAGTACTAAAGACCTAAAAAAATTTGTTAATTCTGGATCATCGATAAAGCGAAGGATTTCATTTTGTATAAAGTCTAGTTCAGGCATGGGCAAACTTTTTAAGGGGGAGCGGCCAGATAAAATAAAAAACTATCTAGGAGGGCCGAAAAAAATTAAACAAAACACATTTTTATGAGTGATCAATTTTTTTTTTATTTTTACATTATGCACAACTTACATGCATACATATGTGACAGACGAAACTGTGGCTGAGCTTCTAAAACTTGTTCATCATATGGTAGAAACTGGGATGAGCTGATTCGCAGTAGTAAAAAATGGAGATTAGTCAATCGGTTTTAAATGCTGTTTTTGCGAAGCTTTAGAGTAGAAAACAGTTCACTGATGTAGGCAGATGCAAACATCGCAATTAACTTCTGAGCGTGAAATTTCAGGTTTGAGAAACTTGATTTTGACAGGGACTGGTAAAATTTAATTTTAAAAAAATTGCTTTAATTAAGTGTTACATTGCAACTCAATCAGTTCGAGCTGCAATTCTGGTTAAAATAATTCACAATCCACATTAAATGGCATGCTAAAAATGTCCAGGTCCTGTTCGATAACTTTAAAGTCCTGGAGTCCTTGCTCAAATTGTTCATGAAGACATTTTACGCTTATCTCGTAGCTCTTAAACTTGTCTTTTTTAGTTGCAATAGTTTTTAGTGTTGGAAAATGAGTTAAGTCTCTCTTGAGTAGTTGTTTGGAAAATAAATTTAATTGCGTTTTGAAACCACTGATATGACCTCAAATATTATGGATTAATTGATTTCTTACCTGGAGTTTGAAGTTAAATTAATTGATAATTAAAGATCGGGCCGGGAATACTGCATACAGACTAAAGTGTCAGGGTGGGTGTGAAGAAATAACGGGATTGGTCACCCCAAGATCGAGGCCCTCCGCAAACACCCTTTCACAATAAAATCGGACAAGAGTTCGAAAAAATTTTTGGAAAAAACTGTAAAAGTAAGATACCAACCAAAAAAGACTGGTTAAATAAAACACCATTGACCAGCTCAGGAGTAAAACGATGGTACACTGACGGATCAGGGTACCAGGGACGCTACGGGGCAGGTGTGCTTGAAACATGCTGCAACCACGGGGAAAGCATACCACTGGGAAAATACGCCTTGGTCTTCCAGGCCGAGGTCTATGCCATACTCAGGTGTGCCACGCACCTGACAGAAAACAGGGTGACCAACAGTAAGATTGATATTCTCACTGACAGTCGCGCGGACATTGGGGCACTCGTGAGTTGCACCACAACATCATCGGTGGTGTGGGACTGCATGCAGGCCCTCACTAAGTTAGCGACTGAAAATAAGGTTACTCTTACATGGGTTCCCGATCACACAGGGATAAATGGCAACGAGGTATCCGATGAACTGGCAAGAAATGGGACCCTGGTGGTCGGATTGCCAATTGCCGAAGCAAAATATAAATTGAAACTAATCCTTGAGCAAGAACATATCGCTCAGTGTAATGCAAATACTAGCTGCAGAACATCAAGACAGCTGATAAAAAAACCTCTCCAGAAGAGGGCAGATGCACTCTGGACGATGAACCGGAGTAAGCTAACCAGCACGCTTAGCCTGCTCACTGGCCACATCGCACTAAGGGTGCACCTCTTCAAACTTAAGCTGGCGGCTGAGAAAAACTGCCGACTATATGGCGAAGGGGAAGAGAGCAGCAAACACATTATGTGTTGCTGCCCGATGCTAGCGGTGTACAGGTACCAAACCTGAGACAGGGCGAACAAAAATCTTAATTTAATGTAATTGATGTGGTAGCAAAGATCTGTAAAAGATGCAAAGTCCGAAAACCATACAGTATCTTCCAAATGTTCACCATTGGCGCGTGGGCCGTACTTTGCCCACTACTGGTCTAGTTGCTATAAGGTGGTGGAGGCACTCCCTACTCAATATGGAAACAATACTTTAAACTTGTTCCTATTGAATACTATGCTAAAGAAATGACAATTAAACATACATAATCGGGTACGAAAACTTCCATTTTAATTAATTTGTAGCTATTTTTTTCATGAATTTGTCACGGTAAAGTGCCTGCGATTGCCATTGTGTTCAATTTTTAAACATCTGTTTTTTATCGTACTTTCGCTTTACTGAGTTTTCCTACAAAATTAATAGTGTTATTTCATGTCGTTTATTTTCATTAAAACGTAAAGTAATAGTACCCAGTAGAGAGTTCTACAATTTCAAATATATTTCTGAGAAGAAGTAAGACGCGTAAAGCGAAAATAATAAAAGTTTGTTTAATAGAAATTAGCTGATGTGGAAAATAAATAAAAAGTAAACGAATTCCCATAGCGACCGAAGAAGAGAGAAGTGAACATCTTACTTTTGTATTCAATTTAAGCGTCTACCACAGAATAGAGATCCAATAAGATTGCGGTGTGGAATTTAGGATATCTGCCATTTGAAAACTATTTTGCCTTATTCGATTGTGTCGGCCTGGCCTGTTCTCACTCGTCATCGGAAAAAGATGTCGATCGATAAGATACTGCATCGACTAACTAGACAAGACGTCTTTTGTTTTAATAGGAAGTCGATTGGTGGATATCCGACTATCTCTACGAGAGCTACTACAAAAGTGTAGATAAAAGGATAAAAGAACACAAAAAAAAATAGTTTAACTATTTTCCGGAACATTCCCTTTTGCAATATATTTGTAGGTACTTAAAATTTCATTTTAAACGCTTTGGAAAACTCTGCGCCATAGTTTTTTATCACCTTTAACATATAAGTATTGTCAGCTCTAACAAGCTAGCAGTGCTAAGTCACCAAAAAAAAATTTGCAGCTATTTTAAAAAAATCTATTTTATTGCAAAATGCGTTTTTTGAAAATCGCAATTTCTGCTAGCTTTATCAAGAGGTAGCAGGAAAATTTGGAAACATAATTATAATCCGGTAAATGATTATACAGAATTTTTTGCTATAAGACAGTCATAGTTTTACGTTTGATTGTTAAACGAGGTTATCATTGATAATAAATCTAGAAAAATTTTGTTGACTTTGTCATCAATATTTTGAGCAGCAACACAATCCTTTGATCATTAAAGTTCAAAATAGTCGGGTGTTAAGCTGGAGCTGCCAATAGGGTTCCTTTTTTCACGGCGATTAAACCTCGCTTGTTGTATTTCTTCGACCGTCGATAGTGGCGAATCTTTTCATTCGTTAGTTTCCACGGCTTTAAATTAATTTCATCGCTTGCAACAGTCGGGAAAAGTGCATTGTGTTTTTGAAGATAGAAATACCTATATTTTGTTTTAAATAAAACCAGCCAAATTGTGATTATTCCAGTCCATTATATCGAAGTTGGGTATTCATTCCTCCTGTGTAGAAAAAAAAGGAAAATTTGAAACCTCCGATTTATACGCCTCATATTAATAGTGTCATGATTGCTGTTATTAAATCTCCTTACGATAATAATACTTACACAACAACCGTATCCTAATTTTCATTCTATTTTATTTGTAATTTTTATTGTGATGAGTTTTTAATGGTATTCATGATTACTGCATTTAATGCACAGTTCCCACTATTCAATGCTAATATTTGTTGTTATGTAAACATTATTATATCCTTTTGTTTAATACAAACAAATTGTAGCTATCATTTATATTACGAATCATCATTGCTTTTTACCTGGTTTACTCTAGTAAAGTTTTTTTGAATACACTCTAGTTTCTTTAACTAAATTATTTTTAATTGCTATTGTTTTTAAATAAATTTTAAAAATTTTGCCTTTCCACATATTCAGATTCATATTGAACTCGGTTAGTATTCGATGGCGTTGAAAGAATTGCAAAAACAATCCCAGAAAGATTGCTAATACTATAAATTTGTTTGAAACGGTCAATGGGAGCATTGTTTGTAAATTTTAAGACATCAAGGATCAGATAAATAGTTGATTAACTATTCGGAGTCGTACGGTTAACCATTGTTAAAACAAAATTAATTGATACGAGGATGGCCAAAGAGAAATTGCCGATAATTGATCATTTACATTTTCATGGTAAAACTAACGCTTTCATTGGCGAGTTTAAATATTCGATTTGTTTTGTCTACCGCTACCCCATTCATTAGAGGGCCAAAGTTTTTAGGGAGGAATTTTGTTCAACAAGAAGCGACTGATTTACATATTAAAGGATTATAAAAGTCTCGGTTTGTAGTTCAGATAACAAGTTAGGTGCAATATTTAAAATGTACTGCATCTTGTGGAATTTTTTGCAGGCAGTGTTGAAGGTACATTTTTTTTAATGGTTATAGTTTAAAACAAACCTCAAACATGAAGACATTACAAAGTTTGGAAAAAAATTTTCTATGGATTTCGAGTGCCCATCTTATTTATTTGATCTGACACCATCAAACAAATAAATTTGTTAGTAAATTATTACCACTCGGTTTTTACTTTTTTTTTGTAAAGATTACGAATCAAATAGGAAACTACGTCATACTTTCTTTAAAGTTAAAGGATGTGATTTTTAATAATGACCAATTTTATACATCTATGTTAAAATTTGTACCTGTGGGAAGTGGTCGATTGTCGTGTTGCTTCATTAAAGATTTTGAAGATGTAGTTGATAATTAAAAGGTCACTGAAGGAAATATAGAAAATGTACTATTTATTACTAAATTATTTCACTTCATTTATGTTAAATATTTGTTAATGTTCGTGATAATTGTTTTAATATTTTAAACCATGGATATTTAAAATACAAAACTAAAACAATCTATTGTAAAAAACACGACAAAATATAATATTCCTTCATAGTAACCAATGGCTCTGCTAGCTTTATAATAAATGGTAATAAATTAGTAATAATTCATAGACCAAATAAAATTTATATACGCGGATACTTGGAGTTTTGGTTTTGATACTTTGAGATTAAAATAACGGACTCGATGATTTTTTCCTTAAAATGAAGAGTAAAAAAACAGCGATATGGTAGTAAATTAGTAATAAAAGAGTAACAAATTATGACCTATAAAAAAAATATTTTTCAAGGTGTGGCTCTGCTAGGTTTATATATTGCTAGCAGAGCCATTGGTTTTTTCGTTTTAATAAAGGGTAATAAGTTTGCCAATCTGGTAATAAACTAGTAATAAACCATGGATTGAATAAAATTTCTTCTATAAACGGATATTTGGAGTTTTGGTTCTGCTAGGTTAAGATCGTAATAACGGAATCGATAATTTTTTCCTTAAAATGGAGAGTAAAAAATTCGGGAATATGGTAAAAACGGAATCGATAATTTTTTCCTTAAAATGGATAGTTAAAAATTCGGGAATATGGTAATAAATTAGTTTAAAATAGTAAATTATTACCAATATCAAATATGAAAAAAAATATTTTTCACGGTGTGGCTCTGTTAGGTTTACGTATAGCTAGCAGAGCCATTGGTTTTTTTGTTTTAATGAAGGGTAATAAATTCGCCAATGTGGTAATAAATTACTGTAGTATTGAAATTTGCAAATGGCTCTGCTAGGTTTATTGTGGTAATAATAACCTTGTTAGAAGCCATCTTAAAGTACCAGTGGCACTACAGCTTTGTTTATCTACTATACCAGTTTTTTTTTTAAATATTATTATTTAATGTAAATAAAGCTTCACAAAATTCTCGAGCTTCATTTTAGGCCTCATAGAAAACTGAAAAAGTTGTCTTGAATTGACATGAAAAATACAAATATACAAGAGTTTTCGTTCTAACATATTTCAAAAAAAAGGTTGGAAAGTTTTGATTAGACTACGATTTTTTTTTAATTATGCACGTTTTGAAACAGAATAAACATACATAGTTTTTAGCGTCTTATTAATTGGAAGGAAGGCCGCAAGCGAGGATTAACTTTTGTGCAGTGCAAAATAAAAAAATTGGAAAAATTAAAGCATGTATTAAATATTAAAAAATGTACGTTAAATTTTATGTTAATTTTAAACAGTAATATATATTAACAGATGCATTTTAACCGAGCACTAATTAAAAACTGAGATTTAAGCAAAATATTGAAAAGCCTGTGCAAGGGACGATTTCGTAGAAATGTACGCAAAAAACATTAATTTAATACAAAACTAATTTACTTTATTGCAGACCACCCTTTCGCAATTGTTACATTGTTTTTTGTAATTTATTTTGTTTAAAAATAATCAAGTGCTTATCTGATTGTCTAAAATGTCTGTTGTTGTTGTCTGTTTATCTATTTGTTTGTTCATGCATCACACAAAGACTACTAGATCGATTTAAAAACTACAAAAAAATGTATCTGCTGCGAAAGTCAGTTATAATTATTATGTTTTTTTAAGCAAGGTTTTCTATCGTGAAAATATAAAAATCTTCTTAATTTTCAATTAGCATTAAGGCTGGCAAAAAGTCCACGGGATTTTGCCAGAGTAACTGTACTCTGTTTTTTGAATGATTTTCTTCAAATGTTTGAGAATCACAAGTGGGAGAGAGAATCCAAAGTTTCCAGCAAGTCTCTTGACTTGGACCGGGGCCAGTAGCGCTCGGAGCTAAAACTCATTTCCAGACAATTAAACCGAAACAATCGAAAATCAAAATCCCCCAGCTTCCATTTCGAGTCACCCTACAGGCGTCACAATTAAAATTGCTCCATTGCCGGGATGTCGGTTGCCTTTTCGATGCTAACATCTCTCTAATCAATTAACCCGGTCGTTCGGTACCGCGTCGACTGACTCGTTTGATGCACTTTCTATAGGATACTCGTCCTGGGAAAAATTGTTTTTAACTTTAAGTTTTTTTGGAGGTGATTTTTTTTTTATTGTCCAACAACAACAGTACCGTTCTTAAACTGTTAATCTTATTTAAGCAGTTGATCTGTGACTTTTAATATCCTTGAAGCAACGAGAAGCGACAGCTTTTGCGCGTTTTATGTTTGTGGGGTAGATTTTCGGTGACCTTAATACGCTGCAGAACTACCGATACTCTCAGTAAAGGGACGGGTCAAATGTATAATTTATTGTTCTACCATAAATATGGGCGAGGTGCAAATATAGTAAACCGTGTTAACTAATGAGAGATGCAAAAAAATTTACTAGCAATGTCATGCCTGAAAATGGTACATATAAAAAATATTAGACCCACCTCTGTTTAACCGGAGTTACTTCCTATTCTTTGGTCCTTTTTCTGGTGAAATGGTTTTGTCGGCAACTTGGGGCACCATGCATATCACTATTCGATTTTGTTATGCTTGTCTTTGAAATGATGCACAATTGTATTAGATATGGATCACTTTTACTTTTTATGAAGATTCCAATGATGTTGAAATAATAATCTTGCTCAGTTAAATGGTGTAAAATAATTGCTCTTAAGGTTAACTTCCATGTTGTTCATGTGGTTTTTGACGTTAACGTTCTAAGCAGTCCCGTTCCGTAATTTGTATAGTAGGTACGTAACCACCTACCTAGACCTGATATCGGTTTGCGAAAGTTCACAGATGAAATGTCATTTGAAAATCAACCACATACTGGGCGAAGAAAAATTAACGTGAACTGAATATACCGCCCACTCAAAATGTTTGATTTCACCTCCATTCTGATAGACTAACAAATGACTGAAGTTTGGACTCTAAACTTTTTTTTTACCGAAAATAGTCGCAAAATGGGTAGATCTATCGTGTGGTCCACAAACGGCTCGCACTGCGATTATAAGAAGGAGGGATTATAGAAAGGATATGGTTGTAGACCCGCTTTTTGAAAAGTTGCGGGTCATAGTTCTCTAAAAAACTGGTTTTGGAAGTTTGTATCATTCCGGAGCAGTTCTATAAAAAAAGGATTCCGAATGTGGCCAGTGGTGGTATAAGAGTTTTTATTTCTCTGGACCATCTGCCATGGAAGTATCTGTTGAGTAATGTCTGGTCTGCAACTTTTCTTCTATGTTCTAGTGGGTAAAGGGTATCTGTGAGAGTTGAGCTGTTTATCAACCGATTAGCCCCTTTTTGAATGGAATCTAAAGACAAAGAAAATGCTTTGGTGCTGAACCCTAAATGTGCAAGCAATACTCCGGCAGAGGTCGGATTTGAGCCTTGTACGTCGTAAACAGTTGATCAGGAGTAAAATACTTTCTAGCTCACCACAGAAAACCCAGCCTCTGGCTTGCTGACTTTGCGATGTTAGCAACATGGTCATGCTAAGCCATATTATTAGGCACCGTGACTCCCAAAATCGAGACAAAGGGACTTGATTAAAAGGTTATTTACAGACATTGTGATGGAAGATTTGAGAGATTCACTTTCTTTGAAAACGTGACGCATTGTGTTTTCTGGGCGTTGAACTGAACAAGATACATAAAATATAGTTAATGCGGACTTGCTTTAAACACCATATTTTCGGTCATGCGCATTCGTTTAAAATATTTTTTTGTCGCTTTTCTTCGATTTATTTTCGGCTATACATCATCAGATTTTTTTTCCTTTTTGTCTCTTCCTTTCAAGGATAATATTGAACAATTAAATATTGTTTGCGATAAATATCCCTTTCCTATCATTTCTTTTAATTTTTTATTGTCAACTGCTTTTGCACTTGCATAAAAAATTCAAGCAAACTATTTTCTACTTGAACTTTTCCAGGTCACGGCGTAAATTTTCAATGAAATAATATCCTCGTAAAGAAAAGAAGGAAGCGAAAATGAGACTATTTGTAATGCTATATCTTCCTTGCATTTGTGTGGACTGTAAATTATTTCTCTTTGACTATAATGCAGACATAATTGTTGAATGACTTAATATCAGGATTAAATGACGCTTTTAAGTTACGTAAATATTTGCCAGTTTGTTGGGGTGTACTCAAACGTTGACGTAGTTTACTACCAACGTCGTATAAACAATATTTGTTCGTGCTTCGAAATTATTTGCAACGGATAATTGGATCTATTTCGACCACGTATCTTGATGTATCTATATAATTTTTAAAGTGGTTAAACCTTATAATTACTGATATAAATCTTCACCCAAAAAGTAGCTCTTGATGTTTGTACTAATTGAGCGTGGTTTATGGATGCCCCTTTGGTATAATTGAATGATATTGTTAATAAGATATAACCAGAATCGGTGAATTATTACAAAGGGGTCATCCATTTTTTATTTTATGGTGAAAGGGGTATGCTTTATAATTACGTCATGTTAAGTTTTTTTTTGTAAGTGGAGAGTAGATGCAAATCCGTGTTACATTTATAATATTTATTTATACATTGCAATGCGCAACTGACAGTACGTTTATTTTTTTATTATTTTTAATTATTTCGTTTCTTATTATTTCTTTTATTTATTAGAATTTCGAACAAATTTAATCAATTGAAAAGCTACTTTTTTATTCTGCTATGTAAAACAATTAATTGGTTATAAGTTACATATCTCAAAATAGATACGACTTGCGGGCTTTGACTCCATGTCTTCGTGCTGTTACATGGTAGAGGGTGAAGGGGTTATACAAATTATGTATGGAAAACGCGTTTCGTGGCTTTTGGGTAACCCCGAAGGGCCAGTAGTGGAAACTACTAATTCGAAAGTTTGGCGTCGCTTTATAAGTCGTATTAATAAATGTTCCTCATTTAACCAACTTAAAATTTGTTTTATGTCTCTTTTATTTTTTTTTGTTCTAAAAAAGTTTTGTCATTGTACACGGTGTTTATCATTTTAAAAGTTGTAAATTTTTTAGAATACTTCTTTCTACATGGCGTTGATTGTACATTTGCAGCAAATACATTAAAATAAGAGCCAAAAAATTTAGTATTACAACAAAAATAAAGCTCTGTGAAACCTATAAAGCTTATTTTAAACTCCCTATTTAAAGCCAAGATAAAATATGTGCATTTCATTATTTTTCATGTAGTGACTGCAAACTTGAAAGTACAAAGAGTATGTCTAGCCTGTGATAGGAGATTTCAGGATGATTTGTTTTCTGGTAGGAATGCAAGGCGGCTTTTTGTCAAGATTCTAAAGCTTTTTAATATTTAAGGAATTTTTTTCTAAATTTGAGAAGCTAAAATTAAAGCTGGTAAAATAAAGAAAATAAAGGCGAGTGAAGAATTTCCACAATTACTCAACACCCATGATAAACAAGCGTAGTGCAGTGACAAAGCTGTACTTCATGGTTTTTTGGGAAATAAAAAAGCTGAGCTTATTTTCACTGTGCTTAATAACTTTAGACTTATGGGTTACAGAATGTCCCTTAAAGTACATGTTCATTCCCAGATGGAGTTGGGGCCGGTGTTTTCAGCAGGAAACCAAACATTGAAATATCTACCAATTTTTCAGGCTGAAGAGTTGACCAACAGACCTCTAGCAAACAAAAACATAAGTATAATATCAAAATGCTTTAAAATCACTGAGCTCCAACAAGATAAATTTTAAATTTGTATGGAATTGCATCGAATCCTTAGAGTACCTTGGTGCGAATAACAGGGTGACCCTACTGTGTGTGGTAACCTGTGCACAAGGGGTGGAGGGAAACAAAAAAGCCGACACCCTTGCAAAACAGGGGGCTGAATCTGCGTTCACTGGACCAGAACCGGTTTTTCGAGTCACCACAAGTGCCGCCAAAACAATTATTTCGGACTGGGCGGAGAGGAAAATACTCACGTACTGGTCCGATATACCAAGGTTAACTCACTCGAAGGCGTTTCTACCTAAACCCTCGAGAAACACAACTAAGCTCATCTTAAAATGGAGCAGGAATGACCTACAAATTGTAACGGGACTGCTTACAAAACACTGTCGTCTAAGATACTACCTCGGAAGGATAGGTCTGAATCAACAAACGCACTGTCGGTTTTGCTGCGTGGAAGACGAAACTGCTGAACATATACTATGTTCATACCCCGGCCTGGGAAAAATAAGATTCAAAATATTTGGTTATACCAACCTAGAACCGACCGATTTCAGGCAAATTTACACCATACAATCATGAACTTTGTGAGAAGGGCTGGATTGTGCAGTAAACTGTAACCTTCAAGGTCTACTAAAGGTCACATGATACCCAACCCAACCTTTCATAACACGGTCGATTAGAAATACTTGTTTGGGAGTTTCACAACAAAGATTTTCTATCTATGGCATCGATGTATCACAAAATACGCGCTTTTGGGCTTCGTTCATATGGACCATTTGTATGTCTCTCACTGACACTTTGACATCGTGCTGTTCGGTTTAAGCGGTATAAAGGCAGATCAAATTGGGATGGAGTATGGAATTGTGTTATCTTCTCTAACAAGTCTCGATTCTGTCTTTGGACATGGTTGTAAAAGAGTAAGATTACGTAGATAAAACAGAAATTTAGAATTTACTATGGAATTGCACACAGCCCTAACGAGGAGGGTTGCGATAACCTGTGGTAGCAGGTCACCTGTAAATTTTATTGACAAACATTTGAATCCAAAGGTGTACATAAGAAACTTACTTAATTCACCCCAATTTCCACAGGACAAGCACGTCCTCATGCAGCAAGGGTTAGTACAATGTTTTTAAAAGAAAATACCGTGATCATGCTTTTATGGTCTTTCCAGACCTTTAAACAATATGGAACATGATTAACAATCGATTGGTTAATTTACCCCTACAAAAATATAGCCCAGTTGACTTTCGTCACCGATTTTAGTATTGCAGTCAGTATTGAACAAATTCGTTATTTTTTGATATTTTAACGTAATGTAATTATTTTTTTAGTTTAATTAAAACACACATTCTGTATACATTTTATTAAAATTGACCATCTCTTTTACTAGGTATTCAGATTTTGTTGCAAGTCACGAGAAGAAAAATTTGCGAATGTTTTTGTATCAATTCAAAATAGCTTACTTTTCTGTCCATCGATCTAGTTGTCAGAGAGAAAGATACTTTTTATTTTTCTCATTTTTTTGAAATATTTGTTTTTCATTTACTATCGCAAAAGGGCATGAGACGAAATGGAGAGTAGGGGAATCATCGATGGAAAATAAATGGACCTTTCTTCCATTCAACAGTTTCGTTTACGAATATAAGGATTTCGTCCGGAGGATTCAACAACGAATATTGAAAAAGATCCGGCGGTGCGAAAACGATGAAAATATACGTTCATTGTGCGAAATAATGGAATTTCGTTATACACCCGGAATGGGGCTAAACCACGTTAACAGAAAATAAATTGTACTGATGAGTCTACATTTTTTTTGTGTATGAATCGTTTGATCGTTTTGTGGTTGAATTACTTTGTATGTCCCAAACAGGCATTTTATTTCCCATATATTCACTGGCTGTTTGGAATAGGTAAAGCAAAATATTATTTTTTTTAAATATTTCTTATTAATTTTATATTTTACTCACACAAAGATAGAACTGAACAAAAAATTTAATAAATATTTGCATTAATGGCATTAGATTTAGGCTCTATGTTAATAGTTATTTTTTAAAGTGTTTTCACTCCTTTTTTTTCAATCCAACTGTTTTAGCAGATTTTCCAGTCATCAGCAGGGACATTTTTTAAATAAATTGACTGCTTTTTTCCGAGAGCAGTCACCGTTGACCACACAAATTTTTGTTGATCTTTGGGAAGGCACTTGAGTTTGACACTTTACGGAGAATAATCTAATAATTTAAAGGTTTCCTACTTTAAGGACTACATTGCCTTGTATGAGGATGGTTTGTAGTTTTGGTTGATAAATTGTTATCTTTGATTTGCCAATTTTTAATATTCACTGGGACTAAACGATTTGATGTATTGAATCATTGGTTTAAATTAATGTTTATTTGGGACTGAGCATCATATTTCTTCTGAAGCGTTTAAAACTAATGCCGGGGTCCCCCAGGGTTCCATCCTGTCCCCCACCTTATTTCTTTTACACATCAACGACCTCTTGAAAACCACCACGAACCCCATTTACAGTTTCGCAGACGATAGCACACTTGTCTCAACTTTCACATCCTATCGATCACTTTCGGTGAATGATACAAATAGACTCAGGCAGGAACAGGTTGATTCCATCAATAAAATTCTTGAAGCAATCGTCGAGTGGGGCACCAACAATCTTGTTCAGTTCAACGCCCAAAAAACACAAAGTGCCACGTTTTCCAAGAAAGTGAATTCCTCAAATCATCCCGTCACAATGTCCGGAAGTACCCTTGAACCAAGTCCCTCCATCTCGATTTTGGGAGTCACGGTGTCCAATAATATGTCTTGGCATGACCATGTTGCTAACATCGCAAGTCAGCAAGCCAGAGGCTAGGTTTTCTGTGGAAAGCCAGAAAGTTTTTTACTCCAGATCAACTGTTGACGACGTACAAGGCTCAAATCCGACCTCTACTGAAGTATTGCTCGCACATTTGGGGTTCAGCACCAAGGCATTCTCTTCGTCTTCTAGATTTCATTCAGAAAAGAGCCATTCGCTTGATAAACAGCTCAACTCTCACAGATACCCTTCACCCTCTAGAACATAAAAGAAGAGTTGCAGACCAGTCTACAGATATTTCCATGGCAGATGCTCCAGAGAAATAAAAACTCTTGTACCACCATTGGCCACATTCGGCCGAAAAACACGGCACGCTGATCAGTCTCACCCATTTACTCTCAAGATTGACACTACTAGGACCAATCTTCATCAAGAATCCTTCTTTTACAGGGCTGCTACGGAATGGAATAAGCTTCCAAAATCAGTTTTTCGAGAGAACTATGACCTACAACTTTTTAAAAAGCGTGTCCACAATTATTTTCTTTCTATAATCACTTCCCCTTCTAATAGTCGCAGTGCGGGCCGTCCGCGGCCCACACGATAGGGTCTACCCTTTTTGCGACTATTTTCATAAAAAAAAATATTTATTGTTGATATTTTATTATTCTATTGAGATTTCATAGACCCTAAAACGCATGTATGTTTTTGATTATGACACTTAACTATTGACAATATCCTATGTAAATAAATCGTAAATATTTGTGTTAAAACCAATTTTTTTGCTTAATATTGTTTTTAATTGATATCTTGTATAATGTATCTAATGGTATGTTTATTTTTTTCAGGTGAGTATTTAGCAGTTAAAAAATATTCTCCTTTTTGGGTAAGTTAAATTAAAATTTACTGTTGCAACTTGAAATTTAAAAATTATTTTTTTTTACTTTTCGCCAAAACCATGTGTGCTGCACGTTTCACGACCCCACGTGTCAAATGGCACCATTTTCAGAGTGACGGTTGTTTCAAATTTTGTCTGTGTGTAGTGTGTGTTGAAAAATCTTGTGGGCACGATATCTTGTGACAGAGAGGCGGTCGGTCACTAAACTTACAGGGTAGAAGTTTTTTCCGAAGGACAAGACCGAGTTCGAAGATGGGCCATAACGGTACATTCCTTCAGGTAGCTGCCGTACAAGGTGATCTTCAAATTTACCGCATTTTGTACTTTTCGCACGATAACTTCGAAGGGGAGCTAGGGCGATGAAACGTTCAGGTATTTTTTTTTCCGAACCGAAGCGTAACTAGTTAGTTTTGCTACGGCAATACTGTTTATTACTTGAAATTTTATTATACATTAATATAAGTGTTAATTAAAATTGGGTCTGTACCAAAAGAAGAGTTAAACAATAATTATCTTACATATGTCAATGATATACGAAATTAAATTAATTCAAACTAGGAAGTTTGCTCCGTTATTAATGCGCAACACCTAGTTGCAGTTTATGCATGGCTTCATATTTCATTATCAATTATTATTATCGCGGTACTAATTAATTTTACTTCATTATAAATTCTGATACGCCAAACTATCAAAGTGCAATTTGGATTTTGAAACTGCACTTGCCATATTGATATTTTAGTTTGCTGCCGTGAAATAATTACCAGTCACACTGGATATTTCGAATATTTATCACTTAATCTTCTTACTTGAACGTTCTAGACTTTTGTTCAGTGCATGAATCACGCCCCTTATTATAATTATTTATCGGGAAACCGTCTGTAAAGGGGGATGTCGATAATTAAATACCATAGAACAAACGTTTATTCATCGGTGCAACCCTTTCGTATGTCAGTATCGCTAATGGTCTGTCTGATGAGGGGGCAGATATACGGTCGTCCCTTGGAATAATATGAATTTATTATTCTCATATCAGTGCGAAATGAACGGAAATTATATTTGATAATTGACGAGTTATCGGTTCTTTATGTATTAATAAAATATGGACGCTTTGGTAAAACGAACATTTAAAATAAATTTAACTACATAATATAAGAAATAATAATATCTTATTCCACTCAAAAACTATTTTTATCGTAAAACGTAGTCAAAACTATTAATCTATTATAAAATGCGTCTTTACCCTTTAGTCTATTTTAGGTACCCAGCAAAACAGATCTTTCTGTTATTGTTATTTCAAGTAACCCTCGTTTATGACTCCACCGATGGACCTTGCATACAGGGGGGATCAAAATATATCTTACAATAACGAATCTGTGTAATAATTGGAGGGGCAATAATAATTTCTATATTTTATCAAGTTTTATTCTTTTATTAGGTTTTATCTGTTACTATTATGGGTGACGTGCACATGACGTCCAACTTGAGATTGGTGGTACAACAAATGACATTATATTCTATGAGGATAAGTGGTAACAACGTTGGTTTTCTGGGCGATTTGGGTTTTTTAAGTTTAGAGTGACATTTATTTAGGTTTAAGGAACAATATTGTGGTATTTTAAGTGATTTTTAAACATTAATATTTTTCTATTTAACTACCATATTGTGGTAAGGGTGCGTAAGGGTGAGATTGAATTAATAGCAAATACTTTTACTTGAATTATTTAATCTGTGATACAAAGTATTGGCCGGAGAAGATACAGTGTGCACTCGATAGTGTCTGTTAATCTACTGCTGTTTTTAGTAGCTAAGCTACGAATACTCTGCTCTCCAGGTATGCAACACTTGCGTAGGGTTTTCTATTTTCTCCGGCTCGGTCGGCCCGTTACAAAGGCTGCATGTCATATATTTTTACAGGGCCTACCGACCGAAGGATTACTTATCCCTATCATAAACCAGCAGTGTGTCTGTTTCACAAATTAATTTTAGGGTTTTTATTGCACCTCCAATTGGGCGGTATGGTTAGGTTACGAAGATCATTTTTATTTTCAACAGGATAGTGCTTCTCCGCATTAAGCGGCGATTGTTCGTCAGTATTTAGACCAACGTTTTCCACGGCATTGGATTGGGAGAAAAGGCAGCATTGAATGACCTTTGCGATCACCAGATTTATCGCCCCCCAATTTTTTTTTGCGATGACATCTGAAAAGTAAAATCTATAAAACACAAACAGCGTCGTTGAAAGATTTGCGTCAAAGAATCGTTGACGAGTGCTGTCGAATTACTCCGGAAATTCTTCGGAATGTGCGTGAACGTTTTGAACAAAATCTTTATTATTGTATGAAAGCGGGCGGTCATCAGTTTAAACATTTAATCAATTAAAGAGTAAGTAAGCAACCAAAATAATTGGAATTTTAACATGTAGTTTTTTTTCAAAGTATTGGGAGGAATATAAAATTTAAAACCTATTGTCAGAGGTTCCAAAAGACATCTTATTCGACCTCCAATGCCATTTAAAAATTTTGGGGTAATTTTTACCCCCGCTTGGGGTTGAAAGTAGTGGAGTTAAAAATACCGGAAAAGAGTGTCCCCCTTTAATAAAAAATCGAAGGGTCGGACATTTTTCTAAAATGTTGACGAGGTTCATGCAAATGGCTCTGTTTCGTTTTCGGTTGGCCACCCTGTATAATGTTTAGATTCCTACAAAATTCTTTACGTACAATAACAATTAGTTTTTATTAAACTAATACGAGTTATTTCACCCCAAAATACCGTTAGCACAAGGAACTTCCATAAGAAAAATAATGTTCTAATTGTGACTATTGTCATATGGTGGACTTTGACTATTTTTATTATGCAAACATAAAGAAATATTATTTTATTGTTTTGATACTCGTATTAGTTTATTTAATTCGGCCTTCAGATTTGGTGCCAAAGTTTCAAGCAGTGCTTTTAAACTATCTGCTGAAGATTACCTCAACACCTTAAAGCCTGTAGCTGTGGGACTTGATTAAATATAAAAGTACGGAAGAAATTAGAAAGAATATTCCTGACCGAATTAGATTATCATTGTCTCAAAAACGAATGATATGAACATATACTTATGCCCTTTCATATTGTGGCTTATATTTTGAAAGCAACCAAAATCAAATTTAAATTAACTAGTGCAGGAAAAGTACAGGAAATAAATTTAAATATTTTACAGAAATTGTATGAAAATAGTGGGTTACAACCACTCATTATAAAACACGAAGCCAAAAGAAGCCGTATTCAGCAGTTATATTTTGAGTAGAGATAAAAGCAATGTGTAGGGTTTAGCGCAAAATATCATTCCCAATTTCGCGAAACTATTTTCTGTAGTAAAGCAGTTTTTATGTGTTGTTTCGTCGTCAGCTTTTGTAGAAAAAGTATTTTCTACATTTGGATTCTAATTTACGAAATAAATTAGGAGTGAAGAAAGCAGGAAAATTGATATTTTTATACATATACTCCAATGAAAATCAATGTGTTGTGAGTGTTTTAAAAGTATTGGTTTAATTTGTACTTTAAATGTTAAATGAAATACATAAATAAATTATGTCTTATTTCAGATTTTTTATCTTAATCATTTATAAATATTAAAAAAATCACTAGATTAAAAATATTGAAATAGTCATTTACATTAAATTGGACGAACCGTGTTATGTGGGGTAATTTAGATTAAATGAAGCAGCCAAAGACAAAATCGTCAAGAACATTATTTTGAGGAAACTTTACTGAAATATTTTGTCGCATTCAACTGTAGAATGATGGCTAGAGGATTTGATCCCGGTATCCCGTTTCTATGTTGTTTTGAAATTTTCGGGATTAAATTTAACAAATCCCGGAATTTTCGGGATGAATAAAATTTTTTTTAATACGTCAATAAAAATGTTGTGAAAATTTTACATGAAACAAAACGCAGTTACCTTGACTAACAAACAACCATCTTGTTTTGTCAGCTGATTTAATTATTATTCCCTGGCGATCGGGCTACAGTAAAAAAATACTATCAGTTAAATCACTCCCTGTCGGAGCTTTCATGTTTATGGCTAACTTTAAAAAAAAAGCTTCAGCTCGAAATAGCAAATAGCATAAAAGCAGCTCTAGAAAAGAAACTGATTTTTCTAAAATTATTATTCAGGAGATATTTTAGGCAAGTTCCACTCGAGGCTACAATTTGGAACAAACATAAATATTTATAGACGATTCCTCCAACTTTCATCAAGCCAAAACGCGCTTTTTCAGCTTCTGCATATATGTACAACAAACTAAGAAGCAGACTTGGAGATGAAACGTTGCTTGTATTATTATTTCTTAGATTTAATTTTCGCAATACAAATAAGTAAGTTATGAAATGTCTGGTCATATTAAATTGTATCTGATAATTTTAATTCAAAATATGATAATTGATCTCCGTAAAATACCTAAGTAAAATAACGTGTTTTTAATATTACAAAATATAGACAGAAGTGCCAAGTTCGTTTAAAAAAATTCTTCCTCTTCTTCTTCTACTTGTTAGAGTTCTAAATGATATGTTGATTCCGGATTTGCCTCTCTATTACTTCCTGAGATGTGGACTGCCAGCTGCCTCTCCATCTCTTTGGTGGTCATCCGGGTGAACGGGTCCCTGCTGGTTTTCCCTCTAGTACAATGCGTGGTAGTCTATCGTCGGTCATCCTCTTCACGTGGTTATACCATTCTCTTCTCCTCTGCCTTCTTCATCTCACCACATCCTGTACTTCACATTGTGCTCTTATGTCAGTGTTTCTTAAGTGATCTCTTTTTGTTTTCCCGGCTATTGTTCTCAGTACTGACATTTTGGCGACTCGTATCATCCTTTTCGTCTTGTTGGTATCCTCTTTCGCTTCTATACCATATGTCATTATTGGCCTGACGCTTGTCTTATATATTTTGATCTTACTCCCTTTCGCATAAAAAGGTTTAGCCCATACAGTTTCCCTTAGACATCCTGATATTATGGCTGATTTGTTAAATTGGTTTCTCAGGTCCTTTACCGGATCGTGAGCGCTGGACATATCTATGCCCAGGTATCTAAATTGCATGACCTGCTCTATGGGTTTATTATTTATTACCAGCTTGCATCTCATTGGTTCCCTAGCGATGATCATGGTTTTCGTTTTACGGATATGTTTATATATTTTATGGATATGTCCATATTGAGTTGCTGACTGATCTGGTAGAACTGAAATAACTGTCTCTGTAGGTCATTCTTACTTTCTGCGAATATTGCAGCGTCGTTGGCGTAGCAGACCATGCGTATAGCCCTATTGTTCATTCTGTATCTCGAGTTCAGAGATATTACTTCTTCTATTATTTTCTCCATCAGGAGGTTGAATAAAAATGGACTAAGGCGATCTTCTCGTCTCTGTCTAATTTTTTAAAAAAATTAGAAGTATAATTTTCTGTAACTTATTTTTGAAGATTTAAAAAAAAAATGGTTGGAAATGGTTTACTGACTTTTCATTACCACTACAATTCCGTATCTATCCCGGGATCCCGGTATTTTAATCCCGAAATACCGGGATCAGAAAAAAAAGCCGGAATCAAATTCTCTAATGTTAGCACATGTTAAAATAAATATGAACGTTAAGTTAATATTTATTGCTATATTTTGTGTTAAATTGGTTACTAGCATCTAGTTTTCCGACCCAACGTCACGTTCACAACATTAAAAACTTTTGGTTATGTTTTTTGTAACTGTTTCTTATCCGCACCATTTGCAACGTAACGAATCCAATTTTACTTTGTAAAACACTTAACTAAGTCGCGTCGTCTTGATTTTTCTCTTCAGTACATTCCTTTATTAAACGGGCCCATTGTCTTGAGAAAAGGTGGACAAAAACAAATCTCGTCGCACAAATGAAATTCGTCTTGAAAAGTTTTCTCCTATTCTCTTGCTTTTGCGGTAACGAACTTTCCCTACGGAACACCGAATTAAAGTCATTAACACGTAAAAAGTGAAAAACTCCCATTCTCTACTTCCAGAAAGATAAGGCGGCCTCTTTATTTATTTTTTTACATCTACTTAAAGATTAATTACACGGCAAATAGAATTTATGTTTTTTTCAGATGAACTCACTTAATTTTAATAAATTAATGGAATGTTAGAATGTTAAAAAAATATTAAAACGGTTTTTTTAATTAAACTAAAATGTTATGAAGATGCATTTTATTTTTTTTACTCGCTTTTATAGTTAACTGCCAAAATAGAAACGGAAAAATGATAAAATGGACTGTATTAGATATGTTTTATTAATTTCGCCAAAAATAGCGCAATTCTTACCGACTGCAATTTACTAATAGTTGTGAGAATCTTGTGGAAAGACAGCCTTCTGTTTCTCCTCTTCCGAGTCTGATTTTATTAAGGTTGTGTTGCACGAAAAAGAACACAACATGATATTTTTCAGTTGTTTCTTGTTGAAATCTAATTAATGAACTCTACCTTACTTCCATTAATGATCGAATTGCACTGACTGAGGACCTTTGCTCTAAGTCACTTTGCTGAGCTCAGCTTTTCTTGAACCCGAGCAACTAGGGCAGCAACCGATCAGCGAACAGCTCCTATTCTGGAGGAAGACACAATGGATATGGTCTGAGTGCCGTTGGCGGGAGCTCCATAAAACTGGCGGTACAAAGAGTGAGCGGAAATTGAAAAAAAAATCGCCAACAATGCCAACTTCACATTAAGCTGGCGCAGACAACAAACATCAAACGATCTGAAAAATCGAAATGGACTAAAATTTGTTGCTAATTTGTTGCTATAAAACCATAGTAAAATAAATAGAAAAAAATATTTTTTTTCAAAATTTACATCGAACTAGCTAACTTAAATCGTGATGAGTTTTTGACCGATATACTCAGAAACCGTCCAAGCCAGCTTAATTAGCTACTTCCGTTATTTGAATAATAAATGCCATTTTGTTGCTCATTAGAGTAATGATCGGTGATGTTTTAACAGTCAGCAACAAAATTAAGAATATCGGAGATCGGATAAGTTCTATAGCTTAAATCGCTATTTTTAACATTTAAAAAATCGAATTAATATTGTCGCGAATTGCAGTTCTTTCATAAAAATAAAACCAAGATTCTAGTTGCATAAAAAGTTTATTTAATAATTTGTTAAGATGATATTGACATGCCCGTCATATTAAACATCTAATAATTCTACTCACGCTGTTAATATACATTACTTTGCAGCAAAATTTTGGGGACAATTTTAATAATTACAATTAAATGTCGGAAAGTTATTAACTTTTTTCAAATGAAAAAAATAGCTGGGAAATTTTTTTTGTTTTGAAAATATTATGATTTTGGTGACTTTCCGACATAATTTACATTAAAAGTAACAAAATATTTCAATTATGTATTACCATAAATTATTTAGTTTTTAAATAAAGTGAAGAACTAACATTAATTTATCGTCCGTCGAACGGTGTAATCAACGACAAATGTTCGCAGAAAGTGTCTAATACAATGTAAGAGAAAGTTTATGAGAGATATGTCTTGGATGTGTGGGGAGATTTTAAGCTAGACTGACAGAGCAGTTAATGGCGGGCGTGAGCAATTTCGCCTTAAACATTTACCGATTTGTTAGTACACCGGCTAAGAACTTTCCGATCTCGGGTTCTTATTTTTGTTGCTGACTGTTAAGACATCACCGACCATTACTCTAATGAGCAACAAAATGACATTTATTATTTAAATAACGGAACTAGCAAATTAAGCTGGCTTGGATGGTTTCTGAGTATACCGGTCAAAAACTTATCAGATCTCAGGTTCTCCAATTAGTTGCTGACTGTTCAGGCATCAACGATAATCATCGCAATTAGCAACAAAATTAATCCGATTATTTAAATGTTAAAAATAGTGATTTAAGATGGCGTGGACGGTTTGTTAATATACCGGCCAAAAACTTGTCCGAGCTCGATTTATCGATTTTGTTGCTGACTGTTCAGGCATCAGCGATTATCACGCCATTGAGAAACAAATTTAATTCGGTTATTTAAATGATGAAAATACTAATTTAAGCTAGCATGGACGGTTTTTAAGTATACCGGCCGAAAACTCATCCGATTTCCAATTTTCTATTTTTTTGCTGACTCTATGGACCATAACCATCTTTGCCGCAATGAGCAACAAAATTTAATAGTTTATTTATAAGGTAGAAATCGCAATAAATACTAAGACAGGTTTCCAAGCAATTAGTCATACCATCGAATTTCAACGTCATCCGAGGTAAAAATCTCGTCCTTACAGAACACGAGATGTTGAAGAACATCGTCGAAATAACAAAAGTTATTTAATAAAGTCACGAATTATTTGACAAGCACAAAGTCACGAATTATTTGACAAGCACTACTTCTTTAAATATAAATAACAATTAAATGATTTATTTTATTAATAAAAATTTTTAAGGTCAAATAATTGATATAACTTAATTTTTATATTTTAGATAAATTAAGCTCGATGTGTCACTGATGTGCAGCAATTACGTTTATAATAAAAGTAAAAGATGCCGCATTAATTTACTCCATTAATAATGAAGAAAGCGCATCTAAAACTAGTATTGAGCAACAATGGAGCAAACCTAGTCCTTGGCAAATTGGAAAAAAAATTGGTACAAATTTACTTTATGGGACTCACCAAAAAAAAAGATACCAATTTTAGTCGATGCGGCTTGAAAAGCTGATTTAACGGCCGGTTCAAAATAGAAACACATTTTTTATTTTATTTTTGAAGTGAACACTTCTTTAGCGGCGTTGTACACTTTTTTTGTAATGGGTAAAAATTGTTAAACTCGCGTCAGGACACGTGACCTGATCGAAAATTCGTAAGACGGATGGAGAGTAGACAGCTGGCGTGGCGTAGGAGAGGGAGTATCCCCCTCTCTTTCTACGGCGCGGCGAAAATGTATGCCTGCGCTGGCTGTTTCGTTTAGGCGGCGCAGGGCGCACAACGTTAATACTTAAGTTTTCACTTCTGCCGGCACTCCCAGAGTGCAACCCGTCGTTTTTTTTTTATTATTTATTTTTTATTTTATATGGCGCACGCCGTACGATGGTGCCATTAGTGTCATTCGACGCAAAACAATCTTTCAATTTTTAGAAAAATATTTTTTTCACCCCTCCTAACTATCGATTTTTATGTAATCATAGACAACAATCTTAATCAAACTTAACGATTGTTGTCTATGATTAAATAATAAATAAAATATAAAATGTGTTTCTATTTTAAACCGGCCGTTAAATTATCTTGGGAGAGTTCATTCCACTCGGTTGGTCATACTGCGTCGAATGACACTAGTGTCACCATTGTAAGTATTGTCATGAGGAAGAGACGTCTCTAAAAATTAAAAAATTTAAAAGTGTTGTAACTTTTAAAAGGGCCGTTTGCTCAACTTGGGAGTGGTGCCAATCGACTCGGTTGGTCATGCTGCATCGAATAATACCATCCTACAAACTATCCAAACGTTTTGGACGAAGAAAATGTGCCTCTAAAAATTGGAAAGTTGAAAATTAAAAGGGGCATAACTTTTAAAGAGGGCACCCTGAGAGGGGTGTCATTCGACTCAGCTTTTTAAGCCGCATCGACTAAAATTGGTGTCTTTTTTTTTGGTGAGTCCCATAAAGTAAATTTAAGCCAAAAAAAAATATTTAAAAGGAGAATATTTTGAAAATATATTTTCGCATAAATACATGCGAAATCCACAGGAAGTCCAGATTTTAGAATTGATCTCAACTCTCCTTTGAAGCAAATTTTGACAGCTCAATCTTATAAAAATTAAGGTTATGGTACTTCTTACTTCTGCCGTCTCAGTACCACTATCCACTTATTTCTTTGGTTTATTTTCCATTTTGCATTTGGAAATTTATAAAATTTACATTTATTTTTTGCGCTCGTATATTTGCAATTCACTACACAGCAACTGCGGTGGCTGTTTTTAGCCATTTTTTAAAACTTATTACAAAATTAATAATCTGTCGTTTATTTTTAACACTGATATTAAAAATTCCGTCCTTTATTGCCTAAGTTACCCACTGCATGCGCCGGTGTCCACTCTGATTTCCCCTACCTTTACGTCGCTCGGAGCGAATAGGCAATAATAACGATTATAAGTAATTTATAGTGAATATACCCGTAACCTTTTAGATTGTCACATTACATATAATTTCAAATGATAAACGTATAAAATTAATTTTGAGTAATTCATGGCCTAGATTTTAAAATTTACACAGTTTATAGTAATTTAGCTAACCATTATTTGGTTGTTGAATAATTATTTCAGTAGTTTCTGAGTAAACTACTATTATAATGTAACGTACAATAATTATTTCATTTAATTTCTAATTTACTGGTAATAAACTCGAATTCTGTGTTTTATAAGTTCACCGCTTAGAATATGCGAAGAACGAATGCACCAAAATTTTAATGAGAAAATAGTGGATTTCCGGAAACGTATTTTCTGTTTAAACTTCATACTCTCGTAATTTTCTTCATTGTGTTTTACTTCTTTGTTTCCGGAGGAATCAAAATTAATCTATCGGAAAAATTTTTTACTGAATAATCGCAGCGTAGCTTATGCCGTCATAAAATATTAAACTATAGTGTCAAAGACAATTTTGTTACTTTTAAATACTTTTTTTTTAAATGCATGAATTAATGTCTGAATTGATGTGTAGTTTATTTAATATGGATTAAATTTTGAAGGAAGCCAAAGGCTCTGTTCACTATCATATAGTATTCGAAGAAGTCTGAGTTACTAATCTAATCATCACCTGAGTGGTAGATAAAAAACTAGGACACATCATTAGTCTAGTTCCTCAGAGCCTTTAGATAAGTTTTGTATAAAATAAGTTAAATATTACCAGCCTTCAGACTGCCCTACAAATTATTACTGATAGTTCTGATTGCTCTTTGAGTATAAAAGTTTGATGTTGAACATTGAATAGATCAAATTTTATTGTACTGACTAACTGACTTTTTAAACTTAGGTACTACCAGTTGTCATCCAGGTTTAATTCATTGCAGTGATCTGTCCTTTTTATCAGAATTGTTTCTGATTTTTATCAGCCAGAAAATCGGTGGCGCACCAAAAACTTTAACCCTTTTTTATTAAAAAATGTATATAAAAAATAAGTGTAAACCGTACTCACACCCTACTGTTCTTCAACATGGATCCTGCCTTACCAAATCTTGCCTGTAACATAAATAACTGCTACAGTAGAGAAGTCCTGGGTGTCTAAGCTGCATTGTGTAGAGATGTAAGTTTGAGTCTCTTCAGTCCTTATCGACATTAGATAAAGGAGTATGGAGGACATTTCTTTAAACCAAAACATATAAATTAATTTATAATATAAGGAAATATCTGCTACCGGTAACTAAAAAATTTATTTGGGATTCTTTCTGATGTTAAAAATAATCCCGATTTATTGTTTAATAGTTACGGCATGATAATACTGAGTCAACGTAGACTCTGGGCAAAACAAATGCTAACCAAAATGAAGGACTGATGTACATAATGTTAACACAAAAGTATAGGTTGATAAGATTGACTGTGATTTGGGTGGTCTGTGAGAATAGAGTATTGTTGACTTAACGAAGAAAAAATGGGGGTGCCGACATTTTGCGACGTATTGAATGAACGATTACTGTTAAAAAAAACCAATCCAAAATGATATTAAGACTTAATCATAAATTTCGTACGAAGATAATCCAGTCGAAGATTGTTGACTAAAATGATCCCGAATCAATGGTTATACCTATTTGTATTCATAGTATAAAAGAAATAAGATTGAACGATTAATTTATAAGGCGAGTGTGAATGGGTAAGTAGGTAGAGGTCGACCTTGGCAAACTTATCTCGATCAGATCAAAGTTGTTTTGAAAAATTGCCAATTAAAGATTAACAGCAACCGATTAGCATGTATAAAAGCGCTGATAAAAGTAGACAAATCGAAAGACGTACTTAAGAACCATATAAAGTGGCTAGAAGTCGTCCCTGTCTTCCTCTATGGGAAAAAAGTATGACTAATATGTATGTATGTATTTTTTAGTCACATGTAATTGTTTATATTGGTTTAAAAAATTAACAAAACCAACAACATTAAAATAAATAATTGATTGTGCGAAACAAACATTATTATGCATAGTGTGTGTTAATTTAACAAACAAACATTATGCGCATATTTTTTTATATCGAACAATTTTTTTATGGTTAATAAAATGATTATTGTTTGTTTAGAAAATACATATTGTTATTGGTGTTTCGTATATTTTATTAACGATTTTTAATAGTTTTGCTGAAAATTGGTAATTTGCTTGAATCAAGCAAATTATGACCTCATTTATCTATGGTAAACAAGTGTGACATTCGGTACATGTCAGATGTCATTAAATTGGATCGAGAATAATTACTACTAGGTACTAGGTACATAGTTTAAGAGATTTATCAATTCGACAGATAGACCTTAAAGGCATTTTGTCTGGGTTCCTAGTCACTCAGGAATCAAAGCCAGCCATCAGAGCCAGCCTTAGAGATTTCCTACTGGCAGAAGGGGAATTTGGAGCTGGCTCAGGGTCGAACTTAATATACTGGATAACAAAAACTAGAGACAAGCGCAGACAAGCAAGGGGTCTCCCCCCGAGAGGACCTAGCCGGAAGCATTTCTCTGAGTAGGAAGAACGCCCCTGACCGGTCATTTATCATCAGAAGTCAACATTCGATGTTTACCGTCCTGGATTAAGAAGCATTCACAGATCACCAGAGTTTATCCATATTAAAACACACATTTGAGTCTGTATCTATGAACAGTTTTGTGTTGGTTTTGGAAGTGAATACCCTAAAGTAGCCAAAAATGATATCTTACCTTTGCTCCCCCTTTTGTCACAACGTATCAGTGTGTTACAGGCTTTTCAGAATACACTTAACAAAAAACTAATTCACTTCAAGATTGGATGCTACTCCAGGTATGCGCGAACAACTGTTGAACACATAATACCGAACTATAAAGCAATTTTAAATGAAAGTGTTTCGCTTTTAAAATATTTCTATTTATTCTTTATTTAAATTGCAGTGTCTTTTATTTGTTATAATTTGATGTGGGGTTCCATAACAAAAAATTTATTTTGTGAGTGTTACCTTAATTAAAACTTTAGGAACCACTGATTTATGCTATACTGAGGAATGTCATTAATTGGGATAAATTTTCCAGTCCATTGCCGATCATATCCCACACATGTTCGATTTGTGAAAAATCTGGGAAGCGAGAATGCCCTGGAAGCAGGGTCACGTTATTTTTTAGTAATACCCCTTCTGCATGAGGACGTGCGTTGTTTTGTTGAAAAAGGGTTTAATTAGCCCTCGTAGGTATGGCAGTACAGCAGACTGCAACACGTTTTTTATGTAATTATTTGCTTTCAAATGTCTGTCAATAAATACTGGAGATAAGTTACTCTCCAGTCTTACTTTTTAATTATTAAAATTTTCCAAACGTAATTAATTAATTTTAAAAATTGAGGGTATCTGTCTCAAAAAGAAAATATTCGCCAAAGTGGATCCTTCATAAAAAAATTATTACCTACTGCTATGTTGGATATAATTGGTAAAATTCTGTTAGTGGCTGATATTTCTGGAACGGCTCAAATGGGATATTTGATGGGGGGTTGATGTGCTCTCCTCGTAGAACACTTTTTGCGATACGCTGTCTAACGGGCTGTAATAAAAGCCTCGCGGCCTTTGAATTTCACTTTATTTGCATACTGAAAATGAATCATTTCTTGAGGGGACGTCGGACATTTCCTAAAATACCCTTAGGTATCACATGCACATTCTGGTGCTGGCTAAGGGCCCTAATTGTTGATTGTGTGGAGAGGAGAAAACCACCCTACATATCCTTGGCCAATTCCCAGCTTACGCCAGACTAAGGCTGATTTTGCTGGGCTTTCAACTAAAGCAATTACTGATCGGCGACCTGCTCCTATTCTGGAGTAAGACAGGTATAGCAGATCGCTAATTGCTATCACGAGAAGACACAACGGATATTGTCAGAGTGCCGTTGGCAGGATCCGGAGGAACCGTCCCCTAGCTTATTATTTTATTACATATTCCTTTTTGATACAAGTTGTTCCATTTTTTTGCCCCTTTCGTATCAAGAGTTAAATTAAATCATAGCATCTAAGTTTTCTTCTATCATTTTTGTTTTTAAATCACGAAACACCTTTGTGTCTCGACTAAGATTAGTCAGTAGCCTATCGGGTTATCACCCAACCAGATAACCCATAACATTGTAACTAAGAGCTGAGTTAGCCAATTTTTTAAGATTAAAGAAAAAGGATCTTAACAACAACAATCTTTATTTCTTCAACATCAGAACTTATTTGATTTTCCCACTGTAGGACAACATATATTTTTTTGTGCGTTTTCTCTATTTCTGAAATAATTTTAATTACTTTTACACTGAAAATCAGGTAGTTTCACTTAATAAAGTTTTTACTGAAAAAATTCCTCTTATTTTGGACATCTACTTCATATCTAAATACCAAAATCCGTGCAGTGAATAGCACTCTCTTTTATTCAGATTTTTTTATCTAAACTGTTTCGTTTTCTGCAGCTTTTCATTTACAATTAATTACACATAAAAACAAGTAATGTTAAATTTATAAACTTTAAAACACCATTTATAATTTAAGTATTATCTCTTTCTATCAACCGTAACCCACAGCTCAAAATGAATCATTGCTCTTTTTACTCCAGTCAATCATGCTTTAAAAAAGGGTCATCTGAATAAGTTGCGGTTTTATTTTTTTATTTTATGATGGTTCCTACATAAGTTTAAATTTAAGTTTGTACACCCTTTTGGCCGTTATATTAAGTAGGGTCTTTAATGTTTTTCAATATATCGTGTGACAAAGGAAATTTTAAAAGTTTTTTTGTATATTATTTAATAATTTTACTTTTCCGAACCGAAGGGTAAAAAAGAAAAATTATTGGTTTACCCCCAAAAATCAAAATCGTCAAAACCATGTGCAGTGCACGTTTCATGGCCCCACGCGTCGAATGGCACCATTTTCAACGTCACGGTTGTTTCAAATTTTGTCTGTGTGTAGTGTATGTCTGTGTGTTGGAAAATCTTATGGGTACGATATCTTGAGACAGAGAGGCGGTAGATCACTAAAACTTACAGGGTAGAAGTTTTTTCCGAAGGACAAGACCGAGTTCGAAGATGGGCCATAACGGTACTAGTCCATTGAAATGTTACATTTTTTAGGCCTTACCTTGCGTTTGTTAGAGGACGCAATTTTATTTTTTTGATGTGTAGGGGGGGTCAGTGTAAAGCTAAAACCAAGTTTGTGGGGTCGCCACCCTTGTCCCACGGCCGCCATCTTGAAAATAGGGGTTGAAATTGATTTTACGATATATCTCTTAAAATATTTATTTGATAAAAAAAATTTATTAACATTTTTTGTTGCAAACTAAATTCTCTACAACTTTGGTCCAGTAATTTTTTGTCGTAGAACTATAAATAAAAAAGTTATAAGCGAAAATCTTCAGAGATTCGAGAAAAAAATTTATATTTTTCGATATAACTTTTTTTTTTATCATTTTACGAAAAAATGATATCCGACCATTTTTGTAGATCGTTTTTGGAGGAACAACTTTTATTTGCATCATTTTTTCATTAAGTCAATAACTAAGGTTTTACAGCGCTTCGAAGTGAGTACTATTTTTCAATATTCTTAACTATACCTATATTATACGTGTGTATGTAATATGTGATCAGTTATTGTTTTTTTTTTTATTTTGTTATTATAACTTTTTTAATTACAAATTTTGCAATATTATTAATAATTAATTATTGACTCTTTTCCCCACCAACCACGAGGTAGAGTCTAGAGGCGCGTTTTTTTTTACGTGTTATCCCCAATAGGCATAATCCACGGTGATTTTCTAAATTAGAACTACTCCGTCCTCAGTCGTTTCGATGGACCAGGCTGCGGCTCAGCATCTGATCGGCTTTCTGAATTAAATACCAGTGGGAGAACTGGAGAAGGAAACGGTGTTAATGTCGGCGGTTCATCATCATGATTATAAAAAAAAAGTTTTATCGAAAAATATAAATTTTTTTCTCGAATTTCTGAAGATTTTCGCTTATAACTTTTTTATTTATAGTTCTACGACAAAAAATTACAAAACCAAAGTTGTAGAGAATTTAATTTGCAACAAAAAATGTTAATAAATTTTTTTTATCAAATAAATAGTTTAAGAGATATATCGTAAAAACCATTTCAACCCCTATTTTCAAGATGGCTGCCGTGGGACAAGGGTGGCGACCCCACAAACTTGGTTTTAGCTTTACACTGACCCCCCCTACACATCAAAAAAATAAAATTGCGTCCTCTAAAAAACGCAACCCCAAATGTAACTTTTCAATGGACTATACATTCCTTCAGGTAGCTGCCGTACAAGGTGATCTTCAAATTTACCGCTTTTTGTACTTTTCGCACAATAACTTCAAAAGTGTGTGCTAGGGCGATGAATCTCAGGTATTTTTTTCTTTGGTGGAGAAAATCCTTTACGGAGAAGTTTTGAGTCGGTTTTGAGCTCAAGGTCTACTGTGAGACTTCCTGACTGATGTCAGGTCTACTCACTAAAAACTCCACCCTTATTTAGGAACAGTATGTGTTTTAATGTTTCGGGTCCTTGTCGCACAATCTGCAGGTCAGGTCTCCATTATTCAGTCCCATTTTGTTGAGGTGCTTCGTTATTGGTGCGTGACCGGTTAAGAGCCCCGTAGTGATTCTTAACTGATTCCTGTTCATTGCTTACAGTTTTGCCGTGAGCAATAAACAGGAATCAGCTAAGAATTATTACGGAGCTTTCAAGTATTACGTTTGGCCTGACCGACGGACAGTATCTTCATATAAATTATAAATACAAATTCAATTTAATGAACCGATAACACAAGGACGGCTAGAACTATATTAAATAGAAAAGAGCCCTCAATTTGGAAAACTTTTACTAAGGCAATACTGTTTGTTTTAAAGTGTTTTCATAATTTTTGTTCGTTTTCACAATTTTTGTAACCTCTTTATGAATTTCCCAATTTTTATGGACACAAATAATTTTAAAAACGCCATCTGATTAACGTGAAAAATAATTATTTTAATCCCCATATCGTTCTTTGAACGTTATACATTTCTCACTACAATCTTCCTTGTCATTTGATTTTTAGTGATTCTTTTTAGAATATTATTTTCTCCACATCTAGTTTACAAAAATATTGATAACACTAATACTATTCGTGATTAAATGCAGTACCGACTTACAATTTATGCTCTTCAAATCAAGGACAACCATTTTTTTCATAAATAAAAATGTACAAACATATTAACGTTTAGTTTAAACAAACTTTATCTATTTACGTTTACTATCTGATTCGATTCGGTTCTCTAATTTGCATTTAAAACGTCTCGAACATTCGCCGCGTTCAGGTGTTTTCAAACGGTCGTTGTTAGCTCTATATCGCCGATAGAGTCGCTCAACTATCGCCGGCTCTAATTGACTTCACGCTTTCGTGACGTGTAAATGAATGTTGTACGCAGATTACAGTGAAATGGTTGATTGTACAATTTTACATTTTTAAGGTTTTGGTGATGTATCTCGTTACGCAAAATGGTAAGCAATTAACATGTATCATTAGTTTGAAATTGCAACACTTTGGATTTTTTATGGTTTCAATTAACCATCTGACACAATTTTCTAGGAGTTACGGGAATATTACATTTTCAATATGCAGATTAATTACCAGTTACTTTAAAAATATTTAAATATGTATGTGCCTTGGTAACGATTTCAATAACAAAATTTACTGTATTTTTTCGATTTTTTATTCACAAGATAATTTTATTTTAAACTTGTTCGAATGAGTTCACGGATATAACGAGGTTGCATAGAAAACGATAAAAAACAAACGACGAATTCCCTAATGACCCAGAAAATAATTTTGTGGTGAGAGTAAGGCAACTCGGTTGGAAACAAATTCCAGTATTCCAGCTGTATATCGCTTAAAATGATGATTAGCTATAATCCTGTAAGGCAGCATTCTCAACAGATGGGATACGTTGAACGATATATTATAAGTTTGTCGTAATTTTGCAGCCTATTTAATGCAGTTAATGCAGTGATATTGATTGATTTTAAATTTTATAAAGTATTTTAAATAGTTGATAATCCTACATAAGTTACGGATTTATTTACTTATTTTATATTTTGAGTATAAATTTGCTGCCCAACGTTCCTTTGAGCTGCGTATAAACATTTGTGGTGATAGATAATGATTTAGGTGTTTTTTTTTTGGAAAACAAGATTAAATAATGGCCAACAAACAATTGGGAAACGATGGATTTCAGTTAAGGAAATTTTATTTTACTGAACTCTAGGATAACGTCATCACGGGAGAAATAAAGAGCAGGATACAAGCGACAAGCCGATGTATGTACGCACTGGATAATCTGATGAAATCGAAAAGTCTTACAAGAACATCATAAGTGAAAATATACAAAACCATTGTCCGACCCATACTAACGTATGGGTCTGATACGTGGACCATGATAATAGAGAATAAAGAAAAACTCGGCGATTTGAGCGTAGTATTTTGAGAAAAATTTTCGGACCATACCACGACACTACCACAAGTGAATATATAATGAAAACAAATGCCGAAATTAGAAAATTGTATAAGGATGGAGATGTACAAGAAATCAAGGGCCAAAGACTAAGATGAGCAGGTCATGTGCATAGATTACAGGATGAGAGTCTGGTGAAGTTGATATGGGAGGAGGTTCCTACGGGAAGAATGCCACCTGGATAACCCAGAATGCGTTGGAGAGACAACATTGTGTCAGATATACAAAAAATTAACATCCTCTTCGAACATAGAATGATGGAGGATCGAAACACCTCCGTCTTCTTCTTTTGATGCCATATCAGGTCCTTCTAAAGTTGGCAATAACAATGTCGAGATGGGCTCTTTCTTAGGCGATTCTATAAAGTTGTTCTGCGCTTCAAATTCCATTCGACTCTCTTAAGATTCCTTAACCACGAGGCTTGTCTTCTACCGACTCCTCTACGGCCTTCTATCTTGCCCTTTATTATAGGTTGAAGGATCCGCTAACGAGCACCGCTGAGTATGTGACCTAGATAGGACAGCTTTCGGCATTTAACTGTTATTAGTAGTTCGCACTACCACATTGTTCCGCCGAGCTGTAGACAAGGTTCAGATAGCGCTGATGATTGCCAACGTCCGAGGAAGACAGGGCACCTAAAGAAGAAGAAGGACGGCGTTTGCTCTATTTAAAACCGCTTCATTTTCTGCTCGGCTACCAATGGGATTCGGAGCATACGTCTATGTAGCCACATTTCAAATGCTTCAAGACGATTAATTGTTACTGCTTTTAAAGTTCAAATCTCTGCCCCATACAACAGTATGGACCATATGTAGCACTTGATCATTCTCTGGCGGAGCTTTAAATTTAGGCAGAAGAGCGATCTCATTTTTTGAAAGGTTGCGCGAGCTGACTCGATCCTGCACTTGACTTTTTCATCCGGGTCGAGATGCTCTGTAATGTAACAACCAAGATATTTGAAACATAAAACCCTTTCAATATTTTGACCATTTATTTGCAGTGCAGCATCATTATACGGCTGACGGCTGATAACCATAAACTTACCGCCCATCATATTTTGAATAGATTAATTTTCGTTAACACAAGGATAATATTTCCACAAAAACTACTGTATTAAAATTGAAAAAGTCCATTTATTGTTCTTTTAAAGCGCCAATTGGCTAGTTCGCTTCTTGTTTAAAAATAAGAAGCTTTATATTAGAGTGTAAGTTTGTCTAAATTTTGTAAGAGGTACTTTTATATTCCTTTTAATCAGCATTAATGTTTGTAGAGGGCTTAGTCATATGATGGTCAATCGCCCACATTGAAAACACTGTTGTAAACAAATGGACTGAAGTGGTGGTATATTACCAATTACAGGCACCATCTTGGTGGAACAGTGTTGTTAATATTATTACGAGCCATTTTGTCTGTCGCGACAGCGCGTCAATTACAATTGGGGGACTGCCAGCGCAGCGATTTGAACAAAAGAAAGGACCGGCAAATTCTAGAATACTGCGTCTCTTGGTTCCGAAACGGTAAAAGGATTATTCGGGCACTTTCTGGAAAAAGGTCCGATAGTTTCAAATGGTAGCGATTCTTCTAGAACGATGATTTGAAAATATAAAAAGGTCAGCGGTCGCGAAGAAGTTTAGTTTTGAAGTTTAAGTTGAAGTCAAGTATTTAAAGTTATAAAGTAAATATCTAAGTTATTTATAAAGTAATAAAATTTGAAAAAAAAATTGTTTTGTTATTGTACTGAGAGTTTAGAATTACCGAACCCAAGAAGTAAATATCGTAACAATATAATCCTATCCAAAAGTTGCGAAAATTAATCACACATAATTTCATTCGTAGTCTAATTGCTGTGTATGTTAGGTTCAATTAATAGTACATCAAGTTCGTATTAGTGACCTACGTATTAGAAATTGTGATGACTTACTAGCTAAAAAGTTTAATGCTGGTTAAGTAAACACAAAAGGAAAGCACACACTCTATAATTGAATTGAATTTTCCAAGGATATTTAACCCTTTATAAATCAAAACCATTATTTAAAAGCACACATTTTGGGTGTTTTAAACGATAGATATTAAAGAAAATTTGCGAAATATGTAAATTTTATCCATTTAGTCCTGACCGTGATAACTTCGGTATATATAATTTCTCGTGTAAATACTTAGCTGACAAAATTAATTTTATGTATTCAAAAATAATCCTCGCCTCTTGCAGTGGTTAACACCTTCGTTACAAAACTGTTAAAATAAACATCTTTAATTAAATTACAACTGTTCTCCAAACTGCTTTGTCCATTTAAAAAGTAATTTTGTATTCCTTTACTCTAAACGTAACCAAAAGAAACTTCAAATAGAACTGTTTTAGAAGAAAATTAAATCACTAAATATAGCAAATAAATATACGGTACAAAAACAAAAATTTGTTAAAGAAGGGTTGAATATAAAGTAATTTGCACTAGAAGTACCGAATCATCATCCACCAGCCACTTGCATCCACTGCTGGATATAGGCCTCCTCTATGTTCTTCCACTGTTTTTGTCTTGTGCTTTGTTTATCCAGTTGCGTGATATTCTTCGTATGTCATCGCTCCATTTAGTTCTCTGCTTCTTTTGTTTTCCCTAGATCTCCATTCTATTAACCTTTTGGTCCATATTATTGTGTTCGGTATTCTATCTCTTCTCGTTATTCCCAGCATTGCCCTCTTCATTGCTCTCTGCGCCACTTTTAGTTTAGTTTTTTTAAAGTGAGTGTTTTGGCACCGTACGTTCTGACCGGCATAATGCATTGTTCATAGACTCTTTTTTTTTTAAACAGATAGGTAGATCCCATTTAAGGGTGTCACGCATTTTGCCAAATGCTGCTCATCCCAAACAAATTCGGCGAAGAATTTAGCAGGTTTGATTATCTCTGCAATTCTTATTTCGTTGCCTAAATATTTGTAGTCATGAACCTGCTCCACCACATACCCCTCAGTTTCCATAACATTATTGGGGACTAAATTTGTCATGAACTTGGTTTTTTGAAAGTTGATGTTTAGGCCAATATTTGCCGATGCTTGTTTTAATTCCGTAAGCATTTGTTTGGCTTCACTAAGACTCTCAGTTGTTGTTATAATGTTGTCGGTGACACTCAGGTGACAAAGGTATTCGCCATCGATATTTATATCTTTTCTATTCCAGTTTAGTTTGTTAAACTCGCATTCTAACACCGCTGTAAAAAGTTTAGAAGAATGGAGTTTAACACAAGCTGTTGCATTGTTATATATATGTTTTATCAATTTGGCATATCTGTAGTCTATTCTGTTTCGTTTCAACGCTAATAACATTGCCGGTAATTCTATCGAATATATATCTGTGAAAATAAAACATTGTTAAGAACTCGCCTGTCAGTCTACTATTACTGCTTGCAGCACAATTAAAAGCAAATTTAGAAGTGTTACCCTCACATTTGCAGCGATGGCGCTTAATTATTATCACTCAAGTAATTTACCTAATTAAACAGTCTTGACAAAATATCTTACTTCGTAGGTTCGTTGTAGAGCGCTGGGTACACAGATAATTCAAATTGATTATGCTTAAATAAACTGAAAAATAACTAAAATGGGTTTGATCGTATGCAGCACCTTAATACTATTAACAGTTATTTCTGAAACAACATTTTGTGTCAGGTTTTTTCCTTTTCTTTCTCACAAAGTTACGTCTGTTTAGACGCCAGTGGTAGTTTTGTTTTCTTACACGTTGCCTTCGTGAAGATCCGACAACCCTGTGGTCATGATATACCAGAGAGTATTGACTCATCTACAATGAGCAAAAATGTATACACAATCTAAATATAGTAAACTAAATTTATCTTAAATTCCAGATGACAAAGAGATGATTACTTAATTGCTAAATTTATTTATTTTATATCTGCAAAACATGATATCATAAAGGGGAAGAATTTATCTTATAGAATTTAAAAATTACATCATTATTTTAAAACGTAAACCAATTTTTCGCTCGAAGTATTTTAGTTGCAATAAATTATAATAAAGAGATTTATTGTTTTTTTATTAATAACAATTTATTTAAAAACAATTCTGACGTAGGTTTTATTGGAGTGGGCTAAAAAGGCTGGTACAATATGTTAGGGACACGCACTGTTCATATCGTAACACTCAGTACCAAAACTAAACAATTAATTCTAATATTTTTTCTGGTAATACAATAAACTCTTATTTAATTTTTTTTTTTATGAAAATAGTCGCAAAAAAGGTAGACCTATCGTGTGGGCCGCAGACGGCCCGCACTGCGACTATTAGAAGGGGAAGGGATTATAGAAAGGAAATGATTGTGGACACGCTTTTTAAAAAGTTGTAGCTCATAGTTCTCTGAAAAAACTGATTTTGGAAGCTTATTTCATTCCTTAGCAGCCCTGTAAAAGAAGGATTCTTGATGAAGATTGGTCCTAGTAGTGTCAATCTTGAGAGTAAATGCGTGAGACTGATCAGCGTGCCGAGTTCTTCGGCCGAATGTGGCCAATGGTGGCACAAGAGTTTTTATTTCTCTGGAGCATCTGCCATGGAAATATCTGTAGAGCAATGACTGGTCTGCAACTCTTCTTCTATGTTCTAGAGGGTGAAGGGTATCTGTGAGAGTTGAGCTGTTTATCAAGCGAATGGCTATTTTCTGAATGGAATCTAGAAGACGAAGAGAATGCCTTGGTGCTGAACCCCAAATGTGCGAGCAATACTCCAGTAGAGGTCGGATTTGAGCCTTGTACGTCGTCAACAGTTGATCAGGAGTAAGAAACTTTCTGGCTTTCCACAGAAAACCTAGCCTCTGGCTTGCCGACTTTGCGATGTTAGCAACGTGGTCATGGCAAGACATATTATTAAACACCGTAACTCCCAAAATCGAGATGGAGGGACTTGGTTCAAGGGTTTTTCCGGACATTGTGATGGGATGATTTGAGGAATTCACTTTCTTGGAAAACGTGGCACTTTGTGTTTTTTGGGCGTTAAACTGAACAAGATTGTTGGTTCCCCACTCGACGATTGCTTTAAGATCTGTATTGATGGAATCAACCTGTTCCTGCCTGAGTCTATTTGTATCATTCACCGAAAGTTATCGATAGAATGTGAAAGTTGAGACAAGTGTGCTATCGTCTGCGAGTGTAAAGCGATCTTGCATGAAGCTCAAGAGCCATTGGCGCAGTTTGGTTGGGAGACCGTAGGCAGATAATTTACTTAACAATGCCTGGTGCCAAACGCGGTCAAAGGCTTCAGATATATCCAAGGCTATTGCACGGGATTTACCAAACTTTTCAATAGTGTTTGTCCAGAGCTGAGTGACATAAGCCAGCAAATCTCCAGTAGACCGAAGTTGTCGAAATCCATATTGTCTGTCATGGATTATCTTAAATTTCTCTAGATATTTGATAAGTTCTGCGTTAATCGCTTTTTCCATAACTTTGGATATGAGTGAGAGCAATGCAATAAGGCGATAATTTGCAGGAATAGTCTTCTTTTCTTTTTTCGGAATCGGTTGGACTTAAGCGTTTTTCCACATGGACGGAAATACTCCTTTGCTGTATGATAACTTGAAGAGTCTACAGAGAACTGGGGTGAGCTCTTGAGCACAGGTCTTCAGGACAATTGTCGGAATTCCATCTGGTCCTACTGCCTTATTAGAGTAAGATTTCGTAGGATTTCGTAATAAATCACTTAGATATTTACTATACTCCAACATAAAATTTTTAAAACAATTTTTTCAACACATTTCAACTTTGCTTGATCCGCGGTTTTTAAATAGTTTTGAACGATCGTTCGAGAAGATAAACGTTCTTTCTGGAAATATATTCTAAACGTCGTAGGTCTCCAATTATTGCCGCCAGCGGATATAAATGGTGGGCGTTTGATACCGCCGAAAGAATCACACATCCCTTTATAACTGATTCCTGTAACCTCAAGCCAAATAATGGTTTCAGGGGCGCACTCGTTGACCACAATCCGTAACAATATTTATGTTAAAACTTTTAAAATATTGATTTTATTTCATGTTTTATTTAAAATAATCACTTTTTTTGTTTCGGTTGATACATACATATTTTATTCTCTAATTGTTCATTCATTCTTGGTAAAAATACAAATATCGTTTTGATGTCAACAATGAGCCTTTTTCCTCAAGTACGAAAAAATCATCACTAGCAGCGCTAGTAGTGCAGTAGGGACAAACATTACCTAATCCCCATTTGCATACATGTAAAAGTACCTATCAGAAAAATGTTTTTAATGGAAGACGACGTTCCGGGAGCAAAATTAAAATTCGCCAATGTCGATGACAATAATGTAGCAACATTAAAACGTTGGTTTGCTTGTCGTAATTTAAAAATTTCAGGCAAAAAAATGATTTAATTGACAGGTTAGTAAACATAGTCTAGTTATTATGTAGCGGTACTGTAGAAATCTGGTAACAGATGTTCAAAGTAAGTAATAAATTTAAAATTTATTTCAAACTGAAATGTGTTTCGGAAATACTTGGTAATTAAGATAAATTTAAATAAATATCACAAATTGAATTTTTTTAGTAACAAACAGGGGTTATATTTTTTTCTAATTCCTGTCTATTTACTGAAAAATCAATCAACAGTTGTTTACTTGTTAATAATATCTACAATAACATGGGTAATTACTTTAGTAAAATAAATGTTTTACTCCAAAATTGACAATTAAATACTTACTTAACTATTTTATATTAGTTTACCTTACTAATTGTTGCAAAAACTGAATCCGGATTTTCCTCAGTTGGACCTTTACCAACAATAAAATGTTTTGAACACACATAATATGTTTTATTAATTTTTTCTTTTGTTGAATTCATTTTCCTCGATGCGTGTACCCATTTATTACACATAACCTTATCAATATGAGGTTTTCTCTCTCTCTCTTGTCCTTTTACTCTCGAGAGAGTATGGTGACATCATGTCTCAATTGCTCGGATCGTATTTCTCCATCCTTCTCTGTCTTGAGCTAAAAGAGAAGCTTCTTGCAGACCGTGACCGATGATTTCTTTGGTTTGGTCCACCCAGCGCGTCGGAGACCTTCTTCTTGGTCGTTTGGTTCTTCTTGAAATGTGTCCGAAATGCCGTAGATATGATTGGTTTATCCTCGTTGATAACCTTGTGGTGATTTTTAGTTTTTTAAGAATTGACACGTTAGTACGGTGTTCTGTGTATGATATTCGCAGCATTCTTTTGTAGGCCCACATTTCAAAAGCATCTATTACTCTTCGATTGGCCATTTTTAAAGTCCAGGTCTCAGAGGCATATGTGGCAATAGGAAAGATCAAGGAGTTTAATAATTTCAGTTTTTTGCAGAGTCTTTCCATATTAGAGTTAGTTTTATTGTTGAGTTACGTGCTCTTGCCAGTCTGCTTTTAATTTCTCCGTCACAGCCGCCTTTGTTTGTGATAAGTGATCCTAAATAGTTAAATTTTTCAATCACTTCAAAACCATCGATTTTTCTAACATTGGCAGGGTTGCGGTCTATTATCATAATTTTCGACTTCTTTTTGTTCAATGTAAGACCATGTTCTCTGCTGATCCTGTCCAACTTTCTCATGAATTCCGTTAGTTTTCTTCCGAACGAGCTAGTAGTAAGGTGTCGTCTGCATATCTAAGGTTAGTAATTTTTTTCCTCCTATGGTTAATGAGGTTTAACAAATGGTATAAAAAACACGTTTTCCTCTGGATATCGATTATCCGAAGTGCAACTTGCAAAACTAGTTTTGTAGGCATTGTAGTTATTTAACAAAATTTTCATTTATTTGATTAATAATTTTAAATCGCTTACTTATATCACTTAAAGTACACCGTCTTAAATTAGTACAGTTTAGTATTTGTCCCTACCACAAGTGCTGCCTCTCGTGACAGTTTGCCACGCTATTCTCAGGAAAAAGGCTCATTTAATTATTATAAAAATAATTTAATAAGGCGAGTTTTTCTTTTATTATGGCTTAAAGTTATATAAAAAGGACATTTCGAATTAATCGTACAGATTTTCATTTCTCCAGGGATTGTAACAATGCGGTAGCTATTGCTATAAATTAATAATACCGTATGTTATTTTCGTTTTGTAATTTTATATAAATTTTTAAAAATCCAGTGTCATACGATATTCAAATTAAAACCTCTACAACAATGAGCATATACTAATTTTAAGTATAATTTTATGCTTGGTATAAAGATGGTAATTTCTCGGTTATTTTTTTTTCATTGCGGGAAATTTAATGTTAGTTTTTACGTTTTAAAAGCCAATGAACACGATGAAATAGTGAAAATTGTTATCAAAAAATGGTATTCAAATAAAAAGATAAATGGAAAATGACCCACATTTTTTTATTAGTTTATCATTAGCTGTAGGATTTAATACTTTTTAAACATCAGTGTGTGTGTAGAAATTTTATATTCTTTGTTTGTTTTTAATTTTCGTATCTATAACGCTCGCTTCTGTGTTAACAACAGTAAATAAATGATTTAGAAGCGTGTTCGTATGGCAGCATTATAAAACAAAATTATTTCCTGCGATAAAGAGGCTTTACATTTTGAGATGCATACATCACACATTTTTCCCGTAGGGATAGGCAGATACCACTTTTTTCCACTTGCTATGGTTTTTACACACCTTTTTCGCTTCTTCCACTTTCATCGCCGCTTTTATACATGCTCTTCTGTTGCTGGTAGTCTTGCCATGGCCTTTCTTTAGAACAATTTCGCTCTGATCGAGATATGTTCGCCTGGGTCGACCTCTATCCATTTACACTCGCCCTATAAATCTGTTTTCGTTTTCTTTTATCCATCTTTTCTACTTGTTCAAACCATCTAAGCATTTAGGAGAAAAAATTAAATAAAATACAGAAATAAAAAGGATTGTACTTGTACTGATTTGTAACATCGATAAAAACTTAATATTTTGATCCATTTTACTCAAAACAACCCCCGATTAAACTCAACCGTATTAAACTTATGAACAAAGTAGCCCTTTTCACGGGCAGAATCAATCGCTACTTGTACATTCGATTCGGAATAATTTGTACCACGAAATTATAAAATTTGATATTTTGTGCCCCCGCAGTTCGTTCGGAAACTACACCCGACCCTTATTAAGCTAAAGAGTAAAGTAGCTCTTTTCACGAGCAGAATCAATCGCAACTTGTACTTTCGATTGGACAAATCAACAATTAAAAAGATATTTCATTGAAATAAAATTATTACTTGTATATTTGTCGATGTGACCAGTAGTATTGTAAAAAAGCTAATGGGTCACTTTCGAAGTATATATTTTTTTGTTTCTTAAGTAATTAGTGAGAGCCACAACGTTAAATTTATTCATTTTTGGTTGCAGAATGGTTACGTGTTTTTTTTTTTCACCAACGAAGATGGGGTTTGTTCGCAGTGTGGGATTTTTACCCACTAAATACAATCCTCTTCTGAGCTTCCCACGAGAAGGGGGCCAAACCGGAAATCGCTTTCGCATTACTTCACTCTGACCCTAGATGCGCTCTTTTGGCCTGCAGTACGTCCTCCGCGAATCGCATCACCGCCTTCCAAGAATTCTCAGATCTGGCCATGAGCGTTATGATATTACCTTGATTTGGTGACACGCCAATGGTTTCCCAGGTAGTTTTTCTATTCGCCGTTCATCGGTCGCAATGAAAGAATGTGTGATGTGCATCATCTATTTTTTCCACGCAGTACAGGCAGTATGGGCTATTTTTGAGTCACATCCGATGAAGGTGCTTGTTGAAAAGCGCATGTCCAGTAATTAACTGGGTAAGATAGAAATTTTCAGATCGGGAATGAGGTCTGCTGTCCATCTGTCAGTTGTGCAGTCTTACCACCGTTGTTGCCACTTACCTACGGTGCGGTCTCTTTCTATATTTTTGGTCTCGGCATTCAGCGTACCTGTACTCCGGCGTTGGTGAAGTTCTCTGCGTTTATAGGCCATTAGGTCTATCGGTTGGGTCTTCGCAATAAATGAATACGGCAGTTTCGGAAATTGTTCTGTAAGCACAGTTGACTCCCTTCTTTGTTACGTGTTAGTGCATCAATACCTAAAGAACTAGTACCTATGTGATTTGTCCAGCGTCATGATATTTTTTAATAAGCACAAAGTACAAAATTATTATTAATAGTACAAATTGGGTACTAAATAATCCACTAGGTCTAGTTTAATTCTGCTGGTTATATTTTAAATTGTGTACATTTTTTATTACGTACATAATTCTGTAATCTGAAGTGTTTTAATTAAATTCTTAATTGCAAATTGTGAGTTAACGAGGAATCATAGCTAATTATCTGGATAACGAACCACTCGTATTTATTTTCTTTATTATCATTCTACGACCTTGCTCATAAAATTTAAAATCTCATGAATCTAAACATTCTAAACATCGCATTTTACATTATCCCTCTTTTTTGAGAAGGCTTATTAGACAAACAATTTTGACTAATTAATTCGATTAACTTCCACGGCTATAGCAAGTACAAAAAAAAGGCTTCTTTTGTAATCTAACATAACGTAGGGGTAGGCAGAGACCACTTCCTTCCACTTGCTACGGTTCTTACACACATCTTTTGCTTCGTCTACTTTCATCAGAGCTCTCATGCATGCTCGTCGGTTGTTGGTACTCTAGACCTGATCTCTATTCAAAACAATGTTGATCTGATCGAGATATGTTCGCCGAGGTCGACCTCTACCGACTTGTCCTTTCACACTCGTCTTATAAATTTGTTTCGTCAATCTTCCTTCATCCATCATTTCTACGTGTCCAAACCATCTAAGCATTCCTTTATCCATATTTGTAACCACATCTTCTTTTACACCACAGCGTTCTCTTATCTCACTATTTTTTACTTTATCCAACCAAGTCACTCCGGCTATACTTCTCAAACTACTAATCTCCGCAGCATTAATCCTATTTTCATGCTTCTTCTGCCAAACCCAACATTCGCTACCATACATAAGTGTAGGAACCAACACACCTCTATGCACAGCCATATGTGCTTTTTTGACACTTTCTGGCCGTTCATAAAGCTATGCAGTGCCCCATTCATTTGTTTTCCTGCCAACACTCTTTTCTCAATGTCACTGTCATACTTTCCATCTCTAGTAAACTTTGAACCCAAGTACACAAATTCATTAATTTGTTCCACTCTTTCTCCCTCAATCGAAACTCCACAGTTTGTCATGCTTTCTTCTCTTTCAAAAACCATTACTTTCGTTTTGCTTGCATTTATTTTCATCCCTTTGATTCTTAGGGCATCATGCATAACATTAACCATCGCCTGCAACTCCTCTTCAGATGACGCTAATATGACTTGATGATCGGCGTAAAGAAGGCATTTGACAATCAAATCATTCATTTTCAATCCATACGCTCTCTCTTTCAAATCTTTTAAACAATCGTCTACGTATAAGTTAAACAGCCATGGTGAAGTTACACATCCCTGTCTCACACCTTTTTTATGTTAAACCAGTCCATTAAAAGTTCCGTTTATCCTGACACAAGCAGAGGAATCTTTATAAAGTGATTTCAGTGCTCGTGCTCGTAAACTACCGCTTACCCCATTCGTAGATAATGTCGGCCAAAAGTCACTCCTCACCAATCTGTCATAGGCCTTTTTCAAGTCTATAAAAGCGCAATAGACCTTCTGACTTCTAGCCAAGAATTTTTCAACTATACCTTGTAATGAAAAGTCCTGATCCATACATCTCCTTCCTCTTCTAAATCCTGCTTGCACATCCCATATCATCTTCTCAGATTAATTCGTTACTCTTTTAATCAATATCTTTGCATACAGTTTGCCGACTATGCTGAATACACAAATTAAAAACAAGATAATGTAATTTAATCTACAAAAGCCTTTTTCAATGGTATCAAGTATTTTCCTATGAAATTAATAAGGTTCATTACTTAAACACGATGGTATTAATTGATCGCCAGATAAAAATAAATTTCCTGTTAAATTATTATTAGCGTTTCAAAATAAATTAGATGGGAAATCAATAAAAAATTATTGCTAATGTCATTAGACACGCATACTGCTCAGATTTTTATCGAAATGCCTTGACAGGAATTGTTTTTTTTCTCCTACCCAACCGGATGCAGCACCAATCATTCATCGTTTCAATAAAGATCCATTAAAAAAGCATGTCCCACCGTTATTTTACTTCGCCGTCTATCCTTGAACAACGGAACTCTTGCAGAGCCCTTTCGGTTCGGAGACATACAGGAACGCGATAGCCCATGGCCTGCCCTTAAACGATGACGCGTCGTTTATCAAAATCCGTTGGACGTTATTAACGATTATTTGTCACGTTTACGTTTCGCATTATGAGGACAAATATCCGGCGGTCCTGGTCCGCAATAACAATCCTCGCTGCCCTAGAAACGTACAGCGTTGGAAGCGATGTCTATGTCTTCATCCGCAATTCAATTTATTTTTTTCCGACAAAGAAAAAATACCTGAAAGGCGATAGTGAGAAAAATAAGAGTGTTAATGTGAGGTTTTTGAAAGATTAAAAAGTTGGTGTTGATGCTTAAAAATCTTTATTTGCAAATAAGTTTTGAAATCCGAAAGTAATTATGATGCGCTAAATTAGGAGTCCTAAGTGCCTTTAAGATCACCGCTCTACAAAACACCAATTACGGAAAATTTCTCGTTCAACTACAAGCTACAACAAGCTTTTGCCAATTTAAGCTAAAATTTTGGTGGACAACAGCATTAATGATCACTTACCATTAATAACATGTTAACGTGTTTTAAATTCTCATTAACAGATTAAATGAAAATCCTGTTTGAGAAGTTGAACGAAGAATGCTTTTTAAGTATTGCAGCTACGGTCTGGAATAGTTCCTAAATCGTACTTAAAAAATCTAAACAAAATTTAGTTATTTTTATTCCTTAGTGTAATAATAATAATAATGATAATCTGAGGGGTGATTCCTTCTGAATCCCGCCAGTGGCACTCGGACAACGTCCATTGTGTCTTCCCGTGATATCAGTTAGGATCTGCTATACCTGAGCATGTCGCCGATCGGTAACTGTCTTAGTTGCATTCGGCATACGCCGGATATGGAGGCTGGTTTTTTCCTCTCCACAAAATCCACAATTAGGGATGTTGGTCATCCCAGATTGTGAATTTGGTATCTAAGGGCACCATGACCGGTCAGTACGTGTAGAATGAATAATTAGGAACAAAAAATTCTTATAAACCATTTTCCTTAAGTTATCCGTTTTCCCAAAAATTTTTATTTAAATGTAGGTTTGGCATATATGCGTTGTACTGTAGTAAACAAAAAGTTCACACAAAAAGTTATTAACGTGTTACTCGCAAAAATACAACGGTTGTAATTTTTATTAAAATGCCTGCGTTTTCGATTTGCGAATATTACGACATGTTACTTACATACGGAGATGCTTACGGTAATTCTAATGCAGCTGTTCGGCTGTAGCTGCAGTTTTGTGAATGTGAAGTTACTGTCTTAGTGTAATACCGATTGGATATAGTATTGGATAGTATTTTCATTTATTTATGTGTAGAAGCCCTAATATTGATTCATTAATTCACAAGGCATACGGCGTAAGTAATACCATTTATTTAATTCAGATATTCTAAATAGGTATCTACTGAAGTAAATAATCTACTACTTTTAAAGTCAATAAAAAAATTTACAAGAAGCACCAAATTTTTTGCTTGGATTGCAATAAAGGTGTACTTTTATTTCAATAAACAGTTAAATTAATTACTTTAGAATTAAACACAGAGCCAAATTCATTTGACGTTTCGGTTTATCTAACTAAAAACCATTTTTAAAAATTGTACTAATCGGCATTTTGCTTAAAAAGTGATGTTATAAGTACATTTTTAATTAGATTTAAGGGCAAGATTTTATTCTTAATAGACAGTGTCATGTCATGACTCAAGATAGTTAACAAATAGATTATTTTCGTAAAGAGGTTAGCAAATCAAACAACGTGGACGGTCACCTGACAATTAACGGTCAACGAATTGAGCGAGTAGAAACTTTTAAATATCTTGGGTGTCAACTAAATGAGAAGTGGGACAGCATGCAGGAGATTCGTGCCAGAATAGAACAAGCTCGTGCTTCGTTCCTGAAAATGCGTAAAGTACTTTGCAGCAGAAATTTAAGCTTGCCTCTGCGCGTCCGAGTGCTTCGCTGTTACGTGTTTAGCATACTGTTTTATGGAATGGAAGCTTGGACTTTGACAGATGCGATGTGCAAAAAATTGGAGGCCTTTGAAATGTGGACGTACAGAAGGCTATTAAGAATTTCCTGGGTAGAAAGAGTGCGTAACACCGAGGTACTTCAACGCCTCGACAAGCAGCTGGAAGTTCTGTTTACACTAAAAAAGCGCAAACTGGAGTATTTTGGACACATCTTAAGAAATGACAAGTATCGACTTTTAAAGCTTATTATAGAAGGGAAGATCGAACGACGAAGAGGCCCGGGTAGAAGAAAGATATCCTGGCTAAAAAACTTAAGACAATGGTATGGAGTGAGCACTACCACATTGTTCCGCCGAGCTGTAGACAAGGTTCAGATAGCGCTGATGATTGCCAACGTCCGAGGAGGACAGGGCACCTAAAGAAGAAAGAGGTGCGGCGTTGCTGGCGTTAACTGGATTTCTGTAGACAATAATAATAAGATATAAATACTAATATAATTGTTTTTTTGCAAACCGTTGACTTCAGAAAAAAATGTTATAAGACTTTTTTACTCTGCATACTGCATTATGTCTAAAGGACAACCTGTATATTTACAAAAACGGTACTTATTTGTTATTGTTTTTAGGAAAACTTCGTCTATCGGTCATCATTTATTTATAAATAAACATAAATAGTAATTAATCATTATAAATTACTTAAGTTATTGATGTTCTCGATAAAAATCAACCAATTTAAATTAAAGACTTTAGGATTATATTTTATCTCAAATTCTAACGTATTATTGAAGACAATGTTTAAAACCACCAGTCAGTTAATGATTTCCATTAAATTTTGTGCCGGTGTTGTTTTTGTTCGCAAGATGTTTAGACTTTTTTGTTTACAATGGTTTCCTAAAGTAGATGAGAATCAACTTTTGGGTAATTATGGGACAGTTTTTTTTTTTTAGTTCCGCTTTAAATTTTCTTTTAATTAAACCAAAAAATTCATTATTGGAATCTTTAACTGTAGATTTTTTATGTCATATTTTAGCAACGTTTTTTTCAATATCTTTCTGTTCCTGATCTTATTTTTTTGTGACAAACAGTTCTTCTTTGTTCCTTTAAAATGCGTTATTTTTTACATTTGCCACAATTTAGAGAGTTTCTAAAGTTATAACGGTCAGCAATTAGGAAACGAGTATCTAAGGTGCAAGAAACCTTTTTTCTTATTCTACTACTACTACTACTCCATGGCTCTACAACCCGGGGTGGGTCTTGGCCGACTGTACTATTCGCCTCCATTGTTGCCGATTTTCCATCAATGATGGGTCGTATTCTATCCCAATTGTCCTTAGGTCCGCTTTTATGTTGTCTCACCACCTCATTCAGGGGCGCCCTAAAGGTCTTCGTCCTTCTGGTGATCCTTTCCAAGCCAATTTTACCATTTGTGTGTCAGGCTGTCTTTGCACATGACCTGTCCACTGCAGCCTTTTTGCCTTTATCTCCTCCACAATATTTGGATCTTTGTATAATTCTTATATATCTTAGTTGGTTCTTACTCGGTTGGGTTACTGGGCTTCTCAGTGGGCCAAAAATCTTGCGTAGAACTTCTCTTTAAAAACTTTATAATTTCCGTTCGTTGTCTTTGGTCAAGGTCTAGGTTTCGCTAGCATACATAACAGTCGGTCGTATAACGGTTTTATAGATTGTGATTTTTGTTCTTTGCGAGGTGTTTTTCGATGCTAGCACTGCACTAACTTTAGTGCATAGAGACATTTGTTTCCACTTTAAATTCGGACTTTTATTTCTTCTTATTCTACGGATGTTAAAAAGGGCAAGCACATGAGACGTTTGGTCAAACCTTGCCTTTTAATGACATATTTCTTCCTCGGTAAATGGTCAATTAATCAGAGCTTTTTTGCTATTGTATCATTTATTCTATGTAACATAAGGAACAGACCAAAACAAGCAAGTAAATTTTTGATATTTGTTTCTTGATTTTTTATATACCTAGTGTTATTCAGTACCCGAATTCCCAAACAGATAGAACATGGGTTTGGATTTAAAGAAGATTTTGTTCATTATTTAGTATCTGCTTATTGTCTAGTTGATTTTTGATTTTATCCTAAAAATGTTCTACACCCTCTACATGCATATCTACTATGTGTAGCATTATTTTTTTTATTAACGAAACATAAAATTTGTCATTTTCATGTTTATAAATTTTCTTGTGAAACTGGAGCTAGTCCTACGCTGAACACAATATGTCTATTTAGGTGCTTAATTTGCAAATTTTGGACCAGAATACACAATATACACATGTTAACGAATTCACAAAAGAGGATTTGCAACAACAGCTTAATTTGTGAGTAATTGTTAAATATGTAGGGTTCTTTTTTACGTATAGGGAGAGGTTTTGTAATGGATGACTTAGTTATTGCTTTTTTTGTCACAATTTTTTCCACTTTGTTTATCATTTTAAAAACGTGTGCACCTTAACTGGTCATTTTCCAGTTTTTTGCAATGCCTAATGAATTTTTTGTAGATTACTTTAAAATTATAAATTTGAAAATAAGTTTTTTTTAAACTATTATCTCAAATAATATTTGCCCCAAGCAAAACTATGTAATTAAATGCATTAACTTAATATTTTTTATGTTTAAATCTGATTCGGGATAAAAAAGACACAGTAAACTGTAGAAGTTCATTTATAACTAAGGGTTTAATATATTGAGAAAACTATGAGAAATCCCAGTTTATCAGTGTTTAGTTTTGGATTTTTCTTCTTCTTTCTTTTATGTAAGCAATTTGCTTGTTTTTCTTCGTATCCTCTGCCGTTCAATTATTAGAAAGGTTGTCGCTCCATCTCTTGCGGGATCTTCCAACGCTTCGGCGCCCTAAAGGCGACTTGTCTCTAGTTATTTTGACTATTCTGTCGTCATTCATCCGATCTATGTGTTCGTTCCACTCTCTCTTTCCACTTCTCTCATTCATTTACATTGTCTATTTTACATGTTCATCTAATGTCCTCGCTTCTCTCCCTGTCAAAAAGTGTTTTTCCAGCGATCCTGCGCACTATTTTTATTTCGGTGGTTTCTAATATTCTCTTTGTGTTCGATGTATCTGGTCTAGTTTCCGCTGTGTATGTTAATATAGGTCGGAGGATTGTATCGTTCAGGTAAGCTGAGGTTCGTGCTGCTTTTGCCGCTTGGTTTCTTACCTTCACCTCGATGTCACCATATCCTGATATTACTATGTCTAGGTATTCAAATTTCATCTCCTGTTGTATAATATTATCATCCACAACCAGTTTGCATCTGATGGGTATTTTTGAAGTGGTCATGCATTTCGTCTTTGCTGCAGATATCTTCATTTTTAGACGTTTTGCCGTTGTGCTAAATTTGAATAATAATTTTTGTAGGTCATCTTCGTTTTTTGCAATCAGAACAGCATCATCGGCATAGCAGGGATTTTGACGTATTTGTTCCCTAATTTAAACCCTTTCAGGTTACGAGTGCTTTTTATTATTTTGTCCATAACGATGTTGAAGGGGCTAAGGGAATCTCCTTGTCAAATACCACTAATTACAGGAATTTCTTGGGTAGTTGTGCGATTAATTTTGGCTTGTATTTTGTTTCTCTGGTAAATATTTTCAATGGTTTTTATGATGTTGTATGGGATTTGCCTGTTGTATAGAAGGTGTACCAAATCCTCCAGTTGTATTCGGTCCAACGCATTTTTCAGGTCTATAAAACACATGAAGGCTGGTTTGTTATACTCGATGGATTTTTTAGTTATTTGTCGCAGGACAAATATCACATCAGTATAAGATCTTCCTGATCTGAATCCTCGTTGTTTATCGCCCAATGTGGTGATTTCGTTTATTTTATTTGTTATAATCTTCGTTACTAGCTTTAAGGTTGTATTTAGAAGGTTTATGCCTCGGTAGTTTGTGGGTATCTTTTTGTCTCCTTTTTTAAACAGTAAGATTGTGGTACTTAGGCGCCATTCGTCCGAAAAATTTTTATGTTAAAAGATTTTGTGAATTGTGGCTGACAGTTGCTGTTTCAGGCTTCTCCCGCCTTAGTTAAGAATTTTTAAGAATATTTAATGCGACAATATAATTTATTTCTTTACGATTTCTGGCTGTATGAACCAGACTTTCGATGGTCTTTAATCCCGTCCATTGCCAGGACATCTTTTTTCTTTCTAATTCTCGCTTTTCTTCAATTTTTCATTTTATTATAAACCGCAAAATGTTATATTTTTCATTCCAGATGTCCCTGATATGCAGCATTACCTCCTTTTATTGCAATCAGTAGTTCACGACTCGCCGCGCAGGACTTCTTCGTTGGTTAATCGTGTTAAGCAAGAGATCTTGATGCGATAGAGCCACATTTCGAAGGCCTCTACCCTGTTTATGGATGTTACCTTCTTCGTCCTTCCTTCCATACCGTAAAGGAGCACTGACCATACGTAACATTTAACAAATCTTGTGCTAAGCTTTAGATAAAATCCAGTGTTGACCTTTTTACATTTTATAAATGCGTTTCGTGCACATTCGGTTCTGCTTCTAATCCCAGTTTCTGATGTCCAATTTTCTAATAGCCATGTTCCCAGATAATTAAAAAACCTTCTAACTTTTTCCATTGGTAGGGTTCCAAACGTTAACAGAGCAACTTTTGTTATGTTCAGATCTCGGGAAATAACCATAAATTTTATCCTCGCAATATTTATGTTTAATTCCGAATATTGTCTATTATGACGAATATTGTTTATCCATGAATCTTAATGCAATTGTCCGTATGGGCTTCTAGAAATATATGTTCTAAATAAAAGTTGAATAAGAGAGATAACAGAACACAATACTGTCTCACTCCTCTGCAGATCTTTTTAGCGTTGGTGGTCTCGCATTCAATTTTTACTTGAGCTGTTTGTTTTTAAGGTTTTCTATACATATGTTGTCTTTCTGGTAAATGTTCGATTGTTTAAGGATATCAATGAGTTTGTAGTACTCTGTTAAAAGCATTTTCGTAATCTATGAAGCACATTTTCTCTGGTCATAGCATTTTGTATCAAAATCCAAACTGTGTTTCACCAATAAAATTGTACTTTTGCATTTTCTACATATTCTTTAATGAATTATTATGAGAAATAACTTTAAAGTGTGACTCATAAAACTAGTAAGTCCATGTTCTTCACATCTTTTGGAGTTTTGGATTATGAGTGTTGATGTCGTAACATTAATGTCACAGCACAGTATTACGTGAAAGCAAAGCCTTGAAACAAGTCAATTTGGTACTATGGAAAATGTAATATTATCTAAAAGTATTTTGCAAAAAAATCTTCCCTTTTCCCTCAATTTTAACTATAGCTTGACAGCACAATAGAATATATCTGTTCGAATGTTCACGTTACTTTTTAATTTATGAACACACTGTATAGATACATTGAAAAACCTAGACAGACATTTGGTTAGTTTATTGGTGTTTTACGTCGTGTTTTATTTGTCGATTGTACGGTGAAAACGTGTTTGACATGCCAACAAAACTTCGTTAAAATTGATGTGGTGTCTCGACGTGATTTTGAAGTATTGTTGGAAAATTTTTATCTACAAAGCGATTTTTCATACGATTTCTTTGCGGCTAGAAGAAAGGTCTCGAGAATAAACACAATTGAAATATATACGAGGGCAGTTTGATAAGTCAGTGACTTTTTGAATTTTCCGCGCAGTTACTCCAAATGCAACAGTGCTGCCGTCAACTATAATCTATCAGTGGGCAACTTTCTAATTTTGAGCAAGCTACGTCGTGCAGTTGGTGTTTGATAGCCGTTCAAAGCAGACAACCTCGTGAATTTTTACGGATTTCAATGGTTAAGAAGTGGTTTACAGAGTTCCGTTGTGGTCGTAGCAGCACTATTGACGCCGAACGTCCAGGTCGCCCAAAAGAACTGATCACGCCGGAAATCGTCGATAAAATCCATGAAATGATATTGGATTTTCGGAGAATGAAAGTGCGTGAGTTGGATCATGCTGTAGGTATCTCAACTGAACGGGTACATCATATTTTACACGAATATTTGGACCAAGGAACAATCGAAACAGTGGGTTGCTCGGGGTGAACGTGGACCAAAGAAGGCGAAACAGAGTCTGTCAGCCAACAAGGTCATGGCCACAGTTTTTTGGGATGTAGGCGGTGTCATTCACATCGATTACCTCAAGAAAGGTAAAACGATCACCGGCGAATATTATTCAAAGCTTTTGAACAGATTCGACGTTGATTTGAAGCAAAAACGGCCGCATTTGGCTAAGAAGAAGAAAGTGCTGTTCCATCAAGACAATGCACGTGTGCTCACTTGTCTAGTCACGATGGCCAAAATCCACGAATTGGGATACGAACTGCTACCCCATCCATCATATTCTCCAGGTTTAGCCGCCTGCGACTATTGTCTGTTTCCAAACCTAAAGAAATGGCTGGGCGGTAAGAGATTTGAGTCGAATGAAGAAGTCATTACCGAAACAAACGCGTATTTTGAGAGCTTTAAAAAACCTATTATTTGGAGAGAATAAAAATATTAGAAAAACGCTGGACTAAATGTATCGAGCTAAAAGGTGATTATGTAGAAAAATACAATGTTTATTTGCGGAAAAAAATTTGTTTTATTTAAAAAGTCACTGACTTATCAAACCGATTTAGTATGTAGTCACGCCTTTACTCCGTAGGGGTAGGTAGAAACCACTTCTTTCCACTTCTGCTACGGTTCTTACACACATCTTTTGCTTCCTCTACTTTGATCGGTGCTCTCATACATGCTCGTCGGTTGTTCGTACTCTTGACCTGGCCATTCTTACAAACAATGATGATCTGATCGAGATATGCTCGCCAAGGTCGCCTCTATCGACTTTCGTCCATTCACACTCGCCTTATAAATTTGTTTCGTCAATCTAAAGGTATCCAAACCATCGAAGCATAACTTTATCTATTCCTTTATACTTTTAATAATATGAATAAATTATTTTTTATTTTATACTGTCGAAAAAAAGAGAGATATTATCGAAACGAATTTGCAACGAAAACAAAAGTTCTCGGACAAAAGAAACTTTTCATTCACCTCAAACGAAGTACAATAAAAAAAGTAAAGAAATTTTTCATTATTTCTTATTCGTGGAGGGCGTTACGATAATTTAATCAAGCGAAATTTCGCATTCATTACAGCAACTGTCTACGGCATAATTGATGGTGGCTTCCCTGGTTTTCCGAGAAGTTATTTTCGGGTTGGAAAACGAGAGTTTTAATTGAATTATTAGTAAAAAAAAATCACGTACCGAGTAAGGATGAGCATTAAAATCTTTGAAAAATAACAAGTCTGCAGTTAACTGATAAGTTTGACACTTGGACGAAGCTGAAACATTTTGAAACCTTTTCATGCAAACTTAAACAACCCGTCAAAATGCTGAAGAAAATCGGTAAAACGAAAATCACCGATTTCGTCAAAATTTCAATTTATTTGGAAATTTTAAAAGAATAATGAAAATTTATAAACGATTTTAAAAAAAAATTTAAATAGGTATTTATACGGTTATGATAAAGACGTTCCTGTTATTTTATCTGGTCGAGGCGGTACCGTCCACACAAGGCGTTTAAAAACAACAATGGATGTACCTACTACATACAATATTTATTATTTTAAATTTATATTGTAGATATGTTCAATGATTTATTGATCAATTTAGAAAATATTCAAAGCACAAAAACCTTGTGAATATACGGTAACAATCGGTTGAATAAACAACGAAATTGGGATGATTTCATAAAATTATCACGACCAATTAAAAAACAAGGATGACATCGCTTTAGCATCAAATAATCACATTAACAAACACGAATATACATGTATGGGAAGTTAAACATTTTTGGAACCGATAATGTAATTTGTTATCATCGATTTTATAAATAATTGATAGATCCGCGATTAAATTACCTCATTCGGTTTATTTAAATTTACAAGCGATGTCGCATTAACAATTTTAAATATTTTATAAAAAAAGGTTAAACATAAATGGGGATTGTGTGTGTGTGTGTGTGACTCAACAAAGAACGATTTATTTAAGCGGTATTTTGTTACTAAATTATTTACCGGTTATTATTTTTCGTTGATTCCTGCTAATCTTCGAAATAGATTACTGCTATTGTAGCCCAACTTATTGCAATAGTATATCCAAAATTTAAAAAATATAATACTCCCAAGATCCACTTGCGTGAAGTCGAATAGCATTACTAAATACGAGGGCGGTTTGATAAGTCAGTGACTTTTTGAATAAAACAAATTTTTTTTCGCAAATAAACATTTTATTTTTCTACATAATCACCTTTTAGCTCGATACATTTAGTCCAGCGTTTTTCAAATTTTTTTATTTCCTCCAAATTATAGGTTTTTTCAAAGCTCTCAAAATACACGTTTGTTTCGGTAATGACTTCTTCATTCGACTCAAATCTCTTACCGCCCAGCCATTTCTTTAGGTTTGGAAACAGAAAATAGTCGCAGGGGGCTAAATCTGGAGAATATGCTGATGGGGTAGCAGTTCGTATCCCAATTCGTGGATTTTGGCCATCGTGACTAGAAAAGTGTGCACACGTGCATTGTCTTGATGGAACAGCACTTTCTTCTTCTTAGCCAAATGAGGCCGTTTTTGCTTCAAATCAACGTCGAATCTGTTCAAAAGCTTTGAATAATATTCGCCGGTGATCGTTTTACCTTTCTTGAGGTAATCGATGTGAATGACACCGCCTACATCCCAAAAAACTGTGGCCATGACCTTGTTGGCTGACAGACTCTGTTTCGCCTTCTTTGGTCCACGTTCACCCCGAGCAACCCACTGTTTCGATTGTTCCTTGGTCTCTGGCGTGTTGTGATGGATCCATGTTTCATCCACAGTAATAAAACGGCGCAAAAATTCGTCCGGTTTACAGCTGGACATCGCTAAACACTCTTCTGAAGTGGTCACACGATTGCGCTTATGGTCGAGTGTGAGCAATCGCGGAACCCATCTCGCAGAGAGTTTTTTCATGTCCAAATATTCGTGTAAAATATGATGTACCCGTTCAGTTGATATACCTACAGCATGAGCCAACTCACGCACTTTCATTCTCCGATCATCCAATATCATTTCATGGATTTTATCGACGATTTCCGGCGTGATCAGTTCTTTTGGGCGACCTGGACGTTCGGCGTCACTAGTGCTGCTACGACCACAACAGAACTCTAAACCACTTCTTAACCATTGAAATTGATGGTGCCGAGTCCCCGTAGTATTTATCAAGTCTTTCCTTAGTTTCAGTTATGGATTTTTTACGTAAAAAGTAATGCTTAATCAGCACACGAAATTCACTTTTTTCCATTTTCCGTAAAAATTCACGAGGTTGTCTGCTTTGAACGGCTATCAAACACCAACTGCACGACGTAGCTTGCTCAAAATTAGAAAGTTGCCCACTGATAGATTATAGTTGACGGCAGCACTGTTGCATTTGGAGTAACTGCGCGGAAAATTCAAAAAGTCACTGACTTATCAAACTGCCCTCGTATCTAGCTAATAAAAGTTTGTAAACATAAATTTTGGCTGCTTCAGATTTTTGATTAATGCGGGAAAGATTCAAAAACTTGCTTAATGGATTCTTATACTCGTAGTAGGTAGGGATTGTGGTGAATAAGGAATATAATTATTTGAATTATATCCATCTTATGACTTCATCCAAATTTATCGAAACTTAAAATCTTTCCAGAATTGGTAATCGTCTACAAAGACAATAAATTCTAACGCGAACATAAAATCTCTACTTTTCCGCATTTTCCATCAATCTCGAAAGTCAACATTTATAAGATCGTACACAGACAAGACTGAACGGGATAAGACAAAAACTCCTCATAAATTTATACCCTTCGACATTGTCGAACGAAAGTGGCAGAATTACGCATCAAGGGTTTTTCTGACAAAAGCGACCACGTTTGGTGACATAAGCGTTTTATGCTTGAATGTTGTTAGTACAGTGAATATTCAAGTTACATATCGCATTAGCCAGTAATAAGAAAAACATAAAAAAATAATGTTTTTTTTCTGAATGGATGTGCGTTTGTTAAACGGGTTTTTAAGTATTAACACTCCGATACACGACGTCTTCAATAATAACACGAATGCACGACACGACGGTGGTCTATCAGGACCAAAACTGGATTTTTTGACTAATATTGTGATATTTCAAAAAATTTGCTCTTATATATTTTATTACATTTTTTTTTTAATGATTAACTGTAAGAAAATTATTACCTCTATAATATTAACGCATAATAAAAAATAAATAAGAGAACCTACTATTTTGACACTTTTATTTAAAAAAATATATAAAAATACATAATAACAAAAATTAACATTTTTTCGTATAAAATAAGTAAAAATATGTTAAATAAACGTAAAAGTTGCCACGTCTTTTAGTTCTCTAAAGAGTACTCTGCCAGCGGTCTCTCTACTGGCAAATTATGCCCGAGCTCAGCCGTAGAGGGTAGAAGAAAAAAATATAAAAGTGAGCAGCGCCACCGACTTAGACGGTACAAGCCGGAAACCCCTATGTCTTGTAGGCACCAGCAGAGCCGCACGATAAACAACAAACAATTTATATTTACAATTCCTGCAATATATTAATTATGTAAAAATGATGTTCTGATTTTTTTACAACAAATTCTGTATTTTTGTAAAGTGGATTAAACGAATTTAATACACTTTTCTTAAAATAATATTTAAATTAATTATAACAATCTTTCAGACAATAATAAAAACCTAATGATGTACAAAAGAGAATTAAAAACAAAAAAAAACGTACACAATATTTAAAATTTCAAAAATAATTGGTTTTATATAGAATTCCTGATAGCAAAATATTACAAAAAAAATACAAAATAAATGGACTTGCAACAAAAATAATAATTTGAAACCATCACAATAATTACATAATGTATATTCAGTAATGTCTACGTTCAGATTCAACTTGGAGCAGGTACAAATTTAATGAAAATAATTTGTTACTTTTAAACTATTGAAAACACTTAGATCAAGCACATAATAACTGATAAGTTGATAAAATTAAACTCAATACTATGTAACCAATTGAAAACTTCATAGAGACGTCACTGTTACATCGATGATCCAAGAAACAGAAACATCAAGTAGTATTATCATAATAATTTCTGCTAAAATCACCAAGCAAATCTTTTTAACACTGAAATTTATCGTCGATATGGATGATGGTTATGGAACGGCACGTGCTAATCAACAATGGCTTCCCTCAAATAAATCCCGCTAGCGGCTATTTTAACTCGACACCAAAATCCAAAATATCAACAACGAAGGTAAGATAGAATGGTCAAGTTCAAAATTAAGTGGTTTTTCTTCAAAATCCAATTAAGATGGCCCCAAATACAGCCAGATATGAAGATAAAATCGTAGAGGTTTTGCACACTTGCTAATATCACACGACGACACTAAAATCCTCACTACCGACTCCCAAGACTGACACCAAGCGACTCTTCCCAACTACTCACTCCCAGGCCGGATATCAGAAAATGACAAGGGACACGCGTCAGCCAACCTTCGCAAATCTATGTTCCCAACTCATAATCGCGCTCGTCCGTGTTGATAGCCAGCCCATCCACACAGAAAAGCAAACCAAACAATAATATAGCTGACAACACACGACAATCGAGGCCAAAAATCAAGGCGAAATCTAATAACAAAGACCCCCACTCCATCTCCACCGATTAACAAAAATGTCACAGCCATTAATAATTAAATCCTATCACTACTAGGTATGCAACACTATTTACAACGAATGATATACTTGAGTTACAACAAAATACGGTATGCAAAACTATTTACGAGCACCAGACTATCAGAGACCCAATTAATAATGGAAAAAAAATAGGCACGTGACAAAGTTTTTGCAAAATTTGCGCAAAAATAACTTGTTTTGCGTTTTTTGCAATATTTGCAGTGTCCTCTTTTGTTTGGGGAAGGATCTGGTAGAGCTTTAGGCTTATTATATCCGGCAATTGATGTGCGGATGTAAGCATGTAACCCTGATGTGGACGCTCTGGAACACATGTGTTCCTTTACTAACTCTATTCCCAAATTTCTTATAAATAGCCTCCTGTCATTTTTTGTTTAGAATCAGTTTCGTGATTACTGAATATCTCCGAATCAAAAAAACCTTAGTGCAATAATTGATTTTTTTAACAATAAAAAAATGTGCCAAGAATCTCTGTGACGTCCTCCAAATTTTACGGAATACTAACCTATATCAACCTAAAATAGCGTTATCCATGTATTCCGGGGTTCTCGCAAAAAACTGTGCCATCTAACTATTCCAAGTCCTATTTTCTTACGACTATTACCCTTGCTGCTAGATGGATGTGCCTACATATTAAAAGTTACGAGAGTACACGACGGTAGTCTATTAGGACAAAGCGATATATGTTTTAAAAACGAAATTTTCTGTTTTTGTAAAATATATCATAAAACACTTCTTTTTATGTTTCTGAAAGGTACTGGAAAACCCAAATTTCTAGATAATTTTTTTAATAAGAAACAGGCTTTTTCGAAGTAGGCCTGTTCTGACAGACCACCGTCGTATATCGAAGTGTTAAAGGTTCGGAAAGAAACGACAACTTCACCTGGAAGTTGGTATATATTTCGGTGGTGCACTTTTACTACCAGCCAAACATCATTTTATATTTTCAAAACCGTTTATTTAAGATTTCTACTTTTTATTCGTAAGTACAAAAAAAAAGATTTGTAATTAAAAATAAATCTTAGTGTTTTTGAGACAAAACTTTCCCGTGCTATTTTCGTACTTAAAACTTGGATCGTATCCTGTCATAAAGAAGTAGCATTGAAGCGAAAACATTATGAAGAAAGCGCTCATTTACACAACGATGTCTATTGGAAATATGTAGCAGGTTTTAACCCGTCATACAAAATCTGCTATAAATAAAGCAGAAAAAACACGAACCGTAATTAATGGAAACGAATTTAAATTAAAAGTATGTAGCACTGTAATCTGTCCATACAAGGTGAATTATTATTAGATTTAAAACAGTTCTTTTTATTCAAGAAAAGCGACACTGATAAAAGTACTGCGAATTTGTAAATTAATGTGTGTGTGTTGTTTTGTTAATATAAATTATAAAAGGTTAACGGTAAAGATGGAAAGAAAAAACACCTAATTTGATACCTTTCTCAATAAATCATCCCAGGTCTCTGAAGTTGTTTGTTGCGTGTCATATTAATACATCAGAAAAAGATACAATAGAAGACCAGTTCTTTGTATCAAATTTTACGGCCAAAAAGATTTGAAATCGTTCAACGATGAAGGAAGATTCAATTGGGTATTTTTGCAGTGTCTGTTAGCTTCAGATTGTAGTTCCCATAATATTGAAACAATTCCCCTAATCTCGTTTACTTTTAGCATTCTACAATGAAGTATTAGTATCCCAAGCGGCTTCTGTGATTCTAATAAGGACTTAATGATTTTAATTTAATTCCGTTTCTGAGTCAACTAAATTAAGGATTTCTCCAATTTAAAAAATCTGACAGTTTATTTTAACGATATAATTGGCTTGACTGTTTTTTTTCGAAACGTTAAAGTAGATTGGATAAGGAGTATTTTATTTAGTTCTCACGTTCCATAATCCTTTTTTCTAACAGAAAAAAACTGCCTGCTCCATTGTTCCAATTTTATTTTTCAAGCATATAAAAAATACCATCGCTGCTTTTAATTTTATGAAGTATAATAAATCTTTATCGAACAACATTTCGCCAAAAGCAAACAAAACCCGCCTCCATAGAGAGCAAATATAAACACTTCTAATACGGCGATATTTCTCGTGTCAACGTTCGGGCGAGGAAGACGATTTCCGCCTCACTATCATTGATGACCGACCTTAAAGGAAGACAGATAGTCCTTCTCGAACGCAAGATCCAAACCAATGCGACCGTACGTGACCCGAAGCTGAAGCTGCTGCTCTATACAACACACAACACTAGAGATAAACCACCAAAACTAGCGGCATTCTCATAGGCGTACAAAACAGGGGATATGTTGTTAACTGTAAAATTTCAGTAGACAGCTACACATCATTGATGTGATCAGTTTTTTTAAATCTTTGTCTAATATAACATGAAACTCAAGCGAAAATACTAACATCAACACCTACAAGCAGGAAGAAACCATGGATGACCAAGTATATCCTTGATTTAATGGAAGAAAGGCAGTTGCACAAAAACAAAGACCAAACAAAATATCAAGAAATACATAAACAAATTCAAAAAGAAATAAAGCAAGCGAAAGAGAAATGGTTAATAGAAAAATGCATAGAATTCAAAGAACACCAAATCAAAGGATAAAAGAAATTACACACTCTAACAAAGAGAAAAAAGTAGGTATACTAAAAGATTCAAATGGAAAGCTAATTACTGACATAAAAGAGAGTGGATTCAGAGAGTGGATTAAATATATTGGAGAATTGTTCGAAGATAACAGAAAGGAAATTAACAAAGAAAACAAAACAAACTTAGAAATACTACGAGAAGGATTAAAGTATGCATTTAAAAACACCAAAAATGGAAAAGTAATGGTACTAGACAAGATACCGGTAGAAACACTAAAATGCTTTAATGAAAAAATAATGGATATATTGTTAGACCTTTTGTGCACTTCCAAAAAAAACAAACGCCAGTCAGTGTAAAGAGTATAGAACTATCTAATAAGTCACACTCTTAAGGTCTTTCTTAAAATAATACGTGAAAGAATTTATATAAAAGTAGAAGAAAATATTGACCAAAGTCAATTTGGTGAGATTGGGACAAGAGAAGCCTTATTCTTTTTAATTGTCTTACTACAAAGATGCCCGGAAATAAATCAGGATGTACATATCTGTTATATAGACTGTGAAAAGGCATTTGATAGGTTCGTCATGAAACACTGATTTAGATATTGCAGTCTCAAAATATCGACTATCAAGATATACGTATTATTCAAAAGTTATACTGGAACTATTCTATAACCGTTGCCTTTTAATATATACAGTGAAGCAATCTTTAATAAATCTTTGGTGTCGGAAAAAGATGAAATAATAAACGGAAAGGTAATAAATGATATAAGATTTGCTGACGACACGATTATCCAGCAGAAAAACTGCAAAGATTATTGAACCGTACAAATAATCTATGTGAGAATTAATGTCTCGTAATAAACATTAAAAAAACAAAGTACATGGTATCTACAAAACAACGAAATATAGATACTGACATAACACTTAAGGAAACACAGTTGGAGAAAGTAAAGAACTACAGATGCTTAGGGACTTGGATAACACACAACAACGATCAAACAAAAGAGACAGGAACCAAAATTGAGACGGCTAGGAATGTTTTTAATAGAATAAGAAAGATTCTCTGCAGCCGAGATCTTTCGATACAGCTAAGAATGAGAGCGCTAAGATGCTATGTATTCTCAACATTACTATATGGAATGAAAAGTTGGACACTTAAGCAAGAACATATAAATAAATTACAATCCTTCGAAGTGTGGTGTTATAGAAGGATGTTAGGAATATCATGGACTAAAAAAAACATCGAAGTAATGGGGAAAATGAGAAAGGATTGTGAACTGATGACAACTATAAAAACAAGGAAACTTCAATACTTAGAAAATATAATGAGGGAGGAGAAATATGAGTTGCTACGAGTAATAATGTAAGGAAAAATAAAGGAAAACGGAGTATTGAAAGAAAAAGAATATCGCGGTTGAGAAATCTGAGGGAATGATATCGATGCAGCTCAATAGAATTGTTTAGAGCAGCAGTAGACAGAGTAAAGATAGCCAGAATGATATCTAACCTCCGATAGGAGAAAGCACTTAAAGAAGAAGAATATAACATGTGGGCTCAAAATAAATACTAGCCTCTTGTTTTAGACAAAGCTCAGCAGCTTAACGTACAAAGTTATTGGGTCTTCTTTTGTGCCTAAATTTTCATGAAGCATTAATTTCGATTGACCAATTGTTATCAATTAAGCCATTTTGGATCGATCCAAGTAAAAGGAGTTGCTGTTTAATAAGACTATGTTATTTTTGACCACTTATCAGCTTAATGGATTAAAAATATATAATTTGCAGAAACTCTAGGTCTAGGAGATAATTAGCGGGTAAAATTAAGGTTAATATTTCTGGTGGTTGTGCTAGTTTTATCCTTATGATACGACTGTGTAAATTGATGTGTGTCGGTCGGTAGGAAGCTAATAAAGTGTGCGACAACGTGTTACCAAGCACAATATTTAGGCGGCTAATGGCGCTGTATCGGGTTTGATTGTAATGGCGCTATTATTCGGTTCGAAAAGACCTAGTGCTATGAATAAGACACAATCTAGACCGAAAAATATCGACCAATTTTCTGGATTGGACGGTATGAATGGAAATCGTGATATACTTTGTAAATATTTTTTCTATTTGTTTTTGTCATTTTAGAATCGGACTATAAAATTTAACTTTGGTGCTAAATAACAGACTTAGTGTATAATTTAAAAAACTATACATATCAAATTATTAAAAATAGTCTTACAATACGATTTGCCTGAGTAGTAATAAGTATTTCTAGAATTTCATACAAAAACAGTTCCTTACAAATTAGTGTTGCCAAGTATTTAATAAAATACACATATTTTCAAATGACAATAATCATGTTTTATTTTTACTAGATCTTTAATTAGCCAATTTTTATCTTTATATTTTGTCTAGTTAATTGGTATATTTTTTCAAAAAAGATGCCACAACAACTTTTATTTAAATATCAACCAACTGCCCTATTTCCAATAGGTATGGTTTTCGTGCAGCCGTGCAATAGTTAAAATATGTATGTTAAACCAGAGAGAACTTCTCACATTTGGGAAGCTGCGCCTCTATAAAATCTTAAGCTATTAAACTTCAACCAAAGGCCTTTTTTGTGGTGGAGAAATGCATTTGCTCACCTCTGTAAAGACAGGGAGTGTGGGACTCGCTAAGTAATACCCACTAAAACTTCTCCTTTCCATCCTCATCATTACGGCATTATCCATGGGACATTCATTTATAATGGTGAGTGGTAGTAATTTACCTTATTGGGCCTGTCTTCTTCTTCTTCTTTCTTCTTTAATTTAAGCAATTTGCTTGTTTTTCTTCGTATCTTCTGCCGTTCAATTGTTAGAAAGGTTGTCGCTTCATCTCTTGCGGGGTCTTCCAACGCTTCGGCGCCCTAAGGGCGACTTGTCTCTAGTTATTTTGACCATTCTGTCGTCATTCATCCGATCTATGTGTTCGTTCCACTCTCTCTTTCCACTTCTCTCATTCATTTACATTGTCTATTTTACATGTTCATCTAATGTCCTCGCTTCTCTCCCTGTCAAAAAGTGTTTTTCCAGCGATCCTGCGCACTATTTTCATTTCGGTGGTTTCTAATATTCTCTTTGTGTTCGATGTATCTGGTCTAGTTTCCGCTGTGTATGTTAATATAGGTCGGAGGATTGTATCGTTCAGGTAAGCTGAGGTTCGTGCTGCTTTTGCCGCTTGGTTTCTTGCCTCTGCCTAGATATCCCGATATTTCTATGCCTAGGTATTTAAATTTCCTGTCTAATGCGTTATTCATCCTCTTTAAAAAAACGTATGACACCTAGAACCTGGCGCTTTTTCAACAGTTTAAGTTGGTGATGCTTTTACTTAAAAATTAGGTCGTATGCCACAAAAGCTGTGCAATAGTTAAGGTTTATGTTTAGAACCAAAGAGTAATTATCACATTCGAGCGTTGTACCTTTTTCTTCTCTTGAGTTAATCAACTCTATCCAAAAACCTAGGTATCATGTGTATAGGGCGTAGTGTCGCCATACCATTGCGACCCTTAATAGGTCTATTGTGGTTCATACAAAGGCCCAAATAACCATGTATATTTTTTTTGCAGGGAGTTTCAATAAAGACTGTGAAATGCTTCGAACAAATGTTTTGAATAACTTATAACACCTAGAACCTGGCCCTTTTTCAACAGTAAAGGTTGGCGTTACTTTTACTCAGAAATTAGGTAACAGCCGTTTAACAGTTACCTAAAATTTGTGTCCCATGCTTGGAGAGCTGCATCTCCAATATCTGTTGACTCTATTGAAATGCCTATATTATTTTTGTAGGCTTGTCCATGAAAGACTACAAAAAGCTTTTACCTGTAACGGTCCTTTGCAAACTGGCCATGGTACGTATGGGTTTTTTCTTTCTTTATTATTTTAAAAGAAGTAAATACCTATCCATTTTGTATACGAAGTCGTTGTAGAATTTTTGACATTTAACAAAAAATAACTGTCCCTTCTTCGTGGTTTAATATGCGTAATAAATCTTATTGATACAAATTTTAGTTTTAAAATATTAGTTAATGAGAATAAATCAATGCACGTTTTTCGATTGGAACATAAATAAACGATACATGCTGGTATTCGTGCCAAAATTGCCACCTAAATTTACTATAAGTATTTTGTAGTCGTATTAAGTGAGCTGCATCTCCAATACGTTAAATTGCTTCATCGAGCGCAAAGCATTACGGGCCATCGAATAGCCCGACTTTTGGCCTTCTCCCCTTGTTAATTTTGCCATAAACCATGCACACAGATTAAACTTCAGCCAACAGTCAATTATTTGTCCATAACAAATGCATATTGGTACAATAATAATTAAAATTATTATAAACTGCATTTTTTCTTATTTCTAAGCTAGAAAAGTAACTGTGGTACACTGTAAAGTGGAGATAGATCCGATAAAATTATCTACTACCATTCACTTTTGTTTTAGTTGGTCCTGTATTAACATCCTGCTTTCTAACTTTTAGTTTTTGGAAGGATTGTTGTGCATTTTAAATGTTAATTTTTCGTACTTATAGCATTTTCCATCTTTGATTTACCTAAGGTAGTTCACTCAAAGATACTGTTCGACAGATATACGCAGTTTTAACATTTAAATGAAAAATAAGGACTCCCCTTCATTGCGACCCTTGATGGGTCTGTTGTGGCTCAACACTAGAGGTTACAGTTCACGACACTATCCATTTCTTCTCTTAAAATGAAATTTGGTATTTTAAAATTTAAGAAAATTTAACTCTTTTGAAGCCGAGATCAGTAATAAAAGAGATCATGTTTATAAAAATAAATTTAAATTAATTTTATTATGCAAGGATAGTTCACGAATTGTTGTTCCTAACATAGAAGAAAACACATGAGAAGAATAAAATTAATTTATTTTTCAACATAGTCACCTGCAAGATTTATACACTTGGTATATCGGTGTTGGAATGTTTCAAACCTTTTTGAAAAAAATTCAGAACTTTGAGTATTCAGCCAATTATCTACCTATGACATCACTTCATTGTCATCAGCAAAGCGGATTCCACGAAGATGTTATTTTAATTTTGGAAATAGTAGTTGCTGGGGGCCAAATCTAGAGAATAAGAGGGTTGTTCAAAAAATACACATTGTGAATGGCAGCCATTGCAACACAACTTTTGTGGGCCGGAGCGTTGTCCTGGTGGAAGAGCACACTTCGGCTCAATTTTCCTCTTCTCTTTTCACTGATCGCTTCGCGTACTTTTGGTATTAAATTCTCCTGTACCTGGTGCATGTTAACAGCACTTTCTTTCCAGTTTGAAATCTCGTGACCAGCTCTTGATTATCTGGTACGAAGGGGCAGAGTCACCCAATACTTCTACTATATCCTTAGACATTTCTTGCGGTGAAAACCCCTTTTTACAGGTGTACTTTTTATCGCACCTCTTATCTCAATTTTGCACATTTATAAAAAATCACGCACACCCTGATTAAAAAAAATTAATATTTAACATATACGAACTGATGCTGATGCTAATTGGCACACACTAATGTTATACAATAAGGTTTTGGCTGACAGTTTATTTGCATTTGTTATTCAACACCAACTATGTTAGGGACAACAATTCGTGAATTATCCTTGTATGAATTTGTATGATTTAATATGTTGGTTGCATTAATTTTGTCCATAAGATTAAATGAACACATGTTTACCTAATTAATATTTATAGACAAGTCTTTTATTATTATGTTCCATCTTGTACGATTTTTATTAAAAATAAGGATTAAACTGGATCCCGCAAAAAAATAATTATTATTACTAGTTTCTTTAAATAATATTAAACCAAATATGAAGTTCTACAAAGATAATTAGAAAAATTCTTGCTAACATTTTTCTTCTTTTATTTGAAAGTTTCTTGTCCTAGAGTATCTCATCCAAAAATGCTGATAATAATAATTTTATAATAATTTATTCACAATGTGAGGGTACAGATTAAAAATAAAATAATACCACGGAAGCAGTACTGCTTGTTTGTCGATATTAACATAAGTTTTTCATCATGAAAAATTGTGGTGAACAATTAATATAGTAATTAATAAAATTAATGTTTTTCTGTAAGTTATTTTTTTTTGTTTTAAAGTGTGCCCGAGTGTTTTGTAAAGAGTTTTATGCCTTTCTTGAATCTGAGTTTGGAGTCCCGTTTTTCAATTTTTTAGGAAGTATATTAAATGCTTAAATGCAGTTTTGGCCAATTGATTTGGATGCGAAGGGATATGTGGCTTCGCCATGGCTTTTTAACTTATACATAGACAATTGTTTAAAAGATTTGAAAGAGAGTGCATATGGATTAAAAATGAATGATTTGATGGTCAAATGCCTTCTTTACGCCGATAATCAAGTCATATTAGCGTTATCTGAAGAGGAGTTGCAGGCGATGGTTAATGTTATGCATGATGCCCTGAAAATCAAAGGGACAAACTGTGGAATTTCGATTGAGGGAGAAAGAGTGGAACAAGTAAATAAATTTGTGTACTTGAGTTCAAAGTTTACGACAGATGGAAAGTATGACAGTGACATTGAGCGAAGGGTGTTGGCAGGAAAACAAATGAATGCATAGCTTTATGAATAGCCAGAAAGTGTCAAAAAAGGTACGTCTGACGGTGCATAGAGGTGTGTTGCTTCCTACACTTATGTATGGTAGTAAATGTTGGGTTTGGCAGAAGAAGCATGAAAATAGGATTAATGCTGCGGAAATGAGTAGTCTGAGAAGTATAGCCGGCGTTACTCGGTTGGATAAAGTAAAGAATAGTGAAGAGAATAGTAAGAGACCGCTGTGGAGTACAAGAAGATGTGGTTACAAAGATATATAAAGGAATGATTAGATGGTTTGGATACGTAGAAAGGATGGATGAAGGAAGATTGAAGAAACAAATTTATAAGGCGAGTGTGAATGGACGGAAGTCGGTAGAGGTCGACCTCGGAGAACATATCTCGATCAGATCAACATTGTTTTGAAGTAAGGCCAGGTCAAGAGTACCAACAACCGACGAGCATCTATGAGAGCACGGACTAACGTACTAACATGACGTTTTTTATGTTTTTTTAAGTGAATATAATGCATATTTGGTATTTTTACCATAAATGCATATGTTAGCGAATATTTGTCTTTTATTTTGCTATGTTTGCATATTTAAACATTCTAAAGCTTCGGGATTTCGGAAATTTTCCCAATATTCAAAAATATCATGATTCCTCTACATAAATTAGACAATCCAATATTTTAAGCATTTCTAAAAACGTAGTGCAACGTAGAAAGTTCATGTATGAGAGCACTAATGAAAGTAGAGGAAGCAAAAGATGTGTGTAAGAACCGTAGCAAGTGGAAGGAAGTGGTCTCTGCCTACCCTCATGGGAAAAAGGCGTAACTTTATGTATGTATGTATTGAGAAGTTATCATATTGTCTCGTCGTATAAGTATGGGAGGATTTCTTGAGTTCATTTTTATTTAATAACGCTAGTTTATCACTATTTATCATTAAATTTCTTCATTTATCTTTTATACATAATTTTTGCCATTAAATTTAAATTTCCAATCTAACTAAATAGTTACCACAAATTTTTTACTGCTTCATAAATATAATGCTCGTTGTTTTGTGCTAAGTTATTCATTTACTTTATAATTAAATATAGCTCCAAATAGACTTATTTTTAATAATTATTAATTAGATAGATTTTCGTTTGTAATACTTTAATAATATAATACTTACAACTGGTGTTATATCTAAAAAATTTTTTTTTTGTATCCACATAAACGAAAAGTCCGCACTCGTCGCGAATCATAATGAAGCTTTAAATTTTAAACTGTACAATCCAAACGTTGGGCACGAAATTGTGCTATAAAGATAAAATTGGATTATATTTGTCCATTTACCCTATGAATTTTGTGGACTGGTATTATTTTATAATTTATAATCGAGTACGTTAGATTGTCACGCCGATTCCCTCTAGAAAAATAACGCGTAATTTTTGGACAAATGACGTTTTTTGTGGTATTTTTAATTTAGTGATAAGGAAAATTCTATCATTTACAGGCTCTTGATATAAAGTAAGAAACTACTGCGAACAATATTTTTCAAAGCAAAGTACGAAGGCAAATCAATACCTCCTTAGAAAAACATAGTTAAACATTTTTTTTCTTTATTCATTTTTGAAACGAAGTTTCTTATCGCATGGTGCCGAAACCGGAGCTAGCCAGGAAAAACTGTGCGCAACAACAATGTGTAAAAAGAATGCGTTAGTCGTTATCTCTCTTCCTCTACACTTACTGCCTGCAGAGAGAGGGAAAGAAAAAGTGTAATCCGACTGAATCAATCATAATACGTCATTTGAATTTAAATAATTGGCGGAGATAATTGATATTACGTGATTGGTTTCATAATCTAATTGAAAAAAATGAAATTATATTGTTTTGGTATTCTTGATCCTTCGACATCTACAAGTTGCCAATGATGTTTATTGGTTATAAAATCGTAAACGGATAAAAACATTGTTTAGTTAGACTTTTAAATAGGTCTTGAGATTTGATTGGGGTTTACAGAAGTAATTTGCATTCCTGTATGACAATGTGCGGTGGTAAGCTTATAGTATGTTCAAATATTAAAACTTAAATGTTTAATAGTAGTATTGATTTATATCTTATTAATGTCACCTTTTTTTATTTAATGTTAGGCATTTAACCTATTTTAAGGTATTTATTTAAGAATGAACCTCCCGTACATTCTGCAATCGTACTACATTGCAGTTTTTTTCACATTCTTATTCCAAATCTTGAAAAACAAATTTTTCATAACACATGTTCCTCAGCCCAAGCTAAACGAACTGCGCAATTGGCTCTCGTTAAAGACTGACATCTCAGCGGTCTTCTAGATCTCAAGTAAGCTTTTTATAAGGATTTATGATGGTCCGAAAAGAAACTTGTGATCTCTGTGTTTGCAACAGCTGCATTTATATCTCAGGTTACCGTATGGTTTCTTCTTACAGCTAATTGTAAAAAACGTTCTTTATTATGAGTAGATCTCGTGCGTCCTGTGAGTTCCTCAGATACATCTCTATTTTCTTCATAGAGGGCATTCAAGTGGAAATTACGCTGTGAGATGTGCCGAATGCTTCACTGCATCTGTTTCTCTGGCATGCCAATGACTCTTAGCATTAATTATCTGCGAGTATATAATTATGATTATAAAAATAAAAAAATGCTTGTATGTATGTATGTCCTTTAAAAACTCTCAAACGGCTGGACCGATTGGGATGAAAGTTTTTTTATATATATCAGGGGTGGTTTTAGTAAAAAAGACTTTCCTACGATAGGGGTGGGTAGGGGATGAAATAAAAAATCTTTAAAAAACGCTTTATAAGTGTCGAATTTATAGTTTTCGGCGTCGCTGAGTTTAATAGTAATATTTCAAATGGCAAGCCAACGTTCGGGCAGGACAACGTCTGACGTGTCCGCTTATATTAAAATATAAATTACCATCCGTAGATTATTTTCATGAGTGTAGGTAAAAATATTGAAATACTGATTATTTCAAGTGTTATCCCGAAGTAGGTGAAGCGTTGAGTGACAAAAATGATATGTATTTGCAAACATAAAAGTAACATAATGTAAATTGAAAATGTTCAACTCGTAATAAAGGAATAAAAATGTGTCCCATTTACGAGGAGAACTTTCCAGATTGTCCTAACGTCAAATTTACGCTAATGGCAACTGACATACTGGACTCAAAACAAATATAAAAATGAAAAAAATATCGTTCGTTCTATTTTTATCCGATTAAACGGACCGAGAGAAAGTAGACGTGGCAGAAAGAGAAATCCTCGGTGTCAAGTAGAGTTCGGCTTTAGTTCTAAAATGGCATATTGCACGCAACTGGGAATTGAATTATTCCGAGTATTTTTCTTTTTACGTGACTGCTTACGAGACTGAAATCTATCATGCGAGATGAGCTTATCTAATTTTCAAAAGAAAACTTTCCCCTGTTGATTCTAATATCGGACGAAGAAAGTTTCTGTTGCGTTTTTGCGAAAACTTTTCCAATAAGCTAGTAGTCTCGTAAGCAATTCTTATAAAATATATATATTATACATTAATCGGTGATTCGTGATGCCGCGCCGTTGGAAGACTTTTTGAGAGTCTTTTCGCCACAATTTTATTTTTTCATGAATCCACCTTAAACATTCACTACGGTCCAGTGATAATCTTTTACAGTTTCACGAAGTCGGCAACTAAATACCCAAGAGTACTTAAGTGTCGTGAATAAATAGGTTAGCTTGTTGATATGGGTATTCACGAGTTAAAGGAAGAAAAAAATTAAATAAAAATAAACTTTAGAATATATAGACGTTATTCACGAATTACTTTTCCTATTGGGAAGATGCCTTGTAAAGATTCGTAGATAGAGTATAAGGTGGCTTACGGTCTTTTCTACTGTGACATTTTCAGATCTATAGCAAATCTTTCTTGATTACATTTTCTAGCTTGACCATTTAAGGTAAATACATTCAGAGCACCTTGTTGTGCTTATTAGCACAGTAAATAAAACAACTATCATCACCGCTCTACAGTGTTAGACAGATTTGAAAAGAATGGAGTAATTACTTAAAGGTAAGCTTCTGAATCTAAAACTTTGTTCACAAATTACCATCTTCCTCTTCTTGTTTCTACAAATCGTCGTGAGTCTTGGCCGTATTCACTATTACCCTCCATCCTTGGCGGTCTTGTGCCTCTAATTCCCACTGTCTGATGCCCATCTTCCCAAGGTCTGCCGTTACAGCGTCCTTTCATTGGTTTCTGGGGCGTCTTCTGACAACCGGTCTCTCCCAAAAAGCTGTGTTTATAAGGCGCTGATCGTCACTCCTTATTACATGACCTGCTCATCTAAGCCTATTAGCCTTTAAATGCCTAGTAAGGCTCTCTTTTCCCTCTGTCCTTTTAGGGACCGTAAATGGCTCGCAGGATCTTACGTTCCCGTACCAGCAGTTTGTTTATTTCTCTTTGGTTCAGAGTCCACGTCTCGCTTCCAAACGTCACCGCAGCGCGGATTATGGTTTTGTAAATTCGAATCTTGGTGTTCCTGGAGAGAAGCTTGGATTTTAATAAGTGTTGAATGGAGTAAAAAGCCCTGTTCGCCTCGACTATTCTGGCTGCCACGTCTTTCTTAATTCGGTTATCCTGGGTTATTATCGCTCCCAGGTACTTGAATTCCTTTACAACTTTAAAGTTGGGGTCGTTCGTATAGACGTTCTGCCTGACCCTATTTTTGATTTTTCTTGACATTACCATGTATTTAGTCTTGTCCTCGTTTACTTTTAGGTCCATTTGCAGTGCAGCTTGCTCAAAACGGCTTAAAATTCCACACACATCTCGTGTTGTCTGAGCTATGGTATCAACATCGTCAGTGAATGCTAAAACTGTTCCTCTTGAAAATCTTAAGCTGCCCTTTGTACATAGATAAATAATAATGTGCATTAAGGCCTATTCCACTGCGCCCTTTTTAGATCTATTACCATTCTTAATTGATCTTGATTACATGCTTGGCCATTTTGGGCACATAAATTCAGAGTACTGTAACGATTTTACGCCACTGACATATGCCACGGTGACGTCACAGTTTATTGCGAAAAAATTTCAGCGCTACGTCGAATACGCTATCGAATTTTCTAGTGTTTACTGGACAGTAGCGTCGTATATAAATATCGACCGCTGATCGCGGAAGTCAGTCTTGTATCTAAAGTTTGATTATTGTGTTCACTAGTTTACAGTAAAGTTTATAAATAATGTTAAATATAAATTTGATCCTGAGTATTTTTAACGTTTTAACCTTACAGAACTTTGTAATGCTAACTGACACTGCAGAGAAAGCTACTATCATCATTGCTTTACGGTGGTAGACAAATTTGGAAAGAAAAGAGTAACTCGCATAATATTAAGTGTCAGAATCTATTATCCTGGTTACAAATTACCATTCCTCGTGGTCTTAGGATCTGAAGCTGCCGCGAGTATGAAGTAGTTTAAGGCCTATTTTATTGCGATCTTTTCAGATACATGGACATTGTGGTTATCAATTGATGTAGATTCCATTTTCTAGCTTGGCTATTGCATTCAAAGCTCTTTGTGTTGCTTGTTGACATAGGAAAAAATAAACTATTTTCACTGCTCTACGATGGTAGACAGGTTTAAAAAGAAATGAATAACTCGCATAAAAGTAAGTTTCAGAGTCTAATCTTTGTTTAAAATTACCGTCCCCATTAAGAAATATTAAAGCTATCCTGTGTTAAGGTGTATATATTTACTTAGAGTTCTTTGTGTTTAATAACTAACGACTGGATTCTATACAAAAGGCATAATTAAATTTTTGGGTATATCTCTCCCATATTTTATATATACATGTTTCATGTATTGTTTATTTTTTTTAAGTGCATATAATGCATATTTGGTATTTTCACCATAAATGCAGATGTAAGTGCATATTTGTCTTTTATTTTGCTATTTTGCATATTTAAACATTCTAAAGCTTCGGGATTTCGGAAATTTTCCCAATATTCAAAAATCTCAAGATTCCCCTAAATAAATTAGACTATACAATATTTTAAGCATGTCTAAAAACGTACTGCAACGTAGGAAGTACAAAAATTACAGTACCTTGTTTGTCAAGAGTACCATTATCCGACGAGCATGTATGAGAGCACTAATGAAAGCAGAGGAAGCAAGAGATGTGTGTAAGAACCGTAGCAAGTGGAAGGAAGTAGTCTCTGCATACCCCTACGGCAAAAAGGCGTGATTACATGTATGTATGTATGTATTAAAAGTAGGTACTATGAGAAACAATTAAATAAGGTATTTACTGTATACGAGACTAACACGAAAAGAAGGTGAGCACTTGCTAGAGTATAAAAGCGCTGATGAGAGTAGTAGAAGCAAAAGTTTTGTGTAAGAACCGTAGCAAGTGAAAGGAAGTGGTCTCTGCCCATCGTGACTATATGTATGTATGTATTATAGGCTGTAATTATCCATTGCGCTAGTTTCAAAAGATCTGTTGTATTGCTCAATGAAGATCTTTTGTCATTTAGGACAGAGTCAGCTTCCGATTTAAGTAATTTAACGTTAGAGTTTAAGTTACTTGGGCAAAATTGTCAGAATATCTCGGTGGATGTTTAAAGGAACCAATCTGATATTTATTATATTGCAGCCAATATTCAAAAATATTCCTTTTGAAGCTTAAAATAATAATTATTTTTAAAACCATTGTTAAAAGTAACAGCTTATTTTTAACAAAATAAAACATTTATTTATTTATTGGGAACACCTACCAATTTTTAAACCGTTACAATGAGTTATCTTGTTTTGTTAGTTTCCTAATTTTCTTTTCTTTTGTTTCAGGTAAGTATACCACAGAATACTAAATAATACGGGGCTTCGTTATTTTCTTGGATAGAAATGATACCCAGTCACGAGATAAGAGAAATCGAAAGTTTTAGTAAGTAGAAACGAATGAAAATACAAAGGTACTTAAAAATTAAGAGAATTTTCTTTATTCGATGGCTTTTACGAGAGCTGCTGCTGAAATTGCGGAATAGAAGATAAAATTAAGTTAATTTCATTTTTTTGAAATATTTCTTTTTATATTCTATAATTTTTTTTCAAGCCAATGATGAACACATGAATAACATAAAATTTTAATGTTTTTACTTAGTTTTTGGTAAGAAAAAGATGGTTGTTTTTAATTTTTTGGATGGAAATAAGAAAAGTCATGAAAGAGTATGAAGCATAATATATTAATCCTTTTTTTTTATTGGCAAAATAATTTCTTGTTTATTTATGAGAGCTTTAGCACTGTCCTGATACAGAACAATGCGACATTTCCTATTTTTTTTATTTCGGGAAGCATATTGATGTACCATATTTTGTAATGACAGCTCTATGATTTTTTAAATAAATAGTAGTTACCAGTTTAGTTTTTGAGACAAAACAAGTTTTCAATAGATTAAGGTTTTGTTTTAGATTCTTATGCATCTATCTATCTTCTCGAAAATAAAACGAAAATGCTCGAGTTAATAATAATAATAATAATTATCCTTAAAGGATAACTTATACATAGACGATTGTTTAAAAGATTTGAAAGAGAGTGCGTATGGATGGAAAATGAGTAATTTGATGTCAAATGCCTTTTTTACGCCGATGATCATATCATATTAGCGTCATCTGAAGATGGGTTGCAGGTGATGGTTAATATTATGCCCTGAAAATCAAACGGATTAAAGTAAATGCAAGCAAAACGAAAGTAATGGTTTTTGAAAGGGAAGAAAGCACTTATTTATTTATTTATTTAGCGTATTGATCTTTCACCATACAAATGAGAGTATGGTATAAACATTACAATAGTAATACATTAGTACAACATTAATATAGTCACAAACATTCGATTTAATGTATACAGTCCGAAAAAATTCGAAACAGCTAAACATTGATATCCAAATTGCGCAATCATTCGATTGCGCTCTGGGTACACTGCGCGAAGTCTTGCAAGTTTTCAGGATATGAGCGAGATGGACAGACCGCCACTATATGCTAAATGTCCTGAGCGAATTCGATTTAGTTTTACGCATAAAGAGCGTTGTAATCCATTTTGGTCGAAGCCAGTTGTCGGGTTGAGTATTTTGATGAAGTCTTGGTTGGCTTCGGGTCCCCATCTCGTGGTCCATTGTTCTATGGCATCATAATCATTGGCGATATTTTTTGCTGTTCGTAGTGGTGGGTGTCTGGACTTTAGACGCGGGCGCTCCTCGGTGATGTGGGGAATGTCTTGATGAATTGGCAGGTATTCATTGATCTCAATTTTATTATGTTTCTTAACCAAAGCTTGTAAGCCTTCGCATGTTCGGTGGAAGGATATTACTTAGAACGGATAGCCATCGTAAAGTTCCCGTCACAATTCGCATTGTTTGATTTAACGCAGTGTTGATTTTGGACACATGGGCGCTGTTTAGCCAACTGGGCGCGCAGTACTCCGCCACGGGGTATACCAAGGCTAATGCTGTTGTTCGCAGTGTAGTTGCGTTGGCACCCCAGGTAGTGCCAGCAAGTTGTTCCGTATTCTTAATTTTCCAGCAACATTTGATAGGTGTTTTTTATATGTTAAACTTCGGTCAAGTGTCACTCCCAGATTTTTTTGACTGTTGCTATGCTTGAGAACCGCACCATTGAACGATATATTGGGGTTGTCGTTTGCCCTAAGTTTGACAGAAGGAAATAACAAGTTTCTGTAAAGCTCTGATTAAGGAAAAAAGAGTGGAACAAGTAAGCGAGTTTATATACTTGGGTTCAAAGTTTACGAGAGATGGACAGTATGACAGTGACATTAAGTGAACGGTGTTGGCAGGAAAACAAATGAATAGGGCATTGTATAGCTTTAGGAACGTCCAGAAAGTGTCAAAAGGGGCACGTCTGGCTTTGCATAAAGGAGTGTTGGTTACTACACTTATGTATGGTAATGAATGTTGGGTTTTTTCGAAAGAAGCATAAAAATAGGAATAATGCTGTGGAGATAAGTAGTCTAAGAAGTATAGCCGGAACGGCTTGGTTGGATAAAGTAAACAATAGTGAGATAAGAAAACGTTGTGGTGTAAAAGACGATGTGGTTACAAAGTTATATAAAGGAATGATTAGATACTTTGGAGACGTAGAAAGGATGGATGAAGAAAGACGACGAAACAAATTTTTAAGGCATGTGGGAATGGACGGAAGTTGGTAGAGGTCGACTTTGGCGAACTTATCTCGATCAGATCAATATTGTTTTGAAGAAAGGCGAGGTCAAGAGTAACAACCAACGAGCATGTATGAGAGCACTGATGAAAGTAGAGGAAGCAAAAGATGTGTGTAAGAACCGTAGCGGAAGTGGAAGGAAGTGGTCTTTGCCTACCCCTACGGGAAAAAGGCGTGGCTTTATATATATATATATATATATGTATGTATGTAAAGGATAAATTAATTTATATTTTTCCATTTGTTTTCAACTACAAAATTAAATTTTGATTGTTGAATTCGGTCGGGATATTGAATAAAATTGAGTGTTAAAAAGACTACGTTTCAAAACTTTACAAAAATTTACAGGGGGGGTAAAAAGTAAGTTCGACCTTAAATCTAAATGTAATAAAAAGGTTCATGAAATACGTCGACACAGACAAAGGAATAAGCAAACTAAACTGAACTAAACTAAAATTAAAGTGATAAACCAATCACTTTGTGATTGCCGCGAACAGAGATTACCCGTATAAGAAAAATATTACATAGAGTAACAAGTGAAGATTAAAAGAACATTCATCAATTTGATCCTGACTTAATCACGGTAACAGCAGTCATTACTTAACATAATGCGTAAATCTCAACCGTGCACGACGGCGATAATTACGAAATGTGGTAGAGACGCCACGACGGTAAATGTCGCGACGCTCGCGAGTAATACTTTTCTTTCCCTCTCGCTCTCTTCGGTATTCACCGTGATTACGTACGTGCTATAAATTAATCCGGGGACATTCTTAATAATCTCTGTCATCAAACACCTCCGGGCTCGATGGATAAATTGTATATCTGATGGCTTAGGGGAAACACTATAGAAGTTTTCCTAAATGAGGACGAGGAGATTGATTGCTGTCTTTAGGGGAACTAAAAGGATTTGTTCTGTTACGGCCTGAAAAATTGAAAATAAAAACATCTCCAGCTCAGTTTTTTCTCATGATGATTTGATATATCAACAAAAAAGGTAGAACCACAAAAAATAAGAAATAAATTAGTAGGGATCTAGTTTTTACTAATTGGCTATTATCATCTATAACCCGTTACTTTTCTTCTAACAGGGTTCTTTTATTTTGTAAACATAAGCAGCCAAAACTAATTTACAAATAAAGAATAAAAACAATATATATATAAATATAAATATAAAATATATATATAAAAAAATATAAATATATATTTAGAGTCACTGTCAAAAAATTTAATGCTTCAGTCGATTTCGTCTCTTGCCCATTCACATTCGCCTTAATAATCTTTTTCGTCAATCTTCTTTCATCCATTCTCTCTACTTATCCAAATCATCTAAGCATTCCTTTATATGTCTTTGTAACCACATCTTTTTTCACACCACAGCATTCCCTTATCTCACTATTCCTCACTTTATCACTCCGGATTCTCTGCAGCATTAATTATATTTTTATGCTTCTTCTGCCAAACCCAACATTCACTACCATACATAGGTGTAGGTACCAGCACTCATCTATGCAGCCAGTCGTGACTTTTTTTGACACGTTCTGGCGGCTCATAAAGTTATGCAGAGCCCCATTTATTTGTTTTCCTGCCAACACCCTTCGCTCAATGTCACAGCCATATTTTAACTTTACTATCATTTTGTAACTCATTTTTTTATTCGTACAGCTTAACAGCTTTTTTACTTGCATTGGGATTCCACAGCTTTTTTTTTGACATCTAAAGAATAAAGAAAAATAATAAATAAATTTAGAAAACACTTAAAGAAAATAAACTTAAAAGTAGGGTGAAGTTGCCTCTATATTATATCGGGGACAATATTAGGTCCACGTTATTAGGAATTTGCTACTTTAGAATGCGAATATTTTTAACTTTTTTTTTGTAGCATAATTTGATACTGAACTGTTGTTATTTTAAGCCAATTGCCGAAAATTTGATGCTTCATTTACGAAACGAAAAATCGATTTTTGCTATATTATATACAAAATCGCTTGTTTCTCACAAATGGCCAAAGCATCAAAATATCTGCCGGTGTCTACAAATAGGTAGTACTAAAATAGTTGTAAAAAGTGTAGACCTATCGTGTGGGCCACGGACGTTGCAGGTCATAGTTCTCTGGAAAAACTGATTTTGGAAGCTTATTCCATTCCGTAGCAGCCATGTAAAAGAAGGATTCTTGATGAAGATTGGTCCTTGTAGTGTCAATCTTGAGAGTAAATGGGTGAGACTGATCAGCGTGCCGATTTCTTCGGCCGAATGTGGCCAGTGGTGGCATAAGAGTTTTTATTTCTCTGGAACATCTGCCATGAAAATATATGTAGAGTAATGTCTGGTCTGCAACTCTTTTTCTATGTTTTAGTGGGTGAAGTGCATATCTCGACCGGTTTCAGAGCAATAAATAAATCGTCACTTTTTAAGAAAAACTTTAACGCGCTTATCTCTGAAACGAACTATTTGCGGACATACGTTTATTTAGCAAACTGTCATTGTGTTTGTCGCACTTATTTACTAACATCCTGTATGTCCCTTATTCAAATTTTATTTAATACTGTTTTAAAATGTGGTAATAACACCTGAAATCTCCATAAAAGAGAGATATAATCTATATATTTACAGGAATCGCAAGCACTGGTGAAGAGGCACAAACTCGGATTAAAATTTAAGATTTTACATAAACCGTTCCCTCACTCATAAATATGCGGATTTAGTCGGTTGTTTTACCTTATTATTCACTTTCTTCTTCGTCAATCCATATTTCAACCATATTTCGTGCTCGTACGTTATGTTTTCATAACCGATATAAAAAAAGTCGCTTGATAATAGAAAAATATTTTCCTGGTTTTAAGTTCGAATAAAAATCCCGAAACATGAAGCAAATTCTGAAAAGAAGACGTTTTTAAAGTAAATCAAGCTTGAAATAGATGTCACAACAAAGCATTACGGTTTTCGAAAACATATTAATCTCAGTCGACCGAATAGTTAAAGATTTAAAATTTCAAAGGGGGATTTGTGACAATTTTATAATTTTTTTGAAAATAGCTTATTGAAATTGTAACGGTTTAAACTCGCTTTCTTGTAATCTGGAGGCACTGTAGTGGGAGGAAGAATTTCACTTTTGTATTATTAGGGATAAGTACATTTGTCTCATTTGCCGTGCGTCAGTTTTAATACCTAAGCGTAGGAACTTAAAAAGGCATCATAAAACGGTTCATCAAAAACTATGATAAGGATTTTCCCTCACAGAGTGAATTAAGAAAACGAAAGGTATGTCATTTAAAAACTTGTTTGAAAAAAGAACAAACCATGTTCACAAGGCCAGCCAAACAATCAAAAGCTGCATCGATAGCGTCATTTAACCATTTGAAGATGGTGAAGCATATTGAAGTGGGTGAAACATTATTTGGAGATTTTAAAAATAAAACAGAGATAATGTCTGCTATTAAAAAACTTCAGCTTTCTCGTCCAACTGTCACAAGGCGTGTTGAAGTCATGTGTCAGGACATGGCAGATAAACTTAAACATGATATTATGGAAGGTAAATAGTTTTCTTTACAGTTCGACGAATCCACCGATATGACGGATACTGCCCACCTGTGTATTTTTATTCGTATGGTCTTCAATGACATGTCGACTAAGGAAGAATTTTTGACAATGATTCCTCTGAAAGGAAAGACCCGTGGCGAAGGTATATATGAAGTTTTCTTCAATTTTGTAGCAAACTAAAAGCTACAAATAAATAAATTAGTGTGCATTACAACCGATGGAGCACCAGCAATGACTGAAAACAAAAACGGCTTTGTGGCATTGTGTCGAGCTAATGACGTTTTCTCTTCATTTTTCTTTTTTTATTGCATTGTACATTAACAAGTTTTGTGTTCAAAAGTTCTAAACATGGAGGAGATTATGGGCATTGCAATAAAAATTGTGAATTCCATCCGTGCACGTAGCTTCCAACGACGGCTCTTTAAATTGCTGGTGAAACATAGTGAGTCAGCTGAACACACTGATTTAGTTCTTCACACAGACGTCAGGTGGTTGAGTTGCGGTAAATTCCTAGAAAGGTTTTAAGAATTATTGCCCGAAAGAGGTGATGACACTCAGATGCTGAAAAACGGAAAATGGCTGACAGATTTGGCATCTTTTATAGACATTACAATGCATTTAAACACCATTAACTTGAAGCTTCAAGGTAATTGAAAAACTATTATTGAGATGATAAGTGCAATAGAGGCAATCAAAAATAAGTTGCAACTTATGATAGATCAAATGAAAAAAAAGGATCTGAAACATTTCCGTCTTTGAAAGCAATGATTTCTCAGTCGAATTATTATATTTTTGAGGCAGAATTATTAAATATATTGGGTCAATTCGAAATACGTTTTTATGATTTCAGTAAATTAGCAAATATCACATCATTTATGAAATATTCTTTCTTGTGTAAAAACATTGAGGAATTAACTACTGAAATAGCAAGTCTGAAATAAGACATAATTTCATACGGGCAATCACCTCCTGAATTTGTATGCACGAATTTAGAAATACCCTGTATATATGGTTGTATGATGGATTTATTTTGTCGTTTTAAACAACCTTTAGTTAAAATAAAGTAAATCCTGATACCAGTTTCAATTCTGGAGAATTATTTTTTTCGTAATTATCTTGTAGTAGTGGGGAATTTATTTCTAAAACTTATGACGCTTCGGAGGCAAGTGAATTGCTATTAGAAAAGTAAGCGTTTCCCTTTTTTGTGTTTTTTTGTTTGTTCAAAATGTTTCTACAGTCTCAAACATTTTTTATGTAATATAAAAGAAAGGAAAGTGCCATAGAAACAAACACGTTAGCACAAGAACACGTGTCGATTCCTTGAATATTGAAGTGTTTCTTTACCTTCGTTGTATAAACACGGTGCATTGCGATGTAAACAGAATGCATTGTTAACCGCTTTCGCGCTTTTCTCCCGTATTTACCTTAATGTTTCACATTATTTGTCGTCAGAATTTATGCACCTGCATTTTAAGATTAAAGATCAACCTTTGTTTATTTACAATGGTTAGAAGTGACTGCTGTATATGTAATTTCTGTTGTATTAGTTTTACTAACAACTATCATCAATTTTTTTAACAATTATTCTGTTGTAGTAGTATTGACGATCGCCCTTGTAAGAAAAAATAAAAACGTATTCAACTCAAAAACTATATTTAACGTAAAGCGTATTTAAACTATCCCTCGATAACAAAAATGCGTCTATTTATTGTCGTCCCTTGATCAAGACTGCCGCCAGCCTCTTTTCTTTTTTTTTTTTTATGAAAATAGTCGCAAAAAGGGTAGACCTATCGTGTGGGCCGCGGACGGCCCGCACTGCGACTATTAGAAGAAGAAGGGATTATAGAAAGAAAATGATTGTGGACACGCTTTTTAAAAAGTTGCAGGTCATAGTTCTCTGGAAAAACTGATTTTGGAAGCTTATTTCGTTCCGTAGCAGCGCTGTAAAAGAAGGATTCTTGATGAAGATTGGTCCTTGTAGTGTCAATCTTGAGAGTAAATGGGTGAGACTGATCAGCGTGCCGAGTTCTTCGGCCGAATGTGGCCAATGGTGGTACAAGAGTTTTTATTTCTCTGGAGCATCTGCCATGGAAATATCTGTAGAGAAATGACTGGTCTGCAACTCTTCTTCTATGTTCTAGAGGGTGAGAGTTGAGCTGTTAATCAAGCGGAATGGCTCTTTTCTTAATGAAATCTAGAAGACGAAGAGAATGCCTTAGTGCTGAACCCCAAATGTGCGAGCAATACTCCAGTAGAGGTCGGATTTGAGCCTTGTACGTCTTCAACAGTTGATCAGGAGTAAAAAACTTTCTGGCTTTTCACAGAAAACCTAGCCTCTGGCTTGCCGACTTTGCGATGTTAGCAACGTGGTCATGCCAAGACCTATTATTGGACACCGTGACTCCCAAAATCGAGATGGAGGGACTTGGTTCAAGGGTATTTCCGGACATTGTGATGGGATGATTTGAGGAATTCACTTTCTTGAAAAACGTGGCACTTTGTGTTTTTTGGGTGTTAAACTGAACAAGATTGTTGGTTCCCCACTCGACGATTGCTTTAAGATCTCTATTGATGGAATCAACCTGTTCCTGCCTGAGTCTATTTGTATCATTCACCGAAAGTGATCGATAGGATGTGAAAGTTGAGACAAGTGTGCTATCGTCTGCGAAACTGTAAATGGGGTTCGTGGTGGTTTTCAAGAGGTCGTTGATGTGTAAAAGAAATAAGGTGGGGGACAGGATGGAACCCTGGGGGACCCCGGCATTAGTTTTAAACGCATCAGAAGAAATACCGTCAACTGCCACATGTAAGGAGCGATCTTGCATGAAGCTCAAGAGCCATTGGCGCAGTTTGGTTGGGAGATCGTAGGCAGATAATCCCTTTTCCCTAATACCTGGCTTCCAGATGTATTCTTGCATCCAAAAGCTCGTGTCGACTAAGGGGGCGAATCCAAATATATCTTACACCCTTTTTCCAATTGATTTTACAACTTTTACACAAAAATATTTTCACTTGCTTCATTAGAAAACTAAGCAAAATTGATTTTTACGAGGTTTGGCAATTAAATAACGAGACTGATTACGAAAGAGTTTTATTTTAAGAATTATTCTACAATCAAATGCTCCCCTTCAATGTACTTTCCTCTCCTCGCCTCACACCGTTCAATTCGTTTTTTCCATTGGTCAAAGCGATGCTGGAAGTCTTCTTTCGTGAGGGCATTTAGGAGCTCCGCCGATTTTCGCTTCACCTCTCCGAACCGGGTTCTTTTTAAGGCAGACTTGATCTTTGGAAACGGGAAAAGGTCGCAGGCTGCTAAATCAGCCGAGTAATGCGCGTGTTCGAGCACTGGAGTGTCTCTAGCGGATAAATAACGCGTTATGGGCAGGTGCGTTGTCCTGGTGCAAGATCCACGACTTGTTTTTCCACAACTCCGGTCGTTTCTTACGAACTCGCTCTCGTGGTGTTGCCAAAATTGTTAAATAGTAAGTTTGATTTACAGTTTTAAACTTTGGAACCCATTCAGCCATTACGATACCGTTGGTGTCAACTAGGTCGTTGGTCATCTTTGGTGCTCTCTCGTCCTTCTGAACACCGTTTATACCATTCGAAAACAAGCACACGAGATAAAGAATTTTCACCATAGACCTATTTTAACAACTTATAGCACCCAGTCGGATTTTTTCTTATTTAACGAGAAATTTCAAATTGATTCATTGCTTGTGGTTTTCGTCACACAGTGTTATCGAGAAAAAAAAACGTTCTTTTCTAACCTATATAGAAGAAATACTACTACAGCGACAAAAACGTGTTTTCGTACTAAAATAGTGCACACTTCCAGCTATCCAACGCTGCATGCGTCGCCCCCCCTACCGCTCTAGGACGCCTTTTGCGCGCGCAGTCTCGTTATTTAATAGCCAGACGTCGTATCCATCAACAAACATTTTAAGGACAGATCATACATAGACAGTTACCCAAAGAAAATGTTAATACATAATACAAAATCAATATGTATGTATTAAATATATCAAAAAATTAAAACATCATTATAAATCCAAAAAAATTTAATGACGTGTTTGACTTGGCACTCTATAAAGTTTACTTTATGCGAAGCTCTTCTAATTAAAGACGTTTTCGACTAAGAAACTGGACTTTAAACTGATAGTACAACCCAATCATCAGGAAGCGGACAAACTTAGTATTCCTTAAACACACTGTTAAACCAAAAGTGTAAATATTGTACCATTTTTACTTTATTCCACACTCACATTTATTTATAACTTTACAATACAATTTATGTCAACTAGCGAACACAATCATAAACTTTAGAAAACTGACTAACTCTCGCGAACGAAGGCCAATTTATATATTTAAAGCTGAAACGAAAAGCTTCTAGCCGTATTCAAACTGTTCTACCGAAAATTCGAGATTGGTCGGGAAGGTACTGGAACTATACCGCCAAGCTTGCTTACGTACATTCCAGTATTTGTATTCTTTCAATTCATCCAGTTAAGAAGGGTAAATTTACGTAAAAAGGCAATTCATTAGTGGTAGAAGAAGTGCATTGTGTATTTTGAAGAGAGAAAGTTTCAGTGTTAAATAAAACGTTAAAAACCCAGCAATCTATGATTTCAACCAGTCCACTATTATTAAAGTTGAGTACAATTTCCCCGTGTGCAACCCCGGTCCGTACAATTTTCATGATCAATGATCCACAATGGAATAGGAATTTTTCTTCGTTAGTTTATTAAAAAAGTAGAGCTACTAAAAATATAAATCTTTTTCAAGTTATCGAGTATCTTTTTATGTAAAATAAAGTTATCGAATTTTCTTTTATGTCAAATTAATATTCTCTATATTTTAAAGAATATTGATATTAGATTTCCATCTTTTCGTTTTTACCACCTGCATCTTTTTCGCAGTATGTTTCTTTTTCTCGATTTTCGCCACAATATTTCCACACAATTCAATAAAACTGTCACATAAAAAGCAATAACTGGTTATGTGGTATACTTTTCCGTATTATTTTCAGGAATGATATATGGCTACGACATTCAAACGTATTTTTTGTCGGCAATTTATTTATTGAATAAATATTTAGACGGTCTCACTTATGGGAAGATTTCAGAAATGACGGTCTTTTTACTAACTTTCTGTGAATAAAAAGCAATTCACGATTTTATTAAAAAAAAATCGAATGCATTTTTACAAAAATACTCTTTTTTTAATAACGAAATAATATTTGGTAAACTTTTTTGAGACACACGTTTTAAATAAAAGCAATCCAAACAATCTTCATGCTTGCATTTTAAGTTCTAAACCCGAGAATATTAAACCAACGAAAGTGACAGCGTTGTCAAAACGTTTCGTATAATTTTGAATACACTGCATGACAAAAAAAAAGAAATCGGATCGGAGTGTAACGTATTGATACACTGCTGAACCCCGATACATTATTAGTACAGGGATGGGGTCACGTTTATAATCTTCATTAGGTATTTATTGTTTGTGTTGACATTCACGACACAGGCTGCGTTCAAAATCGTGACCGATATAGTAGAGGTCTTGATTAAAACAGACATACTTCATTGACACTATGCGACTTAACTACTGCATATCGCATGACATACTGATTGAAAAATTAAGCTACTATGAAATAAGAGTCACCACCTTAGATCTGCTTCGTTCTTACCTCTCAAATAGATTTTAATGTGTAGAGTTGAACAATGTAAAGTCTGACTGTAAAAAAATTGATCATGGGGTACCACAGGGTTAAGTTCTCGGACCTTTTTTATTTATCTTCGACATCAACGACTTGTGCGAATACGTCATAGGGAAAAATATAACGTTTCTTGGTTTCATCATCGATGATCACGTAGATCATGTAGTTCGAAAATTATCTAGTATTCTGTTTTTACTGAGACTATCAGAATGTTGGCAAACGTGTATTTTAAAGAACATTGTCTTTAACATTTTATCCATCTTTGATATCATGCCACTGCCTACTATGTACATATTTACTGTATTATTAGAAATACACCAAAATGTAAACAAATTCCCCAAACATTCCGATTCACACTATTATAACACAAGATCGGCTGATTTGAACTTCAAATTCCTCAAAATTTACAAAAATATGATTTTTTCTTGCCTATGCACTGTTGTATAGTGGTTATTTTTGTAATTTACAATTTATCATGGTATTTTGCTTATTTTCGTGTCCCTAGGCTTTGTTTTGATTTTTTGAGTTATATCTCTTTTTTACAAAAAAATAATATCACGACGATCTTAAAAATTGTTCATTTTTAGGGATCTGACTATTCACATTTATCATATACATTTCAAAACATTTATAGAATCAAAAACCTGGACAGGAAAAATGCCATCATGGGAGAAAAACATATTTAAATTTGGATTATTATAATTAAAAATAAACAATTGACGCAGCAGTATCATAAATTGGAATTATTTAATATACTTTTCTTCTTCTCTAGGTGCCGTCTCCGCTTCGAAGGTTGGCAATCATCACAGCAATTCTTATTTTTGAGACCGCAGCTCTAAATAGTTCATTATTACTGCATCCAAACCAATCCCTAAGGCTCTTCAGCCATAAATTTCATCTTCCCATAGATCTCTTGCCTTGGATTTTTCCCTGCATAATTATTTGTAGCATTTGATATTTTTCTTCCCTCATGACATGTCCCATGTACAGCAGTTTTCTTCTCTTAATTGTCGGAATCGCTTCTCTCTCTTTATGCATACGTCTCATCACTTCCACGTTGGTTATTCTCTCTACCCATGAGATCCTCAATATTCTTCGGTATATCCACATGTCAAATGCTTCCAGTCTCCTCATGTCGGTAACCTTCAGTGTCCAGGCCTCCATCCCATAGTATAGTATAGATAATTTTAAATCAAGGTTTAAATCTTGGCAGCAGAAAAGCCGCTTCATTCTTGTAAAGGTGCTTCTCGCCTGTTCTATTCTGACACGTATTTCTTGGGAGCTGTCATTGTTCTCATTAATGATCATGCCTAGGTATTTGTATTGCCTTTCTCTTTCAATAGGCTGGTTCCTCACATATATTTTACAATTGTCTTGAGTAGTTTTTGTTAGCAGCATTTAATATACAGTTGCAACTTAATATGTAAAATAATTTTAAAGAATTATTTACTCCAATTTGCAGATGCTAAATAAGCAATGAGGTTAATATGATTTATATCGGTATTAGCATAGCATGTGTAAATAACGCCAAAGTTTGAATTGCGTTTTATATTTACGGAGTAAATATAAATTCATGTTTTCTCTGAATAAATACAATAAACTAAATTCATACCAAGGAAATGTATATATTGTTAGTCCAATAAATTCGATGGCATTAGGAAAAATTTTACTCAAAATTAATGAGATGTACACGTTTTCATCCCGGCCTTGAGTAATATTAAAATAAATAAGGGGAGTCAATTTAACCTTTTAAAACTGACAATATCTCCTAAGACGAAAGGAAATATTAAAAACAAGTAATTTATTGGATAAAACAACGTAACTAATATATATATATATATATATATATATATATATATATATATATATATATATATTATATGTGGGTCGATTATACATCAGATAACAACTACTCCCCTGACTATATATGTCGCGACAGGCATTGAATTACAACCGATGTATAATCGTGTATACTACCCCACCTTACTTAGCAAGCACCTGTATATATTGCTTCCTGTGGTGGTGCTTTTTAAAAAGTACAGATGTTGCGACTGGCGCTTTTTGTGTGGTTCTTCATGTGTCTTTGGTAAAAACGGGAGCCGTAAATTTATTTAATTGCAGATCGGGCTTTAAAATACTTTTAAAGTTTACTGCGATATTACAGTTTTCTATAATTTTTGCATATATATATATATATATATATATATATATATATATATATATATAGCGAGTATTTGCAGCTTATTGCCGCTTCTCGCATTCCAAACGCCATCTATCCTTATCATTCCAATCGCCTTGTTGCAGTCCTTTCTTTCCCATTTTCATATATATGTCCTTTATTCATTTTTTCCTTGGTCTTCTTTTTTTATTTCTTTCTGCTGGTGTCCAATTCCAAACCTTTCTCCTTTCTCGGCTCATTCTCCGTAGATGTCCGTACCATTTTAATTGTTTTTTATTTATTGTTTCTATAATGGTGTCATTTTTTCTCTAATTCTTTCATTTCTAACATGATCCCATAAGGTTAGACTACAGTATCTCCTCCAGTAAGTAAGTAACACAATTTCTGATACGTATTTTTGTCTTTGACCCAGACTTCTGACCCATACGTCATTACTGGTTCTATCATGGTTTTAAAATTTTTGTTTTGTTTTACTTATTAATTTATTATTCCACAAAATTGGATGTAGCACTTTAGTCATGTTTCTTCCTTATCCTACTTTTTTCAGTATGTCTTCATCGTCCTTCCCATCTTCGCTTATTGTAACTCCAAGGTATTCATACTGGTTGACGTTTTTTATTATTCCACTCTCTAGTTCTATATCAGTCATATTCCACCTATAACCATATATTGTGTTTTTTCTCTGTTTACTTCCAAACCCCATTTACTATATTTTGATTTTTAGTTTGTACAGCATGTATGTCATATCTTGTGGGTCTTCTGCTATGACTACTTGATCGTCCGCAAAAAGAATGTTGTCTATGGGGCTGTTGTCTACCCATATCCCCATCGGACTACACTTCCGTATCCACTGCTTTAAAGCTGCGTATATGTAAATTTTAAACAGTGTGGGGGAGAGGCAGCAACCTTGCTTGACACCCTTTGTTTGCGAGAAAGGTGCAGAGGTTTCGCATCCGAGCTGGACGACCGCTTGATTGTCTTTGTACAGTGCTCTTACGGCGTTTATATATTTTTTACTAATTTCTGATTCTTTCATAACTTTCCCAAGTTTTTGAATCCCCTACTTCTGATACATTATTAAGAAGTATTTGAAATAAAACTTATAATAATTTTGGACTAATAATTAGCACATTCAAAGCAACTAGTATTATAATCTAGCTAAATGAGGATTTGGTATCTTTCTACAAGGTGAAACATCAATTAAAAGAAAAAGTTTATACAATAGGCCCCCTAGTTAACCAGTTTTACCGTCATCAGATTTTTTTGTGAAGTCACCGCAAGTTTGTTATTAATAAAACCCAACCTTTAGAAATTGCTATTATTACCAAAACATCTGTCGTTGGTTGTAAAGATTTTGAACAAATGTTTACAGAGCAATCGAAAACATTTACTTATTTAATTAACATGTATGATTTTGTATAAATATCGTATACTGTTATATTAATTTTTGGTCCAAAATATTTATTAATTATATTAATTTAAAAAAAGTTGGTGCATTTTTTAATAATGTAAAAAATTCTTATTTAAATTTGTTTAACTTGTAGTAGGTAAGACTTTTTAAAGGGTGTTCTGTCTTATGTTATATTTTTTAACCTAGCAATTGTTTTTAATAATTTTTTGATATTTATTTATTTAGCGTATCTTTATCACAGGCAAGTTAAAAATACATTCCTCTTTTTCTGGTGCCGTCTTCTACTGAAGGTTAGCAATCATTCTGGCTATCTGTATTTTGGAGACCGCTGCGCGAAATAAGGATTCTGGTACTTTTTCCATACCACTCTCTCAAGTTCTTAAGCCACGATGTCCGTCTTCGTCCTGGTGCTCGTCGCCATTCATTTTTTTCCTGTATTATTAGTTGAACGAAGCGGTATTTCTCGCCCCTCATAACATGTCCGAAGTATTTCAGTTTTCGTCGCTTCACCGTGCTTAAGATCTCGGTCGTTTAGACGTAACAAAACATCAGTATTACGTACTCTATCAGTCCAGGAAAATACTAAATATGCGACGATAAACCCACATTTCAAAGGCTTCAATCTTTTTGCAATGCCGATCCAAGAGTGTCCATACCTCTAGTCCATAAAGCAAGATGGGAAAGATGTAGCATTTGTCCAGGCGTAGTCTTAAACTTAGATTCAGTTGTCTACACGTGAGAAGCTGTTTCATTTTGATAAATGCACTTCTGGCTTTTTCAATGTGGATACGTATTTCCTGTCCAATATCCCATTCACTGTTTAAGTAACATCCGAGGTATTTATAAAATTATTTCTTGACCAACTGACAATTGTACATTTCCAATATTTTGCTTGCTGACTATTATAAATTTGGTCTTCTTTAAATTTAATGTTAAACCACTGGCATTACTAGCCTGGTTCATTCTTGTTAGTAACCATTGCAGATCCTCAGAAGAACAGCTCAATAATACTATATCATCAGCGTAGAGGATGTTATTATAAATATATACATTAAAAAAATACAACAAGGTAGATACATTACATAGTAAACAATTGCATGTGCCTGTGATTTTTTTTGCAAGGAGATCCGGAGATTGTCTGGCGCCTCTTATGTTTGTTCATTTAGCATTACCCAGGGTGCACTACGAGGAGGCGAACTAGGTTAGGTGAGTGGGGCGTGGTCGGTCCACCACTGGGACTTTTAGTAGGTCTATTGTGGCTCACCCTTAGAGGTTAAAGTTCACCGCACAACCCAGCCCCTCTCACGAACTTCATGGTTGTATGTTAAACCTTATTCTACCCAGGCCGGGGCATAAACATCGTATAGCAGTTTTGTCTTCCACGCAGCAAAACCGAGGAGGCGAACTAACTTTACACCCCATTTTTTGATATATTCTATCATTTATGAGATATTATTTGTAGATATTCTAATTGCCACCTTATGAATTTTCTAAGCAACTAATTACCTTGCATCGTATTCAAAAAAGAAAAATATTCCGTCACCAATTCAATGTTTGTCAAAAAAGTTAATTACTTTTTAAAGTTTAGGTAGTTGATAAGTTGGAAATAAAAAAAAAGAAAAATATTTTTTTTGTACAATAATCCCATAGGTATTTAAAATATGATTTTTTTATAAAATTCCTTAACCTACAAGATCTCAAACCGTATTTTCAACCAAATTAATACGTAAATATACACATGGATGTAATCTAATAATATTCTAATTTTGAAAATTGAAGGTTTGTAGTTGCTAAATTCAAACAAGTTAATTTTGACAAAGTTTATTGACACCACAGCCCAAATTTTTTCGATAAAAAATATTTTTAACAAATATTTATAAAAAATTGAATATCCTATGTAGAACAGTGACATTAATTTTCTCGTCAGTAATTTTATTCCTATGTTAAGAATTATTTTTTACTTTTTAGTTTGATTAACTCTAAAAGCGTGTTTTTTAGTTCTTTTAAACTATAATTTATTTTCTGTAGTTTAGGGAAACAATCCCTGCACCAAACTCGAGGTTATTCACCCCAAATAAAAATAAATCGGTTGATTGTCCTATGGCTTGAAAGTGTGAAGTTAAAAATTGCCATGATTCTTCAACGCCAAGAAGTTATATATATTTTTATAGTAAATTTTAGGGGAGATACGAGATGAAGGAATGCTGACTAGATAAGGGATATGTTACTTAGTTTATTATTTTGACGGAAATCGCAGCCTGAAGCTATCACTACGTGCGGAAGTAGATTACCAAGTTATTTAAGGGTTCTCTCCCGTCATCGTTACATGAATCGCTAGCGATTTACGGCGATTGCTACAAAAACGGTGATTCTTCTTTTACCTGTTCAAAGAAAATAAAAAATTACTGGATACGGTATAGAATCTTAACAGTACACTGAAAAAACCTCTTTAAAACTTTTTTTTTGCTACATCTTTACGATAAAACATAAATACGCTTCACTTAATCCAAACACCCTAATAAAATACATACATTAGATTAGCCTAATCCTGTGACTCACGCGCGGGCTGCGAATTGCCTATCAATGGATAAAATAGAGACATTGGGGTGTAACATAATCGTTTCCATTCCCAGCGGACCTCTCTATTTTTTTCTATAATTTAATGCATAGCCAAGAGCTAAAGGGACAAAATCTCGCGTTACAGGGTCATTACTTTATTTTCTGAAACTTCAGGCACCCTCTCGGGCACTTCCTCAACGTCAGTGGTTTCATCATTTGCGATACAATAGCAATGCACTGTTGCCGTTGTGTCGTTGTCCAGTAATGATTACTGTAAGTATAGTGAAACGTTCATGACGTTTCGTCGTCAAGATTATTCAGTCAGATTCAGAGCCTAAACTTAAAAACAACACTTTTCCAATAAAATAATGTCATGCAATATTAATCTAATTGCACATAGGTACTTTTGGGTTACTTTGTACATAATAACTCGGAATAAACACGTTCCATAAATACCTAATTTTAAAACTTCGCTTTTACTAATTTATTGCTATAAAAATGTATCTTTATCTACGCTAAAGTACAATTAATATTGCGTAAAATATTATCAAACCTACTACTTGAAATTTTTATAACAATACATTTTATCATTATTCAAAGTTACCCTTCATACGATGCCATGCTCTTACGGAACAATTTCTCAAATCTTCTGCAAGAAACTTTACAGTTTAAATTTATTACACACGAAATCCATTCCGTTCCTTCATCCATCTCAAGTCAATCTGGTGGCAACACGATACACACGCTCAACACTACACAACAAAACTTATAAACTGCAAAGTGAACTTTTACTTCATCGTGTGCTAAAGTTATCAGCTGGAATGTTCACAGAAAAATTAGAATAAGCCAGGGTTTAAAATCTTTTTCTTGCAAAATGTGATGTTGCCTTGTCTGCTCCGTTAACTCAGAAGTTTTTTTTTAAATAACAAAAAACTAATGAAATTAAAACTTTTTTAACATCCGAAATATGAATGTGCTTTTTTTGCATTCTTAAAATTTTTGAAGTGAAAACTTTTTTAGCCGCGTTGTGCACTTTTTGGTGAATGGGTGAATCTCGTGAGTTCGCGTTACCGACATGCTTATAGTTGTATATCTCTTCTCGGTCCTATTACCCTCACAAGGGTTTGGTGGCACATAGTTGTATACATGAAACACTTAATTTAAATCTGTCCAATGATCGAAAACTCAGTACTACAAAATATAAAACGACGATTGTTGCGGTTTTTACGCGATACCTGAGATAAATTTCTATCAAACATTTTCATTTTTTACTTTAGTTACCATAAGCCTATTGTATCTTTTTTAAAAAATAATGAAATAATTGATAGTACAAAAAGTCTTAGTATTGTCAAAATGAATGATGACGATGATGCAAACAATAAAAATAATATTAAAAATCAAGTACATTGAAATTTATCTAAATACAAATACTATCCATAAATAATATGATTGTCTATTAATTGTTATTTTAATTGGATTGTATTTATATTTTGTCATGATCTTGTACAGCCCGTAATATATTTGAATATATAAAAAACCATATAAACATGCATATAATTGTTGCTCGGAGTGTCAATAGATGTCTCTTCTTCATTTTCTTATAATAGGACCTGGTCCTGTTTTATCCATTGCGTTTAGCCTCCTTTTAAGCGCTTCCTGTGGCGCTAAGCTCCAGCTTTTGTACCATCTCTTGGGTGGTCTGCCTACCGATCTTGCGTGTTCTAGCGCGTACATCCTGTATTTCTAGTTCTTCTCTGAGATCCTGGCTGCTTATTCTATCCCTGAGGGTAACACCCTTGATGGTTCTTAGTATTCAATAGATGTGAAAACCAGATTGATTGATTGATAATTTTAATTCAAACATTATGAAATTTTAAATTTTAATTCTAAGTTATAAGTTTTCACTTCTATCGACAGTCTCTACAACTGCCAATTATTTTGTTTTTATTTTAGTTCTTAAATAATATTTAATCAAGAAGATCATCAAGCAATTTTACGATGTTCATTATTACTTTATTTTGAAAACGTTGAAAAACTTGAATGTTACTTTTACTGGCACAGCCCCAAATTTGGATACCATACATCCAAACGGGTTTCAATATCTGTTTATGGAGGAGCGGTTTGTTGTGTGACGACAAGTTAAAATTTCTTACTATATATATGACGTATTTTTTCTAGCCACATAGCTTTTCATTTGTGCCCAAATGAGTTCAATTGGATTTAATTCGCAGTGGTAGGGTGGAAGTCTAAGGACTGTGATGTTTCGTCTTTCCGCCATTTTGTCAACTACGTATTTCTTGAACTTAGATTTGTGTTGCCGGGCAATTTTTAAAAGTTCTGCTTTAACCATTCCATCTTTGTAAGGCAGGGACTTATTCCGCAGCCATTCAATGATATCCTGTTTCTTCCACGCAGTCGTTGGAAGTCTTTCTACTAGTCGTGAATGATAAGGTGCATTATCTAATACTATAATTGAGTTTGGTGGTATATGTTCAATCATCTGCTCAAAATACTCTTCGAAAACATCAGCTGTCATCTCCTCGTGATAGTCTTTTGTGCTTTTGGATTGAAATTCCAACAAACCATGCTTAGCAAATCCTTTTTCACTGCCAATGTGAGAAACTATTAATCTACTGCCTTTACCAGAGGGTGGGGAAATACCAGTAGACCAACCTTCCATAAAGGCTTGCCTGGAGCTTGATATATTTTTATCTGACCAAATTTTTGTGAGAGTATGACCTGCGTTTACCCACGTTTCGTCCTGATAGTAAATTGGCTTTCCTTCAGCCCGAAATTTTCGTATAGATCTTAGATACTTTCTTCTCCAACATATTATCTCTTCCCGGTCAATCAAAAGTGATTTTCGGTCTGATTTCTCCCACCGGAAATTTAATTCTTTTAAAACTTGCCACAATTTGGTTCGTCCGACATGAGGCAAATCCGGGTCGTCTCTAACTTCTTGTAAAATTTTGTTTAAGTTGGGTATTTCTTTTTTGTAAAAAAATTCGTGAATTTTCCTTCGAATACCATTTTTGGCAAATTCATCAATTTCAATAGGTTTTCTCCCCCTCTTTAAGTATTCGTTTGTATTTGGGTTAGCTATACCTTGTTTTTTTCTTTCTGATAGGAACCTATATATTGTTGACTCCCCTACGCCCGTCATGTGGGCACAACTCTTGATTATGTTCTGAACAGTGTTTGTGGGATTCTGAGAAAGCAGAGCATCGTGAACGTTCAAAACAATAGTCTTCTCTCTTGTTGAATAGACAGACTTACTGACTGTACGCAACAGTACCGGTGTAAAACTTGATGATGTTGATGATGATGACGAAGCCATCGCAAGCAATCAAACAAAACAAGCAGGAACGAAAGGTACGTATATGTTTGTAGGAATATGAAAAAAAGTTACTCACGCACTGCACAAAATTCGCAAAATAAATATTAGAGACGTTAATTACTGCCGTAGACGCCGAAACACCAACGAGCCGTAAATTAAATGCGATCAAAAACGTACTAAACCTAATGAGGGTCAAACTTGCAGTGAGCTATCAACAAATTGTGTACGGACATGAATAAACACCTCAGGAACCTCCGCCTATGATTTTACGACTATTACGGCCGTTTTATGACTTGGACGCACATTTTGTGCTATCGACAAATTATGAACGGACTATAGCAACCATAGACCTATTATCAGGATTATCTGTATAATGGGTCTATGCTAGCAACCAAAACATTTTTAACGAGGACTCTTCGAGTGTCATTCCCAAGTACTTAGCAGAGTTAGCATAAGTAATTTGAGCGTAATTAATTATTATATGATTATGTTGGTCTTGTTATTTGGTAAAGTTGATCTAAAAAAATTTGTTTTCATTCAAGTTAATATTTATCTTTTGGTCCAGGTGTTAGTCTAATTTATAGATGTTTGCAATTTTCTGTTAGCTTCTTCGTGGTTTTTTTCAATGGCCAAAATGGCAGGAGGAATATAAATTGTATACAGTAAGTAGGGTACTGGGCCTAGTACACTACCTTGTGGTAATTATATGTGTTAAATTTTATTCATTTTCTTGTCTGTACTATCGTTATTTGGATTTCTTTTTCTAGTCTCGTTTGTATATATTCTTATTAGATCAGCCATGTATTTGGAAGCTCTTAGTTTTTTCCCTACGTAACCTATGGTACAGAATTATTTGCTATAATTACTCAAAGCTATCAAATACAGTAACATGCAAGTTTCAGGATACCTACAAAAAAACAATCTATTTTTTAAATGAAATACTCCGTATATTTTGAAATTTTGGTGAAAATATTTTTTCCTTATTTCTAAAATAATTGCTGCGAAATTCAATCTTGGATTCGATAATTTTAAACACTCTTTTTTTAACACTGTAAATTTAACTTCAAAAGAAAAACTACGACCTCAAAATCTTATATAAATCCAAATCAATTATTCTAGATATTTATTGAATGAAACGATTTCTTTCTGGTAATGTAACGAACATTTGCTGCCCGTGGTAATAAATCATCCACTAAAATGTGGGGCGATTGTTGCTACAAAAGGAATATGCGCCTTTGTGTGGACGATACACTGCCTCGGCCAGATAATAGAACAGGGACGTATTTATTGACTGCAATCCATAACAATGTTACCCACAAAAAGAAGTCTTGAAGGGTAATGTCTGGTTTCATACTGCGCATTAATCTAACAATTGTTGACTTGTTTATTCAAATATCTTTTAATTTTTATCTGTGAATATGAATCATATACAATTGTGCATATTTTTTTTGCTACTTAATCACAATTTCAATAAACATTTTGCTCTCTAATATAGTTTGTACGTAGATGTTTATCTCTCCGTCCAAATAATTATTTTCTCTTTTCCCTGTGGTACAGCCAATATTTTAAAAATTTTGTACCTGATTATGTATCTACAAGTCATGCAGAGCTTTTATCAAGAATAATTTTTTTTGTTATATGTAATATATACTTTTTCTTCATTTGTATAAATTTTTTTGGGAAACACTGTATATGGTAGTAAATGTTGGGTTAAGCAAAAGAAGCATAAAAATAAGATTAATACTGCGGAGATGAGTAGTCTGAGAAGTATAGCCAGAGTGACTTGGTTAGATAAATTGAAGAATAGTAAAATAAGGAAACGTTGTGGTGTGAAAGAAGATGTGGTTACAAAGATAGATTAAGAAATCTTTAGATGGTCTAGACACGTTGAGAGGATTGATGAAGAAAGATTGACAAAACAGATTTATAAGGCGTGTGTGAATGGGCAAGTCGGTAAAGGTCGACTTGGGCAAACATATATCGATCAGATCGATATTGTTTTAAAAAAAGGCCAGATCAAGAGTACCAACAACCGACGAGCATGTATGAAAGCACTGATGAAAGTGAAAGATGTGTGTAAAAACCGTAGCAAGTGGAAGGGAGTGCTCTTTGCCTACCCCTACGGAAGAAAGACGTGACTATATGTATGTATGTTACCATACATAGTAACTCATAAAATATATTCAAATTGTGTCAATGCATTACAGATAACGTCCTCTCGTATTCATATTTGCATCGATACGTATTTCTTGACAGTGTTGAATGATTTGGATACAACACACTGTATGGTATTTTTGGTGCACGTTTATTTTACGCAAAACAATTAAAAATAGCAACAATAGAAATAAGAAATAGTTATCTTACATACATAACAATAATTAAATTTTATGAATATTTTATGTGAAGCAGTTGATGACATTCATACATTGGCAAATACCAAAATATTAGCTGCGATCTTCGTATTCATATCCTTGTTTTATCAAAAATGTCCTAATTGTTTTTATTGTAGTAAGTAGCTTCTGAACCTGTTTGTGTTTAAAATTTTAAAACACAATTCTACTACATACTGTAGTTTTATATCAATCTAAGTGAATTGCGATTTGTTAGCACGTTCATTTTTTTATGCCCTTCTTTATTTTGCTTAGTAGTTTTCTCGAATTTCCTAAAATGAAAAGTATGCTTTTTGATGTGATTCACATGATTTTGGCTGGAATATTAGCTTGTTGTTTTTCTAGTGCTCACACTTGAATGACTATCCAAACAATTCAGAAAGTTAAAAATGTAGCAATATTTATCATTTCATTGTTTTATACTCATTTAATTTCAGATCCTTATTAGCAGCAACTTAAATGTTTTATTTGAGGTTTTTGTGAGTTCTATCGAAATTTACTGAATTAACTACCGGCCTAAAAGAGCGAAATGAAGCAAAAAGTGGCAACTTCGCACTTAATATCGATACCCACTTTTGTAATGGACTTTCCTTCGAAGTTTCAACTGGAGCTTTCGTTGTGGCCCTTGACCCCAAGCTATCCATTTTCATGGTTTGATAGTCATTTTTAATGGCTAACAGCCCGAAGGAAGTCAGAATCCTTAAACTTATCTGGCCTTTATACTCATCGAAGAAGATGACAAAGTTTAACAATCATGGTTAATGCGATAAAGAAGTCTGTAACACAAACAACTTTGTTTTAACAAATAAAAAATAACGTAAAATTTTTAATTAATTCGAAATTTTGGAGCGGTTAATAGAAATTAATTGTTGAATTGTTCAAACTTCGATCAAATTATTGAAAAACAGGACTTCGAAATGTACAAACAAGAATAAGAACATATTAAAATAGAATTTTAAGTTTCTTGAAGTTTACCCATTCGTAGTTATTTTCATCATTTCATTCGACTGTTTGTTGTCCAATGATAAAAATGAATTAAAAATATGTAGAGATGATTTAAAATGTTCTGCTATACTTGTGGGATTTTTCATTGTTTTAAGTGGCTTATGTATGTTTTTGCAGTCCCTATTATGTATAGAATATAATAGACCACTGGTTCTGACGTTTATAGATTACGAGAAGGCGTTTGATTCAGTAGAACTGGATGTAATATTAGAAGCACTTAAACAAAGTAGAGTGGATTATAGATACACGACTTTAATTAGAAATATATACCAAAATGCTACATCGAATATACGCCTGTACGAGAATACCGAAAATTTTTCCATCACTCGTGGATTAAGACAAGGTGATAACATCTCGCCGAAGCTATTCACAGCGGCTTTGGAAACCGTATTTAAGAGTACTGAATGGCAGAATATCGGCCTTAACATTGATGGCCAAAGGCTAAATCATTTAAGATTCGCTGACGATATTGTTCTAATTTCAGACAATCTGCAAGACACAGTATTCATGATAAAAACACTTAAAAATTCATCTGAGAAAGCTGGACTAAAAATGAACTTCGAAAAGACAAAATTTCTTACAAATATGGTAATGAGTGATAACATAAACATCAATGATAATGTTATACATCAAGTACAAACATATAAATACCTAGGACACGAAATAAAAATAGGAAAAGATAATCAAACGCATGAAATAAACAGGAGAATAGGCTTAACCTGGGCGGCATTCGGAAAGCTGAGTCATATTTTAAGAGGCAACATACCAATATGTCTCAAACGTAAAGTATACGATCACTTACCAAGTAAACAAGTCCGAAGACGATCAGGAGTTCAGGATGTCATTGAAAAAATCGCGAACTTGAAATGGAACTGGGCGGGTCATCTGGCGAGACTTCGAGATGATAGATGGACCAAACGAGTCATGGAATGGAGACCAAGAGACAGCAAAAGAAATCAAGGAAGACCTCCAACTAGATGGGCGGATGATCTAAGAAGGGTGACTAAAAACTGGATGCAAGTTGCCCAGAACAGGAGAACCTGGAACAATTTAAGGGAGGCCTATGTCCAGCAGTGGACGCAAACGGCTGCATGATGATGATGATTATGTTCAGTCATTCATTGTTTTTAAGTACCTACCTGTTTGCCTTATGTATACTTTGTACATGGTACGCTTAGTACATGGTATTTTATGAAGTTGGATTTTAGGTTATTTGAAGTGAAAAAAGTATTTTTTTTAAATCTTTACAATTCCATTTTAATATTATATTCTTGTTTTTATACTTTATAGTTTTGAAGATAAAATAAAATTTTTAAACGTAGACCTTATTAACACTTGGTTTTCTTCAATTTCCCGATTTAACAATCAAAATAATAATAAACGGTCGCTATCCTTTTTTAATTGAAATAGTCGTTAGCGTTACAAATTACAAGATTTTTCTAGTCCTAATAGAATCTCCTAATAAAGACAGTATAGTTATTTAGTGCAAAACTAATGAAAGTATCTAAGAAAAACTTTATATTTGAAAAAAATTAAACTTATTAGTTTCATTTATGATTAATTTTATCACATTTAAATCTTCCGCAACATACCATTATCATTAACAAAAATAATATAGGTTTAAATGAATGCGAAAGATACTAAATTTATACAAAATTTTTTTAATGCATTTACAGATAAAATTAAACGTATTATCCTTGTAAGCTGTTGAGCGCATCCACCATATTTTTAAATACGATTATATCCTCCGCCAAAAATGAGTTTCCCAAAGGCAGATAATCTTCAACTTTGTTTTAAGAAGTGGACATTGTCTGTCTATTAACCAAAGTAATATGGTACATGATACCAAAATAAATAACGTCAAAATCCAGATAATCCGACTGTTACCACTGTTAAAAAGTCCTGGGCCATTAATGTTTTAAAACCCGGGATTGCACGCCCTCGTTATGTTAAAATTATCATGGAATGAAATTTATTAAGGGCAAGAAAACCGTGGGGGTATTTATGAGTTGCCACCTATGGTTTCATTTTGTATGCATACAAAATCGGGGGTTTTGACTTACGAGCGGTACATGAATAAATTCGCACTATAAACGGTGGGGTCAAAGGCACGGAGATGTACGGAAAAATTATAAGGGAGGAAAAATTGGGGTTAAAATAGATTTACAATATAAGCCGCTTCCTGCATGAAGGCTCCGCACTAATTTTAATTGGACATAAATGTTGTAGAAAATTAGATTACCTTTAGTGAAATTAATATATTGTGGAACAGTTAGACATTTTTAAATATTCATAATACATATAGTCACGCCTTTTTCCTGTAGGGGTAGGCAGATACTACTTCCTTCTTACACACATCTTTTGCTTCCACTACTTTCATCAGTGCTCTCATACATGCTCGTCGGTTGTTGGTACTCTTGACCTGACCTTTCTTCAAAACAATGTTGATCTGATCGAGATATGTTCGCTGAGGTCGACCTCTACCAATTTGTCCATTCATACTCGCCTTATAAATTTGTTTCGTCAATCTTCCTTCATCCATCCTTTCTACGTGTCCAAACCATCTAAGCATTCCTTTATTTATCTTTGTAACCACATCTTATTTTACACCACAGCGTTCTCTTATCTTACTATTCTTTACATTATCCAACTGAGTCGCTTTGGCTATACTTCTCACACTACTCATCTCCGCAGCAATAATCCTATTTTCATGCTTCTTCTGCCAAACTCACCATTCACTACCATACATAAGTGTAGGAACCAACACACCTCTATGCACAGCCAAATGTGCTTTTTTGACACTTTCTGGCCGTTCATAAAGCTATGCAGTGCCCCATTCATTTGTTTTCCTGCCAACACTCTTTTCTCAATGTCACTGTCATACTTTCCATCTCTAGTAAACTTTGAACCCAAGTACACAAATTCATTAATTTGTTCCACTCTTTCTCCCTCAATCGAAACTCCACAGTTTGTCATGCTTTCTTCTCTTTTAAAAACCATTACTTTCGTTTTGCTTACATTTATGTTCATCCCTTTGATTTTCAGGGAATCATGCATAACATTAACCATCGCCTGCAACTCCTCTTCAGATTACATATTACGGACAAAATTAGCAAATAGGGAAATTTTTATGCGATTATGAAGCAAATAAAATATGTGAAAGTTATACGGTTATTAACTATAAATTGCATAAAAGTTATGTGGTTATATGCAAACGTTAACATTAAAACTTGAACATTTTTGTGCATGCATTACAATTAATCCCTTCGATGATAAAGAAAAACAAAAATATTGAAAATATAAACCTTAAAACCGCGTGGTTAGTCCTGAACCTCTTTTCCCTACTTATAATTCGTATGCTAACTACAACGCTGATCTGTGCTCTGGTATACATACATATGAGGATGACCAACTTCCAGAAAAGGTTTTCTAAGGGTCCGACACGAAAGTCATAAATCTCACTTTACACGGACTTTTAGGTCGGTATTTTATTATATGCACCGGTGGAATAGCTTGTTTATTTGCAAATTGCTTCTAAAATGAATCTAGTCGAGATTTGTGGTCGTCGTTATCGATTTTGTCGAAAGTTCTGAATTTCTCGTGATCAGAATAGAAACACGTCGTCTGAAGATATTATTGTCAAAAAATAATTGTGTCTAAAATCAAAATGTAACAATTTGTTTGCTGAAGGTTCTATCCATTTCTGTAAGTTAATACGAGTACAATCTATAATTATTATATTAATATCTAAGAGAATGTAGTCCAAACTGTTAATCGAAAAATGTGTAATAAACATACGTTTCCTTTAAGATAGGAAATTTGTGGACATAAAGGATTAAACAAACATTCGGTATCAAAGCAAAAATACATTTAGTGTGTATATTAATCTTGAAGATTGTAGATACTGGTCTTGTAGAATTAAAGGATAGGAAACCAAATTCATGGGTCCTGTTATGGGTACCTACAGTACAGTCTGACAAGGCTAAGGTTTTCTTTGGTGGGGAAGGAAAAACCACAACCTTTTCAATATATGGAGTAGCAAAGGTCTGGCCTAAGGAGTCTAGTTATACGAACAGGTCTAGACAAGGAACTCTAACATAACATGAGGGCACACACAATAAATCTGCATAGGTCGCACTTGAGACGGTACTATAAGCACATAATTCCCATACTAATCTAATCTATAGGTACAGTAATTACAAACCATAATCCAATGTACGTTATTAACGACGTAGATGTTTCAAAGCAGTGATCCCACCTATTGATATATTCAGTTTGGTCAACTTCTATCAGCGTGCGCAAATATTTGTAGTACTATTTTAAACACATCGTATAACACAATGAAACTTGTTTATATTAGTACCTATCCGATATTCATCAACTATAAAATGAAATTCAATGACTCAAAACATGCAGTTGGCGACCTTGTCTATCAAAATATATTGTTGCCGCTTTAAGTATCTTTTCAGTTCGATATGTTTAATTATGTTTACAAGCTCATGTTTATCATATGAATCTGTGTAGTATTTATTTTTAGGAAAAAAAGAGTATCATATTTAAAATGGCAGGATTTTTAAAAGAAAACATTAGTTCCTGCAATTTCTGGATTCGTCCGTTGAAAGCGTGTCTGGAAAGCAACTAGCCATGGCTGGTAGGTTTCGTTATGACGGCAACACCCACATCTGGAAAATACCAGAGAATTCCACCGGATGACTCAGTGTAATCATTTCATAGGCGTGCATTATTTATATTGGCGAAAGGATCGATCAAGTTTTACAGTTGTAATATCAAATGCTAGAGTCTTCGATAATCCATAGTTTTGTTTGAAACTTATTACACGTACCAACTAATTTTTGTGAAAATTCATTTATTTTAAATCTTCTTTTACTTCTTACTCTATTAGGAAAGAAATAACGTGACAGAAACACTTATACGTCCAACATGAATATTACTGCAACGATTTAGCACTTCAATTTTAAAATTTAAAAGCCATATATATGTCTTGGAAGCGAGTAATCCCTTTAAGGTAACTCCCTTGTCTTGTATGTGACCTAGATGTCGACTCCGGGATAGCCTCGGCTGGAGTCCTGTGACCCTGTTATCGATCCTACCTAGTTCAGGGACGGACGCGGTGACGGTGACTGCGTTGTCGGAGACGGCCAGCATCTTAATGTTAGTGATACCGAATCTCGAGGTAAAATAATTCGCAGTCTGCTCGGCTTGCAGCAGGAAACGAAGCCACGGAAACGCGTGCTGTCCTCGTGCAGTTAACATGCCGCACAGAAGAAGTTTAAAGTTTATATATTATAGGTAGTTTACAAAATGTTTATTGCAAAAATTTATGTTTTCAATACGACGAATGTTTAATTTTTGTGCCCATCATGACGATAAACGCACTAAAAATTATGTATTGTCAGTTTTATAATAGCCTACTGTCAAGGCAATCAAGTTTTTTGACAACTCCTTGGGGTCAAATAAAACTCACTTTCATCTGAACTGACTGTACTGATTCTCCGAGTCTTTTTATGTACTTTTTTTTACTAGCAACATTTGCAGATAACACAGTTACTTTAGCAGTTGGAAAAAATCACGA